>OY776297.1:25792030-26392030 GCA_963675345.1 Trididemnum clinides
AACATAGCCAGAATCTTGAAATGAGATATTCTATTAGGAAAAGGAGCACAAAGAGTTGTGAGCATCATATGTGCAGAAAACTTATAAACTTTTGGAAATTCTTCATACAAGAACCTAATATTTAAAGCCGTCTTGGCCGATTAAACCAACACTCAATCCAAACATTACTGACGGGGGCTCTTCGGGTGACGCCGTTGTATATACTATAAAGCAAAGATTTTTTCTTACGCTGATATGCTGTCTGTTATGGTATTTATGTCTGTACTCTACATCATTGTAATAAAATCCCAAATTTAAGACAAAATCAACATAAAACCATAGCCATAACAGTTCGCGAAACTGGATATAGAGAGAACAATAGCCGCTTTTGTCGCTATGCAGGAAACGAGACCAATAGCGTAGCCAAATTAGGAACTAAATACCACAAATATAAATAGGAAAAGGGCAGTAGCAATTGGCAAAATAGGCTTACCATTAAATAGTTTTTTTCTTTAATTGTGAAAGCAACCAACATTTGTTGTTGTTGTTGATTACCCGACCCCTTCCGAGGGATGGGGGCATGGCGGAAGACCATGGAGCCCCAGAAGCCGGGAAACTCCCCAGAGGTCATAGAGAGACAGAGAGTCACCAAAGAGTCCGTAGCTGGACAGTGCAGAATGAGAGGAGAGATGTCCTGGGACTGGTGTCCACAGGCGCTGCAAGAAGAGTTCTCGATTCTGCCAATCCTGGAGAGATAGGAACCTAAAAGAAGGCTGTGTCCATTGCAGCGAAGACGAAAGAGGACACAGCGAGCATGACGAGGGACCACAAGTTCCTCAGTGGAAATTGAGGGAACCGGTGTGTCAAAATACTTTTGAAGAGACAGTACGCCTCCAAGACGAGAAATAAGAGGAGAGAGACTACAAGGGATTGCGGAGGGCGCAAGCAGCGCTCCCCGTCTGGCAAGCTCATCAGCTGTGTCGTTCCCCGGGAGAAACGAGTGTCCGGAGACCCATTGCAGCCTGATAGAACAGGAGGAGAAAAAAGACAGTTCCTGCCTCATCTGCCACAGAGTTTGAAATAAGAGGAAAGGTGGAGGAGAGAACAGGGTGGCGAGGACAGAACGAGAGTCAAACAAGAAAAGAAGAGAAGAAAAATGGCAGACTTTATGGTGCTGCCGAGACCAGCAAAGAGCGTGCAGAATGGCGCAGGCTTCAGCGGAAAAACTGGAACAAACTGGGCCTGCCGAAAAGGAAAGAGTGGCCTCAGTGCCACAGAGAGAGCAGTTGGCAAGAACGCCGGAGTCGCCCTTGCCAAAAGGAAAAGGAACAGAGCCGACTGTCTAGAGTACCAGATCATGAGGGGGGAGAGAGTCAAGGTGGGCGAGAGCCGCACCTTGGCGAGTGAGAGGGGGATCAGAGCGAGAGCATGGAGTGGAAAGGGTGGACTCCACCGTGAACGAAGGCAGATTCCAAGGAGGACAGGGAGGGCAAACAAGAACAGCCTCCCTAGAACAAGTAGAAGGAAGCATGATCGGGTGAGTGGACGCAAAAGCTCTCCAGGACGATCTGCACAGTCTTGGTTTCACTCCTAGTCTGGCCAAACCTGAGATGGAAAAGGAGGTTGGGAGACGAAGAGCCCGCTCATGAGATAAAAGAGTGAAGTGAGTCAGAGTGACTCGTAGGGGAGGTAGAGAAGCCTCGGTGAATAGTAGAGGGATAGGGGAGGACGAGAGGCAGCCGGTGATGGCGCGACTGGCCGCTCGGTGAAGGCGTTCCAATTTGGTGATATTGGTAGCGCTTAGGAAAGGAAACCATCCGGGTGAAGCGTAGGTGAGAAGGAACCGAAGAAAAAGGTTGATACAGAACAGAGAGAGACTCCTTAGAGGGGCCCCATGAGGAAGCAGAGATACAGCGTAAGGCCTTGAGACGTGGGAAGAACGTGGCCTTCAGCGAAGATACATGCTTAGAAAAGGAAAGAGTGAGGTCGAAGGTGACCCCAAGAAAAGTTGGAGTGGATTGAAACGGAGGCGGGAGCCGAGTAGAAGGAGGTTGGGCTGGAGGTTAGTCTGGTGGGGATCCACTGAGAAGAAGGAGGCCTCACATTTGCTCGGATTGAGAGGAAGACACCAGTACTCAGACCAGCGCTCCAATCGAAACAGAGCTCCTTGTGTGGCCTCCACCGCCGTGGGGACCGAGGGAGAGGAGGACCAAATGGCCAGATCGTCAGCGTAAAGAGAGCAGCTGACGGAAGAAGGCAGAGAAACAGGAAGATCATTAATGAAGAGAGAGAAAAGTACATGGCCAAGAACGGATCCTTGCGGAACACCTCGACGGACTCGAAAGGAACGGCTTTTGTGATTTTGAAAAACCACAAAAGCGCGCCTATCAAAAAGGATAGATTGAGTCCAACGAGCAAAGCAAGGAGGGAGGCCAGCCGAAATAAGTTTGTGGAAAAGGGCGGGATGCCAGACAGAGTCAAAAGCTTTAGAAAAATCGATAGTAGTCAGGATGGTCCGAGAGCCCGGCCTGGGTTTGTTAAACCCATCCGAAATGGACTGAGAAAGGTACAGAATTTGATCGAGTGTAGACCGTCCAGGGCGGAAACCGGCCTGGCGGGGAGAGAGAATGGAATTAGATTCCAGAAAGAAGAGTAGACGGGATAGTATGATGTGTTCAAACAGCTTTGATACGCAGGAGGTGAGAGAGATAGGCCGAAAGGAAGCAGGAGAGTCGAGAGGTTTTCCCATCTTGTGTATGGGAATAATAGAAGATGTCTTCCAGATGGAAGGAAAGGAATGTGAAGACCAAGAAAGATTGAAGATGTGAAGAAGTAAATCCATGCCAGAGCGAGGAAGGTGCTTTAGCATGGAATAGGCAACTTTGTCTGGACCAGTGGCAGTGGATGAGGAGAGGTTGGAGGCAGCCGCAAGAAATTCAGCGGGAGAGAAGGGAGAACAAAAGGACGAGTGAAACTCCACAGAGCACGTGGCTCGGCGGAGCTCAGTGAGGTAGCCTCTGGCTGAGAAACGGAAAAGTGAGACCTCAGGTAAGCGGCATAAACCAAAGCCGATTCCCTGGGAGAAGAACAGTTAGGAAAGTTAGGAGAGGAGGAAGACGAGGAAGGAGAGCCAGCGATAGAGCGAAGAAGAGAGTGCACAGATTTAGGATTAGATTTAGGTAAAAGAGAAGTGCAGGTCGTCTGCCATGCCTCAGCCTTGGCCTTGGCAATGACTGACGAGGCACGTCGAGAAGCAGAGATGTAAGCCTGGCGATCTACATCACTTCTGTGAGCAGTAGCGAAAGCCCTGCGTCTTTCACCAACCGCTTGTTCCACCTCAGCAGACCACCAGGCTTTAGGAGGGCGTTTGATGCGGCCGAAAGGAATGGAAGATTTGGCCGCATTCAGTGCCAGAGAGGTAAAGAGAGCAGCTGCAGAGAAAAGAGAAAGAGAGACGAGTATTCCTCTGCGGAAGGACAGTGAGTGTCAATGTAGGAGGCAAACCCATCCCAGCGAGCTTTCTGAAAATTGAAGGAAGGGGGACGCTCGTTGGGGCGAAAGACCGGAGAGAGAGGGATAGATAGAAGAATTGGTAGGTGGTCAGAACCCAGGTCCTGAAGCACCTCCCAGGAGCAAGAAAAAGCAAGAGTAGAAGGAGCAAAGGAGATGTCAGGAGAGGAGCGACTGCCAGAGGAGCGATGGAGAAGGGTGGGTGTGTCAGGGTTATTGAGGGGGAGGAGGTCTGAGGAGATGACCCAGTCGAATACTTCCTCCCCACGGGGGTCGGAAGTACCTCTTGAGTCCCAAAGCGGGTGATGACAATTGAAGTCCCCCAGAATGAAGAGATTTCTGGAGGAGGAAAGAATTGAGGGAGAGAAGGAATCGGTTCTGCCATCCGTTGGGGAGGAGCGAATAGGGGGGGCATACACATTAAGAAATGACACCGAGGAGGAGTTGTTTAGAGAGATGTTGACCCCTACATAATCAGAGTAAGGATCGAGCGAAGAAAGAGAGGTGGTAGAAAGTTCAGAAAAGGATAGACCCTGTCTGACGAAAATGACAACGCCGCCACTGGCATGCGAGGCATCAGAAGAGAGAATGCCAGACCGGGAGTGGGTGCGATCAGAACGCAGAACAGAGAATCCAGGAATTCGGAAAGAGGAAGATGAGTTAAGATTGGATTCCTGAATGCAGATAAGGTCGACAGGATGGGATGAAAGAAAGTGAAGTAGTTCAGTGCTCCTGGATCGAAGACCTCCAGCATTCCATTGAAGAACCCTGAGAGAGTCAGGGGGAGGGGAGGAGGCAGGAGGTGCAGAAGTATAGCCAGGAGCAAGGGACGGTGGTGGGAGGGCAGGGGAAGGAGATATAACATGGGCAGATGGGGGATAAGAAGTTTGGAGACGAGGGTGGGGCAAGAGTGCAGCATTAGCAGAGGGGGGCGGATTCCACAGTGGAGGTATACGTGCCGGAGGAGTCCGAGGAGGGGGGAGTCACAGTGTTACGGCAGGGGGGGCAGCTCCAAGAGTGAGAGCTCTGAAGTTAGATAAAGAAAGTTGTGAGCACCTTAGATGGACACGTTTGGAGCAAGCGCAGCATTGCACTGACTTGCCCCGCCAGGTCACATTTCCAGCGCACACAGAGCAAGGAAAGATGGGGCCAGGGTTAGGATGAACGTTACCGCTCATCAGGAGAAGAAGAAGAATGAGGAGACGAAGGAGGGCAAGAGTAAGGCAGGAGAGAAGAAAAAGGGAGAACAGGCGACCGATTTTAAAGATGCTGTGTGCTGCCCTTCTGCGGTCGTTCAGGGGGCAGCATAGCAAAAAAATGAATGGGGAGTGCCCGGGGTAACTGGGACCCTCGGGAAGGCCAACAGCCATTTCGACCCAACCCGAACGGGGCCGGGGACCGCACCACCACGTTGAGGCGGCTGTTGATTGGTGCGGTATTGGTGCAGTATTGGCATTTCGCCGCTACAATCAGTTTTGATTATGTACAATCCCTTCTCCCTCACTAGTTTTACCGATAATTTGAGGCAAGTTTCTGTGTGAGCATTCCCAGTCATGATTAAGAGAATATGATGATCACAATTTCGTGTACAAGATTTGTGAAAGTGCATAAAATTCTTTAACTTTTGCTATTACTCACATAAGAGCCGGATGGGTAAAGCCTTCGCAGCCGGTTGAACCGAAATGCTAAACCCGGACATTACTGGTGGAGGGCCTCGGTCGGGTGACGCCGGCTAGTGGAGAATAAATATGGACAATACATACAAAATATTTATATGAATATTACACAATAATATTAGGTTAGATCTTTCTGAAAAGAAAAAAAAGAGTTGCATAGCTATTATTTTCCGGCAAGCTAGTAAACAACAAACAAGACAGAAAAAGAATACACAACTCTCAAAATCTGTTTGAAAAGACCACCATTTCAAAATGTAGATCTGCAGGCCAAAACGCTTTGGTTTTAAATCGTCTTTGCTGATGAAAAAAACTTTCAACAGCTGCCCTGGATGGCAGCGTAGCGTTTTCTTTGATAAAAACATTTTCAGACTTTTGAGGGAAAAACGTTTGCTGTGCAATTGTGCCTTTTCCGGGCGTGTGTTCAGAAATTTGATGACGATTTTTGTTGCATTCTTTTTCTGGTGGAGAAGTAAAATAAATTGTTTCAAAAATTAAGTAGCTGCTGCTTGGTTTTGATAAGTCGAGACTGCTTTAACTTTCCTCAACCCAAGAAAACACTTTCTACAATCATTTTTGGGCTTACTTCGACGTCAAAGCTAAATTCATTTTCTTCTAATCATGTCAACCACAATTGGTTGAAATGTGGATACAGTGCAGAGTTTAAAAGATTCAAATTATCAAAACCGTTCAAATCAGGTTTTGATACCGCTGATCAGTGCACGTACGAGGGAAACGCAAAAATGAACATGGCCAATGTTCACTTTAGGATGAATTGTGCAGCTACAATATGCGATATGTCTCATCCTAAATTCCTATGCCTTCACAACTATTATCGAGATAAAATCTGCTGCCTACTATACAGAACAATAACAATCCTTTTTGTTGAACGTAGTCCTTTCTACTAGTTCTCTTTGTGTCGCAATGCGAAAAAGTGCGACCTCTTGCACTAGGGTTCATGCTACATGAAGAAGTCCATGAATCTTGCAGATCTCTCTCGTCAACCTAGCGTAATGTTGTTATTCGGCGCAGCGTAAAAATTAGTTCTCAAAGCAAAATGCGATTTCTTCAAATCTGTTTCGGAGGGACTTTATTAGCGTTCTATTGCTTTCATAAATACTAAAAACAATTCAATTTGAATAAAATATTAAAGCACAATGCAAGATAGTATGTAATTTTTGTTACTTCTCTGCAAATATAACGCGTGGTTACTCAAAGAGTAACGAGTTACAATTGTAACTGCCCATCACTGCAAATTAAAACCACGTAATTGGGGTAAAACCACAGACTTTGATTACCGTTATCTACCAGCCAATGCTCTCGATGGGCGGCATTGTTTAGCGATTTTTGCCGTCCAGCCGTCGTCCCACCCTCCACAACCGGCACAATTCGGTGCTGAGCTCATTCTACTTTGTTTACCCGATGTTATTCACAGAACGCCAGTTGGTTTAGTAATTAAAGCCTCCGCTTCGTAGTCAGTAGACCTAGATTCGATTCTTTTGTCAAGTCATACCAACAGACTTTAAACAATGGTGTTCACAGCTTCCCTGCTTGGCGCTCAGCACGAAAGAGATAGTGTGACGAAAGAGCCAGCAAGTCATCTCGTTATGACTTTGATTAAGGCACTTAACGGGATACCACCATCTCTGTGTGGAAGGGCCACGCATATCTAGCCGTCGCAATGGCCCAGCATAACGACCCTAAACGCCAAACATGAGCTCGTACGCAAGAAGCCTATGCCAGTACTGCTTTCAATACGTTAAAAGCTACAAGATATAGTAGTTAGTTCCATTTGTCAATTATCTTAATGCAGTGTTACAACAATTATAAAACAAATCAGCTCCAACTGTGATAACTTTATTGTTGACTTTGATTCGAAAGAGCACAAAGCAACAGCTACAAAAGCAAAAACATAGCGAAACGAAGTGAAAACTTTGAAATAAATGTTCTCTTTCAACAGTTTAACCATACAGGAAGGACGACAGTACATCACAAATAAACATGTATATGTGAGGACACGGATAAAACGGACATGTGCTGAAAGGTAATGACAGTATTCTGAGAGTTGCCCCAGATCTTGCAGAAGGTGCCAAGAGAAAGTGAGGACGACTAAAGGAGACCTGGAAGAGGCAACCGTAGGAAACTCAGAAAATTGCTTTAAATACGGATGCCCTGAAGCAAGCGATGTGGCGAGTAGATGATTCCATTATAATTTAACAAGTGAAGGCAAACGATCCCGTTGAGTTTTTTTTTATTTTGAGATATGTTGAAGTGTATAAACTGAGCCAACAAAACAAAATTAAGAAAATTGGCCAACCGGTTGCAGACACCACTGAATATTCAAACATCAAATATTTTTGGCTATCCCTGATGCTATGGATATGATCAAATGGACAATTCCACCATTTTCAAGGGTTAGGATTTCAAAAATGCAAGTCTCTTTAGTGCATCATCACAACATAAAGTTATTCAACTTACAGATTTTTAGACGGTCATGAAACGACGTCCGAAAACCCTAGTAGAAATCGACCTTGAACATAAAATTTTATTTGGCAAGATATTTAAAGGATTTTTTTTACAATAAAAAGAAAAAAATAAGAGATATTTTTTGTTGGTTCGGGCATTCTATAAAGATGAAGGGTATTCATCTTTTTGTCTGGTGCAAAGGTTGTATAAGTGCTACCACTAAGGTTTACCATCAAAAGCGTCTTTTGTTGGGTATTCTTAAAGAGCTCTACACAACATTTAAAACTAAAAATAAAAACGTAAAGATTGGTTTGTCAAAATCCTGTTCGTTAAGACCTAAATGGTGCATCTTCGTGGGAGCACCAGAGAGTCATTCTGTCTGTGGGTGCCCAACTCAATAAAACACTAGCCTTCTTGCCCAGGCTCGCGGGATGGATTAGCCACGATGAATTTAGTGATTGTTCAACAAAATTTCCATGGTTCATCGTTGCAACAATTGCCCTCGAAAACCTAAAAAACTTTTTTTCCTTTAAAAACTGCAAAATCTACGAAGTCTTTTTGAGAGCGAGCGAAATTGTGTTTAACCAATGGGAGTCAACTGGCAAAATCAAATACTGAGAGTTTGTTGATCTAGCTGCCACGAAAATTGACGAACCTCCTGCACATTCGTATATTTCCAAAAGAAATGCGTTTTGTTGATCTCAGATTTTTACGTACTTTAACATATCTCAAAACAAAAAAGTCCAACCCACCAATTATTGGAAGTCGTGATCATCACTTTTAAGAAGCCTTTAATACGACCAGGTCGAGGTATAAACCAAAACAACCTACGGCACTAGAGGTGGACGTTCTTCGCTAAAACATCCAAATAACACTAAAGTTGTGTTGCTTTATTTTCCTCACTACAAACAGTTTGGTATAACTGATGAGGTGTATCCAGTCTCTTGTCAGCCAAGTAGAGACCACTAATGGCGTGTAGCCTACATTGACCACCTACTTCTGCAGCAGACTACGACTAATTATAATTGGCGCAAGTTCTAAAACACGAAATCTGTTCAAAGGTCATTTTGCATAAATCAAACGTAAAACAACCATCAGACAGCTAAAAACTGTAATAGCTGAATATTGCACTGAATAAACTATATGCAAAAGTAAACTCAGCTGATTTGGTTGCAGCACCACGTCGGAACAAGTACGGCAATAAATAAAAATCCATTCACGAATGCACCTCCAGTCCACAATCAGATAACGAAAAATTTTCTGGATACCAATCTCTCATAAAAGATCATAAAAATAATCCAAGCCTTGTCCAATCTCCCAGATCGCGATCCCAGTTCCCAATTCTTTAGCCAATAATAATCGCGATTGAATTGACTAAAATAAGGTTTATATGTTAGTTTGCTGCGTGAATTCAAACAGTGCACAACCCGAAAATGGTAACTAAAAAACTAGACGCCCAGTCCAGTCGGCAATGTTGCCAATGTCTACGTGTTCTTTTGCGTTGCACTAACAATGTAAAGGTGACAAATAAAGTATCGTTTTCATTATCTACTGAGATCATGTATGAACATGGCCGAGCAAAGTGAAGATCCAAGATCATCAATCCCACTGTCACGTGTTTTCTGTTGCTGTGTTCTTGGGAAAAGCTTTTTAAATATAATTTTCGGTGCTTGATAAATTTAAACAAAAGCAAATTTACTTGAATATCAAGCACAGTGAAGAAAATCGGAAGTCAATGGATAAAAATAAATTTATGGAAACAGCACCAGTACAAGTAAAAGGAACACAGCAAAGCGAAAGAGGTTAAGGTGTGCGGAAAGTAGGTTTTAATGACAAGAGGATAGAATAGGACACGACCGCGATATCTGGGCCATTCTGAATAGTAAAGAAAAGTACAACTTTGCAATGAGTCTAAGAAATTTGCAATGAGTCTAAGAAATTTGTCTAAGAAATTTGGCTACATTGACGTTGTCCTGTGCGAATAAAGAATAAAAATAGAAAAATAATACAATTTAGAATTTATGCTTTGTATTTGAATTTGGTTTCGTATTTTATTTAGCTCGTTTATAGAAATTGTTATCTAAGCATATATTTTAACAAATAACACACTATCTATGAGGAGTCAACGATATTCGCAAAAAATTAACTACCGGTACTCTAGCGTACATGATAAGTGTAATGACATCGGCAATACATAAAATGAACGGAAACGTTCGACAATCAACACATCGCTGTAGAATGGAATCGATAATGTGAGCTGCTACGCACTAAATAATAGTTCACTAACAACTGTTTCAACAAACCTGTAGAGTTGGATACATGATAATCGATCTATGACTATCTGAAATATTCTGCATCACAATATGTTCCTTTATTTTATCCTCCCAAATAAAATCAGATGGATAAGAACGCACCATTTCAATAAATCTACAAAAATAGAGGAATTGAAACAACATGAGATCCAAAAGGTAATCGCTCGTAAATAAAATCGTAGAAGTAAAACCGACATCTATGGGTGGCTGCTACATCAAAGAGCAGTTTTGTTCACTCCCATTCCTCTTGTGCTCGATGAATTATAATTAACTTCAGAGCTATTTGTAAATTTTCGTTTTAAGCCAAAGTTTCTACTCCTCTACTGCTGTGCCACATATTCAATAACACTCACTGTTCACCAAGTACAGCTGAGCTGCCCTGAGTTGAATAAACATATCCATAAAAATTGAGGCCCAGCAATATTTTCTTCCTATACTCTGCTTGAGGATCTAAATGTTCCACACATGCTTTCATCCAGGATACAGGAGCATTTGGTAAGGATTTCCCAGACCCTGCACCGAAATCATACGTCATGAGACTTAAGCCATCCACAAGCGGAGCAAGTTGCTTGAAATGATCGGCATCAAATGCTGTCGGTTTACTCCTGAAATATGAAGGCCGAAACATGTAAAGAAGAGCAAAAATGTGCAGTGCTTAAAACTGAGTCCTTTAGCTGTACTTTAAGGTAGTGCTTTGTCCCTAATACCGGCGTGGTCGTGTAGCGTTTAGTGTCCGCTTCGCAGACTGTCGATAAGAGCTTTTTTCTCTTGTCGAGTCATATCAAAGACTTCAAAAATGGTAGTCACATTTTTCCTGCTGGGCGCTTGGCACAAAATAGTTTGGTAAAAAAGCCGGAAAACTTGCTTGTTGTGTCCATGGAAAAGGCATCAAACAGGACTGCTTTGCCTTTATGTGATACATGGTTGTAATGCCGAGCAGTCTAGCCATCCAACTAAAGACTTGTAGACAAAGCATGAGCTCATACGAAAAATGAATGACTAAAAGTAGAAGTTTGTCGTCATCTTGTGTCAGAGTGAGCAGCCAATTTTTTCATAAAGCTGTTTGTTTTTAAAAACAATGCAGCCATTCAATAGACATACAATGGTTGCACTGACGATTCGATCAACAACTTTTATCACTTAAAATCAGTGCACTTACTCAAAATTAATAGGAGGAGGAATGACCAACACAAGAGTGAGATCTTTAGCATGAAATTCCTCGCTCATGTGCTTAATAACATGAATGGCTTCCCTGAAAAAAGATGTTTTCTTGTCATGCAAATCTGCTTATAGTCATCATTTTACTAACTTAAACTAGTGTGATTAAATATACATTTTGTACCCTCCTACTACATCATTTCTGTCGTAACACAAAACATTTGACATTGGCATTACCTCTTACAAGCCATTTAGACTGTAAGCACACTAAGCAACAAACACATTCAATTTCCAAACGGGAAAAGCCAAATATCAATGCAACCACCCTTTGAAAAATGAAAATGAAACGATGGTAAGCTTCTAAAACGGCGGATTTTTAGGCACAATAAAAACCTTCAAAACAACAAAAAGACTTTGTTTTACTTGCTCTTCTTCCTGGGTAACTGGCTCCACAGTTCAATAACAGCTCCATCAAAATTATTTTCAACGAGAACTTGCGTCAAAGCTTCCAGCATGTCGTCTATTTCATCTTCACTTGAAAACAATCCTTTGAAATCAGAAGCAGACCACCCATCAAACAATACACGTGGCACTAAAGCATAATCCGTATGCCAGTAACATTCAATATAGAGTGAAAACGCAAAAAGCTGATCAACCACTAGACGGTAAAAAATTAAGGCGATAGAAAACATTATAATAAAAATGTTTAAGACTGCGGTTGAACAGACTGTGATGCAAGTACGATCGCTGTTTAGGACTTCACTGCATGAGAACGAATAGAGAAAATGATCTCAGAACAATAAAGAAGAGGAAAAATAAAAATAAAAGTTCTCGAAAACAAGTAAAGGTTTCTACGTGAACGGAAACTCTTAAAAATTGCAGTGTTTTAAGCTTTCAAGCACCCGCAAATACAACTTGCCCGTACATTTACTCAGATGTAAAGAATGTAGCCTACTTACACATCTGAACATCACGGTTAGCTTTTCTTGCATCCTTTACCCAACCTAAAAAATACATTTATTTTCTATCTACTAGTATAAGCATAATCTAGTCTATGGAATAAAAAAGTTTTAGAAACCCATGTTACAATATCAACAAAAAAACACCAGTTTATAGCTTGCTTTAATATCAGCCTAGTAGTACTATTGAAAAATAGATACTACTATCAATCTTACGCTTGTTCAAATACGAACAGTTTAAAAAACTTGTTTACTTTAAGAAAATTCTGACAGTGAGTTTAGTAGGCCTACGACGAGGAGTACCATTTTCGCCGCCAGTTTAAAAAGCTGATTATAAAACAATTAGATGCTGGCAAGCTGTAGAAAATTTTTTTTATAAATACAAATAAGACCTGGGGTAGCATGCGCTTACTGCTGAAAGTTGCATCACAAACCTACAAGGAGACCATGTTTGGCTGCAAACTACACTTTTAACTAAAAAAAGCTAAATCGAATACTTATAAAAGAGTACGGCATATCATCAAGTTATGTTTATGTTGCATTTTTACTGCATAGTTAAGTCAGACTTTGACAAGTCTAATTCGTGTTAGATATAAGAGAAGCGGTGTATAAAAAAATGAAGATTTTTATTTTAAATTCATACAGAAAAGGGGTTGTTTACCAGCGATACTTTGTGCATTTAAGATGATAGGTCTTACTGTGTAATGTCCAGACTTGCAGTTAGGCAAATAATTTAATAAACCATGATTCTGCAGTTTAAAATACTGCAATAAAATAGAACTTCTTTATTGTTTCAATCAGAATGTAAGAGCTGAATATTCTATTAGGATCCAGAGCTTTACCTAAAATAATGGAGCCCACTGTTAAGACAACTTAAACTACCACCTATATTACAGTTATTGGTTGGTTTCAGTTCTCAAGTTTAATAGCAACCTCTACAAAATGAAAAGCTAGTAATATTTAACTGTTAGAAGCATAGGCTACAGTAAGCTATGCCAATAATCAAAGTTATGTAAAACTGCTTCTTCTACTCTCTCCAGCATTAGTTTTATCTAAAACTTTGAGAATTCAAAAACAAATCGTTTAAAAATTAAAACTGAATTCATATCAGTAAAGTTAAGTATTGAAATAAAATTGAAGCTGGAGCAGTTGGCTTCAAAAAGCTCAAGGTATATGTCTCGACAAAAAAAGAGTACTAAAGTCATATCAGCTACATATTCAAACCTGCTTCAAACTCCTGGAAAAAATAATTTTTAAATAAATAACATAGTAGTAGAGTAATACAAAATTTGTGGCCCAAATATAGGTGTGAATATTTTTTAAAGTTAATTCTGGAGGATGGAAGGACATTGCACGGAATTTTAAGAACAAAACCATAAAACATTTTGAGAAACAGAACTATACAAGATCACAGACCATGAAGCAGTATCTTTGGTATCAATTATCTAGCTACTACATGGCATGCCATATCATATTAGTTCAAAAATTAAGTCAAAAATATATATCGTCAGTATAGCTGAATATCTGACTATACTTTAACACTAAAAACTTTTGAAGCAAATTCTGATTCAAAAGCAGGTAGTCAGTGGAAAACTTGCATTACATCAGCAGCATTTTACAGGGAGTTAAATGCTACATTGCTATATCACGTCATTTGCATAATATAGTAATTACAACTTGCAAGAAAAAATAACCTTTGTCAATATCATGAGTTCCAGCAATATGATATTTCCCTCTTGGCTTCCTTTTTATTTGCAACCATACTGGAGACAACATTGTGAACTTTCCAAATGTTTTGGCAACATCATAACCACGACCATTCCACTTAAAACACAAGACATTGCAGAGTTACGAGTAGACCATGAACATGTTTTGCTAGAACAATGCATATGACTAACACAAAACAAACATTGCTCTGTAATTTTTCCAAATTACGGTACATGATAAGTAACATTGGTGATGTACTGTGTACATGTCCAAGCTCTTTTGGGAATATTTACAAAGCACCAATAAGCAAGCAAATCTTTAATATTACAAGCCTTTGCTCATTTATACTGATGATGCTTGCTCTGTGCAAAAAATTTTGAACGAGTAACAGTTGGCATGACTGTAAAACTACTTACTGGAGTAACATATCCCAAAACTTGACCAGTGGAAAAATGTCGAATTGCTTTCTCTGAATCGCAAATTTTGTAATGATTATCAAGAATATCTTCAGCATTTATATCTGCATTAACTAATCCTTTTGCAATTACATTTCGATTAGTCTTGGTAAACTGAAACTGCAATAACAGAAACAATACATTCATACCTTGCATTCTGTATAAGGACAATCACAAACAACTAGTTTCTTTCACAACAATTTTTTGACAAATGGGCATTTTATAACCAGACATGTTTTCAATACAGCAGGTGAATTTTTTAACTACACAGCTTTGGTTTCAGACCAATAACAAAGATACTAAATGGTGAATTTGGGTCAAAGTTACAGAATTTTTTTAATCAATCAAATTTATTTATTAGTTGTTTACAATGTGGATTGTCAGCAACACAGCCACGTGCCAAGTAGTAAAAACTTAAAAGAAACACAGCTAGCCTAGATACCAGTACTTCTTACTGACATAGCTATCATTACGTTAGCAAATAGTAAAGCATTGTAAATTCAAAAATCATTAATAGCCTGTACAACACAATGCAGTCTCAATTCCTGAACTTTTACCATATTTTGTTTGAGATCTTTTACTATTCCTTGGTAATGTATAAAAGTGTAATAAAGCTCTGACATTTAATTACAAAATTAAAGCCTAATTGAGCTTTGCACTGTTGTGCTCTTGAAAGGACATTTACAACGATTTCCCAGCATGCGGCAAAAATCCACTGTGCCAAAAGTACTGGCAACTCTTGAAACGAGTCTGAACACAAGCTGTTCGACACAAAATTTCCATAGCCTTCCCAAGATAGTAAGATATGAATGTGGCACAAAAACCATCTCATATGTATGCTCAGATTATCAGAAAAAAATAGTCTATGTTTAAGCCAAAACAGCAACAGACAAAAACAGATTTTAAACAATAGTTGATTTGCACCTTCTGAGCTTTTTCTTTAACATTCTTCTTTTTAGGTTGTTTAGAAAGAGTTCCATTGACAACAAACACTAAGGATAATAATATGAAAACTCTGATGCACCAAACATACAGTTTCATGCTTATATTACTTTAGACCAACTTTGCAGTATGTTAGCTAGGCCTACTCTTTTTTATTTCTGTCCAAACTAGACAGTTGTAACTAGTGAAATCCAAAGTTACTTTGATCTTACTGGTAACAGTGTCAGTGAACTCTTGAACAGACCAGGCAACACCAACGTTCCTATAACTTTGGACAGTGCCAAAATACAAAAATCCAGATTTAAGGACATCTGCACTGAAACATGGAATTTCTGAATTACAGAAATGAGAAAGAGGCACCTGCTAAAGTGCAGAAATCACAAAAACTAGCAGAAGAAAAAAAAACTAAAAATATAACCACCTTGCATCTAGTTGGATAACATCAGATAATTGAATTAAGTTGAACTATGCATCTCAAGATGTAATAACTATGGTGGACTAAGTTTAGTCATTGATTTTTGCAAATATCCATATTTTTGTGATTTTAGTAATTCAGTTAAGTGTTGATTTGTATCTTCATGATCTGCATTTTAGCCTTGCCCACCCAACCTGATAAAAATTACAAATTTATCAAACTTAAAAGATGCAGATCATAAATAATATGAAGTAGAAGTCTGAAGAAAAGGTGAAAGAGTAATGGCAATGGTGCTGGCTTTTGAGGATTAAGTTATAAGAGTTATATGTGCATATGCTCCCTAGGTAGGAAGATTAGAGTGCGAGAAATAGTAATTTTATAATGACATGGCAAGTGAGTGGGATTTGCAAAGCCCTAGGTGAAGTGGTTCTTGTCTGGGGAACTTCAACTGACATGTTCGGAGACAGATTGATGGTTTTAAAAGTGTGCATGATGGATATGGAATTGGCAAAAGAAATGTTGAGGGAAGAAGACTACTCGAGTTTTGTGATGAAAAGGGGTTGTGCATGGCAAACACATGGTTTGAAAAAAAGGAGCAGAGAAAAATAACATACAGTATGGGTAGAAATGAAACTGAGATTGATTTTGTATTGGTTAGTAAAAACATTAGAAAGTATTTAAAAGACATGAAAGCCATCCCCTGGGAATTGCAACATCAGCTGGTGGTATCAGACATAGACAAAAGAAAGTTGCAGTAGTGAAGAACAAACAAACCATTAAAAGGAAGATTTGGAAGTTGAAGGAAAACAACATGAAAACAAGAATTCAAGAAAGAGTTAAGGAATTAATTAATGTTGATGCACACAATCTATGGAATACTTTTAAAAATAGTATGCTGCAAGCTTGTGATGAAGTATGTGGAAAGAAGAAACATAGAAAACATGATGGGGATGCATGGTGGTGGAATGAAGACGTAAAGGAAGCAATACAACAAAAGAAAGTGACATATAAGATGTGCAAAAATCGATCAGAGGAAAACAAGGCTATATATAAGAATATCAAAAATTGAAAAAAGAAAGTGGTTGCTAAATCTATGAGGAAAGAAGCTGAAAAAGAGTTAACAAAATTGAACAAAAAAACCAAATATTTTCACACTGGTAAAGTTCATAAAAAAGATGGAAAAGCTATTGAAGGAGGTAGATGCATGAGAGGAAGATGGAAGGTTAGGTTTCAGTGAAAAAGACTGAAAAATTATGAAAAAATCACATGGAGATTATGAATAAAGAATGATGGGACCTTGTGACAGCAGCTAGTATGGTAGAGGGACCAATTAAAAGTTACTCAAGAAGAAATGGCAATATCAATAAAAGTGATGAAACCAGGAAAGGCAGCTAGACCCTCTGAAGTAAGTGCAGAGATGATATCTGCTAGTAGAGAAATAGGGGTTAGTGCAATCATGGAACTTTGCCAACCCATGTTAGATGGGAAAGGAATGTAAGATTAATGGCAAATAAGTGTGCTGGTACCAATTTTCAAGAGAAAAGGAGATATAAAAAACTGCAACACTTACAGAGGAGTAAAGCTGTTACAGCATGCCATGAAGGTCACTGAAAGAGTGCTGAAGAGAAGAATTCGAGAATTAGTAAATATTGATTTAATGCAGTTTGGTTTTATGCCTAGAAGAGAAATGACAGATTCATGGTTTGTAGCGCAAAGAATGGAGGATTGTAGGGATAAGAAAAAAAAGTTGTACATGTGTTTTGTGGACATTGAGAAGGCATTTGATAGAGTTCCAAGAAAGGTGATGAAGTGGGCAATGAGAAAAAAAGGTTTACCAGAAGTAATTGTAAGAGCAGTAATGAGCTTCTATCATGGGGGAAAAATGAAAGTTTGAGTGGGATCTGAGTCATCTGAAGAATTCTTGGTACAAGTTGGTGTACATAACGAATTTTTGTTGTTGCCACTGCTTTTTGCAATTGCAGTGGGTATAATTTCAGAAAATGCAAGAGAAGGATTGATGAATGAAATTTTGTATGCAGATGACTTGGTTTTAATAAATGAAAGTACAGAGAATTTGAAAGAAAAGTTTTTAAAATGGAAAGAGGCAGTTGAAAGCAAGGGGTTGAAGAAGAACCTCAAGAAAACCAAAGTGATGGTGAGTGATTCGAAAGGTGCAATTATGGCAATATAAACACACATAAATGATTATGGAAAAATAGCTTCCAAGGGTAATTTGCTGTCGATGGCAAAAGAGTCCCTTCCTTTTTTTTAAATATGCCACACCGCACCACACCCCATCTACAAATTTTAGCCACAGCTTACACCACACTACATTGCATCACAACTAAATCACAGTAAATCTCATTGATAATATCCTTGCAAAACAATAAAAAATGGAAACACACAACAACCACTACCTGAACTATGAAAATAGCAAAAACACAGAAACTGAATGACTAGTCTTTAAATCAACTTAGTTCCTCATAATATTTTTGTGATTTCCATGCTTTATTCAATGTTTTTCCCTGTGTTTGTAATTGTCGGTCAATATTCATAAAGCAGTAATTTGGTACCAGTATATGAGCAAGAATTTTCATAATTTAGTACTCATACAATTTATCATTAATACAATTTAATACATTAATACATACAGTTTAAAGCAACAGCAGTATTGTCTTTTGAAATACTGGAATCAGGTTTATAGGTAGCTTTATCAAGACATATTACCAGTAAATTTAGAAGTTTGTGAAATTATGTTCATGTTAAATGTTTGGTTTGTCGATTGCACTTCTTGCAAACTCTGTCCTCTTCCTTGCTAAAGTGTGCGTTTATGTATTCTTGAAGACCACTACCAGTACCTCATTCAACAGTTTGTGAGAGAGGAATGGAATTATCTGTTTCTTCTGTAGCAGATTCCTGAGCTACATCATTGCAAGAAGTATATTGGATATCAACTTGCAGTTGGCTGATGCAAGACAAGTCATTCACACTTGACAAATCTGTCAAAGATGACAGAGCAAAAAACTCTTCCAGATCTTATTCTTTTCCAAATTCAAATTTGCCGAAATTACAAAACTAATGAACGAGTTATGAAGTGCATTGTCATCAATAAGCTTGTGTTTTAGCAAACTGTTGATGATATTTGCCAAAATCATCATGTCTGCATTTAGGTTTGTGTTGTCAATTTTTTGGCTGCTAATTTTCAAAACTGCTGACTGCTTGTACAACAAGAGTTGAACCAGCAGGTGTTACCAACATTTGTTAAACCAATTGCTGTTTTGTAATAACTTTCTTCAGCAGCTGCATTTAACTGACTACACTGCATAGACCGAGCAAACAAGTTAAAAGCTATCAGGTGACAGAATTTGAAAAAACATAAAATCTTATTAGTGGAATTTATTGTTTTGCTATACAGTAGAAAATCGTACAGCTTTTCTGAAACTATGCACACACCCAAATACCACAACTGCTCAAGTACGGTTGCATCATCCCATTCATTGTTTAAATGGTTATACTTTTTTTACGTTCTTGTCATCAAAACTTGTAAAAAAATCTTCTAAAGCACCATCAATTACTGAGACAATTGAATGAGATTGTCTTTCAATGAAATCAAAAACTGTTTATGTGACAACTTTTCTGGCAAAACCAAATCAAAATGAAGTGATTTGCATACAAAACAGGTGGGAAAATATTTGAGCAATTGCTTACTTCCCGTTACTAAAATTTTTTGTGCAAACACTTCTAAATTTTTTATTTTACCATGATTGATTAGTAGGAAACCGTGATCGCAATCTAACGAGCCAAATTTCTCCTCTTGCTTGATTTGGTTAGCTTTTTTAGCAGTTGAATGTATGTAAGTATCTACAACATTTTTGCTTATCCAATCTTTTCCTGATCATTCATAGTGAGAAGTTCAGCGATAGCAGCATACACGTTTACTGATGGCAACGCATTGACTGTGTGAAAATCTAACCAAATAAGTTGGTGATTATGACCTATTATTGCTGCTTGCTGAGTCAAATCGGCTGTTGGATAAACGGAAGGCAAACCCCAAAGCACGGAGGAGAAAGAGGTAACTTCATGAAAACTATTTTGTTCAACTGCGGAAGTATCTAAACATTGTGCGACAAGCGGAGCTTCCATTTTTATACGTGGCATCTTCTTTTCAACATTTGAGCTGCTGGCAACGTTTTTTAAAAATTCAGTGTTTGCATCTGCGTTTACATACTTAATGCGTTTTACAGCTTTAGTTGACAAGTAACACCCACCGAAACGTCTTTTTGTAGATTTTTTAACTTCGATACAACTGTTGGGGCTGGTTTTTTCTTTGAGCTGGCTGTTCAAAATTATTTCTGCTTTTGGCGTATCCTTTGTGCAAAACGTAATGAGCAAATAATTGTTGAGTAGCTAAAACCTCTTTGTGGATGGTCTTCACTAATTGATTCAAACGTACATAGCGATTACCTTTTAAATAGATATGTTTGAAACCCTGAAAATGTTGTTCAATTATTCCTTGCGTCATGTTATTTTTGCAGATTGTTTGCAGTGACAATTGTTGAAGCTTTTTATATTTGCTTGAAATGTTTTGATACGCTGTTAGATTGGTAGCATTTTTGGTATTTACAGAAGCATGTCTTCCCAAATCACCCAACGTTATTTTTGATGTGGTAGAAAACTAGAAATACTGCTTAAAACAACTCAAATAAGCCTCTGACAAAACTCTTGCCCAAAATAAACGTTTTCGATAAAATTGTTATCATGTACTAATTTTCTATGATCTCTGTAACGCTGGGATTTAAGAATATTGTCCGACATATCTTTGTAGTGCAAATAAAATGATGAGTTCAATTCCTGCTATTGGTCAACACTTTTTTAAGCGAACACGTAGCCTATTCTTCATAATGATTGCTGGTTTCAGGATCGTTGTCCAATAGCAATGTAGGCGAAAAGTCATATTTTTTGGATTTTTCGTGCAATTTTTCAAAATGTTCTTTTGCTAATGGGGAAGATTTTTGACAATTGGTAATAACGATAATGCTTTCCATAATGTAATCAATCTCTCGCAATGTTGTGGAAAAAAAAGCAGGGAAATCCACTACATTGCCCCGATAGGATGACGCTTTAAGTAATGTTTGTTCACGAAAATTTTTGCGGCGCGCATAGCATGGCTTAAACAGTTATGAACAAGTGATGAGGATTGTGATTGGAGATCACTTTTGGTTGCTTTGCCTGTTACTGAACGCCAACTACGAATGTAATAATCCAATCTCGACTCGCGGTTAAAGGCAATTAATATTGCATTCCTCATCGCAAATGAACTATTAATCGTAATTAACTTTGGTCTGTTGTCACAGCCACACATCTTCACGACATCATGTATAAATATTTCCAAAAATGGTTTGATATTTCAAGTTTTAAAGGGGGACCTAATATTTGCTCTATTTCACTGTCCTTATGTTGTACGAAAGCAACCGATGATCCTCACCACACATCATGAGAATGATAGGAAATTTAACGACCCTTTAAAAAACATATGATTTTAGAGGAACAAACGTGCCGAATGACCTTTACCTAATGACTGCATGAAGTTGTCTCAAGTTGTTTAACATTTCAAGTTTCGGAGGGGGACCTAATATTTGCTCTATTTTACTGTCATTATGTTTTACGAAAGCAACCGATGATTCTCACGACATGTGATAAAAATGGTAGGAAATTTATTGAGCTTGCTAAAAATATATGATTTGAGAGCAACAAACGTGCCAAATGACCTTTAGTTTGTGGCTGCATGAAGTCGTCTCAAGTGGTTTGATATTTCAAGTTTCGGAGGGAGGGCCTAATATTTGTTCTATCACTCTGTCATTTCGTTGTACGAAAGCAACCGATAATCCTCACCTCACATCATAGGAAATTTAATGAGCTTGCCGAAAATATATGATTTGAGAGCAACAAACGTGCCGAATGATCTTTGATTTGTGACTACATCAAGTCGTCTCAGGTGGTTTGATATTTCAAGTTTCGGAGAGAGGGCCTAATATTTGCTCTATTACACTGTCATTATGTTGTACGAAAGTAACCGATTATCTTCACCACACATCATGAAAATAATAGAAAATTTAATGAGCTTGCCGAAAATAAATGATTTTAGAGCAACAAACGTGGAAAAAGTGTTTTTTTGCTTTAGTTTGGATTGATGCTGAATTGTTTGGTCGTGTTGGCCGACAAGGTGGAAGATTTTGTTTTGTTATTAGCCTTTGTTTTTTTATCCTCTTGTTTTAAGTTTCTTGGATTTCAGTTTTGGAATTATAAAAATCTGAATCCATATCAATCCCCAATTTATTCAGCATTTAAAATTTCTTTTAAACTAAGACTGAATAACGAAAAAATTCACGGCGCGGTACGCGGCAAGATTTGCGAAAAGAGCACGCAGCCATGTGCGGCCGATTGCAGCTGCTTGGTTGAAATTACTATTATGGTGGTCTTTAAAGGTCTACAGAAGTAGTTCCCAACCTTTTTTAAAAGCGACCCCAATTTTCCAAAATTAGTTTAGGCAAAATCTTGCAGTTCAAGAATATGCTTAAATACCTGAAAGACATGGAATAAAAATTTGTTGTAGTAACAAAAAGTGGATGCTGTTCAGTATTTACCACGTGATATTACTCATTTACTGAAGTTATGCAACAGCAACGGCGTAGCCGAAAAAATTTGGTGCGGAAAATTTTTCCAGAAATTTTAGTTGACTAATTTAAAGGTAAGTTTGACCAAAACTAAATTTAATTTGCATTTTGAAGTTGAAGTTGCGGTTAAATGGCTTTGACCGCAACTTACATCAAGCTGATTAATTTTTTCTAGATAAGTTTAGTTGCCCGATTTTGTTCTTCAATTACAATAAATTAGGAGTTTTATGACATTTTTATATGTTTACTTTGCATTCTCCGCGACCGGAAAAACTTTGTAGATATGCATGAAACATATTTGTGTTCAGGCCACTTGGAAGTTAACAGTTGCTTTTTGCTTACTGCTGGCAGTGATAATTAATATACCTTTACCAAGAGCACAACCACACAATGTACTTGGGGACGTTGAACTCTCGGTCAGTTTTACGATAATTAGCTAGCGCTTTAAATGCATCAAAATACGCGGTAGAAAAAATTCAAAGTTTAATGAAAAATTGAGAATGCCTTTACGGGAAACTTATTGCTACTTTACCATAACACTAAACCTGCTCCGCGGAGTGTTTGTTGGAGCGTCTGCTTCGTTGTGGGAAACGTATTTTTACCTTCTTTAATTGATACCGGAAATTTGAAAAACTGTACTCACAGCTTCCCTGCTTGGCCTTCAGCGCGAAAGTGATGGTGCGGAGAAAAAGCGGCCAGTTTGCTTGTTGTGTATTTGAGTAAAGCAATTACAGCAATCTCAGCAACTTCAATTACAAACCACGAGTAGAAAGTCGCCATCAACACCTGGCTTTATATATGGGTTGCTTTTTACGCCCAGTAGCTATCATGATAGAAGTGACTAGTCACCACGTGGAGTGCTCTCGTTTTAACTTGGAATACGGTCAGATGTCTGCCGTTGCGCTACACAGTTAAAGAGATAAGCACAAAGAAAGAAAGAAAAATTTTTAATAACACCAAACAGCAGTAGACCAGGAGCATGCAGTTGTAAATTATGGTGTATCAAAGCTTGCGTAAGACCGTTCTTAATAACTGGTTTGCAGAGCGCATGTACGAGTATTTCGAAGAACTGTTTTCCGCCAACTAGTAAGAGCGAGTTGAACCCACCAATGGATGCCTCCATTTGTAAGAAGAAAAAGACATGTAATAGAATTGAGTAAGTTAGGTCTACCCGTCGCGATCGCCTAGTTTCACAAAATACTTGCAAATTAATTATGAGCTCATAAGCATTAATGAATGAGCCTGATAAATTTTAGGGTCATCTCCAAAAAGTTTTGAGGTAACCATAGGCCTTTTTCTCACGTATTTCCTGGCTATTGGCGTGAGAGCAACCGTTCTCAAAATAAATAATGAAAACGCTATAAAAAAATCTACAGTTTCATGCGTTTTTACGTAAAAAAGTGACCACAAATTATTTTAAGGCAAACAAATTTTCGGTCGCGACCCACACATTGGGAACCACTGGTAAATAGGCCTAGCCTGAGTTGGCCTACTAGGTTGAGAAGTAATAGCTACTATAGCCTACTTCAAAACGCCGAAATAAAATGTAGAACAAAGGAAATTGTGAACCACAAACCGAGACTACTGGATCTATGGTCGTTTGTGATTCAGGTTTTAATATATCTTATTGGACTCGTTTTGCCATTTGCTATACCAATTTGATGTGCAACCATACGTCCTCTTTACTCGCTCTTTCTCTCTGATGAGTCTCTGGTAGAGTATCCTCGGGAGTTTTCTATAGTCCTCGTGATCTTTACTTCCATCTGTCGACTCAGCTGGTTTAATCCTATGTCTTGACATAGAGAAGCTGCTGTTGTAGACCTATTATGTGAACACTGGAGTATAAAGCTTGCTTCTAATTACACCAGAGTATCATGCTGATAAAAAATGATTTAGCCATTTCCAGACTACTGTTAAAATTTAGAAAAGGAGTGGACTTTAGAAAAAAACCGTTTGAAAAAATACAGGCTTAACTTGTAAGGGAAGGTAAAGTTACTGAGTAATTTTTTTACTTGAATGCGTGTAGTTTCAAAACTATTATTTTAGCTAATGTGAAACTTTAGGCTGTAGCGATGTGCGCGCGGTCGTAGGGCTGAGCCACGAGAGCAGGCGAATAATGAGCTTTGACGACTGATTCTGTGGCCTCCTACTACGTCCATAGTGCAGCTTGGTGTTTATTGAATCGCACTTCGCTTACACAAGATCAGACTTTCACATTCGTACTGACACAACTTTGTTGAAGAACTCGATCAACTGAAGATCTCGACCAACTGAAGCAATTTTACCAACTGAAGAGAGAAAAAGGTAGAGCAGACAGTCTACATGTATATACACGTAGCGGTGATGTGATAATGATCAGCCGCTACAAGGCCTTTGCAGTTGAATCATCTATTGGTTCTTAAAAGTTTAGGGGAATAAATCAGGAGATTTTGACTCTATTTTCCAGCTGCCTCCTTATAATTTGCTGAATTAAATATACTCTTGGCCAGTGCTACTCGAACTTTTTAATATAGCTACCGGCAGCGCACTTTTTGTTGTTCGACGTACCAGTTACGTATTTCAAACGGAAAAATAGACAAAAGCAAGTATTATTTAATAAACAACAACAGTATCATAAAGAAAGTAAAAAATGTTAAAATGCTTTTATTTCAATCCTCTAATGCTAGGTATCGACTTGTTTCTTTTCTATTAGCTTATCCAATAGCAGTTCAATGGAAGATAGTGCTACTCGAAGAGGAGCATGGATATTGAGTGCACTTTCCCTTTAAGAAAGTCATAGTCGAAAAGCCAGCTTCGCAAAGATATATGGAAGGAAATGGAAGTAGTGTTTTAATGGCCATATCACTTAACCTCGGAAATTCTGCTTTTACTTTAAATCAGAAATTTGCAAATGAGGTTGACTTGGTGATTTAAATTTTAAAACAAACAAAGTAGCAGTGCCTTCAGCATGTTTTGCTAAAAAGAGCGTATTATCTTTTCCACAATCTGGCTCATCAAATACTTTCTACCAGCTGCTAGAAAACTAGCAAAATTAGCCATTATTTCAATTACTAACTTGGTTGTTTTTGGTTAGTACGGTTGATATACAGTAGAACGCCGATTGTCCGAACTAACTAGGACCATGGGTGGTTCGAATAATTGATTTTTCCGGATAATCGAATCACAATACAGTAGATTCCGCTTAATCGGGTCACATCGGGACTAGCATCACTTGGCCCGATTAAGTGGCTAACCCGATTATACGACGTTAACATGACGTCATTGTCTTGACGGCAATAAACAACACATGCTCATATACAAGCATTGTGCACATTGTTTGGAGGTTGTTGGTGAATTTGGTGATATTGGTAGCGCTTAGGAAAGGAAACCATCCGGGTGAAGTGTAAGTGAGAAGGGACCGAAGAAAAAGGTTGATACAGAACAGAGAGGGACTCCTTAGAGGGGCCCAATGATGAAGCAGAGATACAACGTAAGGCCTTGAGACGTGGGAAGAGCGTGGCCTTCAGCGAAGATAAATGTTTACAAAAGAAAAGAGTGAGGTCGAAGGTGACCCCGAGAAAAGTTGGGATTGGATTGAAACGGAGGCGGGAGCCGAGTAAGAAGAGGTTGGGCTGGAGATTAGCTTGGTGGGGATCCTTTGAGAAGAAGGAGGCCTCACATTTGCTCGGATTGAGAGGAAGACACCAGTGCTCAGACCAGCGCTCCAATCGAAACAGAGCTGCTTGTGTGGCCTCCACCGCTGTGGGGACCGAGGAAGAGGAGGACCAAATGGCCAGATTGTTTGTGTAAAGAGAGCAGCTGACGGAAGAAGGCAGAGAAACAGGAAGATCATTGATGAAAAAAGAGAAAAGTACCGGGCCAAGAACGGATCCTTGCGGAACACCTCGACGGACTCGAAAGCAATGACTTTTGTGATTTTGATAAACCACAAAAGCGCGCCTATCAGAAAGGAAAGATTGAGTCCAACGAGCAAAGCAAGGAGGGAGGCCAGCCGAAATAAGTTTGTGAGAAAGGGAAGGATGCCAGACAGAGTCAAAAGCTTTAGAGAAATCGATAGTAGACAGGATCGTCCGAGAGCCCGGCCTGGGTTTGTTAAACCCAGCCGAAATGGACTGAGAAAGGTACAGAATTTGATCGAGTGTAGACCGTCCAGGGCGGAAACCGGCCTGGCGGGGAGAGAGAATGGAATTAGATTCCAGAAAGAAGAGAAGACGGGATAGAATGATGTGTTCAAAAAGCTTTGAGACGCAGGAGGTGAGAAAGATAGGCGGGAAGGAAGCAGGAGAGTCGAGAGGTATTCCCATCTTGTGTATGGGAATAATGGAAGACGTCTTCCAGATGGAAGGAAAGGAATGTGAAGACCAGGAGAAATTGAAGATGTGAAGAAGAAAATCCATGTCAGAGCGAGAAAAGTGCTTTAGCATGGGACAGGCAACTTTGTCAAGGCCAATGGCAGTGGACGAGGAGAGGTTGGAGGCAGCCGCAAGAAATTCAGTGAGAGAGAAAAAGGACAAGTGAGACTCCACGGGGCATGTGGCTCGGCGGACCTCAAGAGAGGTAGCCTCTGGCTCTGCTACGCAGGGCCTTTGGCTGAGAAACGGAAAAATGGGATCTCAGGTAAGTGGCATAGACCGAAGCCGATTCCCTGGGAGAAGAACAGTTGGGGAGAGCCAGCGACATAGCGAAGAAGAGAGTGCACAAATTTAGGTGAAAAAGAAGAGCAAGTCATCTGCCATGTCTCAGCCTTGGCCTTGGCGATGACTGACGAGGTGCATCGAGAAGCAGAGATGTAAGCCTGGCGATCTTCAGCACTACTGTGAGCGGCATCGAAAGCCTTGCGTCTTTCACTAACCGTACTTTCCACCTCAGCAGACCACCACGCTTTAGGAGGGCGTTTGATGCGGCCGAAAGGAAAGGAAGATTTGGCTGTATTCAGTGCCAGAGAGGTAAAGAGAGCAGCAGCAAAGGAAAGAGACGAGTATTCCTTTGCAGATGGACAGTGCGAGTTAAAGTTATCCCAGCGAGTTTTCTGAAAGTTGAAGGAAGGGGACGCTCGTTGGGGCGAGAGAGGGACGGATAGAAGAATTGGTAGATGATCAGAACCAGGTCCTGTAGCACCTCCCAGGAGCAGGAAAGGGAAAAAGAAGAGAGAGCAAAGGAAATGTCAGAAGAGGAGCGATTGAGATGAGTGGGTGTGTCAGGGTCATTGAGGGGAGGCCAGAGGAGATGACCCAGTCGAATACTTCCTTCCCACGGGGATTGGAAGTACCGTACCTCTTTGAGCCCTAGAGGGGGGTGATGGCAATTGAAGTACCCCAGAATGAAGAGATTTCTGGAGGGAGAGAAGGAGTTGGTTCTGCCTTCCGTTGGAGAGGAGAGTATAGGGAGGGGGGTGTACACATTAAGAAAAGATAGCGAGGAGGAGTTGTTAAGAAAGATGTTGATCCCTACATAATTAGAGTAGGGATCAAGCGAAGAAAGAGGTATAAATTTCAGAAAAGGATAGGTCCTGCCTGGAGAAAATGACAAAACCGCCGCTAGCGTACGTGTCATCAGGAGTGAAAATGCTAGACCGGGAGTGGGTGCAATCAGAGCGCAGAGCAGAGAATCCTGGAATTCGGAAGATGAGTTAAGATTGGATTCCTGAATGCAGATAAGGTCAACAGGATGAGACGAGAGAAAGTGAAGTAGTTCAGTGCTCCTGGCTCGAAGACCTCCAGCATTCCATTGAAGAACCCTGAGAGAGTCAGGGGGAAAGGAGGCAGGAGGCGCAGAAGAACAGCCAGGAGCAAGGGACGGTGGTGAGGGAGCAGACATATAATGGGAAGATAGGAAATAAGAGGTTTGGAGACGAGGGTGGGGCAAAAGTGCAGCATTAGCAGAGGGGGGGTCAGGATGTACAGTGGAGGTATACATGTCGAAGGAGGTAGTCACAGTGTTGCGGCAGGGGGGCAGCTCCAGGAGTGAGAGCTGCCAAGAGCTCTGAATTTGGACAGGGAAAGTTGTGAGCACCTTAGATGGACCCATTTGGAGCAAGTGCAGCATTGCACTGACTTGCCCAGCCAGGTCACATTTCCAGCGCACACTGAGCAAGGAAAGATGGGGCCAGGGTTGGGATGAACGTTACCGGTCATCAAGAGAAGAAGAAAAACGAGGAGACAAAGACGGGCAATAGAAAAGAAAAAACAGGCGACCAATTTTGAAGATGCTGTGAGCTGCCCTTCTGGGGGCAGCATAGCGAAAAAATGAAAGGGAGTGCCCGGGGGTAACTGGGACCCTCGGGAAGTCCAACAGCCATTTCGACCCAACCCAAACGGGGTCGGGGACCGCACCACCAAGTTGAGGCGGCTGTTGATTGGTGCAGCTTAATAGGAGATTGTCTTCAAAATTGCTAAATTAGCGACTAGCAGCTTCTATATTTTGTAGAATGATAAGCCTTGACAATGATCCTACGCCCCTATTAGGGCTTACCGATGTGACTTGTTGTCCATGCCATGTGTGTGTGTGTCCTTAAATGAGACCCAATGATATAGGTATTGGTGTATCATATTGTTTTTTATTGCATCTTTTTTTTAGCCCAATAGAAAAAAATTTTTTTCATCATGTTTATTACACCAGCCTGATGAGACCCAATAAGGTCGAAACCGGTCGCAGGTTATTTACAGAATGTAACAGATTGCTGTTTGGTACCGTATGATGTTGGTGGTCATTTTTGAGCAAATTTTTTATTTTATTTTAGTGTGATGCTGGAGGCAGATCCCTCTTAAGAACCAACTTTAAAAAATAAACTTGTTTGACTCAGAACCAATTTTTCTCGCAATACTCAACTTGGTGTTCTCAGAAAAGCAAAACTCCTATCAATGCCAAGTTGCATTGTGACAATTTAACACAGGGTGACCAAAGAGCGGACCGCGACTAGTTTCGTACAAATCGTATGCATCAAACAACGATCATCAACGAAACAAAAGTCTTTATATTGACAAACGGCTTTTAAAGCAATGACGTTGACAAAAAAAAAATGGTTATAATTCTGCCCGGCAAATATCCAGTATTCAGCTCGTCAAGCCTGGAGCAAGAAAAATTTTGGTACCCCCAACTGGAAATACAGAACTCGTCGTTTCTTAAAACATGGGCTTATTTGACACTTCCAAGTGAGCTAGCTAACCAGTTTTCCCTATTTTCGACATAATAAGGAATTTCTACTGCTAAAGTCAAACTAATGAGACCAGAAATCTAATAAAACTCTTTCGCTCCCGCGATCATCGATTGATGATCTCGTGTTTTCAGTGTTTACCTCAAATTTTTTTAAATTGAGTTACAAAATTAGTTTAACAAAAAATCGATTTGTGACTTTATTTTTCATCCGATTTTCATAAAATTTTCAAAAGATCACGCTTATTTCCTCATGCATCGGAACATGTATAATTTGTGCCCTAATTATTGGATTTTTATACCCAAAATGGGTTAAAAACACCAAAAACCCAGTTGCAGACGACAAAATCGGCCAAATTCTCAGCACGTGCAAACTACGCTAAAATCAAATTCAGATTACATCTTTACCACAAAACCAAACCCTTTATCATTAACACAATATGAAAACTACTCTTTTGGGGCATCATTTCACAAAATTTCAAGCGATAATAATAGATTTTACGTTTATAAATTTCCAAATATTTTAGGGGTCTCAAAACCCCCCCCCAAACAAATTTGAGTGATAAGTAGATAAAAGTATATTTAGTGCGTAAATAATATCATATGTTGCTAAATACCGGTCTCATTTGAAAGCTTAGGAAATTTGCTTTCCAGCAATATAGAACTTTAAATAGTTTAGACTAAGTGGTATATGATATTCACTGATCAAAAATGAGTACTGTACATCAGGTCAGTTCAAAACCCCCAAAATTTTTTGACTTGCCTTCACTAAATTATGATTTTTACAAAAACTACATCCTATAAAAAGATAAAATAAATTGCAAATGTTTCACCAATAAAGTCGTCATTTTGTATCAAGTTTCCAAGGAGACAAGAAGCAAAATACAAGTTTAAAAGCTAGCAGAAGTTTGGCTTTCGTAAATCAAAGTTTGCTGTATCCCCCTTGTTTCTCAAGAAATGGAAAGGGTGTAAACAAGCGGCTGTTTCATTGTCGGTGACAGCATATTGCATTTAAACTTAATATTTTCTGAATCTTGAAGAAATTCCCTGTTCAAAAATACATAATGTTACATGGTTTAGGCTAACCTCTAGCAGATAATAACTGATCGTATTTTAGGTACTGAATTTAACTACCAAAATTTGGTACCGGTCGGTATCGGTCAAAAAAAGGTCATTTGTCTCAGAAAATTGCAAACTGTAGAAAACCTAGGCTTTTAGGTAAGTTTTGATTGATGTACCTTGAAAGCTTATTTCCTTAGCATCATTTTGCGACCATTTCTAAAAACATTGGTAGAAAATTAAATCTGTAGTGATCTTTGAGTTAAGGGTACCTCTTTAATTTTGAAGACAATTACCCCCCAGTTGGGGGGGGGGGGGTTAATTTGCATAAAATTTGCATATTCAAAAAAATGTTTTTTTTTCTATTTGAAATCCTCAAGGAATGTAGATTTTAACGATATATCACACTTAATGTAGAAGTAGACAGCTGAGTAATGATTTACAAACAAACTTGAGGTACATAATTATGATTATGACAGTTTTTCGCTCTGCCACCTTACGGACATTTTTTTTCGCTTTTCACGCGGGAGCAAAAGAGTTAAGAAGCTAAAACAGTAATAAAAATGATTACGTTTGGTGTGGAACTAATTTATAATCTTTACACATTGACTGCCATACCCGACATACGTGTCTGCCAATTAGCTTTTTATTGCTGGTGCAGTAGACGCCCAAGTCTGCCACAGTGGCTGCCAGTTTTACTTATGCAGCTGCAATGGCAGACATATTGGGATGACAGTATACGCTTTTAACATTGTCTTAAAGATGTGTGGCTGCTGAAAAAAAGTAGTGGTGTCTGCCTGGGGCTTCTAACATGAAAAAATGCATTTCTATCCAACATTTAGTCTAAAGTTGCCACACGGGGAGCTAAGTGAATGGTGGAACCCATTTTTATTTTTTTCCAAAAACATGATAATTATAAAAATTGTTATGGTAATGATAATAATAAAATATAAGATAAATATTTTGTATTTCTATTGGTATTCAATCTTATGGATTGCAGCAAAGCAAGGCAAATACATGAATGGGTTATTGGGATAGGTGTGACATTAATATAGCATTCATATCTGGCAAACTTGGAATTTGTAGGCACAATGACCTATACCATCCCAATACACTCACAATCCCTACAAACTTCAAAGGGAAAATTTTTTGGCTTCCGGGAGGTGTACCATGAACTTGGGCTTGGCAGTCAATGTATTAATAAAGCTACTGACCGCATTCGAGGGTATCGCAAGCTAAGTAATATTAATTTCTAAAAACCTTGATGGCGCTTGCATAACTTAATAAAATTTCTGCGTTTGAAACAGTTGTTGTCAGTACTTAACAATTCATTAATATGTCAATTAAAGAATAAATACATCACAGGAACACACAGAGAATATCAACAACGGTGCAGTATTGCATAGCAACCATTGAATCACACACGATAGCCTATAAACTGCTGCCGAAAATCAGCTTCACTATTTGTTGTTTAATCAGATATTACCATGCGAAGAGATCACTAAATAGAGCAGATGCAGGCAGATATTAAAGTAAAAGCTCACCGCATTTATAAATAACAGTCAATCGTTGCATTTCACCAACATGCAGGTCAAGTTTTGCCATGTGCAAAACCTCAGGCATATCTCAATTGTGTTTTTAAAGGCCCGTAAATGGGTCTTAATGTGGCTCGAAACACGGCTTTCCGGACGTTTCTGGAGCACCAGTTACACGGCAAACGATCGATTACTTCATAGTGAGCGCTGTGACGTATACAAATGTTTATTTCACTTATGCACACACAAGCTGCTTGTAATTGCCCTATCCATGTCCCAATAACCTGTATAGAAATCAAGGCATTCATGTGGACTTGTTAATAGTATTTAGGACAAACAAAAATATTTAACGCTTTTAGTAGCCGTAAAAACTAACAATAGCACCAATAGTAACAGTTAATCACATTCAGCATTGGTTGGAAGATCTACGCGCAACGACAATCGCTATTTCAAAAACGTTAAGGTCAGCGAAAAATAGATTACATTCGACTTTGTTTAACTGAAAACACTCGTAATATAGGTCGCTTTTAATCGCACGCTCCACAAGCGCAAGCTAAAGTAGCATACACTTGCAGAATGCATGAATGGAAAATATCTGACGAGGAATTCGACACACACTCTATCGTGTAATTTCCAAGTGTACGATAAACTATAGAGTAATCAACAAAATTATAAATACTCATGTATTGAGATACAAAATATTTGAAAAAACAAAAATATTCACAAAAAATGGACGAAAATGGGCCACACTGCCCAAGACCTTTTTATTTGCATCACAACACATAAATCATTTGAAAAGCACATTGCCGAAATACAAACTTTAAAATATTCCCGCATTTAAATCAATACATACAGGTTTATCACTAGTGGAATAAAAGAAATCAATTACATGCAAGCTGGACGCAGCAGCATAATGAGGAGGACAATTGCTCCACTACACCTTTGTTTTAGTTAGATAACGGGAATTTCAGGCGTTTATTTGGGTGGCCCTAAATGTTACTCTGATCCCAATACCCGCTGCTAAACAAATTTCGAGACATGCACTGATTACAAATAGGCATTGATAACTTACAATTTTGAAATTCAAAAATAGGCAGCAGTGGGTTTGAATCCAATCGGTATCGCAATTTTACTTGCAAATTCACATCAATTTCAGGACAACTCAGGTAACTTTGTAGCCTATTGTATAAAAATGCTACAAGTTCTATAAAGCGTGAAGAGGCAACATATGCCCGCAATAAAACTATATGCATTGAAGTAAACCTAGCTAAGTACCGCTTCTCTTTACTGCATTCTGGAAAATTAAATTCTTCATCAATTATTGAATGACGCAATATTTTCGAAACTCCGAATTGTAATCATCATCCATTGAATCGGTGTTGATTGGCTTCCGTCCATCGGCGGACGGCATGAACTCGTCACAGTCTAAATTCTGACGTTGATAGAAGAGCAAATAAGCAGTTTCAACATTGACACTCTCAATGGGAACCTGCAAGATTAGACAATGAACGAAAATGGAATGAGCTAAAGTATTTAATACATTTAATCACCTACGAATATTTTTTCTACGCTGCAGCGAATTGTAATAGTGAGGTTACCAACCCAGCAAGAAAAAAGGCGACATTTTCACCACCTCACTTATGCCACACCCCGAGGATATTCTTTTCTCAGCGTTACCAGTTTTACGAAATTGGAACGCCTTCACCGAGCGGTGGCTGGTCGCGCGGTTTCCGGCTGCTTCTCGTCTTCCCCTATCTCTCTTCTCTCTGAAACGCCTCTACCTTCCCTACGAGTCACCCTCACTCATTTCGCCCTGTCACCTTATGAACGGGCCCTTGGTCTCCAAACCTGTTTTCCCATTTTAGGTTCAGCCAGACTTGAAGAGAAACCAAGACTGTACAGATCCTCCTGAAGAGCTTTTGCGTCCACTCACCCGCTCACGCTTTCTCGTACGTCTCCTAGGGAGGTTATCTTTTCTTTCCCTCTCTCTCCTCCTTGGAACCTGCCTTCCTTCACTGTAGAGTCCACTCTTTCCTCTCCTTGCTCCCTCTCCGAACCTCTCTCTCTCGCAAAAGTGCGGCTCTCACTCACCTAAACTCTCTCTCAAATCACGATTTGGTGATCTGGACAGATAGCACTCACGTTTTTGCCAACTGTTTTTTTGTGACACTGAGGCCACTCTTCTTTTTGGCAGGCCCAGTACGCATAAGTTTTTCCGCTAAAGGCTGCACCAACAAGCCTGCCACTTCTCTTCTCCTCTCCGACTATCGCTCTGTCCTTGCCACTCTATCCTCTCCTCGGTCTCTTCTTTTACCACAAACTCTCTGGCAGGGACCGTCTTCTCTCTCCTCCTTCACGATCAAGCTACAATGGTTCCCTGGACACTCGTTTCTCCCGGGGAACAACGAGGTTGATGAGCTGGCCAGACGGGGAGCGCTACTCGCGCCCTCTGCAATCCCCTGTAGCCTCTCTCCTCTTATCTCTCGTATCCACTTTTATCTTTTCTCAGAGTGGAGGCGTACTGTCTCACCTACTGTTTGACACACAGGTTCCCTCGATTTCCACTGAGAAACCTGTGCTCCCTCGTCACACTTGCTGTGCCCTCTCTTATCTTTTCTGCAACGGACACAGCCTACTGCTAATCTCGTATCTCACTAGAATTGGCAGAATCGAGAATCCTTTATGCAGCGCCTGCGGCCATCCGTCCCAGTGCACTTCTCATCTCATTCTGCACTGTCCACCTACGGTCTCTCGACGACCTCTGGTCCAAGCACCGAGGAGTTGCCCGCTTTCTGGCACTCCATGGTCTTCCGCCATCCCTCCATCTTTCAGAAGGGGTCGGGTAAAAACAACAACACAACAATCTTCCGTTGCTATTGGCAAAGCCTCCAGTTTTATAAATTGGTAGAAACAGACTGCTGCTCCCCCTAGCCTCATCTCTCGTGTTTCCCTGCTTGATTGCGTAACCGGTGCAAAAGTGGATGCTCCACGTAATTCCATCTCTACCCCGAGAAGAGAACTCAACTCCGCCACCGATTGGCCACTACCATTTTATCATGACTATTTCACGCGGTTTCAAATACTTAATCGCTGAAACGCATTGTAGCCTACGTAGCTGCAATAACATGGCCATCCAGTTAACACGATCTGCTGACACTTTAACACAATCTCGTTGTTGTTGTTGCTTTTACCCGACCCCTTTCCAGGGATGGGGGCATGGCTGAAGACCATAGAGCCCCAGAAGCCGGGCAACTCCCCAGGGTCTGGACCAGAGGTCGTAAAGAGACAGAGAGTCGCCAAAGAGTGAGCGGCGCAAAGAGTCCGTAGCTGGACAGTGCAGAATGAGATGAGAGACGTCCTGGGACGAGTGTCCACAGGTGCTGCAGGAAGGATTCTCGATTCTGCCAATCCTAGATAGATAAGAACCTAAAAGAAGGCTGTGTCCGTTGCAGCGTAGACGAGAGAGGACACAGCGAGCATGACGAGGGACCACAAGTTCCTCGGTGGAAATCGAGGGAACCTGTGTGTCAAAGAATTTAGATGAGACAGTACGCCTCCAGTCCGAGATAAGACAAAAGTGGATACGAGAGGTAAGAGGAGAGAGACTACAAGGGATTGCGGAGGGCGCAAGTAGCGCACCCCGTCTGGCCAGCTCATCAGCCGTGTCGTTCCCCGGGAGAAACGAGTGTCCGGGGACCCATTGTAGCCTGATAGAACAGGAGGAGAGAGAAGACAGTTCCTGCCAGATCTGCCACAGAGTTTGGGATAAGAGGAAAGATGGAGGAGAGGACAAGGCGGCGAGGAAAGAACGAGAGTCAGATAATAGGAGAAGAGAAGTGGCAGACTTTATGGTGTTGCCGAGACCAGCAAAGAGCGTGCAGAATGGCACAGGCTTCAGCGGAGAAACTTGAGCATACTGGGCCTGCCGAAAAGGAAAGAGTGGCCTCAGTGCCACAGAGAGCAGTTGGCAAGTACGCCGGAGCCGCCTTTGCCAAAAGGAAAAGAGCCGTCTGTCCAGAGCACCAGATCATGAGGGGGGAGAAAGTCAAGATGGGCGAGAGCCGCACCTTGGCGAGTGAGAGGGGGATCAGAGCGAGAGCATGGAGAGGAAAGGGTGGACTCCACCGTGAACGAAGGCAGATTCCAAGGAGGACAGGGAGGGCAAACAAGAAGAGCCTCCCTAGAACAAGTAGAAGGAAGCATGAGCGGGTGAGTGGAAAGCTTTCCAGGACGATCTGCAGAGTCTTGGTTTCACTCTAAGTCTGGCCAAACCTGAAATAGGAAACGAGGTTGGGAGACGAAGAGTCCGCTCATAAGATAAAAAGAGTAAAATGAGTCAGAGTAACTCGTAGGGAAGGTAAAGAAGCCTCGGAGAGAAGAAGTGGGATAGGGGAGGACGAGAGGCAGCCGCTGATGGCGCGACTAGCCACTCGGTAGAGGCGTTCCAATTTGGTGAAATTGGTAGCGCTTAGGAAAGGGAAACCATGCGGGTGAAGCGTAGGTGAGAAGGGACCGAAGAAAAGATTTATACAGAACAGAGAGGGACTCCTTAGAGGGGCCCCATGAGGAAGCAGAGATACAGCGTAAGGCCTTGAGACGTGGAAAAACTTGGCCTTCAGCGAAGATACATGCTTAGAAAAGGAAAGAGTGAGGTCTAAGGTGACCCAAGAAAAGAACACAATCTCGTCGGTTGCATTGTTTAGGTTCCCCAATATGTTTGCTTCATAGGCACTCAGCGCTGTTACAAGTCAAGACCATACTCATCAACCCCTTCGCATTAGCACATAAACGAATCTTTAATGAATGTGGGCGCGTGGTGATGAATACAACGCTACACAACTGGGGCTGTGGTGGCAAAGTGATTACAGCCTACCCTTCGCATTCGCAAAACCTGGGTTTAATTCCCTAGCGAGCCATACCGAAGACTTTTGAAGCTTTTGACAGCTTTTTTGCTTAACTCTCAGCATGAGAGCCACAATGTGGAAAGCCGACAAGTTGGCGTATTGTGCCCTTCAAAAAGGCACATAAAAAATCCTCCAATCCTTTATCTTTATGTGGCAGACAAGGGTGGGTTCAAGCAGTCTATTTGTCTTTGCGGGTCAGCCTGAAAAAAAAAACTTGCAATATGCGTAACAGCTCATAGACATAAAAAAAAAGTAAAACGCATTTTCACCGCACAGGGACGTTTTTAGGCAGTTTCTCAACTAATGCTAAAGCGAAGAATAATAACAAACAACAGAAAATGAAGTACAAACCCTAAGCCATCACATACCTCTTTACAGCTGCTATCATTGTAGCAATACCACTTATCATTTGCTTCATTCCGAGCATACGCGATGTAGTGACCGCCACCAAGTATACCAGCGTGACACTAAAACAGAAAAATAGTGATTACAGATCGTAGCATATTAACTAACAACGGCGTTTGTAAACAAGCAATAATCAGAATAATAATGCTGTTCGCCCTGCATGTCGTAGCAAATGGATTGTGGATGCTACCAATAACATTCTGCCACCAACTACCCGTCTTTTTACCATAAAAATTAGGAAAGCATCACATAATTTCTAATTATTATACAGTATAAACTTAAAGGAGTGTGACGGGCTGTATACAGTTGAAACTATGGTATAACGCGATCAGTTGATGCATCCCAAAAAGGAATGAAAAAGTTGGCAAGTCTCATAATTTGTCCAACCTCGTTTAGTTTTGTTATCCCGTGACAGCGTACATAGCACGCCAAGTCTCAAAATTTATCTCATTTAGTTTTACAAAGATTAGAAATATGCCGCTCATAAACTAAGTATTATACTCGCATTTTTTGAAAAACAATGAATGATAACGTATGGTATTGTGGAAACATGCATTATTAAATTCTTTTATTCCAGCGGTTTTTAAGTGATGCTAAAATAAAAGCGATTATGTTTTTGTCCACAAAATTACGCGAACCCGCTTTTTTTGCGTCGACGTTTTATGCTGCCCTACAATCGCATTATAACGAAGTTTTACTTTTTGTTCATTGTTCACACCTAACAAGTTTTAAATACTCAGGCAACTACCGAAGACGGCAACGGAAGATTTTGAAAACCAAACTATGTGAGTGTGTTCTGTATCTTAGCATCATAAGGTGCTGGCTTGCTATCACTGGATTGAATTCAATTTGGCCATCTGCCCTGCATAGTTAGTATTTGTGACGGAAAAAACGGACGATGCCAACACTGAAGCGAGTCCGACCAAACGTTGTGCCATGCGTGTGGCGTGTTTAGAAAAACTTCCTTCGGATTTTTATCGCTCAATTTAGAGAAGGCATCACTTTGACAAGGCGTTGTCTTCATGGGGCACCTAGCAAATTCGTTGCAATTTTGGCTCTATTTACATATTGGAATGAGGTAGAGTTAAAATTTTTACCCCAAATCACAGAAAAAGTAGACATTTTATTTGCCTTTATTCCAGTGTAGATCGCTAAGTAGTAGTAGTTATTCAGTTTTTATCCGGTGTTTTCCCTTTAGCAGAGATGGCCGGATTTACCCCATTCCTTCTGCAATTTCTCGCACTCCGTCCCTCCACTTATCTAGTCTCAGAGCATCCTCCTTCTTCAAACCAACTTTCTCTGTCTCCTCTTCCACTTGCTTCTTCCAGGTCTTCTTCGGTCGTCCTCGCTTTCTCTTGCCAGTCACTTCAAGATTCAGAGCAACCCTCAAAACACTATCGTCATCCCTCCTCAGTACATGTCCATACCATCTAACTCCATTTGCTGTTGCTAACCGGTCTATCGTTTCCTTCAACCCTAACATATCCATCTGTTCTTCAGTCGTCTTTCTGTCTACAATTTTTTGACCGCACATGGCTCTCACCATAGCTCTCTCCGTTCTCCTTAAAATTGCTTTTTCATTTTCTTTTAGACACCATGTCTCACTTCCATACAGTATTGCTGATCTTACGCAACAACAATAAACTTTACCTTTCATCTTCAGAGGAAACCTATTTCCTTTGCTAACCTTATTGCTAACCGCTTTAGCTTATTGCTAACCGCAACAGAAAACGAGCAATTCAAAAAACTATGTCTTACGTAACATTAACCAATTCTGCTGGTGTTGCTCAATGTCGTACCATTTGTTTTGACTTCTACCACAATGGGTGAACTATTATTGAGACAGTCGAGTCATGCTTGGCGCCAAAGGCCTTTCAATTGGAAATTTTCCCTTATCTTCAAAAAAGCGACGAAAATTGATTTATTTAGTTTCTATCCGGTATTATCCCCTTATCAGAGATGGCCGAATTCACACCATTTCTTCTGCAATTGTTCGCACTCCGTCTCTCCACTTCGCTCGATTCAGGGCATTTTCTTTCTTCAAACCAATCTTCTCTATCTCCTCCTCCACTTGCTTCTACCAGGTCTTCTTCGGTCAAAAGCTTTTCTAATTATTTTCATCCCAGAGTTAAACATGCTCCACATGAACAGCCATCACCAGAGTGAAAGATTTCAGCACTAACTTTAGGACACGTTGTAACACCAATAACAGCTATTCAAGATCCAACGACATAAGACGGAAATTCTTTGTTTTTATTAATGTTAAAATGTATTATTAGCTGGAGTGATTCAACATTGCGCGATAACGCATGTAAGATGAAGCTGGCAGCAAAGCTAATTTCATTGAGCAAAAACTGTATCCCTAAATGTCTGTCGAAGGTTTTTTCATCTTGTTTCTGGTACAACTGTACCTTGCATTCAAAAAATATCTTTACCAAAGCAAAGTAAAACAAGTTTCCAAAGTATATTCGCACAAGCTGTTAGCTAAATAAAGGTTATGACATTTTACTTACCACACCAGAGTATACAGCAATATTATTTAGGCTCAGCTGAGGTGTTTCATGAACAAGAGTAATTAAGAGTAAAACCTATCAATTATTTATGACAGACGCAAGATCATCTGAAAGTTTATTGCAGCTGCTGTAATGCGAAAAAATGAATTTCCCACTATGAAGAAGTGCTAAAGCATTACTATTACCAGCTAAATCGTGAACAAAAAAATATTTGATTTTTTAAAAACCTCATGTTTCGATCGAGTCATATAGTAGCATATGAAACGAATATGCATGCCAAAACTAGTCTGCCTCTATGAGGGTGGTTTATAAAGTAATGCCTCCTACCTTCTAACTCAAAAAGTTGGAGAACTAGAAAAACAGAAGCGACATTATTAAATCAAGCACACATTATGTTCAAGAATTTTATTTTTCTATGAAGTCACCACCAATTTCAATGCATTTTTTTCCAACGATGAACGACGGCCTGCATGGCTTATTGGTATAACTCTCTTACAGCTGTGGCAGTCCATTTTTAACTGCGTCTATGACAGCATTGTTGTCAACTAAAAGCTCTCCCAGCAATCCTTCTTTAACAGGCCCGAACAGATAAAAATTAGGTAGTGCAAGTTCAGGACTAGATGGCAGATCAGGCAACTCTGTCCAACCAAACTTGGTGACACATTCTGTGGTCTTGAGATTCGCATGTGGCCTGGCATTCTCATGTTGCAAGAATGTTTTCTTTTTCTCTGATCTAGTGCGGGCAATTCTAGCCCTCACTTTGATCAATGCTTTAATGTAACGTTCAGAGTTGGCAGCTGCACCTGGTTCCAAGAAATCCAACGGAATAATGACCTGTACATCCCAGAAGACGGTACACATCACTTTGTCTGCTGAGCGCTGTGACCTGAACTTTTTTGTTGGCGGAGAATGCGAGTGGTGTCACTTCATTGAATGTCGCTAGAGTCCAGTTCGTAGTAGTGACATCAAATTTCATCACCAGTGGCGTTGCGGTCCAGAAAGGCATCGCCTTCGGCTTCACATCATTCCAATGATTACTGTCAAGTCACCCGGTGGATTTTTGCTACTGAGTGAGCATATGGCACTACTTTGCTGTACCCCAGAGAAAATATCAAATTTTCCACTGCACCCACGCTCACCCCCAACTCTGTGCTCATTTCGGCCGGTTTGATTTGATGACCTTGTTAAGGCGTGCTTCATTTTCTTTATTGGTGGCTGTCCTTGGACGGCCAGAGTGAGATTTGTCAATCACGTCTCTGTCATCACTTTGGAAGCGACGAACTAATCTTCTAACCGAGCTGGCATCGACTGTTTTGCAGCCACAAATATTCACCAAGTTTATTCACCAAGATTGGCTATATTTTTTCTGCATTGAGAAACTTAATAAACATCTCGGTTTTTGACGAACATTCATTACGAGAGAAATTATTTTTACGACCAAAATTTTATCCACAATTCGGACTTATCACTGCGTTATTACTTAAAGCAACAGAGAAAGTACAGGTTTGACTAGATGAAAATTCAGTCATTATAAAAATGCATTACGAAATCTCCTCCAACCCTTGTAGCGCAATTGCACAAATGAGAGACATTATTTTATGAACCACCATCGTGCTTTCAAAATGTTGAAATCAAAGAGCGGTATTTGATATTTTAAAAAAATTTAGGGCCCCAAAAAAACGAAAACAAAGAGCAGATTGTAACTAAAGATTCAGATGTCAAAGGTCTTTTTTTGTGCGTGCAAATATCAGAAAAGCCTCGAGAAGTGAAGTTCTTGCTCTGGAAACATCTGCATCCTTATTCTTTTGATAATATAGCCCTGGTAAAAAATCTGGACTCCCTAAAAGGCCATAAATAACATCAAAGATGGACATAGTTCATCACAACAAAGAGCAACATATTGCAATGAAAAGATGACGACAGAGGAGCAGCCAAAGGGTTTAAAAAAACGAAGACAAAGACTAACAACATACATGTGTAGGTCAGAACAGCTAGCAGCAACTAACAAAGTAGCCAAACCGCTGGAGTGCGAGGAAAAGCTTTCTTGCACGATTGAAAGAGCCACTCAAGTCAAAGGTAAAACCGCAGAAAACTTGACCGTGGCTGAATGTATCCTGAACCTCAGCTGGCCGATTGTCACGGCACTTCTCTACGACAGCAAGCTCACTAACTGATTTCCAAAAATCCATGTGATAAGAGTGGTAAATGGATTCATGGTAGATGCGAAAAAACAAAAAGGGGGTTTTAAACTTTCGCAAAAAGTTTTGTTTGTGAAAAATGAATTGAAGTAATGAAAAAAACTGCGGAGCCAGGTAAAGAATTATCCTTTTATGACCAGGTAGAGCTAGTGAAGAGCTTTTGTTACTTGCGAGACAGGTTGAATGCCAAAGATTAAAGTGAAAGAGCGGCGATAGTAGACAATAATTAGATGAATAATAGCAAAAACAATAATTAGATATTTAGAGAATGAAAGAAGTTGGTTTATAAAAGAAAATTTTTATTGAAAATGAGTGGATTTATCAAAGTTTTGTAAGGTCAGCGATGCCGCACAGAAATGAGACGTGATGTCTGATGGAAGATAACATGGTAATTTGTAGAACTGAGAGAGCAATTTATGCAGTGTTGAACTGAGAAAAGAAGTTGCTACGAACTTAAAAATTTGTTGAGTGTGGAAGAAACCTTAAACAGAATAGCCAAAGCGAACGGAGTGCAATGGTTCGAATATGTTTTGAGGGACAATGACGATGATACTAAGCGCGTTATATTTTAAAGTGGTAGGAAAAAGAAGACGTGGGCGACCAAAGGAGATGCGGAGAACGCAGGTGGAAAAACAGAATGGATTAAATATGAAGCCATCGACAAAATGAAGTGGTGCAATGCTATTCATAAACTTTCGAGAAACGTGTGGTAAATATAACTACCACCGTTAACGGAGACAAAACCGGATTTAAAAATGGAATCTATATTTAAACAGAGCTGGAACATCTAATGATCTCTTCATCGTCAAAAAAAATATCGTCTTGAATCATTTGAATAAGCAGAGTCAGATTTCACTTTAGCTGATGCTCGACATCTATATTATGAGGGAAAAGTAATGGACACCATTGACAGATGCACTTCCATAAGAAACTTTAACAAATTAAAACGACAAAGCCTATACAAGGCATCTGAAATCATTGCAAAAAGAAAGTCGGTTACTTCGGAAGCACTGCTTCAAGCTACAATTGAAATAATTATTTTGAACATGCAAAAAACTTTCTGAGGAAAGAAAAAAGCTCTAATGCTAGAAAGATGCCGCTTTGAGCAAAATTTAAAAACTGCCACAACCTAAGCTCCAGGATCTGACAACCTTTTCTGATCATTAAGTTTCCGTAGCCCCAATAACCGCCAAACAAAAAAAAACAAGGCGTTACAGGAGACAGAAACTAAAGATTTTTCTTTGTGGAGCGGCAATAGTCTCGCTCTGGCAGCTCAGGTGATAGACTTTCATTTGTTATCTTAGCTTTTTTGTACCGTCAAGAAAGTATGTCACATGAGCGATAGATCGATCACTAAAACTAGTGGATATTCACGAATGCTCGTCTTCCGACGCTATGTTGAACTCCAGCAAAACGCAAAGATTTGTCGCATAGTTTACCGTTATTTCCATATTTAGCAATTTACCTGAAACCCAGCCAGGCAGTATGGCTTACAAGAGATCTATTGCTGGCAAATAAGGAAATAGACAAACCCGTATTCAACGCTACCCTAAAACATTACACTCAACAAATATCTCAATAGTTACGCCTTAAAAACGTTGCATGAAGTGTCCATGCTGCAGTGTCACCTTTCATTGAGAATGCAATTAAGCAACCTAGCTTTCTGAGTGCGACTTTGAGGCGGGCCATCTAAAGTAATTTTATACCGAACAGAGTAACCATCTCTCGCTGCATGGTGTGCTTTATGTCATCTTGTTGGAGAATGAAAAATAACAGTCGAGGAATGGAGTGCACCATTAGTAAATTGAAAGGTATTGCCCACAGCTTGATTTGGGAAAACAATGATTTGACCAAAACAAGCCAGCGTATTCGAGATAGTAGTTTACACAGCATACATCAGTAGTTACATGCTCAAAAAATGTAGTCTGCATAGAGTTCTTCCGACCGATCGTGTAACAAACTAATGATGTGATCAATGTCAAATTCTCATCATGATAGCTGGTATTAGCTTAGCTATCATCCACTAATTCCAGTAGTAATTTAAACTCTGTAGCAGGCAAAACTGCAACGAATCCGCTGGGCGCCACACGATGACAACGTAATGTTTGAATTTCGCAATACAGATTCCCTCAATAAAAAAAGATTCACTCCAAGTGCGACTCGAATGCTTTTTTCACTAATTATCGCCTAAAAATGATGCATCGCACAACCGTGGAAGCAAACAGTGACGAGAAAAAAACTTGGTTAACAAAAATTTACGCGAAATCACAAAATATCTACAAAACAACAATACATACCGATACAGCGAAAAGATCGTACAACGGCGGAGAGTCTTCTTTAAAAGACGGCTGTCGTCTTCTAGCTGGACCTGGCTTCTTAGGAGGTTTAAAGCTGAAAGACGCACTTCGAGGACTAAGAGTTGTATGTTCATGAATAGATTTTTCTTCCTCGACGAACGTAATGTGTTGGGACTTCTTTGACTTTTTTTCGCTGCTGCTCTCAGTATCCTCCTCTCCTTGACCTTTCACATGAGCAGAGGTAACATCTCCACTTCCGTTGACACGTGATTGCTGTTGCAACCAATCATCTTTATTCAAAAAGATGACGTCATAAATATTAGTGTCTTAACTTTTACACTTATGAAGCAGCATCTTTGCAGCCCACTCCAGCTTTGGACCAGCAGTCCTCTGATTGTGTGCCTTTTCACCGCAAACCCAAACTTTTTGGGTTCGAATCGCAATAGCACATTTATAGCTAGAATCCAATGCTGACCCGGTGAAACTTGACTATCGCTCAGCTTTTTAAAAAATATCAAGTTATTCATTGGGTAAACGGAAAAATCTAAGGTCACGTTTGATGAGCGTACAGACCGCACAGCTCTGTTTATTTTATTTTACCTATCTTTAAAGGAAAGGGCGATGTGATGAGCTGCGGATCATACAGAGGAGTGAAACTGCTAGAACATGCCATGAAAATCGTTGAAAGAGTGCTAGAGAGGCGAATACGAACACTAGTCAATTTGAATGAAATGCAGTTTGGATTTATGCCAGGAAAAGGAACAGTGGATGCGATATTTATTGTGAGAAGAATGCAGGAGGAATATCAAAAGAAGGACAAGAAGTTGTATATGTGTTTTGTTGACATGGAAAAAGCTTTTGATAGAGTGCCAAGAAAAGTGATGGAATGGGCCATGAGAAAGAAGGGTCTATCAGAAGTAATAGTTCGGGCAGTTATGAGCCTGTATGATGGTGCAAAGACAAGAGTGAGAGTGGGATCTGCATATTCAGAGGAATTCGAAGTAAATGTTGGTGTACATCAAGGATCTGTGCTGTCGCCACTATTGTTTGCAATAGTGGTGGACGTTGTTACCGAAAATGCAAGAAGGGGTGTGGTTAACGAATTACTATATGCAGATGACCTTGTTATCATGAGTGAAGACATGGAAGACTTGAAGGAAAGGTTTTGGAATTGGAAGAATGCACTGGAAAGTAAAGGTTTAAAGGTCAACACCAGAAAAACAAAAATGATGGTAAGCGGGTCGGAAGGCGAACTATACAAAAGCAAGATAGATTCATGTGGAGTTTGTGGGAGGAGAGTCATGGCCAACTCAGTGTTGTGCACAAAATGTGAAAACTGGGTTCATGGCAAATGTGCAAAAATAAAGAGAGTTACCGCTAGGTTGGCAATGCATTTTGTTTGCTTGAAATGTAAAGGAATAATGGAAGGGACGATGGACTCAATCGAGAAGTTGTGCGATGAAGTGGAGACAGTGAATGGATTTTGTTATTTGGGAGACAGACTAAATGCTAGTGGTGGTTGTGAAGCGGCGGTCACAGCAAGAGTAAGAATCGGTTGGGTAAGATTCAGGAAATGTGGAGAATTGTTGCTTGGAAATAGGTTTCCTCTGAAGATGAAAGGTAAAGTTTATTGTTGTTGCGTAAGATCAGCAATACTGTATGGAAGTGAGACATGGTGTCTAAAAGAAAATGAAAAAGCAATTTTAAGGAGAACGGAGAGAGCTATGGTGAGAGCCATGTGCGGTCAAAAAATTGTAGACAGAAAGACGACTGAAGAACAGATGGATATGTTAGGGTTGAAGGAAACGATAGACCGGTTAGCAACAGCAAATGGAGTTAGATGGTATGGACATGTACTGAGGAGGGATGACGATAGTGTTTTGAGGGTTGCTCTGAATCTTGAAGTGACTGGCAAGAGAAAGCGAGGACGACCGAAGAAGACCTGGAAGAAGCAAGTGGAAGAGGAGACAGAGAAAGTTGGTTTGAAGAAGGAGGATGCTCTGAGACGAGATAAGTGGAGGGACGGAGTGCGAGAAATTGCAGAAGGAATGGGGTAAATCCGGCCATCTCTGCTAAAGGGAAAACACCGGATAAAAACTGAATAACTACTACTACTACTTTTCTGGCGTCTCACAATCAACAACAAAAAAACTAGCAGCAATGCGTCTAAAGTTTTGTAGCGTGAATGGAGCTAGCAATAGTATGCATGACATATAAAACAAGGTGGGTGAGCGTGCAGTAGATCTATTGGTAGAACTTTATCTTCATTCTGACCTCGTTGTGTCATGAAATGTGAAGGATCGAAATCAGATTTCGGGAAATCAACAACTTTGTGGGATTTTATCCATCTCCCGTTCACGAATTGGAACCGTTTCAAATGGATGATCTGGAAAATAATTTAAACGTTTGACCGTGTTAAAAAAATTATTTTATGGTGTCGTGGTATTGTTGCGGGCTTCAGAGTAAAAGGTTTGGATTTCAAAACTCTGTAGAAACACCGCTGGTATTCGTCAGGAAGGACATCCAGAATTTAAAGTGCAACGTTGCTTCGGTACAAAGTCTGGTTCGAAAGCGAGTGTGTAGTGGTAGACATACATTGAATCAGCAAGACTGAGCCGGCAAAACGCGGGAAAAATGACGTAAAACCGACTTTCTTCTTTTCTTTTCATTCATACACCAAGTACCGGTATTAACAAAAAAATTTGCCTTTTAGCCTTCCCTCCAAGTGGCTTCGGCATTTATTAGAAAATGTGTTTTAAATCCAACGCTTGCTTGCTTATCAAAACCTGGAGCAAAGAAGGGGATCAGTAGTAGACATTTACCATGCTTTAAGCATTGAAAAATGAAACAAACTCGTGCTGACAAACGAACCAGGATGGGAGGGAGTCTCCATATGTCCAATTTCTTCTTAGCAAGTTGCGGTTTCTTGCACTTCCCACAATGATACAACTCATCACTGCCTAGCTCCTCTTCCATAGTAAATGCTTGCAGACAATTATCAAGGTTGATTCTCTGTAACTGTCCTTTGTGACCTTCTTCAACGCTGGCGTCATCAATCAGCTCCTTGAAACACATGTAGTTTCTTTAAATGTTCTTAATAGATGGGGGTTTCTATTGTCCAGTTATTGAAAAGGCGTTAACGTAATGCCCGAATTAACTTTAATTTAAAGCTGCTACCAAGTTACCAGTTTTTTGCTATTGCATGCATAGACAGCGCGTTTCCATAACGATCATAGCCATCAAGTAGGAAAGCATGGCGCTGTCGCTGCCGACAAATATGAAGCAGAGAACTATCCCACTTAAAAATGACCAGATATCAATATAATGACTCACCCACTCTACTGAAGGTTGGTATCTGAGGTGCAAAGCGGTAGGGTCCCAATCAATGGCGATATATTCGCTCCCTTGCTCCCAAGGTCCATCGTCGCACGGAATAAGACATCCTTTACAAAAACGGAACCACGGACATGAATTGCCGCACGCAATACCACATCTTCGAACACTCTTCAACACGAACGGATATTGAGAACCGAGACTACAATCACTAAAGCATTAAAATATTCATTGAGATATTACTGTATTAATTCTATTCACTTTGCTTCAGCAGGGTAAAATAAAGGGCAGAAGTAACCCCCGTTTGTTGAGTTTTCATGTTTCTGCTTGATATTTTCTTTATTTTAGAAATACACCGTTTTTGTATCTGAGTTTTCTAATTAATAATGGTTTCTTTTTTGGTTTACAGATTATTTATTTAGAAATAAATAATTTCATAGTTAAAAAATACAAAAACGGTGTTAACTTTTGCCGCAGCCTGTATTATAATGGCAACTAGGAAAATGACAATAACTGATCTGCAGATGAATTCTCTTTAGAATACATAGTACAGTCATGTGGCAGGCCTCAGTACTCTTAAATGCAGACATTTTTATAACGTGCACCAAAGACTAACGAAATACCGAATTTTATGCCGGTACCAAGAACCATACGCGAAGCCAGTCAAAGGTTTTAAGTTATACAGGGTGCGGCAAAAGTAACGCCATTTATGTATTTCTTAAGTATGAAATTATTTATTAATACATAAACAATTTCTAAACTAAAAAAGAAACAATATTTAATTAGAAAACTCAGATACAAAAACGATGTATTTCCAACTGCACCAATCAACAGCCGCCTCAACGTGGTGGTGCGGTCCCCGGCCCCGTTTGGGTTGGGTCGAAATGGCTGTTGGCTTTCCCGAGGGTCCCAGTTACCCCGGGCACTCCCCATTCATTTTTTCGCTATGCTGCCCCCTGAACGACCGCAGAAGGGCAGCACACAGCATCTTTAAAATCGGTCGCCTGTTCTCACTTTTTCTTCTCTCTTGCCTTACTCTTGCCCTCCTTCGTCTCCTCATTCTTCTTCTTCTCCTGATGACCGGTAACGTTCATCCTAACCCTGGCCCCATCTTTCCTTGCTCTGTGTGCGCTGGAAATGTGACCTGGCGGGGCAAGTCAGTGCAATGCTGCGCTTGCTCCAAATGGGTCCATCTAAGGTGCTCACAACTTTCTTTATCTAATTTCAGAGCTCTTGGCAGCTCTCACTCTTGGAGCTGCCCCCCTGCCGTAACACTGTGACTCCCCCCTCCTCGGACTCCTCCGGCATGTATACCTCCACTGTGGAATCCGGACCCCCTCTGCTAATGCTGCACTCTTGCCCCACCCTCGTCTCCAAACTTCTTATCCCCCATCTGCCCATCTTATATCTCCTTCCCCTGCCCTCCCACCACCGTCCCTTGCTCCTGGCTATACTTCTGCACCTCCTGCCTCCACCCCTCCCCCTGACTCTCTCAGGGTTCTTCAATGGAATGCTGGAGGTCTTCGAGCCAGGAGCACTGAACTACTTCACTTTCTTTCATCCCATCCTGTTGACCTTATCTGCATTCAGGAATCCAATCTTAACTCATCTTCCTCTTTCCGGATTCCTGGATTCTCTGTTCTGCGTTCTGATCGCACCCACTCCCGGTCTGGCATTCTCTCTTCTGATGCCTCGCATGCCAGTGGCGGCGTTGTCATTTTCGTCAGACAGGGCCTATCCTTTTCTGAACTTTCTACCACCTCTCTTTCTTCGCTCGATCCCTACTCTGATTATGTAGGGGTCAACATCTCTCTAAACAAATCCTCCTTGGTGTCATTTCTTAATGTGTATGCCCCCCCTATTCGCTCCTCCCCAACGGATGGCAGAACCGATTCCTTCTCTCCCTCAATTCTTCCCTCCTCCAGAAATCTCTTCATTCTGGGGGACTTCAATTGCCATCACCCGCTTTGGGACTCAAGAGGTACTTCCGACCCCCGTGGGGAGGAAGTATTCGACTGGGTCATCTCCTCAGACCTCCTCCCCCTCAATGACCTGACACACCCACCCTTCTCCATCGCTCCTCTCCTGACATCTCCTTTGCTCCTTCTACTCTTGCTTTTTCTTGCTCCTGGGAGGTGCTTCAGGACCTGGGTTCTGACCACCTACCAATTCTTCTATCTATCCCTCTCTCTCCGGTCTTTCGCCCCAACAAGCGTCCCCCTTCCTTCAATTTTCAGAAAGCTCGCTGGGATGACTTTGCCTCCTACTTTGACTCTCACTGTCCTTCTGCAGAAGAATACTCGTCTCTTTCTCTTTCCTCTGCAGCTGCTCTCTTTACCTCTCTGGCAATGAATGCGGCCAAATCTTCCATTCCTTTCGGCCGCATCAAACGCCCTCCTAAAGCCTGGTGGTCTGCTGAGGTGGAACAAGCGGTTGGTGACAGACGCAGGGCTTTCGCTACTGCTCACAGAAGTGATGAAGATCGCCAGGCTTACATCTCCGCCTCTCGACGTGCCTCGTCAGTCATTGCCAAGGCCAAGGCTGAGGCATGGCAGACGACCTGCACTTCTCTTTCACCTAAATCTAATCCTAAATCTGTGCACTCTCTTCTTCGCTCTATCGCTGGCTCTCCTTCCTCGTCTTCCTCCTCTCCCAACTTTCCTAACTGTTCTTCTCCCAGGGAATCGGCTTCGGTTTATGCCGCTTACCTGAGATCTCACTTTTCCGTGTCTCAGCCAAAGGCCCTGCGCAGCAGAGCCAGAGGCTACCTCACTGAGCTCCGCCGAGCCACGTGCCCTGTGGAGTTTCACTCGTCCTTTTGCTCTCCCTTCTCTCCCGCGGAATTTCTTGCGGCTGCCTCCAACCTCTCCTCATCCACTGCCACTGGTCCAGACAAAGTTGCCTATCCCATGCTAAAGCATCTTCCTCGCTCTGGCATGGATTTTCTTCTTCACATCTTCAATCTTTCTTGGTCTTCACCTTCCTTTCCTTTCATCTGGAAGATATCTTCTATTATTCCCATACATAAGATGGGAAAGCCTCTCGACTCTCCTGCTTCCTTCCGGCCTATCTCTCTCACCTCCTGCGTCTCAAAGCTGTTTGAACGCATCATTCTATCCCGTCTTCTCTTCTTTCTGGAATCTAATTCCATTCTTTCTCCCCGCCAGGCCGGTTTCCGCCCTGGACGGTCTACACTCGATCAAATTCTGTACCTTTCTCAGTCCATTTCGGATGGGTTTAACAAACCCAGGCCGGGCTCTCGGACGATCCTGACTACTATCGATTTCTCAAAAGCTTTTGACTCTGTCTGGCATCCCGCCCTTTTCCACAAACTGATTTCGGCTGGCTTCCCTCCTTGCTTTGCTCGTTGGACTCAATCTTTCCTTTCTGATAGGCGTGCTTCTGTGGTTTTTCAAAATCACAAAAGTCGTTCCTTTCGAGTCTGTCGAGGTGTTCCGCAAGGATCCGTTCTTGGCCCTGTACTTTTCTCTCTCTTCATCAATGATCTTCCGGCCTCTCTGCCTTCTTCCGTCAGCTGCTCTCTTTATGCTGACGATCTGGCCATTTGGTCCTCCTCCCCCTCGGTCCCCACTGCGGTGGAGGCCACACAAGGAGCTCTGTTTCGATTGGAGCGCTGGTCTGAGTACTGGTGTCTTCCTCTCAATCCGAGCAAATGTGAGGCCTCCTTCTTCTCAAAGGATCCCCACCAAGCTAACCTCCAGCCCAACCTCCTCCTACTCGGCTCCGCCTCCGTTTTAATCCCACTCCAACTTTTCTTGGGGTCACCTTCGACCGCACTCTTTCCTTTTCTAAGCATGTATCTTCGCTGAAGGCCAAGTTTTTCCACGTCTCAAGGCCTTACGCTGTATCTCTGCTTACTCATGGGGCCCCTCTAAGGAGTCCCTCTCTCTTCTGTATCAACCTTTTTCTTCGGCCCCTTCTCACTTACGCTTCACCCGGATGGTTTCCTTTCCTAAGCGCTACCAATTTCACCAAATTGGAACGCCTCTACCGAGCGGCCAGTCGCGCCATCACCGGCTGCCTCTCGTCCTCCCCTATCCCTCTACTACTCACCGAGGCTTCTCTACCTCCCCTACGAGTCACTCTGACTCACTTCACTCTTTTATCTTATGAGCGGACTCTTCGTCTCCCAACCTCCTTTCCCATCTCAGGTTTGGCCAGACTTGGAGTGAAACCAAGACTCTGCAGATCGTCCTGGACAGCTCTTGCATCCACTCACCCGCTCATGCTTCCTTCTACTTGTTCTAGGGAGGCTCTTCTTGTTTGCCCTTCCTGTCCTCCTTGGAATCTGCCTTCCTTCACGGTCGAGTCCACCCTTTCCTCTCCATGCCCTTGCTCTGATCCCCCTCACTCTCGCCAAGGTGCGGCTCTCGCCCATCTTGACTCTCTCCCCCCTCATGATCTGGTACTCTGGACAGACGGCTCTGTTCCTTTTCCTTTTGGCAAGGGCGGCTCCGGCGTACTTGCCAACTGCTCTCTCTGTGGCACTGAGGCCACTCTTTCCTTTTCGGCAGGCCCAGTTTGTTCCAGTTTTTCCGCTGAAGCCTGCGCCATTCTGCACGCTCTTTGCTGGTCTCGGCAACACCATAAAGTCTGCCACTTTTCTTCTCTTCTTCTCCTGTCTGACTCTCGTTCTGTCCTCGCCACCCTGTTCTCTCCTCCATCTTTCCTGTTATCTCAAACTCTGTGGCAGATCTGGCAGGAACTGTCCTTTTTCTCCTCCTGTTCTATCAGGCTACAATGGGTCCCCGGACACTCGTTTCTCCCGGGGAACGACACAGCTGATGAGCTTGCCAGACGGGGAGCGCTGCTTGCGCCCTCCGCAATCCCTTGTAGTCTCTCTCCTCTTACCTCTCGTATCCACTCTCGTCTTTTCTCGGACTGGAGGCGTACTGTCTCTTCAAAGTATTTTGACACACAGGTTCCCTCAATTTCCACTGAGGAACTTGTGCTCCCTCTTCATGCCTCGCTGTGTCCTCTCTCGTCTTCGCTGCAATGGACACAGCCTTCTTTTAGGTTCCTATCTCTCCAGGATTGGCAGAATTGAGAACTCTTCTTGCAGCGCCTGTGGACACCCGTCCCAGGACATCTCTCATCTCATTCTGCACTGTCCAGCTACGGACTCTTTGCGCCGCTCACTCTTTGGCGACTCTCTGTCTCTCTATGACCTCTGGTCCAGACCCTGGGGAGTTGCCCGGCTTCTGGGGCTCCATGGTCTTCCGCCATGCCCCCATCCCTCGAAAGGGGTCGGGTAATCAACAACAACAACAACATGTATTTCTAAAATAAAGAGGAAATCAAGCAGAAACATGAAAACTCAAATAACAAACGGGCGTTACCTCTGCCGCACCCAGTAAAGATGCATACTAAACATTCTTTAAAAGATGACTTTTAGACACCCAACAATAACAGTTTGCCTCGTTGGTTATGACACCGTCAGCGTTTATTCATGACTACTTTGAAATGAACTGCGGCTTTACCCAAAATGTCACCGAAGAATCATGCTTTGCAAAAGCTTTCTCGTCGCACTTTTCAGCGGCGATGTTGTCTCAAGTGAAGAAAAAAAGAAAACAAAAATGGTCTCAGATTGTTGCAACACATTACATACAACAAGTAGCATAACTCACCAATCTTGCGCATGGTTGACAGATTGGGAATCAGCAGGGGGAAGGGGGGTCACCATCCGAGCCACCAACTTCCACACTGCACTGTACAATACACGTCTGGGTTGGCCCGGTCTACATGGAACTACCAGAGGAAGCCCAAATATACTTGGTCGATGTTTTTGAGAAGATAGAAAATATACTTCCATGTGAAACTAGAATAAAATGGATTACCAGTTACATTTTTTCACTTTAAGCGGAGATTGAGGCCAAACCAAGACAATTGAACATGCCCGAGATTGAGAAACGAACCCTGACCTTCCAAAAGTATCTCTGAAATGCTGAACTAGGAGATGTAATTCCAATCATTCCTTTACTATTGTACTACATTCTAGTAATTGCAATAATTTCGGAAAGGGAGGAAAGTTTCTTTTAACTTTTAGCAAACCAAACAATAACCACGAATAGAACTTAATTAAGTACACCTAAAGTAGGTACCTTCGATTTTTTCTTGTAATAATCACACCTACTTTAGTGAGGATTAATAAAACTCTGTTCTCGGTTAGAGCTTAACTGCTAAGCTGTAGTAATTAGCTGAAGCAACAGTTTATTACTCAGCACTTTATAAATTGGAATAATAATAATAAATGGCTGTATGTAGAGTTGCGGAAACAGGTAGTAGAGAGATAAAGTGGATAAAGCTCGACATATTACGAGCAGTATATTGTGTTCAAGGATGTTGATCAATATTCCTGCAGGAACCATTATTGAGAAATTTATATTGTAACCTCACAACACAAGCCCTCTCTAAAACGTACGTTACAGGGTAAGCTGGAAGCGGACATGGGGTTTTGCGGAACCAGTAAAAAGCGAAGCGGACCCTGGTCTCCACCATTCAAGTAAGCACAAATGCAATCTTTTGGCCCAATGGCTGGGTTCTCAGTGGACATGTAAATAAGCAGAACAAACGGTTTAAAGTTTTAAATAGACTCACTGCAACTTAATTACTAGTGCAATACTTGAGGAGTGTCTCTTAGCAAGCCTCTCAACGGTATATGAAGCCTCAGACCTAGGATGTAATACCTAACAGCACAGAGCTCCTACATGAGAAACGCAACGTCTACTTTGAACAAAAATTCAAACAAATCTATGACTTACAATCTTTCTATGAAATGCAGTTACATAACCCGGTCGAGTGGCGCAGTGCATTTCATTGATGTCGGTACCAGTACTTCTGCAAATACCAGAAGTTAGAACAGCGTTTCTAAACCAGTAAGCGTTTCTCAAACCATGAGTCGTGAGTACATTTTGCGTATACAGAAGCAGATTTCACGAAGTATATCTCCACAAATAAAGTTTAAATTGAGAAAAAGTAATATTTAAAAAAAAAATGATACCAAAATGAGTAAAGCAATCACTTTTAAAATGTTGATTTTCGAAAAAGGTTTTCCACTAGACAAAGGACAAGTTTATATAGGTGGCAACCAATGTTGTAAATTGTGATTTAAAATGATTTCAAATCGCAAAAAGGTTAGAGAAACGCTTAAAAACATGGTTAGCAAATCTGCAAGCAATCTATGATAAACATTGGACTCAGCATGTATGATGAACTCAACATTCGTCCGCAGGAAGACTATCAAAACGTTGTTACGTAGTTTTAAAATCCTGAAAGTGCCTCAGTTTTCGACTAGAAAAACATTAAGTATTTAAAAGCCCGCTAATCAAATTTCAACGTAGATTTAGTGGTTAGTGGTGAACAAAACTTGATTAACACATCACCATAACGTTAAACCTCCTATTTTACAGTGAAAATGACCTTATTCGACATTCCACCACATAGTTACTTTCTACAAGCATAACCTACTCTGACTCGGTGGACGTTGTAGCCTCACTGTTGCTCGTTCTTTCCACTTTTACTGGATGAAGATGTGATGACCTCATCGTGACGTCAGTGGAGGTAGAGTCGATAGTTTTAGTGAGAATGCTTGAAGTTGGATTGGTTTTCGAGCTTTTGGTATTCGCTTGGATAGCCCCTGCGTCGGCTGCAGGGGTCGGATGGATGTGCATGGCTGAGTAATTGGTTACGCTTCGCTTGTTCGTTTCATGGACGGATGAACCGATGTGAGAATCAAACTTTTCCGGAAGAATAGGAGAAGGTTTGGCGGAATTCGCTCCGGTTTCTTGCCCCGCAGCATCGTGCTTTAGGCTTCCATTAGGCATTTTCGGTTTTAGTGAAGGTGAGGTTGACACAGGCTGAGGAATTTCATACGCATACAAATTACCAGACGTACCGCGTACTTTAAAGTTATCGTTGAGGAAATTCTAAAAAAACAAAATAATTAAAGCGCAGAAAATACGAGGCTGCATTAACTGCTATAAATTACAACATGCCGCTCGTATCACAATAAAGAACCGCGAGTTTGACACCTGAATGAATTAAGATACTGTGCTCTTTAAAAAACCTTTTACGTTTTTTTTCCTTGTTTAAAGAGTATGCATGATATAAAATCACAGTGCTAACAGTACGGTAATCTTTGAAGCTGGTTTGAAAATAAATGGATGCACTCTGTCATCTTTCTATACTTGTTAAGATTCATGATGGCAAGACTATCTGTCAGCATTCGTTAAGATTCACCGTAGCAAGATAATAAGATGCAAATAGCGGGTGATTAGAGCATGTTTCAAAAAATGCCAAAAAACTCAAGTTTAAAATTATTCCCAAAATTTTTAGTAGTAAATGGCAACTTGTTATCGCCAGTTTTAAAATACTACGAAGTATAATCAAGTTGTAATACTTACTTTTATTGTGTTGCTTGCCATTTCAACAAGCAAAATGTTTTCAATTGCTAGCTTGCATTTTTCAGATAGTTGCTTGCGTAGTTCAAAAAAAGTATCATCTCTGTTAAGTCGGAGTCCATACCTAACTGGTGTTTTACCGTCAAGACGTACAACTAAACAAAAATCAAGCGAATTATGCAATGTCGCTGGACTTCTTGCACAGCACGGCGTCTCATGCAAAATAGTTATGAAAACAGGGATACATCCTGCAAACCACATCAAAGCTACTTGATATCAGAATTCAGAAACGCATCTAGTTCCCGAACAACTTGAAGTCAAGTATTTAAAAACAAAAGCTTAAAATACTCAGGAGATAATCCTTAAACCAATTACACAAACGTTTATCCGTTTCAACAAATTCCTCATGCACTTACACACTTCCCTGCAATAGCAACAGCATTTCGTTTATGAATAACTCGACAAAAAGTTAATAAAAAACAAGAACTGAAGCATACCAATAACGTCGAAGTACATGAGGTTATCCATCGGCAGTGGAAGTGAAAGAAAGGTGAAAGGATCGAATCGCACACTGATCGTCCCACAATGCATACAACGGACCCGGGATCGAATCTGACCGTGAAACAGATCAACAATAATCGACTGGTTGCGTGATAAATGATTTTCCCAGGCCTGAAAAGAAAATCACAAGTCGACGACTCGTTGACACAAAATTACAAATCCTCTTCGTCAGCACTAACAACACCCAAATTGGAAGCGCGGTTTGTTTATAATACGTAGAAAGAATATGCGCCGACTTCTTCTTCATGTGTTCGTGTGTTTCGACATAATAAAGCAAACGAATAAACTCCTGACGCTTGAGCATCATAATGATAAAAAAAAAACCATTAACGGGGAAAACATGAAAACGTCCCAGTTCTTAATTTGCTCGCATGATTAAATTCAACTGCACTTCTGTACCAGCCACACAAAACTTCTCAGATCCCGAAGAGTAAACTCACAGATAAATCAACAAATAAAAAACCATAAAATATATTTAAAAAGAATGGAAACAATATACAATATACGTATTACGCAACAAGTGAACATATTCACGATTACAGAAACAAGTCAAACGGTGATAGGCCTAATACACGACTTGTTGCAACCCCCTAAAAATGATATATTGTTACAAAAGTTCCTTGGCAGCACCCATGTGCCTCGGTTTCAAAAAAACTTTCCCAAAATGTGTTCCATCCGATCACCTGGTTTACCATATAACCAATTTACAAGAAAATATTTTTTCCAACAGATACAATTATATATATGGTGAGCATGATTTTACACAGTGGTGTAGACCTACTGGCCTACTTTCTTTTTTATTAATCTTTTTATTTCTTCTGAAACTTTGGATTTCATAGAGTATGCTCAAAATACTGAGCTTCCTACTAATAAATTACGATTGAGCTTACTTACAAACAGCAAATAATTTAGCAAACTTCATGCGTTCATTTTTCTAAGTGCATAGAGACATAAACTTAAGTTGTAAATGGATGCTGAATTTATTAATGTATTTAAACGAATAAAGCAATCAAGCAACTGGCCTACAACCTTTATCGCCACTGCAGACCTAGTTAAAAAACTTCAACCTAATGGCTGCACGTTTGTTCATGGTTACCGGCATAAACGGAGCCAGGGGAGGGCAAACTGACCCGAGTTTAGCATCTACACATGAGGTATTGCAATAATTATGGCTAAAGTAGATAGCCAACCGACCAGCTTTTTAAGCTAAAGCAGGTCATTTGTTCTAAATCATGCAAACTTTCACATTAAAACTCGGCTTTTTCTTCCACTTTGCTAAACGTGACAAAAATGTTTTAGGGATTAAGAGCACTCATGCAAGCAGCATGACTGCACTACAAACGTATTCTAACGAAGAGTCCACCTACAGTTCAGTCATTATTACTAGTCACTGCATTATGAAAAAACCGTTTTGCACTGCCTTGTTAAGGCTATATAATATATCATTATACTTTAACAGGCAGAATATCAGCTATGGGCATTACTATGTAAGTTGGCTTTCGAAATGGCAAAAAAAAAAGTTTAACTGCTATTTTTACCGAGTGAAAAACGACAGCATATGACGTCTCTCAAAATTATGACAGAACAAAGATTTTGTGAAGCGTTCAAGAAAAAAAGCATGCTTGAAAAAACGCTCCAATATTCAATAGATAATTGTGGAGTGGATAATTCTGAAATTGTTAGAGAATAATTTTTCACACCGTTTCTTCATCCAAAAGACGATGGTTATAATCATACAATACAAGCATATTATAAGCTTTTTAAGTAATTATTTCAAAAATCTACTAATCTTGATTTCATCAAGACAATAATTGTGTTAACTCAAAGCTAATATTTAATCTTAATAACGATATTAATAAACAAAGCCATCATGGCGATTGTGGAACAATGGAATTAGAAGCCAGTAAAATAAACTACACGATATAAAGTATTTCAACCCAGTTATGAAAGAAATCTACAAATTCCATTTCCTATAAAAAAAAACAACGTTATACATAATGCCTGTCTACAATAAATCTTCTAATCATTTATTTTCATTAATTTTTTCACGAAATTGATATATAAATGCTTACATGTTCCAACCTACCTCCTGTGCTACTTCTTCATCAGGTCGTCCATCGCTATCTTTGAGTTCCACATAAGGTTTTTCGTGCACACGATTTAGATCTTCATGCAACCCGTCCAACAAAAACGCGAGAAGTTCCTGCGAATCATGCTGAGAAAATCCGTTGAATTGTGGAGCGTATTTGCTGATGGTCCACTGAAAAAAAAAACAGAATAAACTTAGTATAAGGAAAATTACTCCACTAAAGCGGGGTACCAAGTTAGGATTTTGTTTTGCTTTAAAACTAGTTTCAGGTCAATGCAGCTGGCTTAAATCCTACCCAAAGTCAGTTTCCACTGATGTTGCCCAACTATGATAAATATGAGTTACTTCTTCAAGATTAGGATCGTTACTCAGGGATGGGCTTCAGTTGCTCATGAGCCTCTATGTCCCTCCACCCCACATTAAATCATACTATTTGCAACTAAAATCATTTAATAAAGACAAAGGTTAATTTTGGCAATAATACAACTTCTAATTTTTGACACCACTACCATTGTATGACAACCCGCCATTACAAAGCTAAATAAAAAGTTGTAGCTATAGAAATACATGTAGGTGTTGTTACCCAACCCCTTCCGAAGGATGGGGCCATGACCGAAGACCACGGAGCGCCAGAAGCAGGGCAACGTCACAGGGCCTGGACCAGAGATCGCAGAGAGACAGAACGTCGCCATAGAGCGAGCGGCGCAAAGAGCCAATAGCTGCATAGTGCAGAATGAGGTGAGAGATGTCCTGAGGCGGATGGCCGCAGGCGCTCCATGAAGGATTCTCCATTCTGCCAATTCTAGTAAGAGGTTAACAGAAGGCTGCGTCTGTTGCAGCGGAGACGAGAGAGCACAGGTTCCTTAGTGGAAATTGAGGGAACCTGTGTGTCAAAGAATTTAGATGAGACAGTACGCCTCCAGTCCGAGAAAAGATAAGAGTAGATACCAAAGATAAGAAAGACTATACGGGATTGCAGAGGGCGCGAGTAATGCTTCCCGTCTGGCCAGCTCATCAGCCACGGGAGAGCAAGCAAAAATAACCTCCCTAGGGGAAGTAGAAGGAAGCATGGGCGAGTGAGTGGACACAAAAGCTCTCCAGAAAGATCTGCAGAGTCTTGGTTTCACTCCACGTCTGGCCAATCCTGAAATGAAAAAAGAGGTTGGAAGACGAAGAGCCCGATCATAAGATGAAAGAGTGAAATCAGTCAGGCTGACTCATATGGGAGGTAGAGACGCCTCAGAGAAGTGGAATAGGAGAAGACAAGAGACACCAGGAGATGGCGCGACTAGCTAGTCAGTGAGGGATAAAAACACCTAGGCACTACTTGCAGATACCCGTCATCAAACAAACAGTTTAGCAGCAACATCATTGTAAATTGGCATGCTCACTTACCCTAACTTTCAACGGCGCCACTGTTTTATTAGCACCACTCCACAAATCCTGAGTTAAATCACTGTATCGTTTAGCGAGATGGCCTTTCATACCTATAAACAAGTAGTTCAGTATTGGAATATAAACAAATCTAATCGTCGGGGTGGAGTAGAAATTTGGAAAGGGAACAAAATTTGTAATACGCTTCCTCTACTTCATCGGATCATAGAAAGTGTTCTTGCGTCTAAACATTGAAAGCTCGATCGCCTAATACGATGCAAAAGCAGTGACAAACAATGTGAGCCACCGTCTTTAGAAAAAAGAAAACACTTTCAAATACCTATTTAACACCCAAAAAGCATGTGTACTGGCCAACTTCGGAGCTGCCAAAACCAAAAAATACGATAACATCAGGTAATTTATCAACCATTAAACAAACCGAAAGACGCACTTAGTTCAAAGAAAAGGCGTTAGCTCATAAAAAAAAAACAAAAAAACATTACCTAGTGGATTTGTTTTGTTTAACTCAAACAAGTGCATATTTTCAAGAAAGTATTTCGTCAATGGTTTAGTGTTGCTGATGCATTGCAAACTGGAATTCATGAAACAAGTGTTACCGAGGTTGCTCAGACCAGTTGTTCCTTTGATTGTAACTAGAAAATAATCGAAATAATTTTACAGTAAAACTTGAAGACTTTCTATAAACTAGAGATTCCCAAACTGGGGTCCGTCACGACTGCACAGGGGGCCCGTGGCTTCGTTCCGGCCAGTCAATCAATCAACGTTTGACCGGTTAGCAAAAAGTCCCAGAAATCACTTCAATGAAATTATGAAAAGTAACTCTAGCCTGACGATGAATCGGACCGCGAGTGACACAATCGCAGCACAAATACAAGTGTTGATTTTTTGGAGGATAGCTGCACTTGGTTTTGTATTCGTATGTTAATTATTATAACTGAAAGCAAGTCGGGTGACAAAAATGTCACATATAATTGAGATTCGCAAAAAGGGGTCCGCGAGGCAAAAAGTTTGGGAACCTCTGCTATAAACTGTTGATGAAGCTAACTGTCTCTTAACTGTCCGTAAGATCAGAGTAACACCGGAAGAGATTCCCAAACTGTGTACCGCAAGTTGCTCGGAAATGCGTTACAAAATCTCAGTAACTTCTCTAATAACTTTCATAACAATACAAACAAGCGTAGTCTTAAATATTGTGATAACAAAAATAACGTAATTGCTATAGTTTGCTTAGGCGTAGCATTGACCCTAAACCTGTGAACTGTTGTTATAATTAATTCATAACTAATGAATGTACATAATCAATTTTATAAAAGCATTTAATAAACAAGTAAGGTTGAAACATAATTTTTTCAATGATTAATGGTGTGCTGCTAGTAGCAGCATTAACGACGTGGATGCTCAAAGTTGGCGCTCCGCCAAATTATATTTTTGATAAAACAGAACCTCCAGCATTCAATCGCGCCGCTATTCAACTGTCCACTTTGAAGATACAGTTGTTGATTTATGGCTTGATGCGGTAGAATCTACAGCAGTGGTTCTAAACCTGTGTACGGCAATTTTCTTTAAAGATCACCTCCTCGAAAGTGACTTAGCCTGGTCTTCGGAAAGTTAAACGACAGCTCCTTTTCGAGTTAAAGAGATTTTAGTAGGCCCTTAGGTTCGACAGACGTTGAAGTTCAGAATATTTACAAACACTTACGTACACTGATATGTACTGTAGAGTATCCTAATATGTCCTAACTAACAAAGATCTGACAAACACTGATCTAGATTTTTCCCACTACACAGGGTATGAGGCAGAAGCAAAACTGTAAAGCAATCGAAAAACTCAATCTTGTTTCACAATAAACTTGCATGCTATTTGAGCCTGTTATGCAAAATGCTTCGTGCAAAGCTCATATGACAAGCACTCTTGTAACAGAAATTCAAAAAGTGGGTGCCCAATTATAATTTGACTTGGCTAAATGCAGTCAAGTAGACCGCAAAACTTGGTGTAAAGAAAACTCTCTCGCTCCCTGTCACGACTTCATCTGCAGAAAGCAGTCGGGTACACCGAAATTTACAGAGAAAGAGCGAGCAAAAAAGATCATCACAACACAGCAACGACCAATAAACTTCTGCACCAATTTAAAGATTAATTCAAACTACCTACGTGATCATAACATACCCACCTTGTTTGATGTCACCTTGTTTTAACTTGCTCTTATGGTTTCGGGCAATCTGTGACAGTTCTTCAGGCCAACTCATGTCCACATTACGAACTAAAACAAGCATGAACTGACTTCACTATTTCATGTCTTAAATAGTCCACGTGAGGCAGATGATCCCAAATGGGGCATCGAAACGCATTGGTGCATCATTTTGAGAATGTAAAGGCAAGACTTTTGTTTTTAAAGGGGGCTCCGTAAATTAGTGTTGACAGCTTTTTTGTGATTGTCTCTGACTTGGCAACCTTTGTTTGGAGGTCGCTTGTGTCGAGAGCATTTTTGTGTCAATGACTTTCTTTTAAAGCTCAACTTGTTTCGAGAGAGTCATTTTTTCGAAAATTAACTTATACCCTGACGCACTGATCCCGTTGTTTTCTTTCATAGATTAAATTAGAGCGTCGGAAATTTTGCTGAAGTCAACAGAAAGAAAGATATTCTCTGCCGGAGAGAGGAGACGGACTAAAACGTCATTAAAATGAAAAAAACCATACTTTTCATAAAACCTTTCTTGTTCTGGTGCCTCCTCAATTTTTATACTTCAATAGCATTTCTTGCTGGCGTAGGTGCAACACTTGGTTGCCGTGAATGCAAGCAATCAGAACATCACTAGATTTAATGAGTTTTGTCTTAATAACAAAGCAATATAATGATTGTCTTAATAACAAAGCTATGTAGCAATGCAACATCAAAGTGTCAATCACGTCTATCAAGCAATACCTTCAAGCAGAATTTGCGAATTGTTTTTTATTCCAAGTTTTTCCAGCTTTACATTCTCATCATCCAACAAGTCGGCGGTGTTCTGATATAATGCGTCATGTCACGACAGTGTCACAATGACGTAACTGAACCAAGCACTCACCTCATCCATAAGATGCCAAAGACGCATGCTGTCCAAGGGGATGCGCAGTCGTTGTGAAAGAAAAGTAGCCACTTGGTTGACCGTGTGGCGCCTGCTGAATGTAGCTCGATGAGCAACATGCCTCTTAGGCGTGTTGCTGAAGCCTGAAAGTAACCAAAGTAGTTTAGGCATGCATCATGATACTAAAGCTGGAAGATGTATTTGGAATCGGCTATTGCCTAGGTTTATAAACCACGGAGGTGGAATTTAAAGGTTTTTCCACATTGAGAAAAGGTTAAAACTTTCCATGAAAACAAGAAAACCTATAGATCAGAAATTCTTTTTATTTTTGTTTTGATGTTTTGCAATTACCTTATTGCACTGCATTATAAGAAAAAAAACAAGCGAATTCTTGTAACTTAAAATCAGCAGAAAATATTTTTGCTGTTGTTTTGAATAACTATCCAGGACGCTCACTCTAAAACGCTTTTAAACGATTTTATTCTGAACCAACAAGCAACAACTTGTGAGCTTGCTTGCATTGCAAATTGACCATCTTACCCGCTACATAACTGATAGACTGCTTAAGCATTCCAAGAGTTGTGTTGCCCACGCCAGCAAGTGTACCTGAGCCAGGAAAAGCCAACTGTGACAACTGCTGCATTGGTCCGTGAACCTAAATCAGCATCAATACGACGTGATTTTACACAAAAGTTTACCACTAATTATATGCTTTATATCAGATTTAGATTTTCTCATATATACGGAAACAGGCTAAAGGAAGTTAAATAATATTTGTTGCAATGAAATTATTCACAGAAAGCACTCATTACAAATACAACTGTAAATCTGCTTCTGCAGATAGTAACGCAGAAACTACAAAACAACCAAGGCTTTTGCAAACCTGGCATGTGCTTTACACCGCATCACAATGTAACATATTACCCAGCCATTCGTTTATTGGTTCGTTTGCTGGACCTTGCAACAGTAAACTACAAGCCCAAAATGTTTACCATCATTATTCAAACTTTATCGCATTTCACCTACTTGATGTCTCAGTAAAATGACGTGAAGCCGATGTAGCTCCAACCAGGGTTTTTCGCCAGGGTTGGGAGCAGGAACAATTCGGGGGAGAACAGGGGAGCCAGAGTGCCTGTGAAAGCATTTTTAACAATAAAAGCTTAGAACTTGTTTTTACAGAGAATTATAGCGAGAAGCTATTTGCGGCCTACTCAACTATCAAACGCAATAAATACTAAAAAGATTCAACACAAAACATTGCATGTAATTATAGTTTTGAAAGCAGGCTCATATGTCAGCAGTTTTTAGTATTTTCGATTGCAGAGGTAGCCTGGCTTTACAAAAGCTTTGTATTCTTTATGATCACTGTTTTCTACCACAGAGCCACTTGCAACACTGTTTGAGGTGCTGCATTATTATTTTATGTTTAAGAGCCCGAAAACATTCGAAGAAATCGAGAATGTGGCATTGATTTGTGGAACAGGTTGCGAGATGACAACAGAATTGGCATAAGATGCCAAGCACGAACTACCGCAAATGTCGGAATAAATCGCGCTGCACTTCATAATTTCTGATTGGAAACTGCATTTTTCAAAGGGTATGAAATATTTTATTTGATATCAGTCCATTCACTACAATCGTCCTATAATATATCTCTTTTAAACGGTGCTGTGGGCTAAAAAAAGATGGGAAACACTAAAGATCAAGTGAAAGCATATTATGACAATTAACCAGGAGTCAGTACTTTCAAATCCCACTGAGATCATGTCAATCTTTGTGCTACTTCCCTATTAATAATGCTCTGTTAGAAATTTAAATTGCAAACCTCATACAAGGTTACCTGATAACAGCAGATTTGATATAAATTATAAATTGCTTGACTCTATTACATAAGAAATAATAACAGGCCTATTAACACCAACTGACACACCAATTATGTAGAGCTTTCCACACTGGTTCCGGTAATAGATCGTAATCCTCTCCTTTAATAAGTCCATCTCTCAGTTTCCCACCTTCGTCAGTGAGTGTGGAAACCTGAACACAAAATGTGGTGCAACAAGACGCCAAACAACCTAGAAACAAGTCAGCTGTGTCTTTATTCTTCGGCTATTCACAACAAATTGGGTGCAGACGTCCTATAAAGTTACCGCTATTTTCGACACATTTTATTCCTGTCATCAGCACTGCAACAACGCCAGAAAATTGTTGTAAAATGCTTTTCACAAGACCATAGAAGACCTAGATTGCACATCATCTTTTTGCCGGACATAAACGTGGTTTATAGTAGATCTGCTACAGTCCACTCATTTGTGAATCAAACTTTTACTGAGTCATCGCAACGCTTTAAATCCCGGACGCCCATTGACGAACATTAATAATCTTTTAATGAAAATGTGAAATGCTGCTCTTTCGTTGCGAAATTAGCAACAACATTATCACTACATGACGAAGGGTGTAAAAAACTAATAGAGTAGTGATCTTTAGATAAGGAAGTCGGCGCAGCTGGAATGCAGTAATTCAATAAATAAATTTATCCATCGCGATGAGTATAAATACTGACAAATTATAACCCAGCTGCGTGATTAAAACAAATTCAACGTCATTCGTAGATTTTATTAGGCCACAAAACACTATATGCATCTGTCACTGAGAATTTAACAGTATAGGTCAATACAACAGCAACAGAATTTACTTACTACACCCTACAAGGTGGCATGTCAATGTGCGTAAGAGTTTAGCACAGCAGCAACCTTGAAAAAAGACCCTTTAGAAACATTTTTCGAGCTTGATTCTGGGGCTGACGATAATACTCTGTGTCGGCAGTACTAGCAACAGTAGGGTGTTTCGAAAAGTGGGCCGAATTTAAATTGGGCGAACGTTTTGTGTGTTGAAGGTTAAGGGCACGCTTTCATCATTTTTGGAAAGCGCGTTTACTTGGGTAATTTTTTTTGTTTTGCAGAATACCTAATTGTTGCTTAGGACATTGGTGTCGTGGCTGAACGCCTCCATCTTCCATGGTCAGCTGGCTGAACATTCTGCGTAAGTTGAATTTTGTGGGCGTGCGTATGGAGATCTTTATGCAAAATTCGATGCAATGAAGTGGTCGAGATATCCAACTGCTGCGAACGTCGGCGAATTGATTTTCTTGAACTCACAGTGTCACTGTCTTGCACAAGAACAAGCTATTCCTCAGTTCGACCTTTCCGCCGAACTTTTCCTCAGAACCTTTCCGCCCAGGCGACTTCACCGCTAAAACTGAACTAGTTGCTTCAAACTTTGTTATTAGTCTGTGCACAGTTGACTCGCAAAGAGCTTCAGTTCTGCCAAAAATCGTTTGGAGTTTTCGCACGGTTTGCGTTGCACATTCTCCATTTTCGTAAAATGTCTTAGCAGTAAGAACTCGTTGTGCAGTTGAAAACCGCTCCATGACACAATATCCTAAGCAACAATTACTGTACAAGTACCGTTGTTCTGAAAATAATAATTTTTACAAAAAATATTCTGCAAAACAAAAAAAAATTAATCGGAGTGAAGACACTTTGCAAAAATAACAAAAGCATGCCCTTGAACTTCAACACACAGAACGTTCGCCCAACTCAAATTAGGCGCATTTTGTAAACACCCTATACAAGCAAGAGTAAAGATAACTTTGTTGTATGTATAACCATAACTTTCCTATAAATTAGAAGATCAAGATAACTATATACGGCAAGGTACGGTTTAAGAAAATTTCAGTCAAGTTTCAATATAGCACTTAATCAAAAGATTAAAAAAACATAATAATATAATCTTCCAGAATTCAAAGTAGACCAACCTTTGTATTTTCTTCCAGTAAAATATCAGAGTTATTAATAGGTCCAGGTGATCTTCCCTTTTTTAAGACTTTTGATATTTTTACAGATTTTCCTTTATATTTGGTGGATTTTGCGGGAGCGCCTAAAATACGACCAAATTAAAAATGCAAGTGAGCTAAATAGTCAGTCGTAACAACAACAATCAAAGTTCGTCTAAAATTTAAGGCATAGCAATTAATCCCACAATATTATGCAAACTTGATCCACAAAACTAAATTTGATTAACAGCTTTTTGTTTGGTTTAAAAAGCACACAAAATTCTTTAGTGCATTACAACTTAATAGTCTGTAGTACACAAAACAGTGATCACATGACATAGTTTTTGAACAGAACAAAGCTACACGCCTTCGTCAAAATAGTGTCTTACACCTATCAAACTCTATTAAGCAATATAGAGCAACAACGTTGAAATTTTCAATAATATGAGTGGTGCGCTTGCGCGTAAATAAAAGTTGAAGTTATTTAGAATGTTTATGCATCAATTCACCACATATGAAACCGAGTATACTTACTAGCATGTGGCATGACCTCAGTAGCTTCATGAGCGGAGCCTATAGTTTCCGATGAGGAGGTCTGAGTGTTATCCCGATCCACATTTGTTCCTACTTGCTCCCACTTGGCACGAGCATTCGGTGATAAAGAAGGCTAAAAATAAAATAGATAACAAACCCTATAACTTTTGATTAAGAAGCAGCAGAGCAACGTCGTCGTCAAACAATGCAGTGTAGCCTCTTTATAAATATAGCAATGAAACTGAAATTCTAGTTCTAGACGCCAGCATATACAACCAGGACGTATTATCCAACACTAATTCTCCAGTATGAAAGACAACCGCAACAAAAGAAAACGATCCAACAAAGAAAGCTAAAAATCATCATTAAAAGCATATCAATGCTTCAGCTTAGCATTAACTTAAGTTCAAATTTGTCGGAAACAATTTTTCAAGGGGTTTCGTGCGATCAAAATTAACGTTTGAGGCAGCAATTTTGCTATATGAACCTTTTGATCATTACTCATTGCAACGCTTAGTTAAAATAAGAACAGCTGGGATAGGCTTACGTCATAATGAGTGTACATCTTCCAAGCATTCCACCATCTTCCGGATACAACATACCACGTATCACCAGGTACATAATCGCTGTTTTTCGCTCTGTAATTAAGAACAAATCTATCGATGAAGCAATAAACAATACAGGAAAAAGTGATGAGCAATTTCCAGTGAAAGGCCGTTATGTTTAATTGCTCATGGCAAACCACTCATAAGCGTCATCTGTATTTGTAAGGAAGTATCTGGTTGTACAAACCATCATGCAAATCATAAATCAGTTGAAAGAGCAAGTAGTTAGTGGTTGTAGTCATGCAACGCCATCAGCGTCAATCTTGATAAAAGTAACGCAGCATTGCTATACAGCATTCTAACAAAACACCAGGCAAAAAAATTCTCGTCAATATCAAAGCAAATCAAGCTTTTGGTAAACTTGAAAATCACAGCTATTTTGTTTGATGTTTTCCGTTAAAAACATGAAGAATACTGAGATGTATGAAAAGCGCATGTTTGTTTAAACTTGGACAGCAAATGTTTTTGGTGATGCATTGAACCTAGAGCCTTAGGCCGGAACTAAAAAATTTACACCGAAAATCTAGTTAAACAGGTTCAATATTTGCAGAGGCCGTGTGAAATATTTAACATGCAAACAAAAATTAGGCAATCAATAAGAGTAGCAAATATTTTTTTTTAGTAACGACTCGAATTTTATCTAGAACGAACAAACAAAATAATAGATTTTTGTTAATTTCAAAAAAGTAGCTTCAAAAATATTTGGGGGTGAGTAAACTCGTTTATTTCAAAACAATTTGATCACAATTATACTGTGATATATCAATTCCTATTATTTTTTAGTTTCCTAATAAATATTGATTCTAAGACATGAAATGATTTTGACTGCAGCTTGTAAATGAGTTTATATACGCAGGCAAATTAAGGAGAATAATTCCATTTTTTAATAAATCAACTGAAGAAAAGTTATAAAATCTAGTTTAAAAAGAAATCGAAAGAGAGCAATAAACCTACTCCACATGATACAAAAAATTTTTGATATTGTGATTGACACTAGCTCAATGCGAAAGCAGGTAAAAATATTCAGAAGGGCAGGACTCCTCTTGTCTCCTAGTTACACCTACGGTCTATTGATCATTTCTATGTTACTTTAGAGGCCAAGTGCCAGGCCAGTTTTCCATGCCTCAGTTTCAAAGGAGGTAAAAGCAAGTTAAAAACAGATACGAATCCTTTATGAAGTGACAACAGTTATCCGAATCAGATCTCCTCACATTTATTTCTGTCCTGCTTTTTTTTGCCAAAATGTTTTTGGCAACTGGTTTTCTGTATACAACTTCTGACAAAGACCTTGTGCGTCAATATGCCTTTAATCAAAGGAAAGAAGCAGATATCAAGAAAGTGACGAAGGTGTTGCGCGGCACGCATATGTTTTTTTATTGAACAAGAAAAGGGTGATTAAAATCAGAGAAACGATGAAAAGTGCTTATGTTTGAGCTTTTCTCTTTCAATTTAAACGAATATTTGACCATAAAGCACATATAATAGGAGGTGGAGCCTGAGGTTCATCCAACTTCAACATTCAAAAGGTCGGCCAGTTGAGTAGGCTTGACATACGCGATGAGTATGGACTGCATGATCATATCAACATAACTCTGCCCCTCAACCTTATACAACCAGAAATAATATTGAAAAACACAATTAGATTTCTTGCTGAAATCATTTGCTAGTCACCTTTCAACACTTCCTATTTTGAACCCAACGCCATTGTAACAACAATAATCTCAGGAATATTCATACTATTATCCCGTGTCGACGCAGTTTTTCTGTTTTGGTCATTATTTCTGGTATTTCCCCGCATACAAACCTTCGCTTGTGTATTTTATTCTCAAAGTAATTTTATTGGTAGTTATTTCCTGTACCCCCCCGTAGATAAGCCTTTTAATTGATTTTATATGCGTTTTTATTGGTTGTTCTTTGGGTAGCAGTTTCCGGTATTCCCCCGTTTTCAAACCTTTTCTTATTAATTTTAGTTTCTAGATTTTTTTTGATTGGCTAAAATATTTGGGAACGTTGTTTCGGTTACGTACGAATGGAAAGTATATACGGGTGGGGCATTTTGTAAACTCAAGAGAGAGAGAGACAAAAGCAAACAGACGATAGAACAGAGAAGAAAGAAAAGAAGGAAGAAGGGTGAAGAATTAGAAGGCAAGGGCCAAGTGCTACTAGAAGGAAGGGGGATTATCGGCTGCTACAGTGTGGTGTCGGTGATTGTCGGAGTGCAACCGCTTATGCATTAATATAAGTTGTGGTGTTAAAGAGTGGGCTGCAACTTAGCTTCATTAGCGTAAGTCCTTAGGCCGAAGGATAGGGCATAGAAGGTAGTTGTTGCACTCTACCGAGCTATCTTCTAGTCGTCAAATCGTCGCCTGCCGGTCACTAGGATACAGAGCGGGTGACCTAACCGTATTCGGCGACAACCATGTTCTTCTCCAAAATCCCCACAATAACTACATAGAAATGATATCGATTACATCAACTAACCACTTACCTGTGCATCCATCCACGTATCACAGTACCCTCTTCTTCGGGAGTTGATGGTCGAAGTCCCAACACCACGTGACATATTTCAAAAACCATGTTTAACAGAATGGTTGGAAGAGGATCCTCCAAACTCCATAACTGATATTCTTCTAACGTAACATGTTCGTTCTAAAAACCAAACAAAAACAGTGAAAGGCTTTCCCTCTAATGACAAAAAATGTGAAAGCGATATAAATAATTCTTTTCAGAGCGAAAGTTCTACAATATTATCTTGAGGAACAATGGTAAAGACCTAAATGAAGTATCACTATACCTTTTTCGGCAACTCTTCGAACAAACGCAATACGCAAATTTTATCTTGAGGCGCATACCTGCAGGGGAAAACGGATTCTCTATTTCAAACATGTATGAAGCCAACCTCACTACCACAGCAATTCTTCCTCGTGCTTACATGATAAAATCTCATAGGGTATGAAAAATTATTTTTGTGTAAAGTTCACACTTGAAAAAGCTACTTTTTATTGTATGCATAATTATCTCGAAGGCATGTGAACGAAAAGCATTTTTAATTTTTATGCACAAAATTAAATGTTGCTGATGCGGTTTATGTCTACAACTAACCACCTGCTGTTGCACTAGGCTTTGATAAGCAAGTAAGCACATAAAACTTGTCACCATGTGCTAGCAGAAATCTTGAGCAACATCTATAAACATTGGCTCTGAAGTCATATTTTTCTTGTGGTGCATATGCTTTTTAAAGCTACCGTGTTTCCCCGATAATAAGACAGGGCTTATATTAATTTTTACTCCAAAATATGGCACTAGGGCTTATTTTCGGGGGATGTATTATTTTGATATATCAAAAAATGAAGTTACAAAGTAAAAATTACGAGATTTTAAATAAACAGAAATTACGAAAAAAGATCTACATTTACTTGCCATTAACATGTTTTTTATTCAGAAACTCATTAACAACAATTTATTCAAGAACAATCATATCATCATCCTCTGGAATGTCTTGCAAGTCATCAGTTTCCAAAATTGCAGTGGAGTTTTCGCCTTTCGTCTTTCTGCCGCTCTCAACTAGGTCTTATTTTGCGGGTAGGTCTTATTATCGGGGAAACACGGTATATCATTCATCCAAACGATCACTATACATGAGGCACCAAACATAAGTTTAACAGAATGTCCATTTAGTTCTACTTACATTACTGCTTGCATGCCTTCGTATATGTGATAAAATATTTTGTATAATGCCATCAGTGGTCTCTTTGGTCTCTTTCCTCATTTGAATCGACCTGGAACAATTTGACTTCTGCACTTCGAGCAGACCAAGCGCCATGACGCGTAGTTCATTTTCATTTAATTTGTTGTCGCGGTCCGCGTCAAAGATTTTAAAACAAACTGCAATCAAGACTTGAGTCAAATGCTGAATCTATTGTATATTTGTCACAGCAAGTACCTGACTGGACTGCCTTAGCTTTAAAAATTTATGAAATGAAGCAAATATAGCAGCACAAGTAACAAGCACCAATCAATAAGTTTTACATCGCATCATATATACTTGAATCAAGATTTTGCAAGAGGAAACGAAAGTACATGCAAGAGCTACAATGATTCGGCAATGAAACCGTTACGTTGGGCAAATACAGCTGGAGACCGTGAGACATCAGAGCTCATAAGACTATCCTGCTCAGTTAAAGATGTAATAATATAATCAACCACACAAAATCTCTAACTTATTGAAAAAGTGCACAATTCAGTCACCACTTTCTTCTTTGGCCTAACTTTGAAAAAGATAATTTACCACAAACATTTTGTGATGATATCATTGGGAGCGATGAGTGACAAGTGGGAAATGCTACACTGAGCGGAGTGGTTTTTCAAAGTTTCATTACGTTCTCTACATCGAACAAATTATTTGTTTCTTTTTTTGAACAGTAGCACAACAAACGATTTCACGTTCATCACACACACACATATAGATACGCACAACTAAACCGCTGATGAATTATCCATCACACCAGCTATCAATATACGTCAGTACAACCCCGGAACATAGAACGTGAAAGCAACAGATTGGACAAATACAGAGACGTAAAATATGAAATATTTTAAGTTTTGTAAATACAAACAAGATATAAATAAACGTGTGACGTTTAGCCTGTGCATTGTGACGAGTACATTTTCTTGTCGATTGCATACAGTTGTGAAATCCTGTTTCAATACTGTAGTAAAAACTTCGCAAGTTGTTAATTTGAGTAAAATACCATTTAATACTTGCTTTGGAAGACTTTGATTAGCAAATGGGCTTTGAAAATTGAAATGCCTTGTTTAACAAATACCAATGGAGTTTACCCGAAAAATGTGCATTGAAGTTCATAACACTTACACTTTCAAAAAAAGAGATAAGAAATTTCATTTTTTATATTTTTACGTCATCTCAGCTCGTATATGACATCAAATCAGCACAAACAAGATTGTAGTTTGGAAGAAAGTCGGCGTTGACAAGAGCAGCACCTTGACAAGAAGATGGGTCAGAGTGAAAGCAACAACTACAAAGAGTGAGCTCTACGGCAAAAAAAGGGAGATTCCAAGCAGGAAAAGCAAGAAGAGTTTTTCCGGAGAGAAAAGAGACAGCATGAGCGGGTGAGTGGAAGCAAGATGCCTCCAGGAGAAAAAGGCCTCGGTTTTACTGTGTGTCTAGCGAAATCTCAATCAGAAAAGAAAATGGTAGGCAAAAAGTCTACTCAAAATTGATGAATTGAGTTATGGCGAGTCGCAGTGTTGGCGGAAAAGCCTCAAAAAGAAAAGGAAAATGTTGGTAAAGTTGGTGATGGCACAACTGGCCGCTTGATGACAAAAGTGCTTCAACTTAGCCAGTGCAGATTCCCTAAAAAGAAAAAGATTTTACATTTACCAGATTTGAGAGAAAGACTTCGAGTTTCATAGTATGGGTACCAGCACTAACAGCAGCCGGGTCGGAAGGGAGATAGAACCAGATCAACGCAAAAGAAATCAGATTACAGGAAAAACTAGAAGAGCCAAAAACATATCCTTGCGAAACACCTCGGCACAATCAGAAGCTGCTTTTGTGATTTTGAAACAATGCACAACTACCACAATGGAAATAAAATGGACCCAAAACAAATAAAACAAAAAGAAAAACCAGCAGAAGTATGCTTGCGGAGAGCGAGGTACCAGACAAAGGAAAATGTCTCAAAAAATTCACAGTAGTAAAAATTGTCCGAGAACCTGGGTAGAGTTTGGAAAACCTGTTAGAGATAGTCTGAGACAGAAAAAAGTCTGATTTAAAACAAACCGATAAGGGAATAAACAGATCTGCCAAGATGAAAAAATGGGCTTACACACCAGAAACAAGAGTAGGCTGGATGTCAGAGATGCGTTCAAACAGCTACGAGGTAAGAGTGATTAGTCAAAATAAAGCAGAATAGTTAAAAAGGCTTTCACATATTTGATGAGATTGGAAGAAGCTTTTCAGATGGAAAAGGAATGTAAAGACTAAGACTAAAAATATGAAGCTCACAGTGGACCGATGTACCGCTCAGTGCCTCAACATAGGGTAGGCAACTCTCTTGGGGCGAGCGGCAGTAAAAGTTGGCGGCAGCTGCGAAAAATTTTGTAAAACTTCAAAAGAGAGCAAGAAAAAATTACTTCCAGCACGACTTACGGCTGAAAAGGGAAAAAAAGAATTTTCAGGTGGTTGACAAAGACAGATGCCGACTCCCTTGGCAGAAACCTCGATAGGCGACCTCCTCAATATCAGGTCCAATTTAACCTAGTCTTTTTTTTGCAAGTTTTCAGCGCAACCACTACTTACAGGATCACTTCAGCTGACGTTCCGGGGCGGCAGATTAATTGAGATTCAATTGCCGATGTTAGCTGGTACTGTTGGTGGGAGTAGCGTCTTGCATAATCACGCAAATATCGAACGCTTAATATGTTGATTAAAAGATAATGCTCGCATGTTATAAATAACAGGTTATTACAACTTACATTTTTGCCTCTCGGTCAATGGACCACGGCAACATGCGGATACTCCACAAGAAATTTCTTTAAAATCAATATGACCGTCTTTATTTTCATCAAATGCATTGAAAAGTCCTGCAGCGAAAACAGAATTAAAATTTCATGCATTCGTGTAAATGCTTTACTTCACAAAATTGACTTCACAACGCGAATTCGATTTGAAATTTAAGCTCTAAAGCTCAACATCAAGGGGTTATTTCGCGCTAAATAGAAGCTGAAGTGAGCCCTGACCTTCACTAGGTCTGCTCACATTTTGAAAACCTGATATTCAGCACACTTAAGGGACTACATAGGAATAGGGAAATTATGAATACAAAATCTTATATAAATTGATAATAATCGCTACACCACACTGCTAAATCAATTGTTATTTGGTAACAAAAGAAGTGCAAGCCTTCACAATATCTACTCAAAGCAGTTTACACATTTTCTCCTGTAATTTTAATTCGCTTTCACGAAGTTTTGTGATATCAATAGATATGAAGTGTGCATCGTTAAGGTAGTTACCTAGAAATTTGACTGAATAACTGTCTTAAAGTAGGATGTGGTTGTTGCATAGCTTTTGCTTTTAGCACAATTCAAGTGTTGCTCGTAGTTACACTTTGCGGTTGCATTCCAAAAATGGGGTTAGGATTATGCATACCGTCCACATTTTATCATAAATTCGTAATCTGCGGCGCACGACGTCAAACATTGTGGCCAGCAGAAAGGATCTTAAATGCGGCTCAACGTAAACCTTGTGGCCTTGAATGGCAAATCTATCAATTACATCTTTAAACAACCGATCACAAAAAAGGTCTTCACGCGTAAAATTTGGCGCAAATGTTGCAATGAAAGTATTGATCTCCAAAAAAAGAGCACAAAAACTTCTCATCGCTTTTTCACTGAATACTACCACCACCCGCTGTTTGGTAGCTTATATGTTCACAAAAACATTGTGGATTGCGAACTTCTACTGGCCTGCGAAATTTTAAAGACGCCTGAAATTGGCCCACCAGCAAAGCAGGTTGCACACCCCGCCTCAAAGAATTAGCTTTGATGGAAATAGGTGAAAACAGAAATATACGCTCTTTTTCTGCGAAAGAAATTAAGAAGTGAACAACAAAACAAGTATTTTGCATTAGTACAGTTAATGTCTCCATATCCATTGCACCTGTCATTTCTCTATTATTACTCTTGACAAACAACCTATTGCTCTAAAAATATCTACATTCGACTCTTTACCTTCAAACAAAAATTTGTAGTAATATTACAATTTACATGGACAATTTTTGCAAGGCCATAAAGTCCAATAATGACAAAATTTCACTTATCAACCAGCAAAATCGACCAAGAGTTGGAGATACAGCGTAATGACAGTCATTGCGGAAAATTTACCAACTATTTGGACTAACAGGGAGCTATAAATCAGCATAATCCAAAATACAACGCTAACTCACGGAAGTGAAAAGCACACTAAAGAAATTAAAAAATGCTAGAACAACAGCTCCAACGCTAGCAAGCTTTTATTGTTTGCAATAGGATACAAAGACAAGCGTTGCTAAAATAACAAAGCTTAAGACATGAAGCAAAACGTAAATAAAAGAACTAGCAAAATCAAACGATTTCAACCTATTTGCAAATTGGAAATTTTTTGTGTATTTAGTTTCTATAAACATATTCACACCATCAATCAAACTAAACTTTTTTCCACATGCTTCACCAGGTTGAGGAGCGATGCTAGCATGTCGCAAGTGGCGGCTTTTCAGCAGCCATCAATGGCCGCCCAATTTATTGCTAGGGTGGGGCACCGTTTTAATAATTAATTAAAAACAGACTGTTGTTTTCGTCCCACTTCGATCACCAAGCACCCTTTTGCGTGATAGTATTTGCAGCGGGAGGCTGAGAGCCCCATGCCAACCCCTGTCTTCACTCAAAAAAGGAGGGGTAATCTCAATGATATTCAATAAGGGGCAGCATACAATGTGTTCAACAAAATTTAGTTTGATATCTTAGCATCTACACCACAAAGCTATCCTTCAAACTGACACCGTGAAGGCAGCCAGCTTTAATAATACCTTGTTAAAAACTTGGCATCACATTAATACTATTAATTGTTGAAGAAAGCAATTGTATTTAAATCTTAGTTAGGAACAACTGAACATTAACTGAGATCAAATCACAAAATACAACAACATAATACAACTAGTAATATTGCCTTAACCCAAAACGTACCAACAATCATTTGCTGTCTTATGCTACACACACACATACATACACTACATAGATAAATTGCTTAAAGCTTGCCTTGAAGAAGTGATTCCGGTAGAGGAGGTGATACATACGTTTTGAGTGTAGCAACATCAAACTTTCCAGTTTTGGATTGTGATTTTAATTGCCAATATCTTTTTTCCAATTCTGTAATGTCAGCTTCATCCACTATAAATATATTATATGGTTATCTATCACACTGAAAATGCAGCATCAGGTATGTTTTTTAAAGGAGTAAGCGATTACTGCAAGCAGAAATTATACTCAAAATAAATATTTGATGCAGTAACAACAATCAACTGGAAAATATACGGTGCTGAAGACCATTTAAAAAATATTTAATTGACCATAAACAGGTTTAAAACACCCACAATGGCAATGTATCAGCTTTAACTTTTGCATGTGCAGATAAACTGAGCACGTGGTTATTGTTGGAACCGCAACAGCTCCCTTTATCAGAGTAGTGTATTCATACATTTAAATAATTAATGCGAAATCATATTTACTAACAAAAAATGACTTAAATCGAAGTTTTTAAAAATATATAGTGCATTCGTTGAAAGCTAGTGTACTTGTTCTGAAGACGGCAGTTTGCAACTTTCATGTCTATGAAACTAACATCAAAATCAACAAAATCGCTAATCTTAAACTAATAATTTGTTAAAACACTGGATATTATACAAATAGTACTATAGTTTTTTGAAATTCATAGGTATAGTCAAAATAGCTCATTAAAAACCAATATACAATCCGCCTAAACCCATCTAAAAGCATTACATGCTAAGATTTGTATCTAGATTAGTCAAATTCCACTTAAAAACCATCTCCTACGGAGCTTAAAAAGCAATTTAAGCACAAAATTATGCCGGAATGCAGTTTTGAATGATTTCTATTCTTATCCACATAAACAACATACAGTATTTCATAAAAAGTGGTATTGTTGCGGGTTTCAAAACGAAAGGTCTGTAGCTCAAAACTCTATAAAAACACCACTGGTATCCGTCAGAAAGGGCATCCAGAATTTAAAGTGCTACGTTACTCCAACAAAACGTCTGGTTCGAAAGCGAGTGTGCAGTAGTAGACATACATTGAATCAGCACGTTTGAGCCTGCAAAACGCGGAAAAATGACGTAAAATCGGCTTCCATCATACTTACGATGAGTAACACCAGCTAAAGTTTGGTAAAAATTTGGCATTTCAGTGTGATCAGTTAAACTAACTGTTATTCCACTGGCATTAATAAGCCATCTCGTAACCGATGTAATGTCGGGGTGATTTAGTATCCATGCTTTGAATTGTTCGTAAGAAACGATGTCATTCTAAATGTACATAGCACTATTCACTGTCTATCCGATGGTAACAAACCACACGGAAATGAATGAAAATCACATATACACGATTGATTATGTTAATTGCTTTTTGTTTGCTCTGCTTGTATTTACTAATGTCATAGCAATGATATCAATGTCACTACAACATAAAGCATGTGTACAGCACTACTTACCACAATTCTTTGCTCATCTACACAACCAGCAACAATTTTTAACGTAGCCACTTTGGCGCAGTTAGGGAGTACCCAGCCAATTTATTTCACGGCAATTTGCGTTTAAAATTTTGCAATAACAAGTATCAGATAAATTTTTGTAGCACAAACGAACCTTAATTTAAAGGTGGTGACAATGGCAGCTCTATTTTAATTAAAAAGTGTTATTGGTTTCGAAGTACACTGCTGGAATAAATAACTAATTGATGGAGTAGTATCATTGAAGACATCATCGTAGATATAGTGGATAAATTGTCATATAAAATGTAGGCTACTTACGAATTTAAACAAACTGTGAGATTCATGCGGCAATGCAGTCTTCTCACATGCATACATCATATTCGACATACTTCGACTTGTAACACCAGAACTATGCTCATCACAATAAACAGCATAAATCACTAAACAAAATTTATGGTTTATTAATATTCGAAAAAAACTGGTAACTATTTAAAACATTTTTTGCTTTTGCCACTACCATTGCGTGAAACAGATCAGGCATTCCTACTTTGACAGTAAACAATCTACCAAGCATACGATAAAAAATGTGAGCAGTATCATCTGCTAATCATAGCGAACATTGAATGAATTGACCAGTAATAAGAGAGTGTTTAACTCAGTGTATTTGCAAAATGAACGAAAAGTTTCCAACCCAGCAGCTACCAACTGTGCAACTCATGGCAGCCAGCGCAATTGAAGCTTGAAAGTTAACAACAGTGCCTCTAGGCCATGCCATATTCAATGCACTAAAGCAGTGTTTCCCAAACTGTGTGGCGTTGAAGATTTGCAGGTGTGTTGCGAGCTCTTTTAAAATACTCAATATTTATACAAGTTTTCACCCAAAATTGAGTAAATGATGCCATGAAGTAATGGTGGATAACGTCCGAGATCGTGTTAAGTTGCCCGAAAAAGTGGTGATCTCCAAGAAAAAAAAAGTCATCACCTTTTTCGCTGTCAACATAAATAGATTAATGTGGCTGTTGTGCCACAAAATTTGTATAGCTTTTTTTACTGTGCCAACAGACAAAAAAGTTTGGGAAACACTGCATTAAAGTATCAAAATCATATAACTCATTTGTCCTTAGTCATCATTTGTCTTATTCGTCACTAGGGATGGGCAATTCAGAATAATATACTATTCTAGAATATTCTAGAATAGTTAAACCGAATCCAGAATCCGAATCCAAATCCTTTTTGGCGATTAGCACAATCAATATGAATGCATTTATTACAAGTTTACAACAACAAAAGGACAACCAGAGAACGAGTTTATTGCAGTGCAATCAAATTATGTCTGCACGTGTGTGCATCATGAGAAAACGGACGCATTCGATCAATGTTTGTGTGTGCGAGTTAGTTTTTGAATCATTGCGTGCAAATAATACTTTTACAAAAAGAAAATCTGTGAACAAGCAACGTGATAAAGCTTGCAAGCAGGATATTAACCGAATCCTACTGGATTCGGATAGTTTGAGATTCGAATCCTTCGGATTCGGTATTCTAAATTGCCCATCCCTATTCGTCACAATCCATAGTATTTGGTTGCCGGTATACGTTGCTGTGACCACAAATTTCTATTTGTAACATGACTTGCTAAAGTAGTGTAAGACCTAAGACTATACTCGTATTAAGGTTTTGAAGTTAGTTCCATAACATAAGTCTAGTAATAGATATTATAGATACTTTGACAAGGGCTTGATGTAAGACGAAAATGTTTAGCTTAGATTGTATGTAAATAAATGATCAAAAATAAAAAGTGGTTTAGTGTTGCTATGTCGTATTGTTTTATGGATTTATTTAACATGGCATGCAGAGAGCATTTTAGAAACCACATTGCTTACTTTTCAGTGACAAAAATTGTATCATAAAGTACATTAAACTAAATGCTTTCAAGCACTCTTAATGCTGACATCACGTTACTCTTAACTTCGAAACCAATATCTAGTCCCAGTAAAAGTAAACAATAACATTAAAAAACACAGGAAGCGTACTGTTTGCATTAGTTGTAGGGTAATACATAATAAACGTACTTCGCCAAAAAGAGCATCAAGTAGTAGATTTGATACTTAAAATAAAAACTTACATTTCAACCTTTCCTCTTCTTTACCTCGTGCAAGCACGACTAAAGTCACAAGCAGATCTCGAAACGTCATTCCTCTATTGTGGCTAGACATTATTGCAAATATTCGCTAAAAATATAACTTTGATCAAGTTTCTAACCACATCGTTTGATTAACGCGTAATTCTGCTTAAAAAAGAGGCAATCGCCAAAGGCCAAAGTGTAGTGTAAAGTCATTTTACGATTAATGATTCACGACAAAAAGTGTCAGCTTATCTTGTGTTGCCAAACTTTCCATCCAACATATATTTGCAATCTTTGATAAAACGTGGACCTATTTCAAATAGCATTCTTCAACTAAATTAAAGTGAAGATTCACTTTATATCAGAAAAAGTACGAAATACTACGCTATAACAAGATAAAATTCCAGTTTACCAAAGGGTTGTTTTCATGGCAAACCCAAGTAATTGCAAACATTCTTGAACTATCCGTTTTCCGTCAGGAAAAGATGACAGCAATTGCCACACAACGCAACATGAACAGTAGAGCAGACATTAATAACTTATATATAACACAGGCCAACAAATCGTTGTTGGCATATATTAGGGCTGCTGAACACAAAAATGACATCAGTTTTGCTAAACTGCTCGGTAAAGATATTTGATGTGTCTCTTTGATAAAAACTTGGAAAAATAGCAAACAATTTCACGGATAAGGTGTTCTATTCGAACTTTCAATGGCTGAGCTTCATGAATATTATCATATTAAAAGTTGTCTCAGTTGCTGTACTCAGTAATAATAAACAGAAAATGTTAAGTTTTCATCAAGTCGTAACATAGTAAGACTGTCTATCTATTGCCTTTAGAGGTAACCTTCACGGTTCACATCAGAAAAAGGAGTTGCAAGGTCAGCTATAGTCTCTATTACCAAGACAAATCTTTACACAGTTTCTTTTTCATCAGTTGCTAGGTCTTAAACTGTGGCAACAGGAATTTTATGTTAGTTTAGCTTCAATTTGCATTGCTAACTGTGATCAGCCAGATTGCTTTACATCTGGGCATATTACTCAGAATAGTTTACGTTAGAACTTAGAATTACAGTGTTGTATGGGTTGTAGAACCAAAAAAGCTGCTAACGGCAGTTGCATTTAAGCTTGTCGATATTTAAAAATTTTTGTTTACAGATTTGCTTTGGTATAAACCAGCAAGCTATTAATATCTGCATAAGTTTTCTTTTTTTGAAGAATGGATGAAGCAAGAGCATCACTACAATGGGCGAGATCTTACCAAAAGAGCCAACAAAGTTTATTTTGGCGTCAAGTATGGAGATCAAGATTTTAAGACCTGGGCTACTCACAAAGTGTGGGAAAATCGCACTGATACCTTTTACTTTTGGACCAAAGAAAAGGTCAAGGCAATGAAAATTGTTGTGCCTATGGTTTGGTGGGAACCAACAAACCATCACCATGATTGCTATTTCTGTATGGTAAACATGACTAGCTGGAAAAAGCATAAGAAGAACATGTGGTATTGTCCCAACATACCATCTGCAAAAAGTGCAGTGCTGTATTGCAATGAAATTCCTATTCCTGTTTTTTCTTCCTTGCCAGACCTTGCTTCAGTTGTCATCTTAAATCAACCAACGCAAGAAAGCAATATCATGGCAGCACTTCTAGTGACTAGGGACCTGCTATGCCAAAAGCAAAGCCATCTACTCAAGGTCAACTTAATGACCTGGGTAGAGATCTAGCCTTATGAAAAAAAACAGCTTAAGATTTTAGCTTCTGGCAAAGGCGTACACTGAAATTTGTTGAAGGGGAGGAGGCACAAACATGACTTTTAAATATTTTGCAAGACAGTTGTGATGAAGACCTTTGTTCTGTAGATCAATATTCTCAGTGCTACATCAGGGGACTTGCTTGTTACTGGTGTCAGGATAGTGGCTAAAAATGACATTTAACAATTTCCTGAGGGGAAATGCATAAAAGACCCCTCTGTACGCCACTAAACATAGCGTTTTTTCATCAGATGTTAGAATAACATTTCACCACAAGAGATGAATTATTCATGAAGTATTTCAGTGAAGATGACTTTGCCATTTGTAACAACGTAAAAAACTCCTTTTATCCGTGGGCCTACCTGAGTACAACCTAGATGAGTGGCGTTTGTTTATAGACAGCCGCGATTAAAGTGTTAGGAATGTACTCCTGAATAATGGCAACAAAGTTGCAAATGTCCCAATCGGCCACACAGTGATACTAAAATAGCTCCATCTTACTGATATTGGAGAAGTAAAATGATATGGAGTAAATGATATTGGAGAAGTCGTGCTACAAAGAGCACTGCTGGGTTATATGCATTGATTTGAAAATGGTAACATTTTGTTACGGCATGCAGCAAGGTGGTTAGACAAAACATCCTAACTTCATATATTTGTGGGATAGTAGAAATAGTAAGCAACACTGGAAAAAGAAGGATTGGCTAGCACGAGATGCACTTGTATTGGGGTAAAATTCTTTTGCAGTGGTGGTAAACTAGTTCCTAAATAAAACCAAAGCAGCTAACTACAAAGAGCTAGTTTAAGTGATGCTTACCAACTTCCACGTTTTGGGAGCTAGAATGAGCATGAAGATAAATTACTTTTCAACCATTTGGATAAATTTCCAAAAAGTCTTGGTGATGTGAGTGAGGAACAAAGTAAACGGTTTCACCAACATATTAAATTAATGGAAAAAAGGTATCAAACATAATGGGACAGTCACACGAAAGCTGACTACTCTTGGAGTCTTATGCGTTATTGTGGTCAGCAAAGTCACAAACGTGGGTTGTACAAAAGAACTTTCATCCAGACACAAACGAGCTTGCAAGACTGACCAAGAGAAAATTCACTTACTTATTCATACTTGCTGCTCCATACATTGATTGTTAACCCTGTTTTCACCTGGGGAAAGAACCAATTGCCCCCACCAACGTTTTTTACTGCTGCTCTTACGTAAATAAAGATCTTTGCTTAGAATATAATTTATGCTGGCACCTTTTCTCAAAATTTGAGCTAATTTGGGCTAGGAAAAGCTGGTAAATCTTAATTCTGTCAAAGGCACTTTGAAAAATTTAACTTGTTAGAAAATCCAAGCATTCAAATTTACATAGTTTTGGATCGTTACTGTGTGAAAATCAGTTGCATTTTATGTCAAATAAACTACAACAATTTTATGATATAACAATACCACCATTGATTAGTCTAAAACAGCTTTTGCTAGCACTTGATGTTATTGATATCAGCACATCAAAAGTGGGAGTGTCCTCGTTGCGTTATTGATGACACCATCTACTCAAAACTGAAAAGTTTTGATGCTTGATGTCGATAGAACACTTGTGCCAAATTTCAGCAAAAAACTTTATGTAGATTAAAAAATTAACAGAGCACCCAGTTGATATAGGGGGTAAAAATACCCTGGTTGACATAGAATTAATGTAATCGACTTTGTATTAAGTTCATTTTTACCAACAGCATTTCCTTTTTTGCACTTTCTTTCTAATGTACAGTATGCAATGCAAATGCAAAGATTGGAAAATTTGCATCCATAGATATATCAATACCATTAGGTATCTTGAAAATTAGCACCAGTTTGGCAAAACTGTTAGCATTTTTGAACTAAGCACCCCCAAATTACCTTAAAAACGCTTTTACCAAATAAGCAAAATTTTTTGTCGGCTTGTGTAATCAGTCATCTATTTCTTTACGGAGTTGAAATATGCCAGTTATCAATGACACCATTCAATTAATTTTCTCATGAAATGTACTAAACAGCTTTGTCAGCGTCAACTGTTAGGGCTTCCAATCAATCATATCAGAGGAAAAAAATATCAGTTCAACTGTACACTAACGTAAATTTGGAGTACGGCTAAGTAATTGAATTCAGCAGTTTCTTGAAAGTACTGATGCTGCATTAATTGCCTGATTGGCAAGGCGTTTTACTTTTAGCAAATGCTTAAAAAAGGAATCTTTTTACCAGAATTTTTCTCTAACATCAGGAGCCATTGAGTTCTTATTCTTAAATCACCTGCAGTCTATTCTCTAAACTGGAATGAATAATAACTTAAAATTGCAGTTAACATTAGCTATGACAACTTATACCTTGGTGGTTCTTTACCTTTTTCTCTTTTTTACCCTTTTACTAACTACATATACTGGATACACTCCCACAACACCATTAGCTAGGGCACTATGCACTGATTTCCAAAAGGTCTTCAAAAGGTTTACGTAAGCAAATCAGATTTCAATGGTTGGTTTGAAAAATTAAAAGATCTTCAAACTGCAAAATTAACAAGAAAATATATGGGTAACTGTAGGAGTAGAATAAAACTTTGTTAACAATTGGTGTAAAATTAAATAATTTCTCCCTAAGGTAAAGAACTTGACCTCAAGTTTAAAAAAGCTGGTCCAACTCCTAATTGGGTTGCAGTTTTTCAAAATGATTGATCGATAGTTGCTTTTTGTTTGAGGTAGAAATCTCTCTTTTCAGTAGGAACATATATACTTTAGAAAACTTGATGTCAATGATATCACTACAAGTTACCCAGTACTGTGAAATCAACTTGATACCATTGGAAACAGAGTAAAATTTCCCAATCAAAGCAAAATGCTTAGTTTTTTGATTTAAGCCTGTAGTACAAACTACCTAGTCAAGACCTTACCAGAGGCAGAAAGACTCCATCTCTTTGCAACCTAAATGAAACTCTTTTTTCTGGACCTTAATTTATTTCAGTGTTTCCCTGGGTGGCAAGGCCATCAAAGCTTGGCACTGCATGTATTTTGAAAAGTGCAATACAAAATGTTGAACTGCGTAATGTTAAAGCATGACACCGGATTGCAAATGCTTGAACGCAAATACGATTTTGTTAGTTTCAAATAAGAAACAATAACAAAATGTTAGGGGCTATCATGAAGACGTAACAATCAAAGATAATAATTTAAAAATCGTATTTCTTGACTGAGGAAAGAAAATTCTTAGCTAAAAAAACCGAGTAACCTGATCATAGAAAAACTACTAATCACACAAATGGGACTACAAGCTTTTTTGGGAAGTATCAATAATGTGCTGATAAAGACAAATCTAGAACAATTAATGCTGATTTGACGATGCAACAACAGATTCTTTGTTAAAGCAATTAAGCATTCTAAGAATATTTCTTTGCTTTTTTCTGCTCACTTTAAACTCGTACCAGATGTTTTGGAAGATCTGGTATGATCAACACAATCTTTTGCTAGAAGAGATCATTATATGATAACACTGGTCAACACGCAAATTTTTGCCACAGATATTATATCGATTTTAGGGTATATCAGGTACGTAGATTTCGAAAATGACATTCATTCTTGCTAGTTGGCTCTAGTTTTTGAGATAATTGCATTTTTTTGTAAAAATATTACTTAGACTGTGTTATATGGCATTGTTGTTCATTTAATGCTATTTAATCAATACTGTACGCTTCGATCTTCTTTTGTAAACGCAGTAAAACAAAAATGCAAAGCATCCATGCAAACTACAATGCTAAAAAAGGATGCAACAGCAATATTTACCGTTAGTTTGCAAGAAACGTATTGGAACTAAAACCCAGTATTACAGCGTATAAATGTATGTTGCCGTTATTTATTTAAACAAACGAAGCTTGAAAATACTGAGCTTTAACAACTACCATTCTGTCAAATCTATGAAGCAAATCGCCTCTTGTAGGACTTTCTAGCGTGAGGAGCAAATGGCTTATGTTGTTGAAGATTCCAACAATAGTACGCCATCATGTGGGTGTCCCATCGTCCTTGATACCTTTCTTCCATTACTTTAATGTCCTGATGGATTCTTTCTCCTTGCTCTTCACTTAATTCCCCAAGATTTTCTGGAAATCTATCTAAATGACTAAAGAGGTAATGAATCTTGATGCTCATCTTTGCTCCCAAACTTTGAAATTTTGAAAGCATATCTTCAACTATCTGAATGTAATTGTTTGCTTTATTGTTTCCCAAAAAGTTTTTTACAACCACAGTAAAAGAAATCCAAGCAGCAAATTCCTTCTCAGTCATAGATGCAGTGAAGTTTGGATCATTCATCACCTTTTGAATTTGAGGACCATCAAATATTCCTGCTTTTAGTTTTTCGTTGCTCATCCCGCGAAATACTCTGCAGATGTAATAAAACAATTTCCGTCTATTGGCAAAGCTTTCACAAACTGCTTCATTATACCCAATTTGATGTGTAGAGGTGGCAAAATGATTTTTTCTCTTGGGACAAGGGGCTCATTGATGACATTACATTCATTAACTGTTAGTGTAATTCTTTCAGGCCATTCCTTCTTCACCCAGTGGTCACTGTGAGCACGGCTGTCCCACAAACAAGTAAAGCACGGATATTTAGTATAACCACTCTGCTGACCAAGCAAAAAGTTGACCGTTTTCAAATCAACACATATTAACCATTGGTGGTCGTAGTTCAATTTTTCTAGCACTCGTTTAATATTGTTGTATTCTTCTTTGAGCAATGTAGAGTGGCCAATGGGAATCGAGGCATACGTGTTTCCATTGTGCAGCAATACACACTTCAAACTTCTTTTTGAACTGTCTATAAATAAACGCCAATCTTGAGGTTTATATTGAGGTATTCTCATTTTTAAAAGAAGTCCTTCAACATCTGAGCAGAAAACAAGCCCTTCTTCTGAACGATAGTACGGAAGTAAGTCGCTCTCCCTTGTGCGGTAAAAGGTTACTTTCATACCAACACTAAGGCATTTCTTGTCTTTAAGCCTGGATGCCAATACTTCAGAAGCTTCTTTAGATAGATTAAGATCTCTTATGAGATCGCTCAGTTCCTCCTGATTAAACTGCTTCGGACTGGTCGAGCTTTCTTCAAAAATGCTTGAAACATCACTTTCACTAGAGCTTTCTGAAGCTTGGTGGACAAAGTCCCATTCTGATGGTTTTTCTGGAAGATGACTAAATTGTGGCACCGGTGTATCTTCACAGTGGGGTACAGGACGCCTAGCAGATTCTAAGTCCAGGTAAATCCATGATTTTTTCTTGTGACAATTAAAACCCTTCAAATCTACCATACAAAAATAACAATCATCAAAGTGGTTTTTCTGTTCTCGCCACACCATTGGCACACCAAATCTAAAGCTTTTAGTTTTTCCTTTTGTCCACATTCGTAAGTGCTCAACACATGATTTGCAGACAACATGTGGAGCCCATGGCTTGTCTTGGTCACCAAGTTTAACTCCAAAGTAAGCATGGTACACTTTGCAAACAAAATCTGTAATAGACCTTTTATGCTCTTTAAGAATATATTCTCCACATATGTAACAGAAACTGTCAGGGTCATTACAACAATTTCTTCTTCTTGAACAACTCATAGCAGGCAACATAAAGCAACTAAAACTGAAAACATGAAAACCTAAATATAGTAAAAGTTACTGCATTTCAACTTTTCATTAGAATTTTTTTAGACTCCCAAGATTGCTAATGGTTAGTTATTGACTTTTCTGCGTTGTTAACCTTTCTAAAAATGAGACAACTGGTCCTTTATTGCAAAACAAAATCTCCTTGTCAGCACAATTGCCTCTTACGTGTAGTTTATATGGCCGTTATCTGAGCTTTTATAGCCAGTTATTGTGTCTGCATTATCTCAAAAACTAGAGCCAGTTCAGCAAAAGTAAAGTCATTTTTGGAATCAGCGCACCTGATATAGTATAAAATCGTGGAAAGATCTATCGCAAAAAGAAAAAAATATTTTTTTGTTGAGCTGTGTAATGTTTCACAAAAATTGAAACATTTCTACAAAATCAATTTATTTAAAAACTGATTTGTGACCTCATTTCTCAACCGATTTTCAAAATTCATTGAACAAATTCAAGTTAATTTCAAAGCAATTCCAAAAACAGATAACATGTATGGTTACTACTAGTTTTCATAAAAAAAGAAACTAAACTTTCATGCCAGTAGTGTAACTTTTTACTGCCCTCCAAAAAGTGGTACGCTTAATAAAACAGATAACTCAGTCTATAAAGATCATGATAAGGTACTAACAATTAGCGTCACTTGAAAGCTCAGGAAATTTGCTTTCTAGCAATATGCAACTTAAATTGGTTAGAGCTAAGGACTGGGCTGTAATGGCTAATCAAAAATTGATTGCCATACATATTTTCCATTATTAGTTAAAAAATTATTCTACTACACCTAGGCATCTTGCAAGTTTTAAAAAAAATTAATTCTTTGGTACATTTCCATTACTATCGTCATAAGCATGGTTTTTTGGAATTATCTACCTAAATTTCCAAAAAGATTCATCACAAAATGAAGTCTTTAAAAAATTTCCAAATGTAGCCTTATTGGTCAAAAATGCTAAACTTACTAAGACCTGTGGTACATTTTGTCTTTTGTTTTTTAAAAACATAGTTCTTTGGCATCATCTGTCAAATTTTTCAAAGACTTATTGAAAAACTAAGCCTCAAAAATTTTAAAAAGAGCCTACATTGTGCAAAACAATGGTGATCCCCCTACAAAAAAGGTGGCATAAAGATGGTTCTGTTTTATATTTTGCAACAAAATATTATTGTTCACATACATATTATCTGATTTTTAAACCAATTTCATTTGCAATTTTGTGAAGCAGGCACAGCACTGATTGGACATTTTTAACCTCAACATTAATGATGGGAGCCCTGCTATTGTAATAATTTACCTGCGAGTGCTCTATTTTTGGGTTAGCTTGTTCTTTGCATGCCTGCATTTATGCCACGACCAAGCAACATGCACGCAACCACAGACTTTAGGTTGTACAAATAGGCATACAGTAACGAAAAAGTAGTAAGTAGTCATCCTAATATTTAATAGCATATAGCTAAAAATGCATATCAATCACTTCAGTGCCCCCTCCCTACTGCACAACTTTGAAATTATGCTTCCATGTGCTTCATAAAATGAACCAATAGTGTTTTGAAATCGTTGCCTGTTTCAGTTGTGAGCAAGCTAACTTCTTAAGTACCAAACAAGGCAAGCAATACATAGCCAGGAACTTCAGCAACTTTGGGAGAAATATAGCAGCTAAGCGCAAACCCCTGTATTGTTTTTTTTAGGCTATATTGATTTCCATTACAAAATTGGTGCTTTTGATTTAGAAACGAGAATTGCATCTGTCAACAACAAATTACCTTTTTTATTAATGTTCTCAAAAATATCAATCGGATGAAGCTAGTGCAGCCAGCTGAACCAATATTGTTAATTTCGATATTAGTGATGAAGGCTCTGCTATTGTAATGACTTAACAGTGACTGCTCCATTTCAGGTTAACTTGATCTTTGCCTGAATGTGTTTACGCCACAACCAAGCAACATGTGCCACGCCAGAGATTTTAGGTTATACAAACAGGCATACAATTACAAAAAAGTAGTAAAAAGTGGTCCTAATATTGAACAAAATTTGGTCGAAGCTGGCAAAACCAGCTGAATTGGTTAGAAACCCAACATAACCAACTGGTAGCCCTGTCAGCCGATGCTGGTAGAGCCGGCTAGCAACTTAGATAAAAATAGCATAAAAATCATTATCATACTTGAGCAAGTTTAACAGGAACATTTTCACCAAGTACATCTTTGATAAACACAGCTTCTTTCATTAAACCTGCCAGTCCACATGCTCTCTTGTATGCTTCTTGAAGTCGTTCCAATTCAGAAGCAGTCACTACATTTTACATAACACACATTTATTCAATAGTTTTCTGCTGGACTTGCAGAGAAATCTGCAACGTGAATTTTGCTTTTGTGATAACTATGCAACTAAACTCTTCACATTTACTGCAACGAGTTGAAAATGAAAGAAATCAAGATCTTTAACTATGGCATTTAAACAAAACTCTACAATCCAAATGAAAGAAATCTACAAACGAATGGACAATTTCTACTCAATTAACTGATTTAAGCAATTATCTTTTTTCCAGGTAATGCATTTTGCAAACAGCAAATGAAAATAGTTTGGCATCTTTCATTTATGTGTATGAGCTCATGCTCAGTTTGCATGTCATTTATCAGATTGGGCCACCACGACAGGTAGACTGCTTGGGCCCCCACCTATTTGCCACATAAAGATGTAGGCATTCTATCCCAAGTGCATTGCCCAAGGACACAACAAGCAAGCTTGCTGGCTTGTTCTCCACACTGTCCCTTTTGTGCTGAGCACCAAGCGGGGTCTACTGTGAATACCATTTTTTAAAATTTTTTGGTAAGACTCAACTAGGTGAAATGAACCCCAGGTCTACCAAATGCAAAGCAGACGCTGTAACCACTATGCCATTGGCACCAGCATTTCATAATATATTTAACCTGCATACAACTTACCAATTTTCACTAAGTTTGTCTTAAACAAAAACATTTTCAAAATCTAAATGTTGCTTTAATTTGAAACTTACCTCTCCTTGATGCTTCATCAAAAGAAAGTATTGATGCACGAGATTCTTTGGCACCCATTTAACTACACAGAAAGCTTCGAGTGCAATAAAATTACAGCCAAGTATTTTTCAGTGTAAAAGCAAATCACAACTAATCAAAATTCTATTCCATAAAGAACTATCACCTAAAATTACACAGCATGCAGGCTCAAAATATTTCATGAGGCATATGACTGTGTAAAATCCAGTCAGTCAGTCAGTCAGTCCATAGAACTAAAAAAACTTTAATTTTTTGTCAAATTCAAGTTACCATCTCACAAAAACACAGTTATACCACAGCCATTAATCAGCCCATATAATACCATAATTTATCAAGGACAAGCCATGACTACATTGATTACTTTTCTATTTTAATTGTACCAGTTTTTACAAAAACACAATGTTTTCTTTCCTTCAACAAAATCAATGTTTTACTCCCAAATTGCATTGTTTTGTAATCAAGATGCAAGATTTTCAGGTAAATTTAGCACTTGGCAGTGCAAATTGTATTCTAGTGAGACTATATGACGTGCAACTAAAAGTAAAGCACTATTGCAGCGGTAAGGCATATCTACCACACAGAGATAGATAAACTTCATGTATAGCTTCTAAGATCAAGCAGCTAACACTTGACAAAACACAACTACACACACTACTCACTCTAGTGTTCTCTTAAACTTTTGAAAACTTGGTGTGAGCCCAAAACACTTAGTAATGATGAAAAGATTTAGTGAATCCAACCTGTACATACTGCTTATTGGCAGGGCTGGGGAGCCCGAGCTGGAGCTGGGATTTCTTGAAGGAGCCAGAGCTATATTTTCAGATGTTAGTGGAGCTGGAGCTAGAGCCATCAAAATTTTTGGCAGCTTCAGCTCCTTCCAATTATAGAAAAGGTGTAGCTGTAGTACTGTAATTCTACTGATTTTTCAGATGCATTTCAATTTTATGTTCACTGATCTGAGTGTTTATCTAAAAACCATTGCTATTTCATAACTATTTTTGGATATTCCTTTGCCATATAGTTATATTATCGGTAAAATCCATGGCTAAAAATATATTGCATTTGACTAAATTAGTAAAACCTTGAAAACTTGACTGTAGCTGGCTCCACATGAATCAAAACACTAGCTCTGGAGCTGGGGCAGGAGCCACAGATTTGATAATCGCTAGCTTCGGAGCTGGAGCCTGGTCTATATTAGGCCAGCTCCCCAGCTCTGCTTATTGACCACAAAAATGTTACTTTGTGCCTAAGTGCAAAAAACAGAGGTCAATTGATTCACCAAAATTAACCAAAAATTAATTAAAACAATCAAAAATCAAGGGGAATCGACTAAAACCATGTACAATTATTAAATATATAAAAAAAATATTTATTTGTCAAATGAATATTAATGGAATAGAATAACGTAGACAAAATGATTTATAAGCTTGCAAATGTCATTTTTTAGTATCATTAGAAGGTATTTGTCAAATCATCTACTCACCAATATAACATTTACAAAACTTACCTTTTGCTTTACATGTGTAGTATTTCTTTCAACCAATTCTACATCAATTCATTAGCATGTTTTCTAACAGTGATAAGAATAAATTTTTAAGATTCATGTTTGAAAATTACTTAAAAATGTAGAGAGATTTCAACGCAGAAATCAAAATTTTATATTGAAATACAGAATTACTGAATTACAGAAATTCATTCAAGAAATAGAAATAATTGAAAAATACTAAATAAAGAACAGAAATTGCAGAAATATGGAAATTTACACAAGTTGCTAAAGACTTAAAATATAACCACCTAATTGTGTAAAAGTAGATAACTGAATTCAGCTAGACTGGGTATTTCTGTAAATTCATGCATTTCAATTCCTGTAATTTAGTTGGCATTTTTCTCATTTCTGTAATTTTGCGTTGTAGGTATTTTGTTTAGACTAGAAATACCACAGCAAAGTTAAATCATTAATGTTTTCCAAAAAATTATTGATTTTTATGTTTATGCAACTTGGTTAATAGTTTCAAACCGTATTGCAGCTTTTTGATTGAAAAATCAGTATATAATGTCAATTTTTTAAGGGTAATTGTTTCAAATTGGGGGATAATTTACCAACACCCACCTATTATTTTATACTTGACAGACTTCTGTCATTCAATTATGCTGAGTGGTCGCTAACAAAGAATAGAATAAATTTTTATATGCTTTTAACACATTCAAAGATGCAGTGGGATTTTGGCATTTTGTCTCTACCTGAAATACCAAAGCTGTATTTAGTTGTTGATGCTTTCAAATAACACAATGCTGTGTTTTTGGAAGAGGGGTACTAAATTATTATAAAATGAGGGACAATTAACTGAAACCTTCCTGTAGTTTCATCACTGTAAAAATTCATTTAATCAATTCCACATTAACTAGTTTGTATAGTTGCCAACAGGAATAAAGAATACATTTTTATTATCCATATTTAAAATATTCAAAAATACTGCAAGGTTTTGGTAAACTGCATTTGATTCGATGATAATTTGCCCCTTACTCCCTGTTTACTTACTTAACATCATGTACCGACTTTCAATTGAAAAAGATGTCAAATGTTTTGGAAACATCAAACATGTTATGCAAAAAAAATCAATATAGCACTTTGCTTGAAAGCACCAGTGATTAAACTCAGCTTCAATAGTTTTCTTAGGTGCAAAATTCTGAATCTCTGCTACAACTTGAGCATAGTCAAACATGGGCAATAAAATTCTAGCATTACTGTGAGCATACACACAAACTAATTGCTGTAACATTGGTTGTATCCTATACCATGGTTCCCACATAATTTTCTCAACCAAATGCAATGACTTTTTATGACTCAAAGTTACATTTTGCATGACTTTATTTTTCCCTTTTCAAATATTTTTTCAAAAGTTATATATTCCAACATTCCATTCTGCAATAGATGTCTCAGCTATTGCTAAACTAGCCCATAAAGGAATTGAAGAATCACTTTTATTACAATCACAGAGAGCATGCAAGTTTGTTTTACAACATCTGACTGCACACAAACCTGACATGAGTCTCTTGGAGCAAACCATTCTGACACAAGAGCTATCTGGCACAAAATAAAAAGATTGAAAAGAGTTATTCACATTACTAATTCTTGTTGAACAACCAGACTCATAATAAAATGGTAACTATATTCATGGGTCAAAGGTAATTATCATCTGCCAGATGCCGTAGTATTATTTCATATTTATCTACAGTTGTACATAGCTTCTAGACAAATTAAATTTTTTATCATTACAATAATTTTTTCCTAAGAAAGATTTGCTGATATACTGTGCCTCTTGAATAAGACCTGACACTAAAGATTCCATGAATCTTTTGCAACAGCTTTGGAATCTATTTCAGGATTGGCTTGTATTGAAGGACACATGTTAAGGTTGTTTGTAGTCAGACGAGTATGACAAAAAGTTGGACTCTGCTGTAAGTTTCTACAGTACCACTAGACAAAATTGTAATTGAAAATTAGTTATCTTATAAATGAAAGACATCAACAATCAACAAGTTGATATCCATAACTAGGGTTGGAATATCCAAATAACGGTTAACCGATTAATCAGAAGTATTTTTGCTATCCAATATCTGGATATAATTCTGTTGGTTAACCAGATAAAGGAGTATTGCTGCTGATGCGTTTAATGCTTTTTAGTAAGTTTGAACATTCTTTGTTATGTGAAGGCTGACTCCCGCTGAGCATACTTAACCTTGGTTCTCACTTCAATTGTCTTATATTTTGAAGTGCTTATAAAATACACAAGCACAAGCAGAAGATACATGAACTTAAACCTGCACTATGATTCAGACCATGTTAATTTAGGAATGGTAAGAATCAAAGGTTCTTTGAAAGAGTAGAAAATTTGGTAAAAGAAAGATTGCATGAGTTTGGCCTCAAGATGGAAGACATTGTTGCAGCTACAACAGATAGAGCTGGAAGAATGATTTGTTGCGTCCACCAGCTCTGTTTTGTGCATGGTGATTATTTAGCAGTAACTGATTTCTTGTATGCAAAGCAAAACCTCTTTGAAGAACTAGAAAAGGAAAAAAAATATAATAATACTGGATCGGATTTAGAATTTTTTTCAGAAGAGGAGATAAAAGAAGTTGATGAAGCTGCTGTAGATTTTGTGGAGACTGAAGCAATTGGCATAAAACTTCAACGATTTGTTGCAGAAGTGATAGAGAAGGTTAGAACAGTGGTGAAGATGTTTTGCAAAAGTCCTCTTAAGGACGAAATTCTGCAAAAGCATATCCAAGCACAGTTGAACACAGAGCTGAAGTTGACTCTAGATTCAAAGATTAGATGGAACAGTTTTTTCAGAGATGATTGCAATGTAACAGTGGACAAATGTATTAGAATGGCCCTTGCTGAAATTGAAACTTCTACCACCATTACAGATGCAGAAATTAAAATTCTCCATGATCTGATTGATGTCATTGAATCTGTCGAACACCCTGTAGATGGACTTTTCAGGAGGAATGCTACACTTCTTACAGCTGAGCGGATTCATGATTTTGTGTATAAAACTCTCTCTAGTTCTAAATCTGCATACCCAGCATCTTTAAGCCTCATCTCGTAGTAAGAATTAAAGAAAAGAGAAATGCATGTCTTAATCATCTACTTGAATATTTGCATGATCCCAATTTTCTAATGGAGAACAAGCTTGATATATTTGGCGAATACAGAAACAAAAACTATATGAACAGTCTTGCAGCAACACTAATGCCAAAGCTTTTTGGAGTAGCGGAGCCTGGTCCTGGGAAAGACAGCCAGTGTGTGTTCTTTTACTTCTACTTGAGTATGTAGAGAATCATTATGTAAATCTCTCAAGAAGAAACTAGAGTGAGCTATCATGTCAGCATGAATTCCAGCTACTCGTCCTTCCATTACTCCAAACCTAAACAGAAGAATGGTCTGAAAGTGTTTGAAGCTTCTGGGAGATGACCTGCCAACCTTCAAACTCTATGAAGCTCCACTTACTGTTCAGCCCACTTCTGTGGAAGCAGAAAGAGCATTCAGTGTATGTTGTATACACGATTTCACTATCAATGCATTGTCCTTTATAATGAATGCATTGTAGAAGCAGTGAACATTAAATCTGTGTGATTTTTCATATCTGCTCAAACTGTGCGTATGGGTATAACTGTACAATAATCTTTAGATTTAGCAATTATTACTCGGTTAACCAGTTAGCCAAATTCTAATTATATGGATATATCCATTATCAAGATAATAAAAATTATAGATATCTGAACTAACCCTATCGATAACTTAAAAGTTTGCTAATAGAGATGTATGAATACATTACATTGCATAAAGTCTATTATTACCGTGAAATAAGGCAACCTGTAATTGAATTACGACTGTTGTATCTACAACTGTATGATTATCATATGCTCTTAAATAAATTTTTAAACATCTTTATGCAAACTGACTTGTAACATATGATACTGGTACCATGTTAAGTTGCTACCAGATCTTTTAGAATTTTGACATATAGTTCAAGGCAAACTTAGCTCAAATTAAACAATAACATTAAATTATTTTAACCAGTCAAGTCTACAGACAATGCACTGATGATGTAAAACATGCAACACGGGTTTTAAGACTAAGGCCCAGTGGTTCTAAGAAATGTGCCACAACAAGATAGAGATTACAAATTTTTCTGGTCAATACACTCTGACTAATCAAAGCCTAATTTTTACTCTTTGCATAACAACTTGATGAACCTTTAGAGTTAAACATACAGGCCAATTTGATCTGTTTATATGTAATCTTATTTATTATTACACTTTTATTGTTTGATGCATTTGTTCTTTTTCACTTCTCCCATCTCTATTTTTACATTTTTTTTATCTATCTAGATGGCTACGCATAATTCAATTTTTTTTAATAAATTGAATCAACTGCCAGACATCACCTTGATTTGAAAAGTAAGTGTTCTTTGATACTTTCTGAGCTCCAGCCTCATAGTTCACATCACATTTTATTGCAATGTTTTGTTTTTTGCTGATTATAATGGTAAAAAATTAATTTATAATGCTTGTAATTGTTTGTCTCTGGTCTACTACTAATAGCAACTAGTAGGGTATATTAGACTATAGAAATACTGAGCAATTGATTTGCGTCTCTACAAATACACAAACAATGTACATGAACCTGTACTCTAATCAACCTCTTGCTGCTTGTTAAATTGGTCAAGCCCAACCTCCGGTAACTGTAAATCTTGACTTCAATCTTCCGGAGAAATATCAGTAAAAAATTATTACCAAAAAAGCGGATAACGGTAACAAAAAACAAAATGAAACATTGGTAAATAAGCTTTACGACCAAATTCGAAGCTATCTATCGTAAAATTATGAGTTTTTGATGTCGTATGTACTGAGTAGACTGACCCAAACTACGATGAAAGACGCTACATCTTGTTTGAAAAATTACCGTCAAAAACTTGTTTACTTAAAAAGTTCCTAAATTACAAACCGGAGATAAGCGCGATCTTTACATGTTTAGACTAATTATAGTCTTTTCATGATGCTATATAATTAGACCTACCATACGTCCCGGTTTGGCCGGGACAGTCCCGGAATTTTAGGTCTTGTCTCGGTCAGCTGAGCGAAAGTCCCGGTTTTTCATGGAGTCAGCTAGTTACGCTAGTTACTAACTACGGAACTACGCTAGTTACTAACTACGTAGTTAATGATTGCTCATGTAAGTAAAGGCAATTTTAAATGCAACTCGAAGTTGCCGAATATTTGGATCGTAATAGTGTTACCATACGTCCCGCTTTTTCAGGCCTTGTCCCGCTTTTTACATGGAAAATCCCGCTTTTTGCCATTTGCTTTTCAGTGAAACAGAACGGATTTAACCAAATTTATGGACTTTTCAATCAATTCTTTAACAAAAGCGGGACGCTGAGCTGCGGCTGTAGACTCGATTGTCGAGGTAAAAATAGAGATTCAAACTGATAAAGAAACATTGGGGTGATCTCCAAAAAGAAAAAAAAAAAAGGTCGACACCGGCTTGGTTTGAAAAATTGTGCACTTGTGGGCTTGAAAATCGCGCAGCCAAGAAGGTGATGACCTTTTTTTTTTAATTTTTTTTTTGGGGGGGGGGATCACCCCTATTTACTGTAAAATAATGTCCGCACTTCACCTGGTTAGCTATAGCAAAGCTCTCTGATCAGGCCTGTTGTTCTGAAGCGTCCCGGTTTTTCATTGCAAAAATATGGTAAGTCTATATATAATGAGTTACTCAAAAAAATAATTAAGCCTGTTTTGTACACATTTTATTAAATACATTTTACATGTATTTAGCATCAAGTGCTGCATTGTTTTTTTCTTATACTGGCTAATTTTTGAAAACAATCACAGCTTCTCCTCTTACATTTTGAAATCATAGAGTGTGCTACCACCGCATGACGCCAATGAAAAACAGACAAACCAAACCTTCTTTCAAGCCTTTTACATTGAACACGTAAAGACTGCGACTAAACTACAACATGAGCATAGCTACCAACCTCAAGAAATTGTACCAAGATGTGGGGAGATTTTATGGCCGCTTGAGAATTTATCGCAATTTGTCTTTTAACAAATGTTGAGATTAATCTTTTTTGTAAATAGGCCTATAGCTTGGGAATTTTGGTAGAATCTTGAAATCTTTTCGGCGCAGTTTTTTAATGAAAGCACTGAAATTTTGTTTTTGAAGCTTAAAATTGCTGTGTTTTTGAAAAAATTTGGTTGAATACTTTTTCGTGAACCAACTGCAAAGTGGGGTTTTGTGCAATGAAAGGTGATGACATTTATTTTAGAGAACAACACGAGAATGAAAAGTGTTTCAATAACTTTTGGGAAATTGCTAGAATGGCAGAACTTGTATAAATGACAAGCCAATGTGTTTTAAAATCTAGAATTTTTTTATGCTCATGCAGCTAGTTCGAGAATTTTTTTGATCTTTGCATGGAATTTTCGCGTATTTAAAGTGAGCAACAATGAAGGTTAGTAGCTGTTGGTTATTTCGCTAATGAGATGGTTTGTGGAAATCACTTTGCTTATGCCGTTGACGTTGATTTAGTCAACAGTTCGTAACTAAGTTTACTAAAGTTTAGTTCTGGAAATTGTTCGTTGTGAGCGAGAAGTCTAGTTTACTTTTCAGGCGTTTGCGCATTAGCGGTTTCCGCAACCAGGTATCAAAATTCTAACACGTTTTGAAAGGAGATTTCGCTGCTTGATATTAAGTGCAAACATAGCGACGCCCTCTACGTTCTCAGTGTCCAGCAGCAAAACCTCCTCTCAAAACTTTCTCTAAATACCGGTAACAAATTTGGCACCTTGTTGCAAAACTGCTATGTGCGAATGCAGTATTTGCTTTAACAAGTGCAGGGTAAAGTGACAAGCGTAATGATTATACATAGATCTACAATAGACGCACATTCACTCAGTTCAATAAAACTCCCAAGTGATCAAAAACAAAGAAAATGATAGCTAACTTAAAAACACCAACTTTTTTTATGAGGTTGCGGGTGATAAGTTGCGAGAACAGTAAAAAGGTTACATAAGCATTGTAGCCTACTGCTGTAGTCAACTTCCACTTTAAAGGTCTACACTGTAACATTATCACAAAAAATTTATACTGTATTTCCACCACCCGGCCATGCCAGCGTCTACCACAGAGTCCCTCATCAGTATTGTCGAGGTAAACAATATCGGTCTACCCGCCAGAGAATACTTGTGAAAACACTAATAAAAAGTTAATTTTTTTAGGTAACCAAAGCCTGTTCTCAAACAAAACTGGGGTTTTTGAAACGCAAACGATTGTCGCCAAATAGTTATGGAAGATTGCACATTGCCAATACATGTTTTCTAAGTTTTTCGAGACCCTGGCAACGTCCTATTTGCCCTCTTTTCACCATCGGAATGCATAAACTTTTTTTATCCATTGCATACATCAAGTCCTTAAATATGGAGTGCCAATAGTAAAGTACGTGGTAAAGAAAAATTTTGCAGTGTTTAGAATGAATCGTACAGCAACAAAAATAATTTTTTCCTTTTTAATGACAAATCATGCAGCAACAGAACAATTTTTCTTTTCCAAAGGCAAACCATGAAACAACAAAACAATTTTTTTCCTTTCCAAAAACAAATCATACACCAATAAAATAATTTTTCCTTTTCGGTGACGAATCATACATCAATAAAACAATTATTTTCCTTTCCAAAGACAAATCATTCAGCAACGAAACAATTTTTTTTTCAAAGACAAATCATTCACCAACAAAGCATTTTTTCTTTCCAAAGACAAATCATACAGCAGCGAAAAGACGGTAAAGTGCCGTCAGTAAAATAGGGTGCAAAATATGTTCGGAAAAGTTAGTGGTAAATCGGAAGCAGCGCAATTCGGTGAACAGCAAAAGAAAGCCTATACCTACCCATAAATGACCAGCACCTTTTTACCTTAAACCAATTTTCGCCGCTTCCGAATTACCAATAACATTTCCGAACATATTTTGCGCCCAGCACTACTTTACAAGTAGCGCTACTTCACAGACGGCACTTAACCGCGTTTTTGCTGCTGTATGATTTGTCTTTGAAAAGAAAAAAATGTTTTGTTGCTGTATGATTTGTCTTTGAAAAGGAAAAAACATTTTCGTTGCTGTCTGATTTGTTCGAACGTCTACATTTTTTTTACCACGTCCTTTACTATTGGCACCTCACACTTGAAAGCATGTCAAAGTGGTGAAACGGCGCCAAGGTGATTGATGTGTAATTTGAGTATTAAGCTTTTAACTCTTTTGCTCCCGCGTGAAAGGTGGCAGCGCGAAAAACTGTCATAATCAATCATAATTAATCATAATTATGTACCTCAAGTTTGTTTGTAAATCATTACTCAGCTGTCTACTTCTACATTAAGTGTGATATATCGTTGAAATCTACATTTCTTGAGGATTTCAAATAGAAAAAAAAATTTTTTTGAATATGCAAATTTTATGCAAATGAACCCCCCCAACTGGGGGGTAGTTGTCTTTAAAATTAAAGAGGTGCCCTCACCTCAAAGATCACTACAGATTTAATTTTCTACCACTTTTTTAGAAATGGTCGCAAAATGATGCTAAGGAAATAAGCTTTCAAGGTACATCAATTAAAACTTACTTAAAAGCCTAGGTTTTCTACAATTTGCAATTTTCTGAGACAAATGACCTTTTTTTGACCGGTACCGACCGGTACCAAATTTTGGTAGTTAAATTCAGTTCCTAAAATACGATCAGTTATTATCTGCTACAGGTTAGCCTAAACCATGTAACATTATGTATTTTTGAACAGGGAATTTCTTCAAGATTCAGAAAATATCAAGTTTAAATAGAATATGCTGTCACTGACAATGAAACAGCCGCTTGTTTACACCCATCCCATTTCTTGAGAAACAAGGGAGATACAGCAAACTTTGATTTACGAAAGCCAAATTTCTGCTAGCTTTTAAACTTGTATTTCGCTTCTTGCCTCCTTGGAAATTTGATACAAAATGACAACTTTATTGGTGAAACATTTGCAATTTATTTTATCTTTTTATAGGATGTAGTTTTTGTAAAAATCATAATTTAGTGAAGGCAAGTCAAAAAATTTTTGGGGGTTTTGAACTGACATGATGTACAGTACTCATTTTTGATCAGTAAATATCATATACCACTTAGTCTAAACTATTTAGAGTTCTATATTGCTGGAAAGCAAATTTCCTAAGCTTTCAAATGAGACCGGTATTTAGCAACATATGATATTGTTTACGCACTAAATTTACTTTTATCTACATATTACTCAAATTTGTTTGGGGGGGTTTTGAGACCCCTAAAAAATTTGGAAATTTATGAAAGTAAAATCTATTATTATCGCTTGAAATTTTGTCAAATGATGCCCCAAAAGAGTAGTTTTCATACTGTGTCAATGATAAAGAGTTTGGTTTCGTGGTAAAGATGTAATCTCAATTTGATTTTAGTGTAGTTGGCACGTGCTGAGAATTTGGCCGATTTTGTCGTCTGCAACTGGGTTTTTGGTGTTTTTAACCGTTTTTGGGTATAAAAATCCAAGATTTAGGGCACAAATTATACATCTTCCGATGCGTGAGGAAATAAGCGTGATCTTTTGAAAATTTTATGAAAATCGGATGAAAAATAAAGTCACAAATCGATTTTTTGTTAAACTAAATTTATAACTCAATTTAAAAAAATTTGAGAGAAACACTGAAAACACGAGATCATCAATCGATGATCGCGGGAGCGAAAGAGTTAAGTATTAGGCCCACTACTTACGAGTTTTTCGTAACTATAGGTGTATTTTTTTGAGCCAATGTTTATGGCTAAACGCCTGTTGCTCGATCCTAGCCTAAACGCAGCTAGTAAAGAGCAAACTAACTCAAAATGAAGTACTCAAAGTTAAGTTTTCGCAACAACAAAGTCCTTATCAGTAATGTCGAGATTAAGAATATCAAACTAACTGACTATGCCGGCTTCACCCAGTAGGAAGGTTTTATATGACATCACACATTTGGCGCCAAAAAAGTGGCAGACCAAGAGCTGTAATTTATGTTGGAGAGGTATGGGGCGAACACCAACTTTAGGGGTTGTTTTGAAAACCAATAAAAAATTAATTAAAAATTGGAATGAATTGTCGCTACTTAGTTACTAGGAAACAAATAAATTTAATCAATAGCAATTTGGTTGAGATCACGCCTTTCAGTAGGCTAGTCTAAACTTACTGTGATGGGCCAACTGGCTAAAAAATTGGCCTTAAGAGAAGTATCATCTAGATATCATTTATTTCTCTATTTAAAATAACTCTATGCCAAGTAGATACTTGTAGGTACATTAGCAAAATCAGCCATAATTAAATCATTACTACCGATACCGTAAGTTTTTAATTATCCTTGGCCTGCTTGGTCCAGCAGCCGAGGCAATAGCCCAAAAAATTGTTTACGGGGAAATAAAGTTCACAAAATTACATCTGACAGATCAACAAAACCGGCCTGCAGCCATTATGGACAAAAAATTTTGAAGAGTTACTGATTATATTCATCAACATTTATTCCAGCGTATGTCGATACAAAAATCTGCCCAGTCATCTAAACCAGTGGTCCCCAAACTTTTCAAGAAGCGACCCCAATTTAAAAAAAATTAAGTGTGCAAGTACTCGCGACCCCAAAGTATGTACAGATAGTTTGCATAGAAATGTTTTAAAAAACAATAAAAACATGTTCCAGCAACTTAATATTAACACTAGTGTGAAGAATGCGCCTGCTTAGTTTCCACAAGTTTTTGATATTGTGGCGTGATTTTGCTTAAACTCAGGCGCAAGTCATGTTCCACATCTAATCGATTTCGGTGCTTAGTTTTTAGCACACTCATTGCACTAAATGCTGCTTCGCAGAGCCAGGTAGTCGCAAATGGAATCAGTTGTTGAATCACATATTTTGACGCATTCGGATACCTTAAATGTATTGAAACCCAAAAGAAAATATTTGCTGATATATTTGAGTGTTTTTCTTTAAACGAATTAAAAGAAATTTGGTTCGCAGGTTCAGCCGTCATTTCCGTAAATTCTTCCGCCACACGGAGAGGTAGTTCTGACAAATTAATAACAGCAAAAGGATCGATTATCCAGTGATGTTTATTGGTTGGTTCTAGAACATCATCATAATAATGCTCCATTTTTTTTTGCTCAGCTTATCTAGGTGTCCGATTATAGTGTCTTTTACAATCAATCTTTTTTCCGGCAATATATTTTTCTAATTCAGGAAACATGCTAAATTCATCTCGATTTTCATAAGTTTGCCACAGGATAAGTTTTTTATAGTAAGCAGTAATTTTGGCAGCGTAATCAATAACAGTAAACCCAGTGCCCTGCATAGATTGATTCAGAGAATTCAGTGAGTTAAATATGTCAGTCAGGTATGCAATGTTTGCGATAAACTTTTCAGCCATGGACACATGATTCTGTTTGTTCAAGAAAGTAACTATTTCTTCTCGCAGTTCATAAACTCGCTTGAGAACCTGGCCACGTGACAACCAACGCACTTCTGTGTGCAACAACAATCCGATGTGATCAGCACCCATCTCATCGCACAAACATGAAAATAAACGCTGGTTAAGTGGCCTTGCTTTTATATAGTTTACACATCTTATAACACAATTCAGTGTATGATGCAGTTCCTCAGATAAACTTTTTGCTACAAGTGCTTGTCTATGGAGAAAACAATGCGTCCATTGTGCGTTTGGTGCTTTATCTTTGACTCGTTTTACTACTCCCGAATTTATGCCAGTACATGCTGCTGCTCCATTGGTACAAATTCCGGCACATTTATCCCAAGATATGGAATTATCGTGAAAGAATCCATCAATGATTTTGAAGATGTCTTCACCTCTAGTATGCAACTGCAGAGCTTTGCAAAACAGAAGCTCTTCTAATACTTCTCCATTGCTGATGTATCGAATAAATAAAGAGAGCTGTGGTAAGCCTGCAATATCTGTGGATTCATCCAGTTGAATTGCATAAAATGGAGAAGTGTTCACTTGACCAATAATCTGTTCAAGAACGTCATGAGACATGTCTAACATCCTTCGTTTTACTGTAGTGGCAGATAGTGAGACTGAATTTAATATTTTACTTTCCCTTTCTGCAATCATTATTTTTACCACGTCCTTCATTACTGGCATTAATAACTTTTCGCCAATGGAATGAGGTTTCTTTTACTTCGCAATTTGATAGGATGCGACAAACGAAGAATAGACAGCAGATTTATTTACTTCTGTAAATGCTGTCAAAACACTTTTCTGTGACGCAATTGATTGCAATTTATGTTTAAAAAAATTCGACTGGTTTATCGACGCAGCCTGGATGATTTGTAGTTAAATGACGTTGTAGTTTATTTTTTTTCATTGACTCTTCTGAAAGAGTTTTTAAACAAATAATGCATTTCGGCTTGCCATTTAATTCAGTAAAGCCAAGCTTTAAAAAAGGTTCATCATGTGATCTTTTCCTTTTGTTTTTAGAAGTTATTTTTGTGTAATTTAGTCACCGTCAACAACAAAAATTTAATGTAAACCTGAAATAATTAGTTTTTGCAGTTAGTAAAAAGAGTAGAAATATTGTTGGGCAGTGTTATCAACATTTTCTACATAAACTGAGACAACACTAAAGGCCCGTTTACAATTTTTCCACACTACTACACTTTTGTTTCAGGCTCACTAATACGCAATTTTAGTTTATTTGACTTTCTTTTTGCTCGAATGACTGCACGTGGCTTGCTTGAAATGCTTAGTCAAATGTCCGAGTAGGTTTGAAAAATTTTTCGATGAGCAGCGATTTGGTTGTCCCTCGCGACTATGTGAGCCTGGTGTTTTGACAGTTGGCATGATTTTGTTTGGTTACTTTCATGCTTGACCTGTTTTGCTCGTGTTGTTTTTGCACAGTGTAGACATTTTGTGGCTTTGGGCTGATGCTTGTGTCCTGTCACTTCAAGCGTGCTTGAAACCAATTGGTAGTGTAGACGAAAATTAAGGGCAACAAGAAACTGCGGGCATGTGGCGACCCCAGAAAAGTTTAAGGCGACCCCACTTGGGGTCGCGACCCACAGTTTGGCGAACACTGATCTAAACGACACCATAAATTAGGTTTAAAACTTTTCAGTATGCTTATGCAACTTAATATGCTGTACAAGGGCACATTACAATTTACTTAACCTCTATACTCCCAAATACGCTGATTATTTTAATACGAAACCCTACCAGAAGCTGACTACATATAAGCTTACATGTATAGCCCATAAAACTTGGTTGACTAACAGCAATAATAAATAAACTTTAACACTTCTTAGCTTACTTTGACTTGAGATTCATTCCATAACATTAGTAAAATAACAGATTTACCGTTTCTTGAACAATTGTCGATTTTATCCATTTAATTTTCAAAAAACGGTACCGGTATTACTTCAATTCAATGCAAAAACATTAAAACTGGTCAGCCACTTTGAGCAAACTGGAGACAGTGATACTGCTTCGACCTATCAGGTCTCTTCAATTAAGTTGGTGACCTACAAGAAGCTAGAGCCTTTAAATAAAGCTTAGCTTAGATCATCACTCTTGCGGGACATATACTAGGTCCAATGTAATGGATGGTCTGTCAGTACGGTCTGAGCTATGCTTCATTTAAAGCCTGTAGCTTCTTGTCGATCACCAACCGCACTGAAGAAACCTCATAAATCGAAACAGTGTCACTGTCTGCAGTTTACTAAAAGTAGTCAGCCACTGTTTTTGAAAGCGCATTTTGATGACGTTTGATCACGTGCGTGAAACCTTCCTTACCAAGTTTTCAGGTCCCGATATATGTATCGCCGTTTCCTAATGCCTTTAGTCTTGGTGAATGTATGTTGGCTATTTATGATTAAAGTCCAACTATTATTTATTATGAAACTAATTATTAGACTGATAGTAAGTAATTAGACTGTAATCAAAAATACGGGAGGTGTAAGATAGTCGGGCCGGTTGATAAGTAGGTCCATTGCTATATCTCGAATATTATTGCTTGTTAGATTTCTATACGTGTTGTGCTTAAATTGCGTCAGAAATGTGGTAGCGTAATATCTCTGCATGATATCTTGTTGAGATAGCGTGATCACAAAAAATAAAAGCAGAAAAATTCAAATTTAACATTTTTGTGATTATTTTTACCCACAACGTTTCATCTTAACAAGCAGTGAAAAATCGCTTTTCGACTTTAAGCCGCAGTTGTATTAAAGCAATCAGTTTGTGGCTTCCGAGGCAACCATGGATTTGACTGCAGAGCTTACCAAGTTTGTGCAACCTTGGTGAAATCAACATGCAGAGACGTAGCAGCCGCCCCCCAAACCCCCAATTGGGGGGGGCCCAGGCCAACTTTGGGGGCCCAAGTTAGTCTGAAATTGCTTTTTGGCTACGTGACTATTTTCAGTTTAGCAGACTTGTTTACAACCGATTTAAACTGTAGGAAGAAATTGGCTTGTGACATCATAAGTGAATGCAACATCATTTTATCTCGCAGAATCTAGAATATTTCGATTGATTTTCTGGTAGAATCTTGAATATTCGATTGACGTAACAATGCCGTTGTTACGCAACAATCATAGAATGGTCTGGAATTCTGTTTGGCTATAAATACCGGGACAATATATATACACTGCAGAGTGCAGATAAAGTATTTTATTGACATTGTATAGAATGAAACGTTCAAAAAGTGGTGCTCAAAAGAGAAAAGAAGCAGCCACTGCTCGAGATGCTGTAGCGAAATTGCCCAAGATGACAGATTTTTTCAAGATTACTGAGCAGAGTAGACCTGGCACTAGTACCGAGAGGGATGAAGAAAACTATAGTGTACAAGAAAAAGAAGACTATGACGATCAGCATCAAAGTGATTGTGAACTTCCAGAAAATGTAAGTTGTCATTTACCTGCCAATACGCAACCTTCAATATCAAAAATAACTGAATCTCAATTTACCCCTATCCCTGATGACCCATGTAAATGGCCTGAAAGTATTTCTGATGCTCAACGATGTGATATAGTAAAGCGTGGACCACATCAACTAATAATGAATTTTCCATATAATAACACAACTCCAAGGCGACGTTTTTCCTCCAACCATTATAAACGTGTGTTACCTAATGGTGAAAGTGTTTCACGGTCGTGGCTAGTTTATTCTGGGGAATCAGATCAAGTTTTTTGCTTTTGTTGTAAGCTATTTGGAAAAACACTAAGCCCCTTTTGTAGTGGTATAAATAGATGGGAGGGTTTTTCGAAAAAACTGAAAGACCATGAAAACGGCATTTCCCACCAAGAATGCTGCAGTCAATGGATGTTGCTAGCTGAAGGCATAAGAAATTCATCCACTATCGACAAACGCGAGATGAATATTTTTTCAATGAAAGACGTTTTTGGAGAAATGTTTTAGAGAGACTTATCGACATTGCCTTGTTTCTATCGGAAAGGAATCTTGCTTTTAGAGGATCTGAAGAAGTCTTAGGATCTCCTCACAATGGAAATTTTCTGGGTATATTTGAGCTTTTGGCAAGAAGAGATCCGATCCTAAAAGAGCTTCAAGACAGAATCAAGAATAAAAACACTAAAATCACTATTTGAGTCCTACCATACAAAATGAACTAATTGAATTGCTAGCGACAGAAGTTGAAAAAGAAAATTTACAGCAATTGAAATTGGCAAAATATTTTTCTATAATTTTGGACTGCACTCCAGATATGTCAGATCATGAACAAATGTCTGTCATTCTCCGTTATGTACTATGTAATGAAGAAGCTGCTGTTGTTAAAGAAACATTTTTTGGCTACTTGAGAATAAGTGACAGTACTGGGAAAGGCTTGTTGGACGCTTTCTTAGAAAAAGCGACCGAACTGCAACTCGAATTGTCTGATTGTCGAGGTCAGTCATATGATAATGGTGCTAACATGAAAGGAAAACATTCTGGGGTCCAAGCAAGAATGCTAGACATCGATCCCAAAGCTGTTTACGTGCCCTGTGCAAACCATACCCTTAACTTAGTTGTTGTTGACAGTGCTAATTCATCGACGGAAGCATTGACATTTTTTCGAGTACTTACAAGGTTGTATGTGCTGTTTTCTTCCACTGCTCAGCGTTGGGAAATTTTGAAGAAACATGTGCAGCTGTCCATAAAGTCACAATCTGATACTCGTTGGGAAAGCAGAATTAAATGCATCAAACCTCTTCGATACAATTTAAAAGAGGTGTTGCTGGCACTGAAAGACTTGGAAGCCATTTCCATAGAAAGAAAAGATGGAAGAGCTGCCTCAGAAACAAAATCGTTGATAGCTCATTTATCAAAATGGAGTTTTCTTTTGTCGGTGTTTATTTGGTATGATATCCTATTCCAAGTCAATAAAGCAAGCAAGATTCTTCAATCGTATGGAGTCTCCCTTCATACAATGGAAACGGAAATCCAGGCAACTGAAAAGTTTTTGCAAAACTATCGCACAACGGGTTATGACAGTGCCGCAACATCTGCTGTTGAAATAGCACAGGAATTGGATATTGATCCTTCTTTTCCTCCGTCAAGAAGTGGAAAGAAAAGAAGATTGTTTGATTACCAAGGTGAAGAGGAACAACGAGCTACTCCTGAACTGAAATTTAAAAGCAACTTTTTCTATCCATTAGTAGACCAGGCTATTATGTCAATAAAGGAGCGCTTTAATTTGTTACGTGAGGTTTCTTCCGCCTTTTCGTTTTTGTACACACGAGACAAACTTTTGCTTGTGCAACAAGAAAATGCTCTTCTTACTTGCTGTAAAGAGTTCCAAAAAAGTTCGGTGACATTGGTTCTGATGAAATGAGCGCTGAGCTACAGCGGTTTGTTTTAATTTTACAAAAAAAACGCAATCTCAATACGGCTCAAGACTTTCTGAACTATCTTCTAAAGACTCATTTATTTGAATTGTATCCGAATGTGTACATCGCACTTCGAATCTTACTAACTTGCCCCGTGACTGTTGCCAGCGCTGAAAGAAGCTTCAGCAAATTGAAACTGATCAAAACTTTTAATAGAACGTCTATGACAGACAGTAGACTATCTTCATTAGCCATGTTGTCAATCGAAAATGACTGCGCCCGATCTCTTGATTATGACAATGTCATAACAGCATTTGCGAACAAAAAGGTTCGCTCCAGACTATTTAAATGATACTGTGTTTTTATAACTTTTTCATGTTTTTCAGTGTCATTGCTTTCGTTTCGCAGTGTCTGCATAAATGTCCTACTGAACTCTGGCATCGGTGCCGAATTTTTTATGACTTGCACCTTCGGTATCGGCATGCTTTATTCTGACATTAGCCTGTTTACTTATGTACAAATTGTGGTGTATTTTCTTAATGCAGCTTTTCAATTTTACACCTCTAAAGTGATATGACCTGTGCGCAGGGGCTCTTGCGCTTACTTTGGGGGGGGCCCGAAGTTGGAGTGCTACGGGACTGAGTTTATGCACCTGATCTTGATTTAGTGCTTTTTGCAATGCATCGCAGAAGACCGTATGGAAAGAAAATTAAATGTACTGCATGCAATAAAGTCATATATTCAGAATACAAAGCGGATCAGCTTACAAGAAAGCAAGTCAACAATTTATCAGTGAAATTTATTTCAGTCGACGAAGATTCAGTCAATCCCCTTCAGAAAAAACTATGTTTTGTTACTACTACAATTATTTCATCTAGTGTTTCTATAGCAGCAGATAATTCAACCTTCTTAACTTCTGCAAGTTTAGCAGTAACTGGTAGTATCTCATGTGAAGTACATAAATGTGAAGAAAGCGTGCCGTCAAATAAAAATGTGTTTGAACTTACCACAGCCACTGAAGTGCAAGAAAAATTGGATGAAGCTGTAGTTCAATTGAAAGATCAAGATGATGACTTGCATGAAGTTATGAATGGTGATGCTGGTGACAAAGAGGAAGATTTTGCAACAAATTCAGAGATTTTCACTGATTCTGAGATGGTTAAAAATGTTTCAAATGAATCTGAAGACAAAGATCATGAAACAGAGGAAGGTCATCCAGTCAATAGAGTTAAACAAAGTTTTGCAACCGCAAGTCAAAAAATTTCAACTTTTTCTGCCAATGCCAACATAGTTGAAAGTGTTACAATTGAATCTGATGATGACAACTTATCTCTTGAGCATGATTCAGAAAACACAATTTTTGTGCAAAGCTAAGTTCCAGAAAATCATCAATGTTTACAGATACCATCTATTAACCGACGCGATGGCGTAGTGGTTAGAGCGTCCGCTTCGCAGTCGGTAGACCAGGGGTTCATTCCCCTTGTCGAGTCATACCACAAGATTTAAAAAAATGGTATCCGCAGCTTCCCTGCTTGGCGTTCGGCATTTAGGAGAGGTTGTGGAGAACAAGCCGGCAAGTTCGCTTGTTGTGTCCTTGGGCAAGGCACTTAACGGGACGCCTCCGCCTTTATGTGGAAGACAGATGGCCCATAAACCTCGAAAAAGGCAACTCCCAAGCGAGTGCGGACTTCCCGTCCAAAGTATAGCGATACAACTCGCTTTCTCGTGAATGGAGGATAAATATGGCAAATAAAACAAAACAAAAAAACAAATATTACTGCTAGAATAATGTTACCAGCAATTATGAATTAAGACCTCCTTTACAAGCAATGATTCTATTTCCAAGTACCAAACTTTATGCTGCTAGTAGTAACTGAATTGTTTGCAAAGTTCACTTGTACAGTTAGCTGTATTTTGAGAACAATGCTATTTATGCAGTTTATATTTTACATTGGTAAGTTTATGTGCAAGCCAAGTTCAAGAAAAACATCAATGCTTTTTATTCTGCTAGTATGTTTCTTGTGCATATGCGTTAAGGATTTACTAACGGTAAGTCTGGTATCATGAAGTACTAGTAAATTTGAAATTTGATTGTGATAGCAATTGAATTGTTTGCAAAGTTACACTTGTACAGTTAGTTGTATTTGAGAAAAAACTGAATAAATTATTTTAATTGTATTCAAAAAAGATATAGTAAAACCCAAATTATGACTTCTTTATTAAAACGTTTTAAAAGCAAATGAACCAAAATGCATAAGGCTTAAAACTTAATTTAAAGCACTTTCAATTATCAGTACCACTACTACAAATTAAAAAAGTACCGCTATATAATCTGTGCGAGTGTGCAATGTAATAAACACGTGTCAAATGCTACAGCGTTTCGCCAAGTATTTGGTAGTGCAGTGGACCTATTATATATTTTTAATCTGCAATGCAAGTCTGATTGTGATTCTAAAGAATTAAATAGTAGGTAGCCTACACGGAATGAAATACTTTGTTGTAACTTCTAACTGGTGTTTTATTGTTCTTTTTCTTTGAAAGTCATTCAACAAAAAGCATTTGTTTAAAAAGAAAATGTACAAGTTGAATGTCAAAAAAGTGAGATCAAATAATTTCAGCAACATTTCAAGAGATAAAGATAACAGTAAAGAACACTGAATGGACGCCAGTTTCCAATTGCTTCTTTGACCTTTTTTCAGGATAATCGGTGGGGATTTTTTTGTAATGACTGAATAGAAATATCTGGTGAGAAAAGTATTATTGTTTATTGGTCTAATACTTATTTCATTTGGATTTTTTGGTGTTTGGAAAAGGCATGTTGGTACAATTATAGACAACTCTTTATACAACGATTGCTATGATTACGTGAGTCAGCAGACTTATTACTGAAATACCAAAGTAGTAGCTTAAAAAATTTGCTCATTTTGGATTCAGATTGGTAAGTTTGGTTAGATTCTTACACTAGAAATTTAGTTAAACTATATACCAAAGTTTGAAAAAATGCTACCCTTAATGCTATCATGTTTATTTGACCATTTTTTAAAAGCACCTTTTTATTTCTCAATGAATTGACTTTTTTGCTGTTAGCATCTGTGGTTCAAAATTGGTAATTTTTATTCCATTACCGTAAATAATGAGTTAAAAATTTTTTTGGGCAAAATTCAATTGCAGTGACAAATTTTTTGGGCAAAAATTTGGTGCCCCCAAAATGTTTTGAGCTCCTACGCCCATGGGTCTCAGACATTCGCTTCTTCTGGGGTTCGTGGGAGGAACTTGTACCGGCACGCTGCTGAAGAGCACTTAGTTTTTCATTATGGAACTCCTTGTCATGAAATCGTTTAACGTGTCGTTCCATATTCGATGCATGATTTCCTTTAATAAAAGCTTTGCTTTTCCCCAACGTACAAGACGACGTATTTCTACTTTCAAAGTACTTGAAATATTTTTTTATTTGTTTCAGGTTAGTACGCACCATTATAATCAAATTCAAGTGCTCTTTATGTTATTTTCTATTAAACAAAGTGCAGTGTTCTAAAAATAAGAAAAAGTCGTGGCGTTATTCAACTAAGCCAGTGGTTCTCAAACTGTGCGTCGCGACGCCCCGGTGCGTCGTTTCAACTCTCCCAGAGCGTCGCGGGATAATTTGGTTTTGTGACAATAAGTAGGTTTTATTGCGTCAAAAGAACTCTGGTTGTAGATTCCTTTTTTACTTTCTTCTGACATTCATAATCAGTAGCATTTTCACAATAGTTTTTTAATAAACTGTTGTAATTGTTGACTTCTTATTCAAGAATCAAATTGCAGAAGTTTAACTTAATTGGCGAAAAATATATAAAGAATAAAGCATTCAGTTGTATGTTGGACGAAAACAGCAAAGATGAATTGCAAACTTTGAGAAGTTACAAAGAGGGTAATTTCACGATTGAAGATGACAAGCCAATCCAAAATCTCGGGAGCATAAAGACAGTTATTTGTGTGGATTATGGGTCACATTTATCTTGCAGTACGGCAAACTATGCCTTAGGATGATGCCTGGTGCGTCGCAAAGTCTCGCAAGCTTTTTTAAACGCGTCGCATCGAAAAAAGTTTGAGAACCACTAAACTAAGCACAAAATTCAATTCACGAAGCACTCAAGTAAAATAAAATCAATTTATCATTATTATTCGGTTACTATCATTAGACTTTAGACATTATTAAAGTTTTCGTCTTCCTTGCTTTTTACATCTTAACTGACCAGTTCACTTCCTGTTGTATACCGATACTAGTTTTTCCCTTTAAGCGATGGAAGTCCGAACTTCATACAAAGCAAATTTTCAAAAAATGTTAAAACATAAAAGATTTCTTCACCACACATGGAGTACGTGTACTATTTTGATTTCAGACAAGTTGCTAAGTGATACGTGTGACGTCACATAGCGAACCGCTTTTTTCAACCAGTTCGGGTTCGGTTAAGGTTCATGATTACTCATATTATTCGTTTCAGTTCCGGTTCGCTCTTTGTGATTTTTATAAATATGGTTCGGGTTCGGTTAAAGTTCGGCAAAAATTGCATAAAACCGGTTTATAAAACTGCGGTTCGGGTTCGGTTCGACTTCCTGCATAAAATATCGTTTGGCATTTAGTATGCTTCTTTAAACGAAGTGTAGTTTGTACGATACGCAGCTATTGCGCCATACAGTATTCTGTTGGATCAAGGAATGCTGATTGCCAAGGCTGCCGCTTTAGTGCAGTAGAGCAAACCAAAGTGAAAGTACTGATATAGTTAGTTAAGAAGTGCGTGCCAAACGCTGAGAAAGTAGCAACCGTTCTTACAACTTTCATTGTTGCAGAAAAGTACGTGGTTGGAATGCTGGATCGATTTGGGAGGCGCGTGCTCTTTTCTAAAATCACTTTTACCGTAAAGACGTTCATAAACTGTATTATAAGATAAAATAGAAAATTTTGCATAAAAATGATCACTAACATCTTGCGGTACTATACAGCAATCTACTACATCATGCCAACAACCAGCCATCGGTTTTGACCACATTGGGTTTCATCAGGCTGGTGTAAAAGACAAGACACTCAACAATAAAATACTAAATAAAAACAAATTTGTCGGTCACCAACTGCACTGAAGAGACCTGATAGTTTGAAACCGTGTCACTGTCTGCAGTTTGCTCAAAGTGTATCGCTGACCTCTTGAATTACTTTAAAAACAAATTTGTTATTGGGTGCAAAAAAAAAGATGCAATTCAAAGCTATATGACACAACAATACCTATGTCATGGGTTCTAATTTAAGGACCCACGCACATGATATGGACAACAAGTCACATCGGTAAGCCCTAATAGGGGTGTAGGATCATTATTAAGACTTTATCATTTCATAGAATATTGAGGTTGCTAGCTGCTAGGCAGCAACTTTTAGGCAATCTCCTATTAAGAGAGATTTGCCTCCAGCATCTAGCATCATTGCTACCTAGCAACTAGCAAATTTTATATTTTATTAAATGATAAATTTTTAATAATGATCCTACACCCCTATTAGGGGTTACCGATGTTACTTATTGTCCATGTCATGTGCGTGTGTCCTTAAATGAGACCCCCCATGACATAGGTATTGCTGAATCATATTGCTTTGTATTACATATTTTTTTGCATTTAATAATAATATTGTATCTGTTTAGCAATTTGTTATTAAGTGGCTTTTACACCCGCTTGATGAAACACAATGAGCTCGAAACCGGTGGCCGGTTATTGGCATGACGTAATAGATTGCTGTATGGTATCGCATGATGCTTGAGCAAAATTTTCTGTTTTTCCTTAATGTGATGCTGAAGGCACATCCCTCTTAATAGAAGATTGCCTGAAAATTGCTACCTAGCATCTAGGAACCTCTATATTTTGTAAACTTTTTTATAAATTAAGGTGGCAAAATACCATCTTGGAATCACAATTAAGGTTTTATAACGTTTTGCTTTCAGATTAAAATTGTTTAAAATCAGGCAATCATAAGAAATATTACAAAAACAATAAAATTGTCATAAAAAAGGAACCGGTCAACCGGCAGATAAATTGAATTTTTAACGGTGGCGTAGTTTCAACAAAATCCCGACCAGTTCGGTCTTTGATGCCAGCACTTGTTGGGACATGGCGGCATTCAAACGCAAGTTTAGGGTTGCTTTTAAGTAAGTTATCTTAAGAAAAATAAAACTCAAACTCATTACATAGTTCAGTTGTTTTTGATAAGAGATATCCAACCTATCCAATTCTGACATATTTGAGCGATTCCGCTGTTGTTTTTAAGAGCTCAGTAAGGTACGATTGAAGCAACTAAATTAGCTCAAATTTTATTGAAGTTTTAAAATACACTAAAACAAATGCATATCGCTAAACTAGCACCTTCAGTGGTTACTCAAATAAATTTGTTTTAGTGTAATTTAAAGTTTTAAAAAAAGTTAAGCTGATTTAGGTATTTCAATTATACCAAACTCATTACAGACATAGTAAGGGTAATAGCAATTGCTTTGGGGGGACACAAATAGATATTTTGGAGTATTTGGTCACAAATAAGGAATGGATCCTACTTGTCACGAATAAGTAAATTTGCGTAAAAAGAATAGTTTTTTATATGTATAGTTTTAGCTTGCCTGATTATTTTAATTGTAAATCTGAATTGCCTGAAACCCTAAACTTGCTAAACTGTTTTCGAAAAACTATCTTTTTTTCTTTCGCATTTATTAATAGATTTGTAATTCACACGCTTTTTCTGTCGTCACAATGGTTGACTTAGTGACTAAGTTCCAGTGTATTCTGGTGAATCTTGTTTCTTCTCGAAGAATTATTTTGATTGCCAATTACGTAATTTATTAACAATGCTTTTTTTCTGTGTCACGTGATATTGTTCTGGCAATTTTTAGATATTTTTTCCGGTCGTATATATAGGGCGGCGAGATTTTTCACTCATTCAGAGAGAGTAGATTAGAAGAGAAAATAGAGTGTAGTAAAAAGGCGTTGTTCTGTGGTGATTGTTGTGACAGGAATCAAGCGATTATTTTGATGCTTTTTAGTTTTGGTTAATTTTTGATATTTATGTATTAAAGTGCTTTAGTTTCTGTATTTGACTAGCGAAGGAATTCGAAGTCTTAAAGTGATTTGTGAATATATTTGTTCCGCTCTTGATCGAGAAGTGCGTGAGTTTAAGTATCTTAGTGGAATCCAATCTTTTCCTAGCTATTAATTTGCAACCAGACATATTGTTCGAGCGATACTACAAGTCGCTTCAGTCTTAAGAAGTAAACTAAAGATTGAGATAGAATCAAATTTCTATTGAAACGCGACACTACCTAAAAGATATTTCGAATACTCATGTTACTGATAGTTGTATTCATATTGGGCAAATATTAAAGTTAACATATTTTCTCTCGTCGAAAAGCAAAATATCGATATCTCAAAAAATAAAGCCAATTAAAAGAAGCAGATGTCATTTTTAGACCCAGCAGCCCATAATTACTTAGAAACCATCAAAGTGCTTTTGGCACTCAAAAATAAAATTTTTTGCTGGCCAGTGCAGTCCATAAAAATCTCAAATCAAAAAAAATGAAATATCATTTCAAAGAAGAATATTTTTTGCTGAAGCGTCACTTCTTACATTAGTGCCCCTCGGAGCAAGTCATCAGTTGTAGATCTTTTTATAGTGACTCCATCACCTGCACCTTACTAGTTAACCTGCAACTTGGTCAGAGTAAAGTAAATTATTCTACAAGTTGGCACAAAGGGTTGCATTTTTATAAAGTCTTCTCGTATTCTGGCAGGTGAACCACTGGTAGAGAGAGACGCAGAACAAAACTGCTACAAAATGAAGCTGCTTTCTACTTATACTGCTAAAGTAATTTGATTCTCGACTACTTTTTTACTTTTGCTTTATTAAAAGCATCTATCGCTGCTTTGTAGTGTTTCTTGAGTATTTATTTTAAGTAATTAACAGTATCTTAACTCAGGCACATTACGGTATTTGGCTACTTTGAACATCTCTGTCTAGACCCCAGATCTAATTTAATCGATAAAATACGATTCTGGGTCGCGATTGTGCAGTTTTTAAGTACCGCGTCTTCCAGAGCCGCAAAACAGCGAGGTTGGCTCTTAAGTATAACGAATGTTCGGACCTTTGTCGAGGTCTCCAAGACTATTTTCAGCATTGCTCTTGCCTTACTTTGAAAACTTTCATTTAGTTTACCGCTTGCAAGCAAGCAAAGAAATTTCTAGCAAAGATCCCAGTAAATAGATACACCATCTGAGTCAACGCAAAGTTTGATCGATTAGCCGTTTGATCTTTGTCTTCACAAAACGACGTTTCAAACCACTCTACCACGTTGCAGGCGACCGCCTGCGAAGCAATGAAGCGTAAAAGCTACAAGAAAGTGAGAGCTACAAAACATAATTTTGAAGAAATGTGCGCACCACTCTATAGGTATCTTTAAATTTGTATTTTGATTGACATCGAAACTATGACTTTCAAAAAATATTTTTTCATTGTTTTCTCAGAAGAAAATTTTAAAAATAATCAGAGTGACAATAGAGAGTCTTTGACTTGCAAGGAGAAACATTTACGTATGATGTCATTAACCTTGCGTGATAACCAAAACAAAATCAATAAAAAATTCAAGTAAAATAAAATATATTTGGGCAGGTTTCTGTGGTTTGAAATTTTATGTAGCTCTTCCAAAGCTGAAGACTTAGAACATCCAAAAAACTTTTTTGTGACCCTTTTCAGTGTAGCTCACAGTTCACATTGGCCCAATAAAACGAAATAAATCAAATCTCGCAAAGCGATATAGCTCATGCCTTGCTCATGTGCACAGCGAAACAATTTTTTGCTTTTTTTATGAGATGCAAACATCTGCTTGACGTAATCATGTTATCAATTTTTAATTTTGTTTTAAGTCTAAAATTGGGAAGGGAGGAGCAATGAAACTTCTCTTTCTCTTGCATGCACCACTGGCCTTCCTCCACCTCCCTCCTCCTCTCTTTGGCAACTATATGTCGACAAGTTGTTTGAGTGGCTAAGGAGTAGTTGGGACAAAACAATTCTATAAACGAGTGTTCGGTTTAATTTGTTGTTGACTTTAGGCTTCGGTGCAACAAATTTATTCAAGAATTTATCGCGTTGATCCGCTAAAGTAAGTCGAACTTAGTTGTGCAGTATGTGGGCCACGTTTTTGATTCATGTCGTTGCTCATGTGTTACTATGTATACAAAATAATTTAATTATGTAAAATAAAAGTCCATTTTTATTTAATAGAGGTTTGGTATCAGTCTAATTTTCGATTCTTAATGTTACTTCCAAGGCACTTGCTTGCAAATTTGAGTGATTACTCAATGCTGACGACAGCGGCGTTCACCAAAATATTGGTTTTCATTTATATTAGGACCCTTACTTCGATTCCAATGCCAGCTGCATCGTGTCCTACGCCGAGCTATTTATGTGATACGAATTCCTACAAAATATTTACATAACTGTTTTATTGATTTAACAAATTCTTGTGCTGCACAAAAATATAAACACAAATTTGTTGCATAAATTTGTTCAAGGAAAAATCATCACATTAATTTCTGAGTAGTGGAAAAGTGTTCTTGAATATTTCTGAAAAACAATGTTAATTAACAGCTTAATGATGCAAACGTTGTACGCCTTTGTATTTTTAATCTTTTGTCAACTTTGAATCGAACCATAACGTAAAAAATTGATTTAAAGAAGTTTCGAACCAATAAAAGAATACATTTTCAAAAATTGTAGGCATCAGAGCTCACAACGACAATTTTTTTAAATTTCGTGATTTCGCGGGGACTTAATCCTTGCATAATAAAATACTTAGATAGGGCGTTATCTGTACTGATGCCAACTAAACTCATTGCTAATTTGCATAAATAAAAAATTAAATTACTCGTTATTTATTTGTACAGTATAAAATACAAAAGGCATTACTTTCTATCCTCTGTAACGGCGGCTTCGGTAACGGTAACTGCGGTAACGGCGAACTGGCTTACGGTGGCTCCGGTAACGACGGCGGCTTCCGTATCGAATGCGCTTTCTGTACCCTCGATATCGACGACGGCTTCCGTATGTTCGAGATCGACGGCGGCGGATTTGTTTTGTATATCGACCACGGCTACCGTAAGGTCTGCGGACTGCATATCGATGACCTGGCAAATGGCGTCTGTATGGGTGGATACCAGTTTGAAACTTTGAAATCAAGGTAGCAATAAACGGGGGATTAAAAACTTTGGAAAGAAGTAACTGGAGAAAGCGTTGAAGTGGTTTAGCAAAAGCGTGAGCACGCTGAAGAAGATATCTTCTTTTGTGTAATGAAGGAAGATGAGCAATATAACTTAAACCTACGTTGTCATTATCAAATACGTCTTCTTCTTCAATTTTGTTGCCATCCTCCATATCATCATCATTATCATCAAAATCAGTTTCATCAATGTTGTCGCTACCAGTGTTGTCAGCAATGTTGATATCTTCATCATCATCATTAGTGCTGTCACTATCATCATCATCATCATCATCATCATTGTCAGCAGTGCTATCAGCATTGTTAATATCATCATCAGATTCAGTCCCGCCAATGTTGTTTTGATCATTCTCGTCATTACCACCAACCACAAGCTCATCCACTGCGCTGTTTGCGCTATCCTGCTTTTTTAGCTCATCAGGAACTGCAACGTTTTTTAACAACTTTTCATCTGGAGCTGCAGATTCCGAATTAATTTTAGCTGAAAATAATTGTTCGTGTTTGAATATTTTAAGAAATGATTAATTTTATGACTTTGGTTTTATTGCTTCTGAAACAGGTTCGGTAATCGACTGCTTAAAATTCTGCAGGGTAGGATTCAAAAGCAAATATTTGAAAGCTGTTTTACTAATTCGTTCTTTGTGTTGATTCGCAAACAGTTCTAAATTGAAGTCGAATCAGGACCGTGAGAACCGTCCCCCCCCCGGACCCGGCGGCTGGGGAGCCCAGCTCTGTCTTAGGGTCCAGCCTCAACAACACTTTCTACTTTTTAATATTGCAAAAGAAAACATCCCTTATAAAACATATGGAGATTTCAAACATATGGAAATTTCCTGAATTAGCTCAAGGCCTACTTTTTATTTTTCCACCTAAAATATTTTTTTTATGGCTACATAATGCTAGAAACACTAGCAACTTTTACTAAAGTACTCATCGTGATGGGTGCTTTTTGCCGTTTGTTAATGATATCAGATGAGGTTAACGGTATAGCCGAATAATTGAAAAGTTTGCAAACGGGAAAGCTCACAAACACTTATTTTTACAGCTTATTGGTAGGCCTTATATGGTAGGCCTATTTACTTGTTTGTGAGAGCAATTTTCTTGCCACGACTTTGCCTCATATTAGTCTGATTTAATGCTTGTATTTCTAAGTTGTAAATTTTAAGTTTTAAGCCGGCCGAGCTGGCTTAACCCATCGTGCACTTGTGTGAACAGAAACAATAAAATTCTGCTTTTTATGCAAATCCATACTTCTTGTACACGTAATGGTGATAATCTTAATCTCTTAATCGAGATTGGTAATGCTCACAAAAAAGAATCTTGAAGTGATGGTGGTTGTTTTCACAAAAACAGAAATAAATTGTTTATTGGAAAGCCTATTTTGCAATTTGGTGCGACCCCGTTCCTATTTGTATTTGTTGTAGTAAGGCTTTGGCTCCTCTATTTGCCTTGTTTCCGGCGTAGCGACAAAAGCGGCTATGCCTTGCCAATTCAGTTACCATAATTCTAGTAGGTGCCCATTAGGCCAAGTTAGTTTCAAACAAAATATTTTCTCTAAATTCAGGTGCACAAATTGCTAGAGTTTTGGTTTTATTTTGATTTTTTTCTGAAATTGGGATGTTATTACATTGCTTTATAGTATAACTAATAGTTAACTTAACTGGCAGCATACCAGCAAAAGAAAAAAAATTCTTGCTTTATAGCGTATGTCGGCGTCGCATCAGTATCGCCGAGATCGAGAATGTCGGTTCAGCTGGTGAAACCGGCTTCAAGAGTCGAGTACTCGAGTGAACAGTAAGGAAAATTTTGTTTTTCTGTACATAAGATTTTTGCGAGTTGGTGCGATACATAAGGTTTTTTACGATAAGGTATGTCCATGTCTTAGGTCCATGGGCTCTCTTAATGGTGTACGTGAACCCAAGAGGACCTTGCGTTTTTCTTAGATTTGAAGTAGGGAACACATTTCTGATATCAAGCTATTTTGAAGCAAAATAGCCAAAATATTTCTTACATACCGGGATTTTACATAAGGACTTTTTTGTTTTGATTTCTCCCTAAACTTTCTCAAGTTTGCTAGGTACGCATTGTGCTGCATGTTCTTTTCTCTATGTTTGGCCTGCCTAGGAGAGTTAAAAAAGGCCTTGTTTTTCCCCAAATTTTGTAGGTTTGATCCCGGTAGCTTTACAAAACTATTATAGAGCAAAATACCAGTGACATATTCCATGTGGTTCGATTTGACATAGTGGCGTTGTTTTATTTTGATTTCCCCTCAAACTTTTCCAAGTCCCTGCTGGCTACACATTATGCTGCATGTTTATTTTTTCTTGCTTAGGTGTGCTCAGAGGAGTTGAAAGAGTCCTTGGGTTTCCCAAAATTTTTAGGTTTTATTTTGCTAACTCTATAAAGCTATTAATTATCAGGAAAAATAGAAGAAATGTTCCTCTGAGCAAGATGGGATATTACTCTGGCAGGTCAAGCCTTCACCTGTGCCGACCTAAAACGCATCAATCGAGGCTGCGCCGGCTTTACAGTACAAACAGTTGTGAGAGTACCAACGAAAACTCGTGGAAAATATGAGCAATTGTTCCTGAACGTGTGATGGTGATAATGTTGGTCTATTAATTAAGACTGGTAGTACTCAACACATTACATTTGTACTTTTTGAAGCTGTAGGAGGGGTGAGTAAAACATAGTCAAAAATTATGGAGGCCACCGAACGATAGTCGTTTTTACAGTTGAAAAAATGAGCTGTGTAATGGTAGGCATATTTGATGATTTGGTGGGCCATTTTTTGTTGTTACATTTGTGAGATTAAGTTCTCTGGCTGCGCTGTATGTTTTAATTTTGCCATAGTATGAAAAGGGGCTATGCCTTTCCCCAAAGTCATGTAACTTATTTCAATAGGCGCCTATTAAGCTCTTTTCAAACACAAACATTCCAGTGTTACGAATTGATGTTATTATAGTTTAATTTTCATCTTTTCTTAAACTTGGCATTTTATTACATTTAATTTTGTTTCTAATCCACATCTCCTTTCTTTTGAATGAAGATTAGTGATTCGTACCGATACAAAGAGTCCATCAATTACAAATACCAGCAATGGGCTTTACTGTTTATGTTCACTATTAAAATTATAGTGGATAATTATGCCGCCAGCTGTTCTCATTACTGTATATTGTAGCAAGTATTGTGATGTCATTTAAGATTGTGACCTAAGACTGCTTTGTAACAGGATTCAAGTCAGAAGAAAACAGCATGCTTAAAAACACTTTAATAAATAATCGCTTGTTGCACTTTGATGAAGCGTAAGATGTTATAGCATTACTTTAAGCAAAAATTAACGTTTGTTAAAACGCAATCGATTAAATAAACATTATGGGCGGTTGTGCATAGCCACTGCATGGACTTCTAAATAGTTAGAAGTCCATGGCCACTGCATCTCTTTTAAGTTTATCCCATGCTGACAATGTCTTATTTGCTTTTTTTCACCATAAGCGTTCCTAAACTAAACAAGACTTTTGTCTGTTCAATTCAGCAAGTACTTTAAAAAATATCAAAGTTGTGGAAAGCCGTCAAGGTAATTGATATGTATTTTGAGGATTAAGCCATTAAATATTTGGACCGCTGCTGAGGGCTTTTTGGTTACTGTAAGAGAATTTGCATGAGCTAACGCCACTGACTGCGCGCATGTTTCTTGGTCATAGCATAAACGCAGTTATGAAAAAAAGCGAACAAACCCGAACAAAGCACTCATACTCAAATTATTGCAATAGCAGGGCCCCTATAGAAAATGTCGAGGTTGAGAATATCAAATAAGCTGGCTGCGCCGGCCTCACCCAATTGCAAAGAAAATTGTTTCAGCATTTAGATCAATTGTAGCTCGACACTACTATTATACAGAGTGTCCCAAAAGTCTTGGGCACATTTTGACGTTGAATATGTCAAAAACTATTAAGGAAATAACAATGCATCTGATATATTCTAAAAGCTTGCAGTCTCAAGTTTTTTATAGAATGTTCAAAGATGTTCAATGTGAACACCGTTAGTCATACGCCACACATCAAGCCGATAGTCAAAATTCCTGCTAAAATGCGTTCCAGCATTGTGTTGTCTATGGTTGCAAGTTGCAACAACTTCTGTTGTTCGGCCTTGAGATCAGCTACATCTTTTGGAAGGGGTAGGCGCATAGACCAGTGCTTTCACGAAACCCACAAAAAGAAGTCGCAGGGTGTCACATCTGGAGACCTAGAATATCAGGGCAAGAAAACGCGATCATCAAGTGTCACTGAATCAGTTTTTGAAAGTTCAAGGACACAAAACGCTTTTTCTGGTTGAGTGAAAGCCATTGGTGGATCTAGGTTATTTTAGTTATTTAAGCTACATGAAAACATGTGAAAAAATTATCAGCATGACAAAAAAACTCAATGAATTTAGCATTAAAATGACAACAGTTTCATTCAACTACCATTCATAGATCAGAAGAAATGAGGACTTGAAATGTGTCCAAGATTTTTGGGACACTTTGTATTGCAAAAAATAAGACAGGGCCTTTTTTTTCGACTTCTCTTTTTCTTGGAAGGCCACCAAAGTGTTATGCTTGTAGTTGGCTGCGTTTTAAAATGTTTAGAGAGTTGATTTTAGATGGATGTTTTGAATAATTTTGATGGATATTGCCAAAAGATTCATGCAATCACGAAAGAATAGACAAAATGTACCAAAGTATTTAGTTTTTAATAAAATTGCAAGTTTGTGAAATGCAGACACCAAATTTATGCGTGTTATTAACCAGCAGAATACATTTCATAAATGTTTAGTGAATTCATTTTTCGATGAATAATTTTAAAAGCGCAAACACATATTGCCAAAGAACGACGCTCGTGAGGAAAAGTAGTCAAGATGTTCCAAAGAACAAACGTTGTCTAACAGTTGCAAGTTTGTCAGGTCAAGTAGGATAATCGGTCAATTAAAAATAGAGCATAATGTATGGCAACCAACATTTGAACAGCCATTGTAAAGTAATCCTTAGCCCTAAGTAATTAGAGGCACATATTGCGGGAAAGCAAATTTTCTAAGCTTTTAAAGGAGAGTAGCTGTTGTCACTTTTATTATAAGTTTTATACATCAAACTTATCTTTATGTACTGAGGTTATCACTCCTTAAGAGGGGTAAAAAGTTACATTTCCGGAAATAACGTTTAGGTTTTTTAGCATGAAAATGCCAACACTAAAGGTACATGTGATATACAGCAGAACGCCGATTATCCGAACGCAACTCTGACAAACGTCATTGAACTGCACCTACATTCTTATCTTGAGAAATGGTTATCTGTGCTTGATAACGGACTGTGTTTAAGTGCAAAAGCTTTTGAGTTTCAAACTAATCTAGTGACGGTCTTTTATAAAAAGAAAACAAAATGTAGTGACGATTGAGACAAAGTTTGAGACTATAAATCAACAAGCAATGGAAATGCGCTACATAGGTATTGTTATTCGATTATCCGAAAAAATCGATTGTCCAAACCACCCTTGGTTTCAATTAGTTCGGATATAATGTAAAAGTTTGAAAATCGGCTAACAATTCAGGTCAAAAATTAGTTTTTGATTAAACTTATTTTGTAAAATTGTTGCAAATTTTGAAAAATCATCATATTGTGATCTCAGGCAACGAATTACTTTATTAATCGTGCCAGACGGTATTAAGACATCATAGAGCGAGTTGTAAGCGTGCAAGAGAAAAAGAAAAAGCATGCTTAAAATGCCTAAACAAAGAATCTTTAAACAAAGTTGTTACATTGTTTAATATGCTTAAATTGTTGTAGAGTTGATTTTATTGAAATTACCTTATTAAATAATATCTTCTGAAAATGCGTTTAATCGCGTTTCTACAGCCAATAGTTTCTAAGAAAATACAGCAAACAAATTTGCAATCAAGCATTAATGTAAATTGATAGGTTGGGTGGTAGTTTTCGTTTGAGCACAAAACGGGTTTTGCTCCGTCCAGAAATATACGTTCGTAAGTACGTACATACGTACAGACAGAATCGCGCTTTATATATTAGATAATTTACTTCAAATAAACTTTAAATGTAGAAATTAGGCCGGTTAAATTTTTCTTTAATATTTTGATTATTGATTTAGTCGATATTTTGATAGTTTATTTGATATCTTAATTCAAAAAATTCTATTTAATGGGTTTTTATCACTTTAATATTTTTAATATCTTTTTAATATTAATATTTTATTTAATTAATTTTAACAATGCAAAATCTCAAAAAGATTTTTTTGAAAAACAAACTTTCAGCCAATTTATTATATTTTAACCAATTTTTGTCACAATACATTTTAGAAAGACCCCTCTAAAATTTTCAGGGAGTGAGGGCTAACTTTAAATAACTACGGCGTTAAGCCGAACCGAATGCTTCCGCAGGAAAATAAGCATGGCAGCCGTATACTGCAAATAAACGATTATTTTTCCAAGAAATCACAATGAAAATTAAATGAATTATGCTTTTTAAATTTCTTTAAAACGATCTTCATAGCAGGGCAGTCATTAATGGAGGAATAGCGAATCTTTTTAATTGAATGGGCCACATATGAGATCGTAATCTGGAAAAAGGCAAAAGTAAATCATACAAAAATGTGACATGTCATAACTGGATTACAGATTTAAGGACAGTTAGTCATAGATTCAAGAAATTTGCGGCTGAATTTCTAAAAAAAAAGACATTTACTGCAAAAATTGGTACCGCGACAACGAATCTAGGAGTCGGTTACTCAAATACCATTGGTGAGCCACACTGTGAAACGTGGGTCAATGATTTGCCATCTCTGCATTAATGCTTCTCATTATAAAATAAATTTGAAATCTTTTTCAGCCAAATGGCAGTAACTAATTTAGCAAATATTTACCCTTTGCAAGAACTAATCCAAGCAAAAGCAAAAGAATGGAAGTCTTCATTTTTGTAAACTTCTTTTTCAACGATCGACAAAACAAGTTACCGAACTGCTGAATAACCAACTTGTGGCTGTTCAACTAAAGATTAAAACGCATTAGAAGTCTTTTATAGGCTAATTTTTCCATTGTTTACCAAAATCATAAAAAAAACAAAAATAAAAAACTTCCTTCAAAAAGCAATTTCCGATGAGCACTTTGATGAATTGTCAATTACCCTTAGTTAAACTGAATCAAATAATCGCTTTATAAATTTTGGATGTTAACTAATAAATATGGTCTATTCTAATAACTGATAGGCTATGAGCAACCACATTTAAGAGAAGATAAAGAATCAACTGAACTGACCTTAATTTAAAAGAGCAGCCAACTGTAATGCTCATATAGTTAATATTCACGCACCGTCATAATCATATTTACACTTATAATGATAATGCTCAGATACTTACCGTATTTATTCGATTATAACACGATTCGCTTATAATACGGGTCCAGTCTTCACCTCATGCTTGCACAGTACTGAGTAAACTCTTTTCTTTCTTTGTAGTCCTCGCCTATAAGACGGGCCCCCAATTTGAGCCCGAAATCTCGAGAAAAAATCTCGTCTTATAAGAGAGCAAATGCGGTACTTGGTTGTTTTTGTTGTTAGAGAAACACTTTTTTAAATAATCTTGCTGCAGTCATTAAACAGAGTAAATTGGTCGGTAAATTACAACCAAATAATGTGGTTAATCAATTGATCGAGCATCAAGTGCGCTCAGCCCACAGCAAACTTGATTATTTTTAAGGATTTCTTCACTTCAAAACCTTACTTAGACAATGGATATTGCATATCGAAGTGAGACACTGATCAGCACAAAGCAAGCGGAGACTTTTCCTAGGCTAGAGAGTCTGTCAAACGGACCTCCACTTTCACTTCCAACGATTTCTGCAATTTATACAAAACTCTTTTATTTTTTGTGTCGGAGGTGATCCAACTTACTTTTTTAATTTTCGAACTGTTAGTGAAGCACAAATCTTGTTGAATCAAGGTCCACGCTGATTTTTATGCAATCTACGTCATGTAATATGAATGAAAGTAATCACCATATCTAATTTTTAAATTTGTTTCGTTACAAATTCAAATGCTGTTTGACCGCTTAAGCTAAAACAAATAAATCATTATTAGGTGGGAGCAAACGATTGGGATCTTTTTACGATTCTCAGCAAAAAAATTAGAGCCAGTATGCTGCTGTACATATTTTAATTAGGACGTTTCGCTAAATGCTGTTAGCATTGTCAACCAAAATAGTGCAACTGATTACTTTAAAATTTAATAAACTATGGTCAAGTGTAACATTTATGACGTGACAATTCAATTATGAAAGGAGGAAACAATAGCTATTACATACTTTAGGGTCAAAGTTATTAAAATGTTAAAAATATTAAAGTCAATAACTTTGACCCTAAAGTATGTAATAGCTATTGTTTCCTTCTTTCATAATTGAATTGTCACGTCATAAACGTTTACTTGACCATAGTTTATTAAATTTTAAAGTAATCAGTTGCACTATTTTGGTTGACAATGCTAACAGCGTTTAGCGAAACGTCCTAATTAAAATATGTACAGCAGCATACTGGCTCTAATTTTTTTGCTGAGAATTATTTGGTAGGCAACGTACCACTCCAAAAAACGTTAAGATGCAAAGCGCTCTTTACATACTGAACATTTTTGTTAGAATTCGTAGCCACAATGTAGTTCACAGACACACAAAGAGATAAGCAATGACATGAAGCTTTTTGAAAGAAAAGTGCGATTCGTCGCATATAACTAGTGTGAAACTTCAATAATAGAATGTATTGTGACGTAACCCAACCATTTGTTCGCCCAAACCTCTAAATGTTAAACATTAAATCTTCAATGTCCTTCTGCTTGTTTAGTAAATCACAGCTTGTTTAGTAAATCCAAACAGCAAGTCCAAATTCCGAAATCTTCAGCAAGTTTAGTACTTAATTAAATTTCATTTACAACGTAGTTTCCTTTGACTACATATTGAATTCAGACAACAAACTGGGGCAGCAATAACGAAAAAAGAATTGGTGGTGTTAAGGATTCACTTCTTGACGGAAGCCTTGTATTAAAGTGTCACTGGCGGACGGCCAGGACCTTCCCCGCACTGTTGACCATTCAACCAGATAAAACCGAGCAATAAAATCAAGAGTATATTCAAATCGACTGGTTAAAAACTTTGAACAAATGAGCACGGGAAAATTGAGCTTGTCTTTCGAATTAAATGAACCGCAAAAAAACATCAGAAAACCCTTAATATTATATTGCTGGTTCCAAGTGGTTGCGATCGATAGAGAGCGTCTTATAAGCGAGAAACGAAACAACAAAGCGAGTGCTGAAGGCGCGAGGCTTCCGAAAGAAGCATGCTATTGAGAGATATTTACTAGTTTGCAAAGTCCTCCTGGACGCGTTTGGTCCATTTGGACTCTTCAGCAGGGCTTGTCAAGGGCCAAGAGATTCCCCCCAATAGCTTTAACGTTGACTTTAATAAAACAATCTAACACAACGCACAAGACTTACGTGCTGTTTACTTTTGAACAAGGTTCATTTTGACGTACTGCTAGCCGCTCAGCTAGGGACTAAAACTTGTATCCTTATGTAAAACCGATCACACAAACAGTGATTAGGCATAAAAAGGTCTTCCAAAGGTTACAAACTAAATGCGGTCTGGCTGGCATGGCTGGTAGCACGTGGTGCATGTCAGCGAATCTCGGCGCGCTAGGAGATCAGCTCGAAAGACGCGGGTTCGAATCCCACAGGAACCAGAAACGACGCTACACATCTACAGACAAAAAATTAGTTTTTACAAAAGGTCACGATCCGAACAAAGTTAGTATAGCAAAATAGGCGGGACCATCCCTGGACCTAAGTTTCGGCCTTTTGGCCTCATCAACAAGGACTCGTCTCATCCACCGCAGTGCCCCCGGAAGGGACGTTGTGCACGTAGAATTAGAAATTAATGTTGTCCTTGCATTGTAGGTGGACGCGATGCGTGAATAGAAAATGAACAGCTACAATATCGGGGTAAAGCGATGTGGTATCGCGAACCATCATGGCGCACAGGCCAACATTAGAGTGTTAAAAGTGCAAACCGCGGCGCTAGTGAAAACAAAGCACGTTGTCAGAATTTACGTTGCCCAAAGACTGCAATAAAGCGGGCAGCGGGTGCGTGGTTGTTTGTTTCCGTTAACCGCTTTTGAAGTCTCTGCAACACGTTGGAGATTGATTAACTTGCCGCTCGTTTTATCCTTCGACTGAAGATCACAATCAATGCAGCGGTAATGACAGCAATAAAGGCAGCAGTTTTTTTCAATTTGTTGACCGACGATTCTTTACAAATGAATCCAAATAACGTGTGGATTCCAATAAAATACAACCAATCCAATAAAATACAACACAGAGATATTTCGACGTAGTTAAAACGAAATCCAAAACAATGGCGGACTATCAGTAAATTTTCTTATACAGTGGTCACCGCTTAATGGAGCACCATCGGGGATTGCAAAACCTGCTCTAAAAAGCGGTGGCTCTATAATTAGATGAGAACGTTTTAGCCATGAAAATAGGGTGTCATTTACACTATGGAGTTCACCAACACACATGCCAATATCAGGGCACTGTATTTTATTGCACAGTGTGTACAGCAACATAAAAAGTTCACAGTACAGTACATGTTAAACATGTTTACTATTGCTGCTCTTCAGCTTCAGCAGCACAGAAGAACTGCTCAATTTTTGATTGTTTTACTTCATGTTTTGTGCTTGCTCTACAGCATCGTCAAGCTTACACAACAATGACCACTGGTAAGCATTGCGAAAAAGCAGTCCCTTCCTTAAAGTTTGCATTGCAAGCAGCATATCACGACGAGATGGAGGGATTACCTCCTCGTTTTCTTCCTGAAACTTTTGGCCTTTTTTTTTAATAATAATATTGTATCTGTTTAGCAATTTGTTATTAAGTGGCTTTTACACCCGCTTGATGAAACACAATGAGCTCGAAACCGGTGGCCGGTTATTGGCATGACGTAATAGATTGCTGTATGGTATCGCATGATGCTTGAGCAAAATTTTCTGTTTTTCCTTAATGTGATGCTGAAGGCACATCCCTCTTAATAGAAGATTGCCTGAAAATTGCTACCTAGCATCTAGGAACCTCTATATTTTGTAAACTTTTTTATAAATTAAGGTGGCAAAATACCATCTTGGAATCACAATTAAGGTTTTATAACGTTTTGCTTTCAGATTAAAATTGTTTAAAATCAGGCAATCATAAGAAATATTACAAAAACAATAAAATTGTCATAAAAAAGGAACCGGTCAACCGGCAGATAAATTGAATTTTTAACGGTGGCGTAGTTTCAACAAAATCCCGACCAGTTCGGTCTTTGATGCCAGCACTTGTTGGGACATGGCGGCATTCAAACGCAAGTTTAGGGTTGCTTTTAAGTAAGTTATCTTAAGAAAAATAAAACTCAAACTCATTACATAGTTCAGTTGTTTTTGATAAGAGATATCCAACCTATCCAATTCTGACATATTTGAGCGATTCCGCTGTTGTTTTTAAGAGCTCAGTAAGGTACGATTGAAGCAACTAAATTAGCTCAAATTTTATTGAAGTTTTAAAATACACTAAAACAAATGCATATCGCTAAACTAGCACCTTCAGTGGTTACTCAAATAAATTTGTTTTAGTGTAATTTAAAGTTTTAAAAAAAGTTAAGCTGATTTAGGTATTTCAATTATACCAAACTCATTACAGACATAGTAAGGGTAATAGCAATTGCTTTGGGGGGACACAAATAGATATTTTGGAGTATTTGGTCACAAATAAGGAATGGATCCTACTTGTCACGAATAAGTAAATTTGCGTAAAAAGAATAGTTTTTTATATGTATAGTTTTAGCTTGCCTGATTATTTTAATTGTAAATCTGAATTGCCTGAAACCCTAAACTTGCTAAACTGTTTTCGAAAAACTATCTTTTTTTCTTTCGCATTTATTAATAGATTTGTAATTCACACGCTTTTTCTGTCGTCACAATGGTTGACTTAGTGACTAAGTTCCAGTGTATTCTGGTGAATCTTGTTTCTTCTCGAAGAATTATTTTGATTGCCAATTACGTAATTTATTAACAATGCTTTTTTTCTGTGTCACGTGATATTGTTCTGGCAATTTTTAGATATTTTTTCCGGTCGTATATATAGGGCGGCGAGATTTTTCACTCATTCAGAGAGAGTAGATTAGAAGAGAAAATAGAGTGTAGTAAAAAGGCGTTGTTCTGTGGTGATTGTTGTGACAGGAATCAAGCGATTATTTTGATGCTTTTTAGTTTTGGTTAATTTTTGATATTTATGTATTAAAGTGCTTTAGTTTCTGTATTTGACTAGAGAAGGAATTCGAAGCTTAAAGTGATTTGTGAATATATTTGTTCCGCTCTTGATCGAGAAGTGCGTGAGTTTAAGTATCTTAGTGGAATCCAATCTTTTCCTAGCTATTAATTTGCAACCAGACATATTGTTCGAGCGATACTACAAGTCGCTTCAGTCTTAAGAAGTAAACTAAAGATTGAGATAGAATCAAATTTCTATTGAAACGCGACACTACCTAAGAGATATTTCGAATACTCATGTTACTGATAGTTATATTCATATTGAGCAAATATTAAAGTTAACATATTTTCTCTCGTCGAAAAGCAAAATATCGATATCTCAAAAAATAAAGCCAATTAAAAGAAGCAGATGTCATTTTTAGACCCAGCAGCCCATAATTACTTAGAAACCATCAAAGTGCTTTTGGCACTCAAAAATAAAATTTTTTGCTGGCCAGTGCAGTCCATAAAAATCTCAAATCAAAAAAAATGAAATATCATTTCAAAGAAGAATATTTTTTGCTGAAGCGTCACTTCTTACATTAGTGCCCCTCGGAGCAAGTCATCAGTTGTAGATCTTTTTATAGTGACTCCATTACCTGCACCTTACTAGTTAATCTGTAACTTGGTCAGAGTAAAGTAAATTATTCTACAAGTTGGCACAAAGGGTTGCATTTTTATAAAGTCTTCTCGTATTCTGGCAGGTGAACCACTGGTAGAGAGAGACGCAGAACAAAACTGCTACAAAATGAAGCTGCTTTCTACTTATACTGCTAAAGTAATTTGATTCTCGACTACTTTTTTACTTTTGCTTTATTAAAAGCATCTATCGCTGCTTTGTAGTGTTTCTTGAGTATTTATTTTAAGTAATTAACAGTATCTTAACTCAGGCACATTACGGTATTTGGCTACTTTGAACATCTCTGTCTAGACCCCAGATCTAATTTAATCGATAAAACACGATTCTGGGTCGCGATTATGCAGTTTTTAAGTACCGCGTCTTCCAGAGCCGCAAAACAGCGAGGTTGGCTCTTAAGTATAACGAATGTTCGGACCTTTGTCGAGGTCTCCAAGACTATTTTCAGCATTGCTCTTGCCTTACTTTGAAAACTTTCATTTAGTTTACCGCTTGCAAGCAAGCAAAGAAATTTCTAGCAAAGATCCCAGTAAATAGATACACCATCTGAGTCAACGCAAAGTTTGATCGATTAGCCGTTTGATCTTTGTCTTCACAAAACGACGTTTCAAACCACTCTACCACGTTGCAGGCGACCGCCTGCGAAGCAATGAAGCGTAAAAGCTACAAGAAAGTGAGAGCTACAAAACATAATTTTGAAGAAATGTGCGCACCACTCTATAGGTATCTTCAAATTTGTATTTTGATTGACATCGAAACTATGACTTTCAAAAAATATTTTTTCATTGTTTTCTCAGAAGAAAATTTTAAAAATAATCAGAGTGACAATAGAGAGTCTTTGACTTGCAAGGAGAAACATTTACGTATGATGTCATTAACCTTGCGTGATAACCAAAACAAAATCAATAAAAAATTCAAGTAAAATAAAATATATTTGGGCAGGTTTCTGTGGTTTGAAATTTTATGTAGCTCTTCCAAAGCTGAAGACTTAGAACATCCAAAAAACTTTTTTGTGACCCTTTTCAGTGTAGCTCACAGTTCACATTGGCCCAATAAAACGAAATAAATCAAATCTCGCAAAGCGATATAGCTCATGCCTTGCTCATGTGCACAGCGAAACAATTTTTTGCTTTTTTTATGAGATGCAAACATCTGCTTGACGTAATCATGTTATCAATTTTTAATTTTGTTTTAAGTCCAAAATTGGGAAGGGAGGAGCAATGAAACTTCTCTTTCTCTTGCATGCACCACTGGCCTTCCTCCACCTCCCTCCTCCTCTCTTTGGCAACTATATGTCGACAAGTTGTTTGAGTGGCTAAGGAGTAGTTGGGACAAAACAATTCTATAAACGAGTGTTCGGTTTAATTTGTTGTTGACTTTAGGCTTCGGTGCAACAAATTTATTCAAGAATTTATCGCGTTGATCCGCTAAAGTAAGTCGAACTTAGTTGTGCAGTATGTGGGCCACGTTTTTGATTCATGTCGTTGCTCATGTGTTACTATGTATACAAAATAATTTAATTATGTAAAATAAAAGTCCATTTTTATTTAATAGAGGTTTGGTATCAGTCTAATTTTCGATTCTTAATGTTACTTCCAAGGCACTTGCTTGCAAATTTGAGTGATTACTCAATGCTGACGACAGCGGCGTTCACCAAAATATTGGTTTTCATTTATATTAGGACCCTTACTTCGATTCCAATGCCAGCTGCATCGTGTCCTACGCCGAGCTATTTATGTGATACGAATTCCTACAAAATATTTACATAACTGTTTTATTGATTTAACAAATTCTTGTGCTGCACAAAAATATAAACACAAATTTGTTGCATAAATTTGTTCAAGAAAAAATCATCACATTAATTTCTGAGTAGTGGAAAAGTGTTCTTGAATATTTCTGAAAAACAATGTTAATTAACAGCTTAATGATGCAAACGTTGTACGCCTTTGTATTTTTAATCTTTTGTCAACTTTGAATCGAACCATAACGTAAAAAATTGATTTAAAGAAGTTTCGAACCAATAAAAGAATACATTTTCAAAAATTGTAGGCATCAGAGCTCACAACGACAATTTTTTTAAATTTCGTGATTTCGCGGGGACTTAATCCTTGCATAATAAAATACTTAGATAGGGCGTTATCTGTACTGATGCCAACTAAACTCATTGCTAATTTGCATAAATAAAAAATTAAATTACTCGTTATTTATTTGTACAGTATAAAATACAAAAGGCATTACTTTCTATCCTCTGTAACGGCGGCTTCGGTAACGGTAACTGCGGTAACGGCGAACTGGCTTACGGTGGCTCCGGTAACGACGGCGGCTTCCGTATCGAATGCGCTTTCTGTACCCTCGATATCGACGACGGCTTCCGTATGTTCGAGATCGACGGCGGCGGATTTGTTTTGTATATCGACCACGGCTACCGTAAGGTCTGCGGACTGCATATCGATGACCTGGCAAATGGCGTCTGTATGGGTGGATACCAGTTTGAAACTTTGAAATCAAGGTAGCAATAAACGGGGGATTAAAAACTTTGGAAAGAAGTAACTGGAGAAAGCGTTGAAGTGGTTTAGCAAAAGCGTGAGCACGCTGAAGAAGATATCTTCTTTTGTGTAATGAAGGAAGATGAGCAATATAACGTAAACCTACGTTGTCATTATCAAATACGTCTTCTTCTTCAATTTTGTTGCCATCCTCCATATCATCATCATTATCATCAAAATCAGTTTCATCAATGTTGTCGCTACCAGTGTTGTCAGCAATGTTGATATCTTCATCATCATCATTAGTGCTGTCACTATCATCATCATCATCATCATCATCATTGTCAGCAGTGCTATCAGCATTGTTAATATCATCATCAGATTCAGTCCCGCCAATGTTGTTTTGATCATTCTCGTCATTACCACCAACCACAAGCTCATCCACTGCGCTGTTTGCGCTATCCTGCTTTTTTAGCTCATCAGGAACTGCAACGTTTTTTAACAACTTTTCATCTGGAGCTGCAGATTCCGAATTAATTTTAGCTGAAAATAATTGTTCGTGTTTGAATATTTCAAGAAATGATTAATTTTATGACTTTGGTTTTATTGCTTCTGAAACAGGTTCGGTAATCGACTGCTTAAAATTCTGCAGGGTAGGATTCAAAAGCAAATATTTGAAAGCTGTTTTACTAATTCGTTCTTTGTGTTGATTCGCAAACAGTTCTAAATTGAAGTCGAATCAGGACCGTGAGAACCGTCCCCCCCCCGGACCCGGCGGCTGGGGAGCCCAGCTCTGTCTTAGGGTCCAGCCTCAACAACACTTTCTACTTTTTAATATTGCAAAAGAAAACATCCCTTATAAAACATATGGAGATTTCAAACATATGGAAATTTCCTGAATTAGCTCAAGGCCTACTTTTTATTTTTCCACCTAAAATATTTTTTTTATGGCTACATAATGCTAGAAACACTAGCAACTTTTACTAAAGTACTCATCGTGATGGGTGCTTTTTGCCGTTTGTTAATGATATCAGATGAGGTTAACGGTATAGCCGAATAATTGAAAAGTTTGCAAACGGGAAAGCTCACAAACACTTATTTTTACAGCTTATTGGTAGGCCTTATATGGTAGGCCTATTTACTTGTTTGTGAGAGCAATTTTCTTGCCACGACTTTGCCTCATATTAGTCTGATTTAATGCTTGTATTTCTAAGTTGTAAATTTTAAGTTTTAAGCCGGCCGAGCTGGCTTAACCCATCGTGCACTTGTGTGAACAGAAACAATAAAATTCTGCTTTTTATGCAAATCCATACTTCTTGTACACGTAATGGTGATAATCTTAATCTCTTAATCGAGATTGGTAATGCTCACAAAAAAGAATCTTGAAGTGATGGTGGTTGTTTTCACAAAAACAGAAATAAATTGTTTATTGGAAAGCCTATTTTGCAATTTGGTGCGACCCCGTTCCTATTTGTATTTGTTGTAGTAAGGCTTTGGCTCCTCTATTTGCCTTGTTTCCGGCGTAGCGACAAAAGCGGCTATGCCTTGCCAATTCAGTTACCATAATTCTAGTAGGTGCCCATTAGGCCAAGTTAGTTTCAAACAAAATATTTTCTCTAAATTCAGGTGCACAAATTGCTAGAGTTTTGGTTTTATTTTGATTTTTTTCTGAAATTGGGATGTTATTACATTGCTTTATAGTATAACTAATAGTTAACTTAACTGGCAGCATACCAGCAAAAGAAAAAAAATTCTTGCTTTATAGCGTATGTCGGCGTCGCATCAGTATCGCCGAGATCGAGAATGTCGGTTCAGCTGGTGAAACCGGCTTCAAGAGTCGAGTACTCGAGTGAACAGTAAGGAAAATTTTGTTTTTCTGTACATAAGATTTTTGCGAGTTGGTGCGATACATAAGGTTTTTTACGATAAGGTATGTCCATGTCTTAGGTCCATGGGCTCTCTTAATGGTGTACGTGAACCCAAGAGGACCTTGCGTTTTTCTTAGATTTGAAGTAGGGAACACATTTCTGATATCAAGCTATTTTGAAGCAAAATAGCCAAAATATTTCTTACATACCGGGATTTTACATAAGGACTTTTTTGTTTTGATTTCTCCCTAAACTTTCTCAAGTTTGCTAGGTACGCATTGTGCTGCATGTTCTTTTCTCTATGTTTGGCCTGCCTAGGAGAGTTAAAAAAGGCCTTGTTTTTCCCCAAATTTTGTAGGTTTGATCCCGGTAGCTTTACAAAACTATTATAGAGCAAAATACCAGTGACATATTCCATGTGGTTCGATTTGACATAGTGGCGTTGTTTTATTTTGATTTCCCCTCAAACTTTTCCAAGTCCCTGCTGGCTACACATTATGCTGCATGTTTATTTTTTCTTGCTTAGGTGTGCTCAGAGGAGTTGAAAGAGTCCTTGGGTTTCCCAAAATTTTTAGGTTTTATTTTGCTAACTCTATAAAGCTATTAATTATCAGGAAAAATAGAAGAAATGTTCCTCTGAGCAAGATGGGATATTACTCTGGCAGGTCAAGCCTTCACCTGTGCCGACCTAAAACGCATCAATCGAGGCTGCGCCGGCTTTACAGTACAAACAGTTGTGAGAGTATCAACGAAAACTCGTGGAAAATATGAGCAATTGTTCCTGAACGTGTGATGGTGATAATGTTGGTCTATTAATTAAGACTGGTAGTACTCAACACATTACATTTGTACTTTTTGAAGCTGTAGGAGGGGTGAGTAAAACATAGTCAAAAATTATGGAGGCCACCGAACGATAGTCGTTTATACAGTTGAAAAAATGAGCTGTGTAATGGTAGGCATATTTGATGATTTGGTGGGCCATTTTTTGTTGTTACATTTGTGAGATTAAGTTCTCTGGCTGCGCTGTATGTTTTAATTTTGCCATAGTATGAAAAGGGGCTATGCCTTTCCCCAAAGTCATGTAACTTATTTCAATAGGCGCCTATTAAGCTCTTTTCAAACACAAACATTCCAGTGTTACGAATTGATGTTATTATAGTTTAATTTTCATCTTTTCTTAAACTTGGCATTTTATTACATTTAATTTTGTTTCTAATCCACATCTCCTTTCTTTTGAATGAAGATTAGTGATTCGTACCGATACAAAGAGTCCATCAATTACAAATACCAGCAATGGGCTTTACTGTTTATGTTCACTATTAAAATTATAGTGGATAATTATGCCGCCAGCTGTTCTCATTACTGTATATTGTAGCAAGTATTGTGATGTCATTTAAGATTGTGACCTAAGACTGCTTTGTAACAGGATTCAAGTCAGAAGAAAACAGCATGCTTAAAAACACTTTAATAAATAATCGCTTGTTGCACTTTGATGAAGCGTAAGATGTTATAGCATTACTTTAAGCAAAAATTAACGTTTGTTAAAACGCAATCGATTAAATAAACATTATGGGCGGTTGTGCATAGCCACTGCATGGACTTCTAAATAGTTAGAAGTCCATGGCCACTGCATCTCTTTTAAGTTTATCCCATGCTGACAATGTCTTATTTGCTTTTTTTCACCATAAGCGTTCCTAAACTAAACAAGACTTTTGTCTGTTCAATTCAGCAAGTACTTTAAAAAATATCAAAGTTGTGGAAAGCCGTCAAGGTAATTGATATGTATTTTGAGGATTAAGCCATTAAATATTTGGACCGCTGCTGAGGGCTTTTTGGTTACTGTAAGAGAATTTGCATGAGCTAACGCCACTGACTGCGCGCATGTTTCTTGGTCATAGCATAAACGCAGTTATGAAAAAAAGCGAACAAACCCGAACAAAGCACTCATACTCAAATTATTGCAATAGCAGGGCCCCTATAGAAAATGTCGAGGTTGAGAATATCAAATAAGCTGGCTGCGCCGGCCTCACCCAATTGCAAAGAAAATTGTTTCAGCATTTAGATCAATTGTAGCTCGACACTACTATTATACAGAGTGTCCCAAAAGTCTTGGGCACATTTTGACGTTGAATATGTCAAAAACTATTAAGGAAATAACAATGCATCTGATATATTCTAAAAGCTTGCAGTCTCAAGTTTTTTATAGAATGTTCAAAGATGTTCAATGTGAACACCGTTAGTCATACGCCACACATCAAGCCGATAGTCAAAATTCCTGCTAAAATGCGTTCCAGCATTGTGTTGTCTATGGTTGCAAGTTGCAACAACTTCTGTTGTTCGGCCTTGAGATCAGCTACATCTTTTGGAAGGGGTAGGCGCATAGACCAGTGCTTTCACGAAACCCACAAAAAGAAGTCGCAGGGTGTCACATCTGGAGACCTAGAATATCAGGGCAAGAAAACGCGATCATCAAGTGTCACTGAATCAGTTTTTGAAAGTTCAAGGACACAAAACGCTTTTTCTGGTTGAGTGAAAGCCATTGGTGGATCTAGGTTATTTTAGTTATTTAAGCTACATGAAAACATGTGAAAAAATTATCAGCATGACAAAAAAACTCAATGAATTTAGCATTAAAATGACAACAGTTTCATTCAACTACCATTCATAGATCAGAAGAAATGAGGACTTGAAATGTGTCCAAGATTTTTGGGACACTTTGTATTGCAAAAAATAAGACAGGGCCTTTTTTTTCGACTTCTCTTTTTCTTGGAAGGCCACCAAAGTGTTATGCTTGTAGTTGGCTGCGTTTTAAAATGTTTAGAGAGTTGATTTTAGATGGATGTTTTGAATAATTTTGATGGATATTGCCAAAAGATTCATGCAATCACGAAAGAATAGACAAAATGTACCAAAGTATTTAGTTTTTAATAAAATTGCAAGTTTGTGAAATGCAGACACCAAATTTATGCGTGTTATTAACCAGCAGAATACATTTCATAAATGTTTAGTGAATTCATTTTTCGATGAATAATTTTAAAAGCGCAAACACATATTGCCAAAGAACGACGCTCGTGAGGAAAAGTAGTCAAGATGTTCCAAAGAACAAACGTTGTCTAACAGTTGCAAGTTTGTCAGGTCAAGTAGGATAATCGGTCAATTAAAAATAGAGCATAATGTATGGCAACCAACATTTGAACAGCCATTGTAAAGTAATCCTTAGCCCTAAGTAATTAGAGGCACATATTGCGGGAAAGCAAATTTTCTAAGCTTTTAAAGGAGAGTAGCTGTTGTCACTTTTATTATAAGTTTTATACATCAAACTTATCTTTATGTACTGAGGTTATCACTCCTTAAGAGGGGTAAAAAGTTACATTTCCGGAAATAACGTTTAGGTTTTTTAGCATGAAAATGCCAACACTAAAGGTACATGTGATATACAGCAGAACGCCGATTATCCGAACGCAACTCTGACAAACGTCATTGAACTGCACCTACATTCTTATCTTGAGAAATGGTTATCTGTGCTTGATAACGGACTGTGTTTAAGTGCAAAAGCTTTTGAGTTTCAAACTAATCTAGTGACGGTCTTTTATAAAAAGAAAACAAAATGTAGTGACGATTGAGACAAAGTTTGAGACTATAAATCAACAAGCAATGGAAATGCGCTACATAGGTATTGTTATTCGATTATCCGAAAAAATCGATTGTCCAAACCACCCTTGGTTTCAATTAGTTCGGATATAATGTAAAAGTTTGAAAATCGGCTAACAATTCAGGTCAAAAATTAGTTTTTGATTAAACTTATTTTGTAAAATTGTTGCAAATTTTGAAAAATCATCATATTGTGATCTCAGGCAACGAATTACTTTATTAATCGTGCCAGACGGTATTAAGACATCATAGAGCGAGTTGTAAGCGTGCAAGAGAAAAAGAAAAAGCATGCTTAAAATGCCTAAACAAAGAATCTTTAAACAAAGTTGTTACATTGTTTAATATGCTTAAATTGTTGTAGAGTTGATTTTATTGAAATTACCTTATTAAATAATATCTTCTGAAAATGCGTTTAATCGCGTTTCTACAGCCAATAGTTTCTAAGAAAATACAGCAAACAAATTTGCAATCAAGCATTAATGTAAATTGATAGGTTGGGTGGTAGTTTTCGTTTGAGCACAAAACGGGTTTTGCTCCGTCCAGAAATATACGTTCGTAAGTACGTACATACGTACAGACAGAATCGCGCTTTATATATTAGATAATTTACTTCAAATAAACTTTAAATGTAGAAATTAGGCCGGTTAAATTTTTCTTTAATATTTTGATTATTGATTTAGTCGATATTTTGATAGTTTATTTGATATCTTAATTCAAAAAATTCTATTTAATGGGTTTTTATCACTTTAATATTTTTAATATCTTTTTAATATTAATATTTTATTTAATTAATTTTAACAATGCAAAATCTCAAAAAGATTTTTTTGAAAAACAAACTTTCAGCCAATTTATTATATTTTAACCAATTTTTGTCACAATACATTTTAGAAAGACCCCTCTAAAATTTTCAGGGAGTGAGGGCTAACTTTAAATAACTACGGCGTTAAGCCGAACCGAATGCTTCCGCAGGAAAATAAGCATGGCAGCCGTATACTGCAAATAAACGATTATTTTTCCAAGAAATCACAATGAAAATTAAATGAATTATGCTTTTTAAATTTCTTTAAAACGATCTTCATAGCAGGGCAGTCATTAATGGAGGAATAGCGAATCTTTTTAATTGAATGGGCCACATATGAGATCGTAATCTGGAAAAAGGCAAAAGTAAATCATACAAAAATGTGACATGTCATAACTGGATTACAGATTTAAGGACAGTTAGTCATAGATTCAAGAAATTTGCGGCTGAATTTCTAAAAAAAAAGACATTTACTGCAAAAATTGGTACCGCGACAACGAATCTAGGAGTCGGTTACTCAAATACCATTGGTGAGCCACACTGTGAAACGTGGGTCAATGATTTGCCATCTCTGCATTAATGCTTCTCATTATAAAATAAATTTGAAATCTTTTTCAGCCAAATGGCAGTAACTAATTTAGCAAATATTTACCCTTTGCAAGAACTAATCCAAGCAAAAGCAAAAGAATGGAAGTCTTCATTTTTGTAAACTTCTTTTTCAACGATCGACAAAACAAGTTACCGAACTGCTGAATAACCAACTTGTGGCTGTTCAACTAAAGATTAAAACGCATTAGAAGTCTTTTATAGGCTAATTTTTCCATTGTTTACCAAAATCATAAAAAAAACAAAAATAAAAAACTTCCTTCAAAAAGCAATTTCCGATGAGCACTTTGATGAATTGTCAATTACCCTTAGTTAAACTGAATCAAATAATCGCTTTATAAATTTTGGATGTTAACTAATAAATATGGTCTATTCTAATAACTGATAGGCTATGAGCAACCACATTTAAGAGAAGATAAAGAATCAACTGAACTGACCTTAATTTAAAAGAGCAGCCAACTGTAATGCTCATATAGTTAATATTCACGCACCGTCATAATCATATTTACACTTATAATGATAATGCTCAGATACTTACCGTATTTATTCGATTATAACACGATTCGCTTATAATACGGGTCCAGTCTTCACCTCATGCTTGCACAGTACTGAGTAAACTCTTTTCTTTCTTTGTAGTCCTCGCCTATAAGACGGGCCCCCAATTTGAGCCCGAAATCTCGAGAAAAAATCTCGTCTTATAAGAGAGCAAATGCGGTACTTGGTTGTTTTTGTTGTTAGAGAAACACTTTTTTAAATAATCTTGCTGCAGTCATTAAACAGAGTAAATTGGTCGGTAAATTACAACCAAATAATGTGGTTAATCAATTGATCGAGCATCAAGTGCGCTCAGCCCACAGCAAACTTGATTATTTTTAAGGATTTCTTCACTTCAAAACCTTACTTAGACAATGGATATTGCATATCGAAGTGAGACACTGATCAGCACAAAGCAAGCGGAGACTTTTCCTAGGCTAGAGAGTCTGTCAAACGGACCTCCACTTTCACTTCCAACGATTTCTGCAATTTATACAAAACTCTTTTATTTTTTGTGTCGGAGGTGATCCAACTTACTTTTTTAATTTTCGAACTGTTAGTGAAGCACAAATCTTGTTGAATCAAGGTCCACGCTGATTTTTATGCAATCTACGTCATGTAATATGAATGAAAGTAATCACCATATCTAATTTTTAAATTTGTTTCGTTACAAATTCAAATGCTGTTTGACCGCTTAAGCTAAAACAAATAAATCATTATTAGGTGGGAGCAAACGATTGGGATCTTTTTACGATTCTCAGCAAAAAAATTAGAGCCAGTATGCTGCTGTACATATTTTAATTAGGACGTTTCGCTAAATGCTGTTAGCATTGTCAACCAAAATAGTGCAACTGATTACTTTAAAATTTAATAAACTATGGTCAAGTGTAACATTTATGACGTGACAATTCAATTATGAAAGGAGGAAACAATAGCTATTACATACTTTAGGGTTAAAGTTATTAAAATGTTAAAAATATTAAAGTCAATAACTTTGACCCTAAAGTATGTAATAGCTATTGTTTCCTTCTTTCATAATTGAATTGTCACGTCATAAACGTTTACTTGACCATAGTTTATTAAATTTTAAAGTAATCAGTTGCACTATTTTGGTTGACAATGCTAACAGCGTTTAGCGAAACGTCCTAATTAAAATATGTACAGCAGCATACTGGCTCTAATTTTTTTGCTGAGAATTATTTGGTAGGCAACGTACCACTCCAAAAAACGTTAAGATGCAAAGCGCTCTTTACATACTGAACATTTTTGTTAGAATTCGTAGCCACAATGTAGTTCACAGACACACAAAGAGATAAGCAATGACATGAAGCTTTTTGAAAGAAAAGTGCGATTCGTCGCATATAACTAGTGTGAAACTTCAATAATAGAATGTATTGTGACGTAACCCAACCATTTGTTCGCCCAAACCTCTAAATGTTAAACATTAAATCTTCAATGTCCTTCTGCTTGTTTAGTAAATCACAGCTTGTTTAGTAAATCCAAACAGCAAGTCCAAATTCCGAAATCTTCAGCAAGTTTAGTACTTAATTAAATTTCATTTACAACGTAGTTTCCTTTGACTACATATTGAATTCAGACAACAAACTGGGGCAGCAATAACGAAAAAAGAATTGGTGGTGTTAAGGATTCACTTCTTGACGGAAGCCTTGTATTAAAGTGTCACTGGCGGACGGCCAGGACCTTCCCCGCACTGTTGACCATTCAACCAGATAAAACCGAGCAATAAAATCAAGAGTATATTCAAATCGACTGGTTAAAAACTTTGAACAAATGAGCACGGGAAAATTGAGCTTGTCTTTCGAATTAAATGAACCGCAAAAAAACATCAGAAAACCCTTAATATTATATTGCTGGTTCCAAGTGGTTGCGATCGATAGAGAGCGTCTTATAAGCGAGAAACGAAACAACAAAGCGAGTGCTGAAGGCGCGAGGCTTCCGAAAGAAGCATGCTATTGAGAGATATTTACTAGTTTGCAAAGTCCTCCTGGACGCGTTTGGTCCATTTGGACTCTTCAGCAGGGCTTGTCAAGGGCCAAGAGATTCCCCCCAATAGCTTTAACGTTGACTTTAATAAAACAATCTAACACAACGCACAAGACTTACGTGCTGTTTACTTTTGAACAAGGTTCATTTTGACGTACTGCTAGCCGCTCAGCTAGGGACTAAAACTTGTATCCTTATGTAAAACCGATCACACAAACAGTGATTAGGCATAAAAAGGTCTTCCAAAGGTTACAAACTAAATGCGGTCTGGCTGGCATGGCTGGTAGCACGTGGTGCATGTCAGCGAATCTCGGCGCGCTAGGAGATCAGCTCGAAAGACGCGGGTTCGAATCCCACAGGAACCAGAAACGACGCTACACATCTACAGACAAAAAATTAGTTTTTACAAAAGGTCACGATCCGAACAAAGTTAGTATAGCAAAATAGGCGGGACCATCCCTGGACCTAAGTTTCGGCCTTTTGGCCTCATCAACAAGGACTCGTCTCATCCACCGCAGTGCCCCCGGAAGGGACGTTGTGCACGTAGAATTAGAAATTAATGTTGTCCTTGCATTGTAGGTGGACGCGATGCGTGAATAGAAAATGAACAGCTACAATATCGGGGTAAAGCGATGTGGTATCGCGAACCATCATGGCGCACAGGCCAACATTAGAGTGTTAAAAGTGCAAACCGCGGCGCTAGTGAAAACAAAGCACGTTGTCAGAATTTACGTTGCCCAAAGACTGCAATAAAGCGGGCAGCGGGTGCGTGGTTGTTTGTTTCCGTTAACCGCTTTTGAAGTCTCTGCAACACGTTGGAGATTGATTAACTTGCCGCTCGTTTTATCCTTCGACTGAAGATCACAATCAATGCAGCGGTAATGACAGCAATAAAGGCAGCAGTTTTTTTCAATTTGTTGACCGACGATTCTTTACAAATGAATCCAAATAACGTGTGGATTCCAATAAAATACAACCAATCCAATAAAATACAACACAGAGATATTTCGACGTAGTTAAAACGAAATCCAAAACAATGGCGGACTATCAGTAAATTTTCTTATACAGTGGTCACCGCTTAATGGAGCACCATCGGGGATTGCAAAACCTGCTCTAAAAAGCGGTGGCTCTATAATTAGATGAGAACGTTTTAGCCATGAAAATAGGGTGTCATTTACACTATGGAGTTCACCAACACACATGCCAATATCAGGGCACTGTATTTTATTGCACAGTGTGTACAGCAACATAAAAAGTTCACAGTACAGTACATGTTAAACATGTTTACTATTGCTGCTCTTCAGCTTCAGCAGCACAGAAGAACTGCTCAATTTTTGATTGTTTTACTTCATGTTTTGTGCTTGCTCTACAGCATCGTCAAGCTTACACAACAATGACCACTGGTAAGCATTGCGAAAAAGCAGTCCCTTCCTTAAAGTTTGCATTGCAAGCAGCATATCACGACGAGATGGAGGGATTACCTCCTCGTTTTCTTCCTGAAACTTTTGGCCTTTTTTTTTAATAATAATATTGTATCTGTTTAGCAATTTGTTATTAAGTGGCTTTTACACCCGCTTGATGAAACACAATGAGCTCGAAACCGGTGGCCGGTTATTGGCATGACGTAATAGATTGCTGTATGGTATCGCATGATGCTTGAGCAAAATTTTCTGTTTTTCCTTAATGTGATGCTGAAGGCACATCCCTCTTAATAGAAGATTGCCTGAAAATTGCTACCTAGCATCTAGGAACCTCTATATTTTGTAAACTTTTTTATAAATTAAGGTGGCAAAATACCATCTTGGAATCACAATTAAGGTTTTATAACGTTTTGCTTTCAGATTAAAATTGTTTAAAATCAGGCAATCATAAGAAATATTACAAAAACAATAAAATTGTCATAAAAAAGGAACCGGTCAACCGGCAGATAAATTGAATTTTTAACGGTGGCGTAGTTTCAACAAAATCCCGACCAGTTCGGTCTTTGATGCCAGCACTTGTTGGGACATGGCGGCATTCAAACGCAAGTTTAGGGTTGCTTTTAAGTAAGTTATCTTAAGAAAAATAAAACTCAAACTCATTACATAGTTCAGTTGTTTTTGATAAGAGATATCCAACCTATCCAATTCTGACATATTTGAGCGATTCCGCTGTTGTTTTTAAGAGCTCAGTAAGGTACGATTGAAGCAACTAAATTAGCTCAAATTTTATTGAAGTTTTAAAATACACTAAAACAAATGCATATCGCTAAACTAGCACCTTCAGTGGTTACTCAAATAAATTTGTTTTAGTGTAATTTAAAGTTTTAAAAAAAGTTAAGCTGATTTAGGTATTTCAATTATACCAAACTCATTACAGACATAGTAAGGGTAATAGCAATTGCTTTGGGGGGACACAAATAGATATTTTGGAGTATTTGGTCACAAATAAGGAATGGATCCTACTTGTCACGAATAAGTAAATTTGCGTAAAAAGAATAGTTTTTTATATGTATAGTTTTAGCTTGCCTGATTATTTTAATTGTAAATCTGAATTGCCTGAAACCCTAAACTTGCTAAACTGTTTTCGAAAAACTATCTTTTTTTCTTTCGCATTTATTAATAGATTTGTAATTCACACGCTTTTTCTGTCGTCACAATGGTTGACTTAGTGACTAAGTTCCAGTGTATTCTGGTGAATCTTGTTTCTTCTCGAAGAATTATTTTGATTGCCAATTACGTAATTTATTAACAATGCTTTTTTTCTGTGTCACGTGATATTGTTCTGGCAATTTTTAGATATTTTTTCCGGTCGTATATATAGGGCGGCGAGATTTTTCACTCATTCAGAGAGAGTAGATTAGAAGAGAAAATAGAGTGTAGTAAAAAGGCGTTGTTCTGTGGTGATTGTTGTGACAGGAATCAAGCGATTATTTTGATGCTTTTTAGTTTTGGTTAATTTTTGATATTTATGTATTAAAGTGCTTTAGTTTCTGTATTTGACTAGAGAAGGAATTCGAAGCTTAAAGTGATTTGTGAATATATTTGTTCCGCTCTTGATCGAGAAGTGCGTGAGTTTAAGTATCTTAGTGGAATCCAATCTTTTCCTAGCTATTAATTTGCAACCAGACATATTGTTCGAGCGATACTACAAGTCGCTTCAGTCTTAAGAAGTAAACTAAAGATTGAGATAGAATCAAATTTCTATTGAAACGCGACACTACCTAAGAGATATTTCGAATACTCATGTTACTGATAGTTATATTCATATTGGGCAAATATTAAAGTTAACATATTTTCTCTCGTCGAAAAGCAAAATATCGATATCTCAAAAAATAAAGCCAATTAAAAGAAGCAGATGTCATTTTTAGACCCAGCAGCCCATAATTACTTAGAAACCATCAAAGTGCTTTTGGCACTCAAAAATAAAATTTTTTGCTGGCCAGTGCAGTCCATAAAAATCTCAAATCAAAAAAAATGAAATATCATTTCAAAGAAGAATATTTTTTGCTGAAGCGTCACTTCTTACATTAGTGCCCCTCGGAGCAAGTCATCAGTTGTAGATCTTTTTATAGTGACTCCATTACCTGCACCTTACTAGTTAATCTGTAACTTGGTCAGAGTAAAGTAAATTATTCTACAAGTTGGCACAAAGGGTTGCATTTTTATAAAGTCTTCTCGTATTCTGGCAGGTGAACCACTGGTAGAGAGAGACGCAGAACAAAACTGCTACAAAATGAAGCTGCTTTCTACTTATACTGCTAAAGTAATTTGATTCTCGACTACTTTTTTACTTTTGCTTTATTAAAAGCATCTATCGCTGCTTTGTAGTGTTTCTTGAGTATTTATTTTAAGTAATTAACAGTATCTTAACTCAGGCACATTACGGTATTTGGCTACTTTGAACATCTCTGTCTAGACCCCAGATCTAATTTAATCGATAAAACACGATTCTGGGTCGCGATTATGCAGTTTTTAAGTACCGCGTCTTCCAGAGCCGCAAAACAGCGAGGTTGGCTCTTAAGTATAACGAATGTTCGGACCTTTGTCGAGGTCTCCAAGACTATTTTCAGCATTGCTCTTGCCTTACTTTGAAAACTTTCATTTAGTTTACCGCTTGCAAGCAAGCAAAGAAATTTCTAGCAAAGATCCCAGTAAATAGATACACCATCTGAGTCAACGCAAAGTTTGATCGATTAGCCGTTTGATCTTTGTCTTCACAAAACGACGTTTCAAACCACTCTACCACGTTGCAGGCGACCGCCTGCGAAGCAATGAAGCGTAAAAGCTACAAGAAAGTGAGAGCTACAAAACATAATTTTGAAGAAATGTGCGCACCACTCTATAGGTATCTTCAAATTTGTATTTTGATTGACATCGAAACTATGACTTTCAAAAAATATTTTTTCATTGTTTTCTCAGAAGAAAATTTTAAAAATAATCAGAGTGACAATAGAGAGTCTTTGACTTGCAAGGAGAAACATTTACGTATGATGTCATTAACCTTGCGTGATAACCAAAACAAAATCAATAAAAAATTCAAGTAAAATAAAATATATTTGGGCAGGTTTCTGTGGTTTGAAATTTTATGTAGCTCTTCCAAAGCTGAAGACTTAGAACATCCAAAAAACTTTTTTGTGACCCTTTTCAGTGTAGCTCACAGTTCACATTGGCCCAATAAAACGAAATAAATCAAATCTCGCAAAGCGATATAGCTCATGCCTTGCTCATGTGCACAGCGAAACAATTTTTTGCTTTTTTTATGAGATGCAAACATCTGCTTGACGTAATCATGTTATCAATTTTTAATTTTGTTTTAAGTCCAAAATTGGGAAGGGAGGAGCAATGAAACTTCTCTTTCTCTTGCATGCACCACTGGCCTTCCTCCACCTCCCTCCTCCTCTCTTTGGCAACTATATGTCGACAAGTTGTTTGAGTGGCTAAGGAGTAGTTGGGACAAAACAATTCTATAAACGAGTGTTCGGTTTAATTTGTTGTTGACTTTAGGCTTCGGTGCAACAAATTTATTCAAGAATTTATCGCGTTGATCCGCTAAAGTAAGTCGAACTTAGTTGTGCAGTATGTGGGCCACGTTTTTGATTCATGTCGTTGCTCATGTGTTACTATGTATACAAAATAATTTAATTATGTAAAATAAAAGTCCATTTTTATTTAATAGAGGTTTGGTATCAGTCTAATTTTCGATTCTTAATGTTACTTCCAAGGCACTTGCTTGCAAATTTGAGTGATTACTCAATGCTGACGACAGCGGCGTTCACCAAAATATTGGTTTTCATTTATATTAGGACCCTTACTTCGATTCCAATGCCAGCTGCATCGTGTCCTACGCCGAGCTATTTATGTGATACGAATTCCTACAAAATATTTACATAACTGTTTTATTGATTTAACAAATTCTTGTGCTGCACAAAAATATAAACACAAATTTGTTGCATAAATTTGTTCAAGAAAAAATCATCACATTAATTTCTGAGTAGTGGAAAAGTGTTCTTGAATATTTCTGAAAAACAATGTTAATTAACAGCTTAATGATGCAAACGTTGTACGCCTTTGTATTTTTAATCTTTTGTCAACTTTGAATCGAACCATAACGTAAAAAATTGATTTAAAGAAGTTTCGAACCAATAAAAGAATACATTTTCAAAAATTGTAGGCATCAGAGCTCACAACGACAATTTTTTTAAATTTCGTGATTTCGCGGGGACTTAATCCTTGCATAATAAAATACTTAGATAGGGCGTTATCTGTACTGATGCCAACTAAACTCATTGCTAATTTGCATAAATAAAAAATTAAATTACTCGTTATTTATTTGTACAGTATAAAATACAAAAGGCATTACTTTCTATCCTCTGTAACGGCGGCTTCGGTAACGGTAACTGCGGTAACGGCGAACTGGCTTACGGTGGCTCCGGTAACGACGGCGGCTTCCGTATCGAATGCGCTTTCTGTACCCTCGATATCGACGACGGCTTCCGTATGTTCGAGATCGACGGCGGCGGATTTGTTTTGTATATCGACCACGGCTACCGTAAGGTCTGCGGACTGCATATCGATGACCTGGCAAATGGCGTCTGTATGGGTGGATACCAGTTTGAAACTTTGAAATCAAGGTAGCAATAAACGGGGGATTAAAAACTTTGGAAAGAAGTAACTGGAGAAAGCGTTGAAGTGGTTTAGCAAAAGCGTGAGCACGCTGAAGAAGATATCTTCTTTTGTGTAATGAAGGAAGATGAGCAATATAACGTAAACCTACGTTGTCATTATCAAATACGTCTTCTTCTTCAATTTTGTTGCCATCCTCCATATCATCATCATTATCATCAAAATCAGTTTCATCAATGTTGTCGCTACCAGTGTTGTCAGCAATGTTGATATCTTCATCATCATCATTAGTGCTGTCACTATCATCATCATCATCATCATCATCATTGTCAGCAGTGCTATCAGCATTGTTAATATCATCATCAGATTCAGTCCCGCCAATGTTGTTTTGATCATTCTCGTCATTACCACCAACCACAAGCTCATCCACTGCGCTGTTTGCGCTATCCTGCTTTTTTAGCTCATCAGGAACTGCAACGTTTTTTAACAACTTTTCATCTGGAGCTGCAGATTCCGAATTAATTTTAGCTGAAAATAATTGTTCGTGTTTGAATATTTCAAGAAATGATTAATTTTATGACTTTGGTTTTATTGCTTCTGAAACAGGTTCGGTAATCGACTGCTTAAAATTCTGCAGGGTAGGATTCAAAAGCAAATATTTGAAAGCTGTTTTACTAATTCGTTCTTTGTGTTGATTCGCAAACAGTTCTAAATTGAAGTCGAATCAGGACCGTGAGAACCGTCCCCCCCCCGGACCCGGCGGCTGGGGAGCCCAGCTCTGTCTTAGGGTCCAGCCTCAACAACACTTTCTACTTTTTAATATTGCAAAAGAAAACATCCCTTATAAAACATATGGAGATTTCAAACATATGGAAATTTCCTGAATTAGCTCAAGGCCTACTTTTTATTTTTCCACCTAAAATATTTTTTTTATGGCTACATAATGCTAGAAACACTAGCAACTTTTACTAAAGTACTCATCGTGATGGGTGCTTTTTGCCGTTTGTTAATGATATCAGATGAGGTTAACGGTATAGCCGAATAATTGAAAAGTTTGCAAACGGGAAAGCTCACAAACACTTATTTTTACAGCTTATTGGTAGGCCTTATATGGTAGGCCTATTTACTTGTTTGTGAGAGCAATTTTCTTGCCACGACTTTGCCTCATATTAGTCTGATTTAATGCTTGTATTTCTAAGTTGTAAATTTTAAGTTTTAAGCCGGCCGAGCTGGCTTAACCCATCGTGCACTTGTGTGAACAGAAACAATAAAATTCTGCTTTTTATGCAAATCCATACTTCTTGTACACGTAATGGTGATAATCTTAATCTCTTAATCGAGATTGGTAATGCTCACAAAAAAGAATCTTGAAGTGATGGTGGTTGTTTTCACAAAAACAGAAATAAATTGTTTATTGGAAAGCCTATTTTGCAATTTGGTGCGACCCCGTTCCTATTTGTATTTGTTGTAGTAAGGCTTTGGCTCCTCTATTTGCCTTGTTTCCGGCGTAGCGACAAAAGCGGCTATGCCTTGCCAATTCAGTTACCATAATTCTAGTAGGTGCCCATTAGGCCAAGTTAGTTTCAAACAAAATATTTTCTCTAAATTCAGGTGCACAAATTGCTAGAGTTTTGGTTTTATTTTGATTTTTTTCTGAAATTGGGATGTTATTACATTGCTTTATAGTATAACTAATAGTTAACTTAACTGGCAGCATATCAGCAAAAGAAAAAAAATTCTTGCTTTATAGCGTATGTCGGCGTCGCATCAGTATCGTCGAGATCGAGAATGTCGGTTCAGCTGGTGAAACCGGCTTCAAGAGTCGAGTACTCGAGTGAACAGTAAGGAAAATTTTGTTTTTCTGTACATAAGATTTTTGCGAGTTGGTGCGATACATAAGGTTTTTTACGATAAGGTATGTCCATGTCTTAGGTCCATGGGCTCTCTTCATGGTGTACGTGAACCCAAGAGGACCTTGCGTTTTTCTTAGATTTGAAGTAGGGAACACATTTCTGATATCAAGCTATTTTGAAGCAAAATAGCCAAAATATTTCTTACATACCGGGATTTTACATAAGGACTTTTTTGTTTTGATTTCTCCCTAAACTTTCTCAAGTTTGCTAGGTACGCATTGTGCTGCATGTTCTTTTCTCTATGTTTGGCCTGCCTAGGAGAGTTAAAAAAGGCCTTGATTTTCCCCAAATTTTGTAGGTTTGATCCCGGTAGCTTTACAAAACTATTATAAAGCAAAATACCAGTGACATATTCCATGTGGTTCGATTTGACATAGTGGCGTTGTTTTATTTTGATTTCCCCTCAAACTTTTCCAAGTCCCTGCTGGCTACACATTATGCTGCATGTTTATTTTTCCTTGCTTAGGTGTGCTCAGAGGAGTTGAAAGAGTCCTTGGGTTTCCCAAAATTTTTAGGTTTTATTTTGCTAACTCTATAAAGCTATAAATTATCAGGAAAAATAGAAGAAATGTTCCTCTGAGCAAGATGGGATATTACTCTGGCAGGTCATGCCTTCACCTGCGCCGACCTAAAACGCATCAATCGAGGCTGCGCCGGCTTTACAGTACAAACAGTTGTGAGAGTATCAACGAAAACTCGTGGAAAATATGAGCAATTGTTCCTGAACGTGTGATGGTGATAATGTTGGTCTATTAATTAAGACTGGTAGTACTCAACACATTACATTTGTACTTTTTGAAGCTGTAGGAGGGGTGAGTAAAACATAGTCAAAAATTATGGAGGCCACCGAACGATAGTCGTTTATACAGTTGAAAAAATGAGCTGTGTAATGGTAGGCATATTTGATGATTTGGTGGGCCATTTTTTGTTGTTACATTTGTGAGATTAAGTTCTCTGGCTGCGCTGTATGTTTTAATTTTGCCATAGTATGAAAAGGGGCTATGCCTTTCCCCAAAGTCATGTAACTTATTTCAATAGGCGCCTATTAAGCTCTTTTCAAACACAAACATTCCAGTGTTACGAATTGATGTTATTATAGTTTAATTTTCATCTTTTCTTAAACTTGGCATTTTATTACATTTAATTTTGTTTCTAATCCACATCTCCTTTCTTTTGAATGAAGATTAGTGATTCGTACCGATACAAAGAGTCCATCAATTACAAATACCAGCAATGGGCTTTACTGTTTATGTTCACTATTAAAATTATAGTGGATAATTATGCCGCCAGCTGTTCTCATTATATTGCAGCAAGTATTGTGATGTCATTAAAGATTGTGACCTAAGACTACTTTGTAACAGGATTCAAGTCAAAAGAAAACAGCATGCCTAAAAACACTTTAATAAATAATCGCTTGTTGCACTTTGATGAAGCGTAAGATGTTATAGCATTACTTTAAGCAAAAATTAACGTTTGTTAAAACGCAATCGATTAAATAAACATTATGGGCGGTTGTGCGTAGCCACTGCATGGACTTCTAAATAGTTAGAAGTCCATGGCCACTGCATCTCTTTCAAGTTTATCCCATGCTGACAATGTCTTATTTGCTTTTTTTCACCATAAGCGTTCCTAAACTAAACAAGACTTTTGTCTGTTCAATTCAGCAAGTACTTTAAAAAATATCAAAGATATGTATTTTGAGGATTAAGCCATTAAATATTTGGACCGCTGCTGAGGGCTTTTTGGTTCCTGTAAGAGAATTTGCATGAGCTAACGCCACTGACTGCGCTCATGTTTCTTGGTCATAGCATAAACGCAGCTATGAAAAAAAGCGAACAAACCCGAACAAAGCACTCATACTCAAATTATTGCAATAGCAGGGCTCCTATTGATAATGTCGAGGTTGAGAATATCAAATAAGCTGGCTGCGCCGGCCTCACCCAATTGCAAAGAAAATTGTTTCAGCATTTAGATCAAATGTAGCTCGACACTACTATTATACAGGGCGTCCCAAAAGTCTTGGGCACATTTTGTCGTTGAATATGTCAAAAACTATTAAGGAAATAACAATGCATCTGATATATTCTAAAAGCTTGCAGTCTCAAATTTTTTATAGAATGTTTAAAGATGTTCAATGTAAACACCGTTAGTCATACGCCACACATCAAGCCGATAGTCAAAATTCCTGCTAAAATGCGTTCCAGCATTGTGTTGTCTATGGTTGCAAGTTGCAACAACTTCTGTTATTCGGCCTTGAGATCAGCTACATCTTTTGGAAGGGGCAGGCGCATAGACCAGTGCTTTCACGAAACCCACAAAAAGAAGTCGCAGGGTGTCACATCTGGAGACCTAGAATATCAGGGCAAGAAAACGCGATCATCAAGTGTCACTGAATCAGTTTTTGAAAGTTCAAGGACACAAAACGCTTTTTCTGGTTGAGTGAAAGCCATTGGTGGATCTAGGTTATTTTAGTTATTTAAGCTAGATGAAAATATGTGAAAAAATTATCAGCATGACAAAAAAACTCAATGAATTTAGCATTAAAATGACAACAGTTTCATTCAACTACCATTCATAGATCAGAAGAAATGAGGACTTGAAATGTGTCCAAGATTTTTGGGACACTTTGTATTGCAAAAAATAAGACAGGGCCTTTTTTTTCGACTTCTCTTTTTCTTGGAGGGCCACCAAAGTGTTGGCTGCTTGTTGTAGTACTGCCACCAATGCTTGTAGTTGGCTGCGTTTTAAAATGTTTAGAGAGTTGATTTTAGATGGATGTTTTGAATAATTTAATGGATATTGCCAAAAGATTCATGCAATCACGAAAGAATAGACAAAATGTACCAAAGTATTTAGTTTTTAATAAAATTGCAAGTTTGTGAAATGCAGACACCAAATTTATGCGTGTTATTAACCGGCAGAATACATTTCATAAATGTTTAGTGAATTCATTTTTCGATGAATAATTTTAAAAGCGCAAACACATATTGCCAAAGAACGACGCTCGTGAGGAAAAGTAGTCAAGATGTTCCAAAGAACAAACGTTGTCTAACAGTTGCAAGTTTGTCAGGTCAAGTAGGATAATCGGTCAATTAAAAATAGAGCATAATGTATGGCAACCAACATTTGAACAGCCATTGTAAAGTAATCCTTAGCCCTAAGTAATTAGAGGCACATATTGCGGGAAAGCAAATTTTCTAAGCTTTTAAAGGAGAGTAGCTGTTGTCACTTTTATTATAAGTTTTATACATCAAACTTATCTTTATGTACTGAGGTTATCACTCCTTAAGAGGGGTAAAAAGTTACATTTCCTGTAATAACGTTTAGGTTTTTTAGTATGAAAATGCCAACACTAAAGGTACATGTGATATACAGCAGAACGCCGATTATCCGAACGCAACTCTGACAAACGTCATAGAACCGCATCTACATTCTTATCTTGAGAAATGGTTATCTGCGCTTGATAACGGACTGTGTTTAAGTGCAAAAGCTTTTGAGTTTCAAACTAATCTAGTGACGGTCTTTTATAAAAAGAAAACAAAATGTAGTGACGATTGAGACAAAGTTTGATACTATAAATCAACAAGCAATGGAAATGCGCTACATAGGTATTGTTATTCGATTATCCGAAAAAATCGATTGTCCAAACCACCCTTGGTTTCAATTAGTTCGGATATAATGTAAAAGTTTGAAAATCGGCTAACAATTCAGGTCAAAAATTAGCTTTTGATTAAACTTATTTTGTAAAATTGTTGCAAATTTTGAAAATCATCATATTGTGATCTCAGGCAACGAATTACTTTATTAATCGTGCCAGACGGTATTAAGACATCATAGAGCGAGTTGTAAGCGTGCAAGAGAAAAAGAAAAAGCATGCTTAAAATGCCTAAACAAAGAATCTTTAAACAAAGTTGTTACATTGTTTAATATGCTTAAATTGTTGTAGAGTTGATTTTATTGAAATTACCTTATTAAATAATATCTTCTGAAAATGCGTTTAATCGCGTTTCTACGGCCAATAGTTTCTAAGAAAATACAGCAAACAAATTTGCAATCAAGCATTAATGTAAATTGATAGGTTGGGTGGTAGTTTTCGTTTGAGCACAAAACGGGTTTTGCTCCGTCCAGAAATATACGTACGTAAGTACGTACATACGTACAGACAGAATCGCGCTTTATATATTAGATAATTTACTTCAAATAAACTTTAAATGCAGAAATTAGGTCGGTTAAATTTTTCTTTAATATTTTGATTATTGATTTAATCGATATTTTGATAGTTTATTTGATATCTTAATTCAAAAAATTCTATTTAATGGGTTTTTATCACTTTAATATTTTTAATATTAATATTTTATTTAATTAATTTTAACAATGCAAAATCTCAAAAAGATTTTTTTGAAAAACAAACTTTCAGCCAATTTATTATATTTTAACCAATTTTTGTCACAATACATTTTAGAAAGGCCCCTCTAAAATTTTCAGGGAGTGAGGGCTAACTTTAAATAACTACGGCGTTAAGCCGAACCGAATGCTTCCGCAGGAAAATAAGCATGGCAGCCGTATACTGCAAATAAACGATTATTTTTCCAAGAAATCACAATGAAAATTAAATGAATTATGCTTTTTAAATTTCTTTAAAACGATCTTCATAGCAGGGCAGTCATTAATGGAGGAATAGCGAATCTTTTTAATTGAATGGGCCACATATAAGATCGTAATCTGGAAAAAGGCAAAAGTGAATCATACAAAAATTTGACATGTCATAACTGGATTACAGATTTAAGGGCAGTTAGTGCTGAATTTCTAAAAAAAAAGACATTTACTGCAAAAATTGGTACCGCGACAACGAATCTAGGAGTCGGTTACTCAAATACCAGTGGTGAGCCACACTGTGAAACGTGGGTCAATGATTTGCCATCTCTGCATTAATGCTTCTCATTATAGAAGTAAATTTGAAATCTTTTTCAGCCAAATGGCAGTAACTAATTTAGCAAATATTTACCCTTTGCAAGAACTAATCCAAGCAAAAGCAAAAGAATGGAAGTCTTCATTTTTGTAAACTTCTTTTTCAACGATCGACAAAACAAGTTACCGAACTGCTGAATAACCAACTTGTGGCTGTTCAACTAAAGATTAAAACGCATTAGAAGTCTTTTATAGGCTAATTTTTCCATTGTTTACCAAAGTCATAAAAAAAACAAAAATAAAAAACTTCCTTCAAAAAGCAATTTCCGATGAGCACTTTGATGAATTGTCAATTACCCTTAGTTAAACTGAATCAAATAATCGCTTTATAAATTTTGGATGTTAACTAATAAATATGGTCTATTCTAATAACTGATAGGCTATGAGCAACCACATTTAAGAGAAGATAAAGAATCAACTGAACTGACCTTAATTTAAAAGAGCAGCCAACTGTAATGCTCATAGTTAATATTCACGCATCGTCATAATCATATTTACACTTATAATGATAATGCTCAGATACTTACCGTATTTATTCGATTATAACACGATTCGCTTACAATACGGGTCCAGTCTTCACCTCATGCTTGCACAGTTCTGAGTGAACTCTTTTCTTTCTCTGTAGACCTCGCCTATAAGACGGGCCCCCAATTTGAGCCCGAAATCTCGAGAAAAAATCTCGTCTTATAAGAGAGCAAATGCGGTACTTGGTTGTTTTTGTTGTTAAAGAAACACTTTTTTAAATAATCTTGCTGCAGTCATTAAACAGAGTAAATTGGTCGGTAAATTACAACCAAATAATGTGGTTAATCAATTGATCGAGCATCAAGTGTGCTCAGCCCACTGCAAACTTGATTATTTTTAAGGATTTCTCCACTTCAAAACCTTACTTAGACAATGGATATTGCATATCGAAGTGAGACACTGATCAGCACATAGCAAGCGGAGACTTCTCCTAGGCTAGAGAGTCTGTCAAACGGACCTCCACTTTCACTTCCAACGATTTCTGCAATTTATACAAACTCTTTTATTTTTTTGTGTCGGAGGTGATGCAACTTACTTTTTTAATTTTCGAACTGTTAGTGAAGCACAAATCTTGTTGAATCAAGGTCCACGCTGGTTTTTATGCAATCTACGTCATGTAATATGAATGAAAGTAATCACCATATCTAATTTTTAAATCTGTTTCGTTACAAATTCAAATGCTGTTTGACCGCTTAAGCTAAAACAAATAAATCATTATTAGGTGGGAGCAAACGATTGGATCTTTTTACGATTCTCAGCAAAAAAATTAGAGCCAGTATGCTGCTGTACATATTTTAATTAGGACGTTTCGCTAAATGCTGTTAGCATTGTCAACCAAAATAGTGCAACTGATTACTTTAAAATTTAATAAACTATGGTCAAGTGTAACATTTATGACGTGACAATTCAATTATACAAGAAGGAAACAATAGCTATTAAATACTTTAGGGTTAAAGTCATTAAAATGTTAAAAATATTAAAGTCAATAACTTTGACCCTAAAGTATGTAATAGCTATTGTTTCCTTCTTTCATAATTGAATTGTCACGTCATAAACGTTCACTTGACCATAGTTTATTAAATTTTAAAGCAATCAGTTGCACTATTTTGGTTGACAACGCTAACAGCATTTAGCGAAACGTCCTAATTAAAATATGTACAGCAGCATACCGGCTCTAATTTTTTTGGTGAGAATTATTTGGTAGGCAACGTACCACTCCAAAAAACGTTAAGATGCAAAGCGCTCTTTACATACTGAACATTTTTGTTAGAATTCGTAGCCACAATGTAGTTCACAGACACACAAAGAGATAAGCAATGACATGAAGCTTTTTGAAAGAAAAGTGCGATTCGTCGCATATAACTAGTGTGAAACTTCAATAATAGAATGTATTGTGACGTAACCCAACCATTTGTTCGCCCAAACCTCTAAATGTTAAACATTAAATCTTCAATGCCCTTCTGCTTGTTTAGTAAATCACAGCTTGTTTAGTAAATCCAAACAGCAAGTCCAAATTCCGAAATCTTCAGCAAGATTAGTACTTAATTAAATTTCATTTACAACGTAGTTTCCTTTGACTACATATTGAATTCAGACAACAAACTGGGGCAGCAATAACGAAAAAAGAATTGGTGGTGTTAAGGATTCACTTCTTGACGGAAGCCTTGTATTAAAGTGTCACTGGCGGACGCCCAGGACCTTCCCCGCACTGTTGACCATTCAACCAGATAAAACCGAGAAATAAAATCAAGAGTATATTCAAATCGACTCGTTAAAAACTTTGAACAAATGAGCACGGGAAAATTGAGCTTGTCTTTCGAATTAAATAAACCGCAAAAAAATATCAGAAAACCCTTAATATTATATTGCTGGTTCCAAGTGGTTGCGATCGATAGAGAGCGTCTTATAAGCGAGAAACGAAACAACAAAGCGAGTGCTGAAGGCGCGAGGCTTCCGAAGGAAGCATGCTATTGAGAGATATTTACAAGTTTGCAAAGCCACCCTGGACGCGTTTGGTCCTTTTGGACTCTTCAGCAGGACTTGTCAAGGGCCAAGAGATTCCCCCCAATAGCTTTAACGTTGACTTTAATAAAACAATCTAACACAACGCACAAGACTTACGTGCTGTTTACTTTTGAACAAGGTTCATTTTGACGTACTGCTAGCCGCTCAACTAGGGACTAAAACTTGTATCCTTATGTAAAGCTGATCACACAAACAGTGATTAGGTCTTCCAAAGGTCTTCCAAAGGTTACAAACTAAATGCGGTCTTTAAGGCATGGCTGGCAGCACGTGGTGCATGTCAGCGAATCTCGGCGCGCTAGGAGATCAGCTCGAAAGACGCGGGTTCGAATCCCACAGGAACCAGAAACGACGCTACACATCTACAGACAAAAAATTAGTTTTTACAAAAGGTCACGATCCGAACAAAGTTAGTATAGCAAAATTGGCGGGACCATCCCTGGACCTGAGTTTCGGCCTCATCAGCAAGGACTCGTCTTATCCACCGCAGCACCCCCGGAAGGGACGTTGTGCACGTAGAATTAGAAATTAATGTTGTCCCTGCATTGTAGGTGGACGCGATGCGTGAATAGAAAATGAACAGCTACAATATCGGGGTAAAGCGATGTGGTATCGCGAACCATAATGGCGCACAGGCCAACATTAGAGTGTTAAAAGTGCAAACCGCGGCGCTAGTGAAAACAAAGCATGTTGTCAGAATTTACGTTGCCCAAAGACTGCAATAAAGCGGGCAGCGGGTGTGTGGTTGTTTGTTTCCGTTAACCGCTTTCGAAGACACGTTGGAGATTGATTAACTTGCCGCTCGTTTTATCCTTCGACTAAAGATCACAATCAATGCAGCGGTAATGACAGCAATAAAGGCAGCAGTTTTTTTCAATTTGTTGACCGACGATTCTTTACAAATGAATCCAAATGACGTGTGGTTAAATCCAATAAAATACAACACAGAGATATTTCGACGTAGTTAAAACGAAATCCAAAACAATGGCGGACTATCAGTAAATTTTCTTATACAGTGGTCACCGCTTAATGGAGCACCATCTGGGATTGCAAAACCTGCTCTAAAAAGCCGTGGCTCTATAATTAGATGAGAACGTTTTAGCCATGAAAATAGGGTGTCATTTACACTATGGAGTTCACCAACACACATGCCAATATCAGGGCACTGTATTTTATTGCACAGTGTGTACAGCAACATAAAAAGTTCACAGTACAGTACATGTTAAACATGTTTACTATTGCTGCTCTTCAGCTTCAGCAGCACAGAAGAACTGCTCAATTTTTGATTGTTTTACTTCATGTTTTGTAGTTTGCTCTACAGCATCGTCAAGCTTACACAACAATGACCACTGGTAAGCATTGCGAAAAGGCAGTCCCTTTCTTAAAGTTTGCATTGCAAGCAGCATATCACGAGATGGAGGGATTACCTCCTCTTTTTTTTCCTGAAACTTTTGGCCTTTTTTTTCGATTTGTCATGCAGGATCACGCACAAACGATAGTGACTTTACACAACAAAGCTGCTCTTAAAAGCGGTGGCTTGCTATACTAAGCCGAGAATTTTATAACAAGAAAAGATAGGAACCATTTCTTGTCATCTGAAACTGCTCCACAAAGCGGGTTTCTCTATAAACGGTGACCACTGTATAGTAAATTAAGTTACGCTCAAAGCAGTGGTGTTGCCAATTTAAATTCTAACTTACAATAAAAAGAAAACGCAAGGGTCAGTAATGTAACTAAGAAGTGATTTATACCTGGTTTGCGGCACCATAAGGGAAGGTGAAAAACACAATTTAAAAACAACATAGGAAATTTTAATAACTGAGGAAAAATTAATTAACAATATATGTATGTGTGTGTCGACAGCCCAGTTTCGCGTCACGCACATACTTTTTTAACGTAATTGCAGGATTTTGGGAGCGATAATAATTGAAGGCCTAATTGAATGTCTTTTTTTAAAATCAATTTATAGTGCCAAAAGTAAAAACTACCAAAATCTTGAAAGTTCTACCTATTCTTAAAGATTATCGGGCTGAATTTACTAAGACTCCTTACAATAATTTCTAATCAAATTATGCTGCTGTGTCGTACATTGCTTTAAGCGATATCAGATTGGAAATTATTGAAAAACATTCAAACACAAGAAAGCGTTTAAACAACAAATTTCACACTAATTGCAAACTTTTTTAAAGAGCGTTACATTTGATTGTAGCATCTAAACAGCAAGCACAATACAAAACTATTTTGAGAAATTGGTCGCAATTCACCTTCGGAAAGTAGTTGTAAAAAACTGGGCTCATGTCAGGAAAAGACGAAATTCTGCGCGTCAAAACTGCTTTCGATGATAAAAAAAATTTCTCATGGTGGATGAACGCACTTTTTCTAGTACATCATGCTTAAATATTTTGAAAACTAGAATTACTGTACATCAGTTTACACGTACGACTGCCAACCTTTGACAACAGTGCCAACCAGAGAAAGTATATCATAACCATGCTGTAACCTTGCTAGGTAATAATTGTAAGTCTTTCTGCCTCTTTTTGTCTACTGCTGCACGATACATGGCCGCTGCCGGAAGCATACTGAAATCTCAATATCCTAAGCTGTTACATGTTATACTTGCATTGTGAATTTGTAACATAATTGTGCCGTGAAAGTCAAATCTCAGATTCATGATGTTAATCAAGCAATAGCAATAGTCAAAACAGCTACTGTTTAAATCAAAACCAGACTAGCCAAATTGGCAATTATTGGTTACCCACCCTGCTGTTACCAATGGGAAAGCAGGTTAAATGCTGCCATAAACTGTTCGAGACATTTTCATGGGGTAAATGTAATTTTGGAAAATTTTGAGGGGGGGCTGGGGCAGCGGCGGATCCAGAAATTTCATGAATTATTTCGTGTATTGTAGTAAAGTGCAATAAAGCTAATTTTGCGCAGTTTCTGAGAAGCTATAAGTCTTTCTAACACTTGGTAGAGCACAACGTGCGGTATGCCACACTGAAATAAAGCAGATGTACGTAGACTACATTATTTTGGCGCGCACAAACACAAAAATTAACAAAATCAAAAGTTGTATCGTGCTGTTCTGTTTTTTATTTCATCGTTTGGCAGCCAGAAAATAAATTCAACTCAGTGATGTTCGCTACTTGGATCTCGGGGCTGCAAAAGCATAAAAAAAATTACAGCACCATAAAATTACAACACCGGTACTATAATTTATGATAACAAAGCACAAAAATACACGAAATGCGATTTAACACTACTTTCCTTGCCTAAAATCTTGACTTCTGGACTGCATTTTCTGGAAAACAAAGCAAAAATAAAAGAGCCCCTTTTTATATATTTGTTCATTTTTAGGAAAAAAATGGTCCGAAAGTCTACGATTGTTGTACAAGACATGAAAACCGGTTTAAAGAGATCTATTCATGGACTCAATGTATTCAGCTTATACTCATTATAATGGAAGGAAAAAGAAGTATTAGTCGTTAAAAAGCACAGGAGACAGTGAATGGCCTCAAACAATTTTTCAACTTGAGATTATTCTTGTGCCAACATTTTGAAAAGAATTCGAACCGCTTGTATGAAGTTGCTTTGGGGTCGTCTTGTGAAACCGTCAATTTTTTGCCGAGGTTCAATATATTGCATGGAATAAAGGCTCAACATACGAGGTGTGTTTGAAAAATATCGGGACTGTATGCTTTGCACAAACAACACTTGCAACAGTGATAAAAGCTTTGTTTTTTAAGATGGCGTAATGTCTTGTGGTTGTAAAAATGTAGTTTCAGCATTCTGTGACAACCATATGCTTTTTTACAGGCTTTTCTTGAAAGGTGCTTTACTGTAGTTCGTTTTGGGATAATTTATTTAGTAAATATTTTTTTCTTTTTTTTTCTTCTTTTGTTAACAAATAATGAGCATTGAACAAAGAATCAACTTGAAGTTTCTCGTTCGACTTGGAAAAACTCCAACTGAAACATTCAATTCGCTCCAAGAAGTTTACGGAGATGCTGCGATGTCAAGAACTCGGATTTTTGAGTGGCACAAGAGGTTCAGAGAGGGAAGAGAGGATGTGGAAGATGATCCTAGGAGTGGAAGGCCAACAACAAGCAGAACAAACGAAAATGTTAAGCGTGTGAGAGAAAAAGTGCGCAGTGACCGTCGCCTTACTGTTAGAATGATAGCAGATGAGTTAAACATGAATAGTGAGAGGGTGTGGAGGATCATCACAGAAGATCTGGGGATGAGGAAGGTTTGTGCGAAAATGGTACAAGGGTTGCTGAATGATGGGCAAAAGGAAAATCGTGTGCAAGTGTGCCAAGACATCCTCAAACAACTTGAAATTACACCAGATCTGCTGAGTAGAGTTGTTACCGGTGATGAGTCGTGGATCTTCGAGTACGATCCACTCACCAAACGGCAGAGCCTTGAATGGAAGAGTGCATCCTCACCAAGACCCAAGAAAGCAAGGCTGTTCAAGTCCAAAATTAAGGTGATGCTGATCGTTTTCTTTGATGTTCATGGAATTGTTCGTCTAGAATTCTTGCCACAGGGCCAAACCATTAACCAGAATGTTTACAAAGACATCTTGCGACGTTTGATGCGTTTGGTAAGGGAGAAAAGAAGAGAATTGTGGGAGACAAAGTCATGGCTGCTTCATCATGGCAATGCTCCTGCTCAAAATGCCTTAAGCATACGACAATTTCTTGCAGAAAATAACATTGCCGTGCTGAGCAACCACCCTAATCGCCAGATCTGGCTTCCTGTGATTTTTTCTTGTTTCCTAAGCTCAAGGGAGTCATTAAAGAAACCCGTTTTCAAAACTCAAAAGCCATAACAACAGCCGTAACGAAGGAACTACGAGCGATCCCAATGGAATCTTTCCAGAAGTGCATAGAAGCATGGCGGCAGAGATTAGAAAAGTTCATTCGAGCTCAAGGAGATTACTTTGAAGGGGACAACTTGTAATTTTTACGTGGCATTTCAAATAAAATAATTATTTACACAGTCCCTTTACTTTTCAAACATCTCTGGTATTGCTCAATAAAACTCAACAAATTTTTTATCTGCTTCAATACACTGGCGCTTTTGTTATAACTGACCCAAATATTGATGGTTCGACGCTTAAAGCCTTTTATGTAATTCCTAAAAGCTTACAGTAGTTGGCTCTCTTAAGTTTTAAAATCTTGTGGCCAAAAACGATTTTCTTGGTCTACACTTTCCATTTGAGGTAAAACTTACATTGATTTGCATTATTCGACTCTCCCTTCACACCCGCCTTGCATACAACTATTCTGGTTGCGCGTAAACTGATCACACAGCTTTTGTTGCTATTGCTACTCTAAATCAAATTAGCTTAATTCTTTTAGAATTAACATACACTCTTCATTCCTAAATATTCGCTCCGTGTTGCATTAATAAGTCAAAGCAGTCGTCAGCATAACTCTTATAACCCAGTCATTCAGTTACATAACAATTATTGCAAACTCACGAAACAGAGGGTAAATTCATTTCAATAACTGTTATACTTGAATAAGAACTCTATTAAATAATAACGAATATAATTGAATAAGAACAATGGTGATTCTGAATTGATAGTGAAATTGATTTGTTTGAAATAAGTGGAAGCATGCCTGTTGTTTGATCTCGCCTACTTCTATGCTATAACGTTTTTATTTCGAAAATTTATTATACAAGGCGATTCCAAAGTGGGTGGAGTATATATATTTTGTATACAGTAAATATATTGATTTTGAGATTACATATTTACAATTTTACTGACAAAAATTATTACATTGACAATTCAATCATTTTGTATACCATAAAAGAACTAAAATTTTACTAATGAAGGTGCTCAAACTGCCTTCCATCACAATTTTGACGTTTTTTCTTTACACTTCGACAAACATTTTGGCGTAAGTCTCTTTGTTCACTAATTTTTTTAATGGCAGAGTCAGATGAACTTTGGCTATCAGAAAGAAGGTTTTTTATTCTCGCGAATAAGTTGTCTAGTCGTTATACTGATTGTATTCCTAAGAATTAAAAACCATCTTTCCAATAACCAAAGTTCATCTGACTACGCTCTCAAATCTCATCGTAATCAGTGCGAAGCCAGCAGAGGAAAGCTTTACGTTATCAAAAAATGCCGTTTTAACACTGAAACCGAGCTAATGGAAGCGGTGCCAATTAAACGCCTTAAGCCATCCTTAAACATAAAACTTGGTCATTCACAAGGAACGAAGTCGCTTTTGCCAGTGTTTCATTGAGGGATGCAGTGTTGAAGCAATACTGCTCTCGTTGATACTGTCCAGTACTGTAATATTAAATTTATCTTTGCATTTAGACTTTTGTTTTGGCCTGATAAAGTTCCCGAGAAGGGACGAAAAGCTTTGGTGTTTTTTGATTTATGTTAGCTATGATATGCTAATTTCAATGTGTTTAATAAAGCACTGCTCTGGATATTCGTTAGGCTTATTATATCCTGCAAGAAAAGTTTGCGCTGTCTGAAATCGACACTTCTTGGTTTTCGACAATGTCTTTGTCCTTTAATACTCTCCAAAGGAAAATATCCAAGGGGTCTAGTCAGGTGACTTCGCTGGCCAATCGATTGGACCTCTTCGCGCAATCTATTTTTCAGGAAATATTTTGTCAAGATACTCGCGAACTTCTCTTGAATAATGTAGAGGGGCTTCATCTTGTTCGAAATAAATGTTCTGTGAGTAAGGTTGCTGTAATTGCGGTACAACTTGATTCTTTATAATTTCAAGAGAATCACTACCTGTCACTGTTCCATAAAAAAATATGGGTTCTATTACTCCAAAACTTAAAGTGCTACCAAAATTGAAAGAAGCTTCATCGGTCCACACAATGTTATCTAAAACTGCTGGATCTTCTTTTATCATGTTCAACATAATCTCACTAAATTGTACCCCTCTGTCTGCGTCATCTTCCAATAAGCCGTGTACCATAAGGTTTTTAATATTTTGGGAATATTCACCGCGCTATTTTTCGAACTTGCAGCTAAGTAACATGGAGAATGAAATATGAAAAGCGTGCGATTTTTTTGAGATATCATTTAAAATCTGTCCTGCCTTATATAACCACATAGTTAATTGAGTCAAAACAACTGCTTGATGTTTCTACGTAATGTGTTGCAGAGCTACCTGTTATTTCATTGACTTTCTTGAGAGCAATTTTGTGTATGCAGTTTAAGCTAAATCGCCTTTATGAAAAGAAATTTATGGTTTACTCCAGAACTAGATTAATTTCAATGGGATTAAATGTACCTCCACTGAAAAAGGTAAAATCGTGTATTAATACCAAATTTTTTTTTCACATACACAGGTGTTCTGAAAGTGCTTCACCTAAACGTCAAAGGATCCTTTTTACCATGGGCCTTGGTGCACGTTCGTCCTACCTACCCCTCTCTTGATGTAAACGTGGTTGGTCTGTGGGCCATGCCCTGTAAGCAATTGTTGCTTGAGTGGTAATTTAATGTACCTGGTGTAATGAAAGCTACATTTGTTGGATTCACTTAGAAAATCAATCAATATCAGGATAGGAAATAGCAGCAGTTTTTTCGAACCAGTCACGAATGCAAAGTGTATATAGGTAGTCCCATCGATCTTTATCGTATCAGCAAAATGATTGTTACTTCCTAAGGAGATTAATGAATATAAATTAAGATTGCTTTTAATGTAACAGTAATTTCCTAGTACAGTGATACAAAATATAAACAATCAAGTGATTAAATTGCCTTTGTTATGCCATGTTTGTTTAGTGCAGAAAAAAGGTTAATAAGAACGAATCAATTAAATAGAGTAAGAAGCACAATTTATCACGTTAATTTGAAGGTCGGTTCACAACAGTTTATAGAGAAATTAAAACATCAATGAGACAGATTGCTTTCCCGCCGGCATGTGGCTGTTGCCTAGTATTAACGGAGCGCTATCGTGATATGGCGTATTAATGGGATAAAGCCTACCAGGATACCGGTTTATAAACAAGCCTAACCTGCTATGGTCTCAAAAACAAAAACGAAACTTTTTACTCTAACTCAGCAACTATCTAAAATAGCCACAGATAAACTGCTGTGGCCCACAACTACTCGAAAAGAAAGGTTACGTGGTTTGTAAAGACAAGAATTTATTCGTAAATACTATAAATAGCACACTATAAAGCAGTAATAACTAAATCGAATTAAAGCTAAAGTAGAGTTTTCGAGTAGTTGCTAGCTTTTGTCTATCAACCACGTTTTTGAAATTTTGCGCATCGGTGAGTGACAGAAACTAACAACTGGACAAAAAAGGCAAAAAGGAATACAAATTTAAAAAGGGACTAAATTCATAACAAAGTTCAACAAGTTTTTTGTGCTTACTTATTAAAAGCTAAGAGGGGGCACGTCGCAATCAGCCGTTCTCTAACAAATGAAAGAAACGGTTACTATTTGCTTTCTAGCCCTGCTTAACGAAGAAAACCAAGGAGTAAACCCGACAGCGCTCAGCTAGGCTTGCCATAGGAGGATTACTGTTTTTGCTGATGAAAAATTACTAATTTCTTTCCGTCAGCGAAAATTAGTAATTCTTCTCAGAAAATTTAGATGTAATTTTACAGCAAACAGGCTACTCTAAAAAAATCAAGATAAAATCGTCTTTTATTGCCTGATTAAAGAATACAATGCCCATAAACTTATGAGCAACAAAAATTCATGAAGCACTTGAAATAAATAAAATTAACCACAACCTGAAAGGCGACTTTAGGCTAATCATTTTCAAATTTTACGTATTGTATTCAAGTGAAATCATGCACAAAATTGCTCTCAAGAAAGTCGACGGAAAAACAGGTAGCTTTGCAAGACATAACGTAGAAACATCAAGCAGTTTTTTTGACTTTATTGACTGAATGGTTTTATAAGGCAGGACAAATTTTAAATGATCACTGAAAAAAAATTGCGCGCTTACATATTTCATTCTCCATGTTGCTTAGCGGCAAGCTCCAGAAAAAAACGCTGCGAATAATACCGAAATATCGAAAACACGAGTTTCAAACTCAAAAAGCATCGACTCTACAATATCATTGTGATATCTCTGCCATTTTCGTTTTTTTCAGCGCTTCATGGTTTTCGAGCCATAGCCAATTGAGTGAGTGTATTTTCGAAAACAGGTCTTTTTTTGAAAGCAAAGACAATGCAAAGCATTTGTACATGGTAATTTCTCTATATTTTTATTTCGTATAATTTTAGCGACTTTATTGGATACAAGCTGGCTATCAGTGGAGACAAGAAGCCTAAGCTTTTCCACACTGCCAGCAACACAAAAAACAATGCGTTAGCACTGTTGCCCAAAATTTAAGCTGATGCAAGTTTACAGTAAATTAGATTAATTTTTCACAACAGAAAAAATGTATCATTCAGATACCTTTAATATTTTGTGTTTAAAAACTAATGATCTGGTATCATACTATATAATCTACGCCATTTCCGTATTTTTTGTAACGTGAAGTCTTCCTTCAAAAGCATTGCTTGGACTAGACAACCCTGTTGCTTTTTTTTAGAAATTGATTCATATATAGACTATAGTTTCTTTGCATGTTGAGAAGATTTATTTAGCCGCAAGTTACAAAGGCAAAATAAAAAATATTACACGCATTTTTAAACAAAAAGCAAAGTTTACTCAAAACAAAGTAAAGAGTTTGATAAAATTTATAATTATCATAAATACTGAAAAGCCATACACCAACAGAAAAAGATTAAATCTGTTGGTGTGTGTGTGTGTGTGTGCCTGTCCGTAGTAACTCCTCCAAAATTACTGGCGTGCAAGCGTAAAGTGCGATATGCTTGATCATCACTCGGGGCAAGTGTGGTAAGAAGGCTGATGACGTTGCGATGACATTGCGATGACGTTGCGATGACGTTTCGGTTAAACATAATTTTTTAATTTCGACATAACGAAAACCGCTGCCCGATATACCAACTTGTTAATAATTTATACCTTGGGGTTTACCATGAGGTGTTTTGTTTTTGTTTTTGTTTTATTTGCCATATTTATCCTCCATTCACGAGAAAGCGAGTTGTATCGCTATACTTTGGACGGGAAGTCCGCACTCGCTTGGGAGTTGCCTTTTTCGAGGTTTATGGGCCACCTGTCTTCCACATAAAGGCGGAGGCGTCCCGTTAAGTGCCTTGCCCAAGGACACAACAAGCGAACTTGCCGGCTTGTTCTCCACAACCTGCCATAAATGCCGAGCGCCAAGCAGGGAAGCTGCGGATGCCATTTTTTAAAGTCTTTTGGTATGACTCGACAAGGGGAATAAACCCCAGGTCTACCGACTGCGAAGCGGACGCTCTAACCACTACGCCATTGCATCGCATCGGTGACAATAGACGATTGATTGTGGAATTTGTTTTCTCACAAAATAGCTCAATCAATTGATAACAAACAATCAATCAACAAAATAGCACAATTCTCACAAGACAAAGCAGTTGGAGATATTGAGAACAATACTAAAGCACAGAAGTTTTGTTTGAAATGAGGAAAAAACAACCAAATTACGGATATTACAGCAACACGGATATTTGCGGAAATGCATTGCTTAACTGAAATCACTAATCGAATATCACTTGATTGGAGGTTTGCACTTTTGATATTTATCGCCTTCCACAAATTTCCGCACTTTTTTTTGTTGGTAGTTTTTCCGTATTGCAGTGTTTTTTTTTTAGATTATCTTCCGCATTACTGTAATTCAATGTTTTAGTGTGAATTTCTGTATTTCCATAACTCAGTGATTTTAATGTAAATTTCTGTGTTTCCTAAAACATGCATTTCCGTATTGCAGTGTTGTCCAACTTTGACAAGCTGCTTTTAAAAAAAATAAATTTTGCGACCATTTGAGCGTCATTGGCAAAGAAAGAGCTTTGTAGGCATATTTTTTCTGTTTTTTTGATGGTCTTAGACAAAGCACAGTTTAGTCAGAATACTTTAGTGACAATGACAGATCCACCAAGGTTTGGTTGGGGTTGGATGAATTATTTTACATATTGTATTAAAGTGCAATAAAGGCTGTTATGGCTTAATTTGTGAGTAGGTTTTATCCTCTTTGTTATAGGTTACAGCAGAGCCAAAGTAGGGAATGCCATATTGAAATGAACCAGGTATTTGCAGGCTACATTATTTTGATTCATATAAATGAGAAAGTTTACAGAATAGAAAGTTGCATCATACTGTGCTGTTTTTTACTTCCTCGCTTTGCTGCCAAAAACTCTTGTAATGTTAACCCCCTTTGTCTCTGGACTGTATATGCATTGCACTTTTGCTGTAAACCCAACTGATCAATATACTACTCCCATAAGTTTTAAAATTTTGAGACCCAGCAGCAAAAAAATAATTTTCTTGATCTGCGCTTTCCTTCTGTAGTGAAACTTGAATCAATTTGCAATACTCAAAGCCTTCACACCCCCGCTCTCCCCCATACAAAAATCCTGGCTGCTTACTTATACTGATCAAACCGCTTTTACTTTTATCACTATGCCAACTCAAGCTGACTTAGAGCCTGTAGAATGAACGCACTCTCCACTTTCTTAAATATTCGCTCCTTATCGCATTAATAAAATCAAAGCACTGTACAACGTAAAAGATTTTCTTGTAGACCAGGCGTTGCAGAAATTGCAAGCAAAGGTAATATTCTTCCGGATAAAAACAGTATGTAGAGCAAGCAAAATAAAAAGTTTCACTATAGCAAACCAGCCGAACTAGCAATCTCGGTAACTGCCTCTTTCGTTTTTCGCTTGGCCAGCTACAACTATCTGTACAAGGATTTAGAATCGCTGTAATTGTGTCTATTTGAAGTTCAAAGAAATTTATGATGAGCTACGATATCGAAGTCAATGTGTTGCTGGAGGGCCAAGCAGAGCGTTAATTATGAAGCAAGGGAATTAAGCATACCGCAGGGGTTGAGCAGAATAACGTCAAATTGTGATTTCTTTTGTCCCATGTTACCCTCCATACCCATTGCTTCGCACTTGCGATGTATGAAGTAGATGCCTGCGAACTTATAACCTGTTAGAAGAGAAATGCCGGCAAAAAGTTGCGATCTATTATAGGGGCGTAAGAAAGGGTAAATGAAAACATGTGGACGTTACAATTTACAAACTAATCAAGTTCATAAAAACATATAGGTTATTCGTAAGGCTGATTATGTGGGTCGGAAAATGTATGCAGACAAGAATATTTGCAAACTTGTCAAATCTAAGAAGTAAAGAAAACCAAAAAGCAGTGTTCATTAGTTGTGCAATTAAATTATACAAACAGAAAGACAAAACGCAGAGATTTTGTTACAGTGTCTCTGCAGCCAAATACAATAATATCTTTAGTATCAAAGTTGTCTCAGCTTCAAAAAAGACGTATTTTTCTCCGCTACGCTATATATCCCCTAAAAATTGCGGGTAGATTTGTAAAGTTTAATCAAAGCTTAATCTGGCAAAGCATCATCTAATATCAGAAATAACAATTGTCTCAACCAACACATCAAGCGGGGATGTTTAAAATTACCGACTTTCGAAATTTGGTACAGGTCGTGGCTTATTATCTTGTTCATTTGACATAATTGTGCAACGTTTTTGCGTTATTGCAAACAACATATGGCCAGAAACAGTAAAAATTAAAGCTTTATCTTTGATTAATTCTGAAATATTACAGATTTGAGGTGGTTATTTATGATGGGATGCACAAACGGCTCATTGCAATTTTTTTGCACAATTTGTCATTTTCAGTTTTTCTCTGTTGTTTTTTTTGCCAAATGATCTGATTAAGTCACCCCGTGAGTCCAAACCCAAAATGTGATGTTTTTGAGTCTCTTTAACAGCCACTTTTAATAATTTATTGAAATGAAGGCATTTCTCTTATGCCAGAAATGCAATTTTTATTGTTAGCATTTATTGCACTGTAATTTTTTGAATTGTTGTGATGTCAACGCGTTGATTTGGCTGTTCACGTTTATTCTTCATTCACGAGAATGCGCATTATATCGCTATCCTTTGGACGGGATATCCGCACTCGCTTGGCGTTGGCATTTCCGAGGTGCTACTTGACTTATCATCAAGTCTTTTGTTGAATTTTCTGCTTGATCAAAGCCACCAAGCATAGATAGTGCCGTAAAGTGCCTAATTCAAAGGGACAACAGCTTGATGTCGTAGGTGGAAGTTGAACCGAATGTGCACGGTTGTCGTTAAAACGAGATCCAACCCGCTCGGCCACGCTGCCGCCTTTAGACTGCACCGCTTTTACGTAATCACCATTTATGACGTCAGATGAAAAGAGAGCATTTCCCTTAGAACATGTGTACAATACACACTTTTACAAAATATATAAATTTTTTGTTGATGCATTGATTTCAACGGTTATCATTGACTCATTTTTATGAAGCTGATTACAAATCTGACCGAAAATAACTTCGGGCGACCGAAAATAATTGCGCAGTATATTTGTACCGCAACACTGAAACAAAGCAAGGAACACAGCCCCGAAATGACCTTTCAACTGACACAATGTCGTCGCCATTTTTAGATCTAAACGCACGTTCCTCGCCATCGCGAACAGCGCTCCACACACGCCACTGGAACACATTGCGAAAAGTTTGATGTCAGCAGTTCATGTTCTAAAACAGGGGTCACCAAACTACGGCCCACGAAGGCTTTTTATCCGGCCCACGGAGCCCTTTTTATAAATGCAAAACAAATGTTTAGCGCAGTGTTTCGTTGACAGAGCCACTTCGATTCAATCAATTTGATCGCGAACAGCATGATTCGTCACAGCGAGAGTGATGATGACCTTTTTTTTTCTTTGGAGTTCAACTGTTTTTTTAGCAACACAACACGATCTCCGACGTTGCTGACGGTACTTCCTACTTACTTTAATCTGTGGGTCTTTAAAATATCGGCATTGCGGCTGTTCATGGAAAACGTTTGGTGACTCCTGCTCTAAAGGCTGCATGCATGGGTGCTACCAGGAGAGGATCAGGGGGCTGAAACTTTCCTGGTGGCCGTAGATCAAATAAAGCTACACTTCCACTCAATTTTACCTAACAAAAGTAAGAGAAGATTTTTTTTAAAGCAGTCAAAAATAGATACTCCTTAAATTGTGAGAAGAGCTCGAAATAGAGACCCAAATAAGTTTTTGGGCTAGCTTTGGCATAACTTAATCCAGATTGCGTCTAAGTCTACATGACGACTGTAGTTATTTTTGTGATGATAATTGCTTTCCACACAAAAGTTGTGCTTTCTACACAAATCTAGATTTTAGTCGTCTTTTTATATTTGTAGTTTATAACTTTTACATCCGTTTTCATAAGTTCCGTAAGCCTTATAGATTACGTCTTAATTAATAACAGCTTTACACTCCATGCTTGGATCAAAGACTCAAAATTTGAAACATGCTCTTTTTTCTAGTGTTGAGGCAGCGAGAAAAATCCGACCAAAGATATGCAATTTGCAAAGAAAACGTTTCTTTATGGTTGAATTCAAACTTGAAAACTCTCCGATGGCAAAAGACGTTGCAATCTTAAAGTAATACAAGAGGCTAGCGTTGCACTTAGCAAACTGCAGACAATGACACTGTTACTGCACTGAAGAGACGTGATAGACCGAAACAGTGCCACTGTCTACAATTTGCTACGTTGCAGTCTATTCCACCGGAGTAGGTACAATTTCTTTGTGGTATATTTATCGAAGAGCTCTAGTTCGCAAACGATCGCTAATCAAAATGCTCATTTAGTATTGCGAGAAAATATGAAAACTGTAGTAAAACTTACTTAACTTTTTCGTTTTGACTTGTAATGTTTGCCAATTTTTTGCACGGTAGTACAGGTTGCTGCTTCTTGTCACAATTAAACAATTGAATTTTAAAAATCTTTGTAATTGTCAAACTTGTTATCAACCAAACGTGGTAAACTAATGCCAACAGATTTGAGAGGTGAATTGAGCAGGTACTTACAGATCGTAATTATTTAGGGGGCCTAGCATCAATTGAGTGTAAGCGATAGCCGCATTCTCTTCTCTTGCTTTTCCCGCGGCGCTCGGCGCGGTATCTTTTTTCTCCATTTTCTTTTTTTGTGACCTAGATACATTACGTCATATCCATTGTCTTCAACTCGTTTATTTAGGTTAGATCGGATGATCAAGCACGATTTCTGGTTTTCTTTAGATTTAGACCTCGTGTATCTTTTTAGTAGCTTAGATAGTAACAGTAGTTTTTTGATATAATAGCACGTAACGTTAGCATTCTTTCGCGCTGTAATTTCGACTTGGTCAGTAATTAGCTCTCTCTAGTAGATTACGTTGGATATAATGTATTACCCGTGCCAGGCAAGAATTAGTGTTAGCCGCCATTGTTTTTTCAGTTGATTTGTGATTTGTGTTTTATTTTAGGAAGTCGACCTGCTAGCTCGGATCGGGCTAGCGGACTGTATTTAGCCGCTGTTTAGGCCTAGTTTCATATTAGTTTGTTGATTTATAATACACTGGATTTCTGCATGCTAATTTGAAGCCAGATTTGAGGGCAGGCACAGAGACCTTATTTGGATAGGATTAGAAAGTAACCGAGGTCCGGTTGACTTTCGCTTTCAATTGAGAGATTTGTTTTTTTCTGTTATGTTCTCCGCAAAAATAAAATAAAAGCTTTTCATAAATCGTGCAAGGAAATGTAAATGGACGCCAAACCCTCCTGAGCTAAAAGTGAAGCAACAAAGCTATCAGTTTGATTGATTGATTGTCTGTATTTTACCATGTGCAATAATACGCAGAATGTTAAATGTCACCGTACAACAAAGAAGTGAAAATGAGTATGTAGAGCATAGACCAGGAAACAACGAGGAACCGGGAGGTTTTCTAGTCAAAGTTGCTTCCTGACAATGCAGAAAATTAGTGCAAGTGCAAGTGTATGTGATAATGACGTGCAAATATAAATACGAAATGGTGAAAGTGAGCTTTCAAGAACACAAAATCCACGCATATGCCAACCGACCACAACCAGGTAGGCAACCGCTGTGATGGCTGCTATTTGCCCGCCATAATCGATCAGCACACGAAGAAAGTTTAGGCTACTGTGTCAAAATACACCAGACTGAATTCTGCTGTAGCAGAGAAAACAAACCAAAATCAGAAAATTACGCTACCCTGTACAAAACTGAAGTGCTAAATAAATACCATTACTTTTAATAAACGATATTAAAAGTAAGGTACCTGAATATTTGATTTAATAAGGCCTACTTAGCTTACGTCTGTTAATTTGTTGTTATTATTATTGTATTTTTCATGAATCACTATGCTAATTTAACTTTTTTTTGCTACATAACCAAATCACATAGCATAACCAAACCAAATCACATAGAGTGGGAATGCGCTGCATGGTCATTGGCAGCTTGAATGGATGGACTAAATATTTTTTAAATGCCAAAATTGAGTGGACTAACCCCAACTCTGTTTTGCATATTTATCAACTCGACATCGACGCTTAGTAGGCTAATTCTCCATACTTGCTGCGAAACTTTCCATGTTGGTATGGGAACATACGAAATCGGGGACTAAAATAGTCCGCAGATGTTTTGGTCTGCAGATCAGAGATTTTTTAAAAAACTCTTTACGGAAAAAGAGCTCAAAATTCAAGCATCAAACAACAAATATTTTATTTTATAGCACAAATCAAAACAAACTACAACACCACGTGACAACATACTTTCGTTCTTCTCAAACATCGAACACCTGCGAGCGCAAGTACAAGCCGTTGTTATGATAGCAGAGCGAGCTAAATTAACATGTTTTTGTTCAGAAAACATCTATCTGGATCCAAACTCTCTTTGATTTTGATCTGTGTGACGGCTTGTGCACGCGAACTAAACATCACATTTCGTAGACCAGTCATTGGATTACCGGAAAACAGCGTCCAAGGCCGTGCACAAGCTGTTGCCATGACAACGTACTGGTATTTTTGTTGACACTTGACAAAATCATAACTTAATTATCAATTTTAAAATTGTTAGTAGCTCCAAATCATTTTCATTTCTGTGCCATCACAGTGCCCTTTGGTATCGGGACCACTTTTATTGCATAATGAAACTTTATGATAAAATATGTTTGCTTTTTTTTAGTTTTAGTTTTGTTCTTCTTAGTTCTATGTTTTTTAAAAATTTTTGAGCTGTATCGTTGGTGTGTTTGCATGGTGTGTAGAACCGTCCAAAGGGTCTAATGCAGGAGGAGTTTATATCCAGACTAGAGGGCGTCCCCATACAGGGCTACAAGTCAGTCACATCAGGTTAGAAATACCGGTTTACCCGCTTGAGCTGGCTTTATCTAAAGAACATAGCTGAGAGCAGTAACGAAAAATGATCATAAATGTGTGCATCGCCCCTACGCCGCTAATACCAATCATGGTACCGTGCTCTCGAATGAAAGTTAGTCTTACCCAGAAATATCCCACCATTTCACAAATTCTATCCGTTCCTTGTAATAAGTGCAGAAAGCAAAGTCGAAGTTAGTGGTGTGGGCACTATAGGCTAATGGTATTTGTCTTAGGATTATAGAAATAGATAATTCAATGGTAGATCTATTTCATGATTTGGTGCGACTCCTGTCGTAGTAATGTGGGTGATCTCCTTCCCTAGGTTGCACTTATGTGCGTTGCTCCCAACAAAGGGAGAGATAGAATCCATAACGCCTTCAAATACCTTCATCGGACAGGCGTATTCACAGTGTTGCTGTCAAGACCGGCTCGATCGAGAACAAGATCAAGACCCAGACTTGATTTCTTTTAAAACCAATACCCAGATCAAGACGGGTATAATTTTTGCAATGTATCAAAAAAAGCAAACCAGCACAAATAATTAAATTTTAAACCACAAACAGAATCAGAAAGAATTTTGCTCCTTTGATTTTACTTTTGTATGTTTGTGTTGTATTTTTGAAACACAATAATCGCAAACATCTCAGAGGATAATAATCTGGTGCAACTTGGTAACATAATTGATCCCATTTGACTGACAATAAACTCCACTTGAATGTACCAAGCAAGGACACAAAAACTTTATTACAGCTCGAGTCGATGGCTTTATAAATTACACTCGATAATACAATTTTTGTAGAGTACATGATAACAGCTTTCCTGGTTTTTATAAAAAGGTTATAGACCAAGTTGGAGGTTTTTCAAAATTTTAAAAAACTTTTTGTGCTGCCTGGAGATGACCTTCTTTTTGAAAAGCACTTGAGGAGGCTGAAAAAGATTGGGATATGCTGAAGTCGCCCTATTCATTTACGCTTACGATCTACATAGCAAATAAGTTTGTCTACCAAATTATTAGGCTACAACACAAGCGGCTTTGTGTAAAAGTAGCAAAAATCACCATGACTCATTTTTTCCAAAGTGTCGCTTACTTATTTCTCACAAAATACTAATGGCCGATTTGGAACACTTTGAAGCCATTATATTCCAAATCTTAATTTACTCTTTTTATTCTATCACATCAAGATTTCAAATAATTTGCTGCAAAAAATTGCCCATAAAGTTAGAAATGCAGTTGATTATGCACAATAAAATGCTTTCTTTTGTATTAATTGAATTTTTGTCGCATCATGTAGTTGTTCATTAGTTTAATATGGCAACAAGTAACGAATTAAGCGCAAGCTTTGAGCAAGTGCTTTGTACTTTATTTTTAGCGTAATGTTTAGCTATAAACATCAGCTTTCATAATTTTTTGTGCAAGAATCTAATATTATAAAGCGCAATTCTAACTGTATGTCTGTCTGTCTGTTTTAACTCCTCTGAAACTGCCAGAGATACAAGTATGAAACTTGGCACGATTGATCACCACCCCCTGGTGAGTGTCATAAGGGGATTTGTGACGTCATCATAACGTCATAATCAAAATATTATTTTGGAATTTGCTTTACTTGATAGAGGGCAACCACTTTTTGCTCAAACAAAAACCAGCTTCCGACTTACGACATTACAAAAACTTTCATTTGTTTGGGGGTGTAAAATGACGTCACAATCAATGATTCATTGAAATATCTGTTTTTTATTCTTTCTCAAAAAATACTGATCGCACAAACGCGATTAAACGCTGTTTCAGGAGATATTAATAAGCTGCTTTCGATAAAAACAACTTTACAACAATTAAAGCCTATTTGACTATGCTACGAGTAATTTTTTATTTAAGCACTTTAAGTCCTCTAAGCATTTTTTGTTCTCTTTTTTCTTGTGTGGTTAAAACTAGCCGTATGATGTCATAATATGTCTCGTACGATTAACATAAATATTCGCTACCGCAGATCATAATATCAAGATGTTTTCAAAAATTGCAATCTGTTTGCAAAATCAGTTTATTTAAAAAGTGATTTGTGACCTCATTTCTCAACCGATTTTCAAACTTTATTCAACAAATTAACTGTTATTTCAAGGCGATGCCGATAGTGTATAATATGTGCAGTTAATATTAGATTTTAATCTGAAAAAAATGAAATTTAAGATCTGTGATGTAACTTTTTACGCCTCCCAAAAGTGGTGAGCTCAGTGAAAACAGGTAACTTTAATACAAAAAAGTTTTAATAAAGCAATAATAATTACTATTCTTTGAAAGCTTAGGAAATTTGCTTTCCAGCAATATGTGGCTTCAATTACTTAAAGCTAAGGATTAGTTTATAATGGTTGATGAAAAATTTTTTGCTATACATCATGTTTCATTTTTAGTTGCACAATTATCCTACTTGACCTAACAAACTGGCAATTGTTAGACAAAGTTTGTTCTTTGGTACATTTTGACTACTTTTCCTCACAAGCTTGGTTCTTTTGCATTGTCTGTCGATATTTTCAAAAAGATCCATCAAAACTGAAGTCTCTATGTTCATGAAATATAGTCTACCGGTTGGAAACACACAAAATTTTGGTGCCTGCAGTTCACAAAATGGCAATTTCTAGAAAAAACTAAGTCCTTTGGTACATTTTGTCTATTCTTTCTCGATAGCATGTTTGGCATTATTCATTAAACTATTCAAAAAGATTTATTGAAAAATGAAGTATACAAATTTTATTATGTAGCCTACTCCAAGCAAAACGCTTGGTGATTACCCAAGAAAAAGACGATGGGCTAAAGATGGTTCTTTCTTATCGTTTGCAACAAAATGCAAGTGTCGAGCTACATATCATCTAAATGTTGAAGCAATTTCCTTTGCAATTGGACGAGGCTGTCGCAGCAGCCAGCTGATTTGATATTCTTAACCTCGACATTATTAATAGGGACCCCGCTACTGCTATAACTTAACTGGGAGTGCTTCATTTCAGGTTAGTTTGCTCGTTGCATGGCGAAGTTTATGCCAGAGCCACGGTACATGCACGCAGTCAGAGACGTTAGTTCATATTAATTCGCCTAAAGTTACGAAGAAGTGGTAAGTAGCGATCACAATAATAATAATGGCTCAAAACGCATTGTGAGGTCATAATGATAAATGGCATCTCAATTCTTGCCACTATTTAGTGAAAACAGCTGCAGGCAGCAAAATTATCCACTATCATTTTGATAGCAAACTGATTGCTGATATTTGTAATTGCAAGAATTTGCCTATCGGTACAAAACACTAATCTTCACTTAACAGTAGGGAGGTCTGGACTAGGGGCAAAGTTAAATGTAATAAAATCCCAAATTTAAGAAAAGATCAAAATTAAACAATAATAGCATCAATTTGTAATGTTGGATTTAGAAGGAAAGTTTAGACTTGAAAATATCTTAATAGACGGCTATTGCAATAGGTTATATGACTTTGGAAAGAGGCAGGGCCCCTTACCATAAACAAAACAATTTGTAAAACAATAAAGAGAATATTTTGTTCGAAAACAACTCGGCCTGATGAGATCCTACAAGAATTTGGTGAATGACTTTGAGCGAAGGTATAGCCGAATTTGTCGCTATGCCAGAAACAAGGCGAATAGCGCAGTTTAAGAACTTAATACCACAAATATAAATACGAAATGACCCGCACCAAATCGAAAAATAGGCTTACCACAAAATAGTTTATTTCTATAATTGTGAAAACAATCACCATCATTTTGGACTATGTTTCCATCCCTCCCCGGTTACACCAGTGTGTGACAACATTCTTATTTTGCGAGCATCGCCAGTTTTAATGAAGAAAATAAGATAATCACTATTTCGTGTACAGGTATTATGGAAATGCATAAAAAACAAAAATTCTTTGTTTCTTTTCACACAAGAGCCCGACGAGAGAAGACGGCTTGACTGGCTGAACCAAAATACTTCACCGCAACATAACTGATGAAGGCCCTTCGGGCGACGCCGGCTATTAACTTATAACACATATGCAATACTATCTTTTACGGAGCACGGATGTCACAGCACCCCGGTTGTACGGTTTACACGAAATTCACAAAGAAGGTATTCCCAGGCCCCCATTGTGTTGTTTACAACTTTCATTTTACAATCTGTCAAAATTTTTAAGCAAATTGTTATCTCCGTTAGTTGGCAATACTGAATTTACAGTGAAGAATTCATACGAGTTTGTTCAGTTTTTGAATTCCATTGCATCAAAAAAGAATGAATGTATGGTTTCTTTTGATGTCTTTTCACACTTTACTAATATTCCAACAGAACTGGCAAAAAAATCACCTTTGATTCGTTAAATAAAAATGATACATTATGTAATTGTACCGACTTGACAATGGATGATATTGAAATCGCTTTAAATTTTTGCTTGAATAACACATATTTTACATTTCAGGAAAATATTATCAGCGGATATTTGGCGTACCTATTGGGTCCCCCGTTTCTGTGGTAATGGCAAACTTGGTAATGGAATATGTTAAACAGAAAGCAATCTCTTCGTTCAGTCCATCTATTAAGTTATGGAAACGATTTGTCAATGACACATTTGTGATTATGCAAACCAATGATGTAGATAGATTTTTTAATTGTTTGAATAACGTCAACTCGAACATAAATGTTACAATTGAACTAGAGCAAGATGGCAAATTAGCATTTTTAGATGACCATGTTACGAGAACGCAGGATGGATAATTAGCCACTAGAGTGTACCGAACGCAACCCACACCAATCAATATTTGAATTACTATTCTGCTTACTCCAATGAACAAAAACAAGGTGCTGTGATGAATTAATACAATCGAGCACAAACGCGCATTTCCAAATCAACAGACTGGATGAAAGAAAAAAGGTTTTTATCTCATATGCTCACTGAAAATGATTATCCTAAAAGGCTCATACAAAAAGCATTGAAAAAAAAAGCTCAAGCTCAAGCTAAGTTATAGTAAGATGAAAGACGTGCTGGATTGGTTATTTTGCAATTTATACCTGGAATAACTAAAAAAATAAAACGCCTTTTGAAAAATAATCAAATCAAAGTGTCAACAAAACCGTTACGCATTGTGGAAAACATGCTATTAAGTTTAAAAGATAAAATTCCAAGTTTAGATTGTACAGGTGTTTATATTGGTGAAACTGGTCTATCAATCAAAACACGATTCAAAGAACTGGAAAGGAGTCACCTCTCGACGGCGATGAATCTTCTAATATGGCCTATATGTCACAGACGGACGGCCAGGACCTTCCTCGCACTGTTGACTATGTAATCAATAAAATCAAACAGTAAAATTCAAATAGGCGTATTGACAGCAACAAACGGTAAAAACTTTGAATAGACCATCACCGGAATTGAATAAACTTTAATTCTCTAAATGATTGAACATAAGCAAAATCAAAATAACAACAACCAATCCAAATGTTACTTCTTTTTCTTATATAGAAAACTAGCCCGCTTTGCCGGTGTCGCCGGCCAGGGCCCTCCATCAGTAACGTCGGGATTGGGAGTGTCGGATCAGGTGGCCAAGCTGGCTTCACCTATCGGGCTCTTGTGTGAACAGTTACCAAAAGTTTATGTGTTTTTTGCACATAAGATTTTCATGACTTTTTGTGCTCTTTTTCCTAGTAGAATATCTCATTTTAAGATTCCGGCTATGCCTTAGGTTTATGTGCCCTGTTAATTGCTGACATGAACCCAAGGGAGCTTGGCGTTTCCCTTGGAAGTAGGGACACATTTCTGATATTTAGCTATTCTTAAGCAAAAGGGAAAAAATGCCTTTCGTGTGGTGCGATTTGACACAGTGACGCTGTTTTTTTTTTGATTTCTCCTTAAATTTTCTCAAGTCCTCGCTGGCTACGCATTATGTAGCATGTTCTTTTTTCTCTGCTTGACGTGCCCTGGGAAGTGAAAAGAGTCCTTGGTATTCCTAAAATGTTTGGTTTGATCCCGGTATCTCTATAAAGCTATTATAAAGCAAAATACCAATAACATTTTCCATGTGGTGCGATTTAACATAGTGAAGTTGTTGACTTTGATTTCGCCTCAAACTTTCTCAAGTCCCTGCTTATGATTCATATTCGTTTTTCCTCGCTTAGATATGCTCATAGAAGTTAAATAAGTTCTTGCTTTTCCCAACTTTTTAAGTTTAATTTCGGTAGCTCTATAAAGCTATTACACTGGTCAACACACAAATTTTTGCCACAGATATTATATCGATTTTAGGGTATATCAGGTGTGTAGATTTCGAAAATGACATTCATTTTTGCTAGTTGGCTCTAGTTTTTGAGATAATTGCATTTTTTTGTAAAAATATTACTTAGACTGTGTTATATGGCATTGTTGTTCATTTAATGCTATTTAATCAATACTGTACGCTTCGATCTTCTTTTGTAAACGTAGTAAAACAAAAATGCAAAGCATCCATGCAAACTACAATGCTAAAAAAGGATGCAACAGCAATATTTACCGTTAGTTTGCAAGAAACGTATTGGAACTAAAACCCAGTATTACAGCGTATAAATGTATGTTGCCGTTATTTATTTAAACAAACGAAGCTTGAAAATACTGAGCTTTAACAACTACCATTCTGTCAAATCTTCGAAGCAAATCGCCTCTTGTAGGACTTTCTAGCGTGAGGAGCAAATGGCTTATGTCGTTGAAGATTCCAACAATAGTCCGCCATCATGTGGGTGTCCCATCGTCCTTGATACCTTTCTTCCATTACTTTAATGTCCTGATGGAATCTTTCTCCTTGCTCTTCACTTAATTCTCCAAGATTTTCTGGAAATCTATCTAAATGACTAAAGAGGTAATGAATCTTGATGCTCATCTTTGCTCCCAAACTTTGAAATTTTGAAAGCATATCTTCAACTATCTGAATGTAATTGTTTGCTTTATTGTTTCCCAAAAAGTTTTTTACAACCACAGTAAAAGAAATCCAAGCAGCAAATTCCTTCTCAGTCATAGATGCAGTGAAGTTTGGATCGTTCATCAGCTTTCGAATTTGAGGACCATCAAATATTCCTGCTTTTAGTTTTTCGTTGCTCATCCCTGGAAATACTCTGCAGATGTAATTAAAACAATTTCCGTCTACTGGCAAAGCTTTCACAAACTGCTTCATTATACCCAATTTGATGTGTAGAGGTGGCAAAATGATTTTTTCTCTTGGGACAAGGGGCTCATTGATGACATTACATTCATTAACTGTTAGTGTAATTCTTTCAGGCCATTCCTTCTTCACCCAGTGGTCACTGCGAGCACGGCTGTCTCACAAACAAATAAAGCACAGATATTTAGTATAACCACTCTGCTGACGAAGCAAAAAGTTGACCATTTTCAAATCAACACATATTAACCATTGGTGGTCACAGTAGTTCAATTTTTCTAGCACTCGTTTAATATTGTTGTATTCTTCTTTGAGCAATGTAGAGTGGCCAATGGGAATCGAGGCATACTTGTTTCCATTGTGCAGCAATACACACTTCAAACTTCTTTTTGAACTGTCTATAAATAAATGCCAATCTTGAGGTTTATATTGAGGTATTCCCATTTTTGAAAGAAGTCCTTCAACATCTGAGCAGAAAACAAGCCCTTCTTTTGAACGATAGTACGGAAGTAAGTCGCTCTCCCTTGTGCGGTAAAAGGTTACTTTCGTACCAACACTAAGGCATTTCTTGTCTTTAAGCCTGGATGCCAATACTTCAGAAGCTTCTTTAGATAGATTAAGATCTCTTATGAGATCGCTCAGTTCCTCCTGATTAAACTGCTTCGGACTGGTCGAGCTTTCTTCAAAAATGCATGAAACATCACTTTCACTAGAGCTTTCTGAAGCTTGGTGGACAAAGTCCCATTCTAATGGTTTTTCTGGAAGATGACTAAATTGTGGCACGGGTATATCTTCACAGTGGGGTACAGGACGCCTAGCAGATTCTAAGTCCGGGTAAATCCATGATTTTTTCTTGTGACAATTAAAACCCTTTAAATCTACCATACAAAAATAACAATCATCAAAGTGGTTTTCTGTTCTCGCCACACCATTGGCACACCAAATCTAAAGCTTTTAGTTTTTCCTTTTGTCCACATTCGTAAGTGCTCAACACATGATTTGCAGACAACATGTGGAGCCCATGGCTTGTCTTGGTCACCAAGTTTAACTCCAAAGTAAGAACGGTATACTTTGCGAACAAAATCTGTAATAGACCTTTTATGCTCTTTAAGAATATATTCTCCACATATGTAACAGAAACTGTCAGGGTCATTACAACAACTTCTTCTTGAACAACTCATAGCAGGCAACATATAGCAACTAAAACTGAAAACATGAAAACCAAAATATAGTAAAAGTTACTGCATTTCAACTTTTCATTAGAATTTTTTTAGACTCCAAGATTGCTAATGGTTAGTTATTGACTTTTCTGCGTTGTTAACCTTTCTAAAAATGAGACAACTGGTCCTTTATTGCAAAACAAAATCTCCTTGTCAGCACAATTGCCAGTTATTGTGTCTGCATTATCTCAAAAACTACAGCCAATTCAGCAAAAGTAAAGTCATTTTTGGAATCAGCGCACCTGATATACTATAAAATCGTTGAAAGATCTATCGCAAAAAGAAAAAAAAAGTTTTTGTTGAGCTGTGTTATCAAGCAAAATAAAAAACAGCTTCTTCTAAGTACGGTGCGATTTTACCCCGGTAAGGCATACTATCACCCGTGCCGATTTAAAACGTATCAATTAATGCTGCTGCGCCAGCTTCATCTGCAAACACTTGTGACAGCAACAATTAACGCAATCTTTTACTAAGTATAAGCCATAGCTCCTGTACACGTAATGGTGATGATGTTGGTTTATTAATCAAGACTGGAAGTATTCAAAACAAAAGCATGATGTCTCAAACTACCATTCGTCATTTTTAAAAATGTAAGAAGGGGGAGTGTGAAACATAGTCCAAAATGATGGCATCGCCCAAGTGGTGGTAGTTTTGACAATTAAAGAAATGAGCTATTTATTGATAGGCCTATTTGACAACTTGATGGCCCCGCTTTCGTATTAATATTTGTGATATTAAGATTTTTGCCTGTGCTTTTTGCTTTAATTCGGCCTTAGCATAAAAAGAAGCGCTGCCTTTCTTTATGTCATATAACCTATTGCAATAGCCGTCTATTAAGATATTTTCAAGTCTAAACTTTCCTTCTAAATCCAACATTACAAATTGATGCTATTATTGTTTAATTTTGATCTTTTCTTAAATTTGGGATTTTATTACATTTAACTTTGCCCCTAGTCCAGACCTCCCTACTGTTAAGTGAAGATTAGTGTTTTGTACCGATAGGCAAATTCTTGCAATTACAAATATCAGCAATCAGTTTGCTATCAAAATGATAGTGGATAATTTTGCTGCCTGCAGCTGTTTTCACTAAATAGTGGCAAGAATTGAGATGCCATTTATCATTATGACCTCACAATGCGTTTTGAGCCATTATTATTATTGTGATCGCTACTTACCACTTCTTCGTAACTTTAGGCGAATTAATATGAACTAACGTCTCTGACTGCGTGCATGTACCGTGGCTCTGGCATAAACTTCGCCATGCAACGAGCAAACTAACCTGAAATGAAGCACTCCCAGTTAAGTTATAGCAGTAGCGGGGTCCCTATTAATAATGTCGAGGTTAAGAATATCAAATCAGCTGGCTGCTGCGACAGCCTCGTCCAATTGCAAAGGAAATTGCTTCAACATTTAGATGATATGTAGCTCGACACTTGCATTTTGTTGCAAACGATAAGAAAGAACCATCTTTAGCCCATCGTCTTTTTCTTGGGTAATCACCAAGCGTTTTGCTTGGAGTAGGCTACATAATAAAATTTGTATACTTCATTTTTCAATAAATCTTTTTGAATAGTTTAATGAATAATGCCAAACATGCTATCGAGAAAGAATAGACAAAATGTACCAAAGGACTTAGTTTTTTCTAGAAATTGCCATTTTGTGAACTGCAGGCACCAAAATTTTGTGTGTTTCCAACCGGTAGACTATATTTCATGAACATAGAGACTTCAGTTTTGATGGATCTTTTTGAAAATATCGACAGACAATGCAAAAGAACCAAGCTTGTGAGGAAAAGTAGTCAAAATGTACCAAAGAACAAACTTTGTCTAACAATTGCCAGTTTGTTAGGTCAAGTAGGATAATTGTGCAACTAAAAATGAAACATGATGTATAGCAAAAAATTTTTCATCAACCATTATAAACTAATCCTTAGCTTTAAGTAATTGAAGCCACATATTGCTGGAAAGCAAATTTCCTAAGCTTTCAAAGAATAGTAATTATTATTGCTTTATTAAAACTTTTTTGTATTAAAGTTACCTGTTTTCACTGAGCTCACCACTTTTGGGAGGCGTAAAAAGTTACATCACAGATCTTAAATTTCATTTTTTTCAGATTAAAATCTAATATTAACTGCACATATTATACACTATCGGCATCGCCTTGAAATAACAGTTAATTTGTTGAATAAAGTTTGAAAATCGGTTGAGAAATGAGGTCACAAATCACTTTTTAAATAAACTGATTTTGCAAACAGATTGCAATTTTTGAAAACATCTTGATATTATGATCTGCGGTAGCGAATATTTATGTTAATCGTACGAGACATATTATGACATCATACGGCTAGTTTTAACCACACAAGAAAAAAGAGAACAAAAAATGCTTAGAGGACTTAAAGTGCTTAAATAAAAAATTACTCGTAGCATAGTCAAATAGGCTTTAATTGTTGTAAAGTTGTTTTTATCGAAAGCAGCTTATTAATATCTCCTGAAACAGCGTTTAATCGCGTTTGTGCGATCAGTATTTTTTGAGAAAGAATAAAAAACAGATATTTCAATGAATCATTGATTGTGACGTCATTTTACACCCCCAAACAAATGAAAGTTTTTGTAATGTCGTAAGTCGGAAGCTGGTTTTTGTTTGAGCAAAAAGTGGTTGCCCTCTATCAAGTAAAGCAAATTCCAAAATAATATTTTGATTATGACGTTATGATGACGTCACAAATCCCCTTATGACACTCACCAGGGGGTGGTGATCAATCGTGCCAAGTTTCATACTTGTATCTCTGGCAGTTTCAGAGGAGTTAAAACAGACAGACAGACATACAGTTAGAATTGCGCTTTATAATATTAGATTACTAAAACCCCAAAGCCACGCTTTTTTGTGTTTGGGTCAGACAAGTAAAAAATAGATAGTGTAGTGAATGCAATAAACAAAACGTGCAAAAAGGCTGTTGTTCCCAGTTTCAGTTTCAGTTTATCAGATTGCTTGTCTGTAAAATAAACGCGCACGCAGATATTATACTACATTAAATATGTAGGGTGTACCCGCGAAAAAAGGGTATTTACAGCCAGGAGATACCGAAAAAACCGTTAGATTATCAGGTCAGGTATCTACTGAGAATTTGTAAATAAGCAAAGAAAATTGAGAAAAAAAGCATGAGCAAAAAATAATAAAAACAAACCACGAAAATATGTAAATACACAGCTTCAGTAACAAAAAAACAACGATTTCAAGACACACCATAACAATGTAGACAAATCAATAGGAAGCACGATCGGTTAGGGGAAAAAATAAAATGCAAGCCCTAATGATCATATTTTTCCAGAAGTTTCCTTTTTAAGTGCTTTATAAAGGAGGGCCAGCCTGGACTTTTTAAATCAGGGTTTAGTCCAGACCAAAGCTTTACTCCAGCAAATGACAGCATTTTGTGACCGTAGGAAGAATTTACTTGGGGTAAGTGGAATCTATTGGAAGTAGACTACAGTATGTCCAGTATAATGTTTATGTACAGAAGCGAGTTTTACAAAGTCTTTATCAATTTTTTGTGGAAGCTACCTTTAAATGTCTGGTACATGAATTTTCCTAGTTTCAGTTGGTAAATATCTTCAATTTTCAAAATATCAATCGCTTTAAAAATAGGTGACACGTGACAAAATTCTTTTGCAAAGGCAATAGTTTTGATCACTTTATTAAGGCGAGTAGACAAAGCTCCAAGCTCATTTTTTTAGCTGAGCCCCAAGTTAAAATATCATATTGTAATTTAGAGTAAATATAGGAGTAAAAAAAAAGTAATCATAGCGTCAACTTTGAGGTAACTTCTCATTGGGTAAAACATTTCAGTATATTTTGCCAAATGTGTTTCCAAGTGTTGAATATGAGTATAAAATTTTAGATCATCATCTAGCCACAAACCGAGATACTTTACATATTTACTGTGTAGCGCTCGTCTGTCTGTCGAACACGTGTCGAATTCCCATCAGATTGTATTCGAACAGTTCAAATTCATATAGAGAAAAACGACGGTTTCTGTAATTTAACACAAGCTAAGCTAGCATATTCAAACACACAAAACAAATGCAAGCTAACTTACCAACTGCTTATCAACGAAAGAGGAGACACTCTGAATGCCGCAAAATTTTCCACAAGTTTATGAAAAGATAGTAAATGCGTGCAAAAAAGAGAAAAGTTCGTAAGAAATGCAAACTTAAAGCTGAGACAGCAATTAGGGTCAGCAAATGATTGGCCGAAACATCATAAAGCGAAATTAGCTGAGATAGCAATTAAGGTCAGCAAATGATTGGCCGAAATAACATATAATCGAAATTACTCCCAAACCACGGCAACTTTCGATCGTAAAATAAAAGCAAGCAATGCACAGTTTAGTACAGCTTCAATATACTGCAACTAATTTTTATATTGTTTGTGATTATTTCTAGATCAATATCGATAGAATGTTGTGGAAACTTGTTTATTACCAAGTTAGAAGTTTTTTTTGTAATTTAGGGACAGTTTATTAGATCGAAACCATTTGTCTACTTTATTTCATTATTGACTTGATTTTTAAGGTAACGAATTGCTACTTAATGACAGATAAGTGTCATCTGCAAAAAGAGTTGTATTAAAGCAAGTAGATTTAGATAAATCATTTATATGCATTAAGAACAAAAGCGGATCAAGGTTCGACCCTTGGGAAATCCCATAATTAATTTTTGCCTTTTTTGACCTAGCGTTATTTATTCGCACGTGCTCAAGGCGTTTTGACAGATAACTTTCAAAAATTTATTTAAATGTCATCTGTTTCCCAGGGCGGCAGCTCGACTCCTGGCGAACTCATATAAAGAACACTTGTTCAAAAAGGACGTTCGTACGATAACAAGAACATCAAAGGGACACCAAACCTGATATAATTGCCCAATTAACAAATGAGGATCTAAAAAAGAAAGCTGCAATAGTGAAACACGTTTGCTTAAATGGACACCGGATTGATTGGGAAAGCTCTGCAATTTTGGTTATTGAAAGAAACTATAAAAAAGACGGTTTTTAGAATCATTTTATAAACGCAAAACTGATTGTGCTTTTAGCGATAAAATTAATAGTTTTTATCCCGAATAGGAAGGTTGCATATGACGTCACACATTTCGCGCGAAATAAAGTGGCAGACCAAAAGCTGTAATTTATGCTGGAAAAGTATAAGGCGAACACCGACTTTTGAAGTTATTTTGAAAACTAACAAGAAATCAATCAACAATTGGAATGAATTGTTGCTAGTTTGCTACTCGGAAACATATAAATTTAATCAAAAGCAATTTGATTGAGATTAGTCCTTTCACTTGGCTAATTTAAGCTTGGTACGGTGTGCAAATTTGTCAAACAATTGACCCTTAGACAGGTGCCATCTACATACCATTTGCTCCTCAGTTAAAAATAACTCTATGCCAATTAGATACTCGTAGGTACATTATGGGCTAAATAGGCAGATGATTGTTATTAGATCATTACTACCGGTAGCGTAAGTTTTTAGTTACCCTTTGCACAGCAGTCTACGCAATCGTCCAAAAATTGTTTAAGAAATAGTGAAGGTCAAAAAATTACATCTGATGTATATGGTCCGCAAGCTTTATTGACCAAAAATGTTAAAGAATTACTGATCAGCTGATTTTATCCGTCAATATGTAATCCAACATATGATAAACGGTACAGAAATCTGCCATGTCATTCAGGCGACAACACAATTTAGGTTTACAAGTTTTTAGTATCCTTATGCTACTACATATACTGATAAAGTTGCACACTACTTTTAACTAAAACTCAGCATTCCCAAATACGCTGATTAATCGAATATGAAACTCAACCAGAATCTGGCTACAAATAAGTTTGCATGTTAACGCATAAAAATAGCCTAACTAGTAGCAACAGCAAATAAACCTTAACTCCTCCTACCATACTTTAACCTTAGGTTCATTCCATAACATCAGTAAAACAACATATTTAAAGTTCATTTAACAACTGTCACGGTTATTCATTTAATTTGCAAAAAAACGAGATTACTCCTATTCCATTCCATTCAATGTAAAAACGCTGAAAGTGGTCTGCCACTTTTTTCAAAAGCATATTTTGATGAACTGTGATAACGTGCTTGCAACCTTCCTGTTGTAGAGATTTATATATTTTTTTAAATGCTGAAAGCCTTAATCTTGTTATGACAGCATCGTAATTGTTATCTTTGCAGAAACATTTTGAATCAAGCCGGTTTATATTAAAGCAACAAAAAAATGGATTACGAAAAATTAAAAAAATAAGGAAGCCACTGCAACTCTGTTTAATCTTTGTAACCCTCCTAAAGGATTGAAAGTAAAAGAAGATCATTGCAAAAAGTGACGGATGATGATGCTGTATGTACACATTCCAAACAAGGTCAGTATCTTTGAACCACATGTATTGACTATTTTAGTGTGTATTGCCTAAGTATCATGTATATTTGTTGTGGTGTCATGCGATATGTTTTTAACAATTCAAGTTAATTTTATAAGTTATGTGTAATGTCATCTTTGCTTAACATCTTTGTTTAGGCTTTAAATGTGGTGATCATCCATATGCTACAAGCAATGTCTGTGAAAGTAATTGTGATAAAATTGAAGTTAGACTATAAAGGCATGTTGTTGCGTAGATAAAATCTATGACGTAATCAAGACCAATTATAGCTTTTTTTATTACATTAATTTGTTTACTAGCTTCTCTTTTTTTTGCAGTTATGAATATCTGAGGAAAGTTGTTTCTTTTCCATTGCCTAGTTATAAAACGGTGTGTCAGCATCTGCAAAGCATTAAATTTTATTCTGGATTGCTCTATGTCATTCTGGATTGGATGGCAATGAAGATGTGTCATTATTCCGCAACTGATAGATATTGCTGTTTGGCGCTGGGCGAAGTGAAAATATCTCAAGGACTCCAATATGACTTATCATTGAAGCAGTTTGTCGGAAATGCTTCTGCTGAACTTAGTGGTGCGAGTAAAGCAAAGAAAAAACAACTGTCCCTACCACTGATATATTATGCAATATAGCCAAAGGGATTAAAACGAAATTTGATATGCCTTTATTGTTGTAGGTATTACTTTCCGAAATGTAGCTTTCCGATAGCATGGACTTTCCGAAAGGTAGCTGAAAACTGCTGCAGACAGCAGTGAAGCTTAGCACCACTAGTATGATTTGCTTAGTTCAAGAGTTACTCAGTAAGTCCAGATATTAAATTTATTTTAACAGCATGGTTTACCCAGGATGCTCATGAGAATTAATTTTTTCAAATCAGGGGTCAAGCTGTTCCCCATCCACAACCCCTTCAGTTTTGTCAAGCACTACACTTGGTGTACCTTGGTCATTTCATGATGATACCAAACTCATCTAATTACGAAGAAGACGATAGTCCAATGTTGTTAGATTTTATCAAGCAATATGATGGTGATGACGTGATAAGTGAGGACGACTGTGCATTAGGCATTCCTTCATTGGTGGTTGAGGAAGCATCTTAAACCGCTTTCAATGTTTGGGAATCATCAGGCTTGCACTATCTTGCTGCATGGGTTGTTTTAAAAGAATTGAAACACTTGCTTGCAATGCTTGTTTTAAATCTATTCGTGTACGGCGCGTTTCCTCAGGGCAATTTTCCGAATCTTTGTATACTCATTTAAAAAGTAGTATGACAGCAAAGAAAATCTTGGAAATACCGTTAATGTTAATACCTATTTAACAAATTTTCTTTGCCATTCGTCACGTAACATGTTACAATTGTTAAATAATGCTAAAGTAGTATTTTGTTGAAGAAAGAAAGTTGGTTTTACGTCATTTTTCCCGCGTTTTGCCTGCTCAGACGGGCTGATTCAATGTATTTCCACCGCTACATACTCCCTTTCGAACCAGGCTTTGTACTGAAGCAACGTACACTTTAAATTCCCGGATGCCCTTCCTGGCGAATACCAGTGGTGTTTCTATAGAGTTTTTAACTCCGGACCTTTCGCTCTGAAGCCCCTAACGATACCACGACACCACGGCGGCTCAAGCAGCTTGAAAATGATGAATATCCATGACCCTTTAGATTTTTTAATCTTGAAAGTGTCCGATCGAAATCACAGCATTTTTAATTGCCACGATGTCAGTGCGAAAATTTTGAAAAGGTATTTGTGTTTGCATATTCACGCCAGGAACATCAATTCCAATTTTAATCAAGAAAAACAGTTTGCCGGAAAAAGTGCTGCTTGCTTTTTAGGTATTAAATGAATTTAAATAAGTGGTTTCCGCGTAAGGTGCAAAAGTCAAAATATTTCCTTTGGGAAGTGACTTCGTGAATGGGCCATGACATCTGTAAATTGGAATTCCAACTTGCAGCTTATGTGACTACTGGTGAAAGTACCCCACCATTGCTCATTACAGTAACTGAGCAAGGAAATTAAAAAAAAAAAAGTATAGCCCACATTAAACTCTACATAACCGGGCGTAGAAATGCTACAAATATAACGCTTTAAGCTACTAGCAAAATTTATTTAAAAATTTACCATAACGAGGCTTCACCAGCAATCTCTAATGCCGCTAGCTACTCTACTGACCAAACGTTTGTTATGTTTTTAAGTTTTAATGAAGTTGTATTTCACCAGTAGAGAGGAAAATATGTGCAGGCCTACAGAGAGTTGAGCAAGCGTTCCAAAAAATCACACTATTCGTAAGTTGTATGAAAATTTCTAAATTTATTTAACTGATTTTGGCTAGAAAAAAAGAAAGCTTATTAATTCGATTACTAGTACAACGAACAATATCTCAAAAAACAAATCTTTTGTTTAGCTTCAGCAGCAGGTCTCAATGAATTATTAAACCAATTAATGAATAGAAGAATCGTGCTTAAAACAAGCGACAATTAACTTTAGGGACCATTTTTCACCTGTCAATATTACTTGCTTTTTAGCATAATTATTTGCCAAGAACTTCAGCTTTAAAATAAAAAAAATTTTTCAAATAGAGCATAATTTTAGAAAGTTACACCAAAGTATATAATAGCAGATGCCATTTTTCTATAGTAAAGTATGCGGCTGTTTGTTGATTTGGGACCCATTTCACGTTTCATTGTCGCTTAACAATGTAACCAATGGTTATCATTACTTGATGTAATAAACATACTTTGGGTTAGATGCGTGCAAACGAGGGAGCTCTACTGCACCAATCAACAGCCGCCTCAACGTGGTGGTGCAGTCCCCGACCCCGTTTGGGTTGGGTCGAAATGAATGTTGGACTTTCCGAGGGTTCCAGTTACCCCGGGCATTACCCTTCATTTTTTTGCTATGCTGCCCCCTGAACCATCGAAGAAGGGCAGCACACAGCTTCCTTAAAATTGGTCGCCTGTTTTCTCTTTTCTCCTGTCCTTCTCTTGCCCGTCGTCTCCTTATTCTTCTTCTTCTCTTGATGAGCGGTAATGTTCATCCAAACCCTGGACCCATCTTTCCTTGCTCAGTGTGCGCTGGAAATGTGACCTGGCGGGGCAAGTCAGTGCAATGCCGCATTTGCTCCAAATAAGTCTATCTAAGGTGCTCACAACTTTCCTTCTCCAAATTCAGAACACTTGACAGCTCTCACTCCTGGAGCTGCCCTTACTACTGTGTCCCCACTCGTAACACTGTGACTCTCTCCTCGGACTCCTCCGACACGTATACCTCCACTGTACAATCTAGCCCTTCGTCTGCTAGTGCTTCTCCCCGCCCTACCGTCCTCTTCAAACTTCTTATGCCCCGTCGGCCCTTTCTGTATCTTTTCCTTTGCCTCCTCACCACTGTCCCTTGCTCCTTGCTGTCCTTCTATGCCTCCTGCCTCCTTTCCCCCTCTGACTCTCTCAGGGTTTTCCAATGGAATGCTGGAGGTCTTCAAACCAGGAGCACTGAACTACTTCACTTTCTTTCGTCCCATCCGATTGACGTTATCTGCATCCAGGAATCCAATCTTAACTCATCTTCCTCTTTCCGGATTTCTGGATTATCTGCTCTGCGTTTTGATTGCACCCACTCCCAGCCTGGCGTTCTCTCTCCTGATGCCACGCACGCTAGGGGCGGTGTCATCATTTTGTCAGGCAGTGCCTATCTTTTTCTGAACTCTCTAGCTCCTCTTTTTCTAGGCTCAAACCCTACTCTGATTATGCAGGGGTCAACATCTCTCTTAACAACTCCTTGTCGCTCTCATTTCTTAATGTGTATGCCCCCCCCTATTCGCTCCTCCCCAACCGATGGCAAAACCGACTCCTTTTCTTCGTCCATTTTTCCCTCCTTCAAAAATCTCTTCATTCTGGGGAACTTCAATTGCCATCACCCCCTCTGGGACTCAAGAGGTACTTCCGACCCCGGCAAGGAGGAAATATTCGGCTGGGTTATCTCTTCTGACCTCCTCCCCCTTAATGACCCTGACTCACCCACCCTTCTACATCACTCCACTGACAGTCGCTCCTCTCTTGACATCTCCTTTGCTCCCTCTTCTCTTGCCCTTCCTTGCTCCTGGGAGGTGCTTCAGAACCTGGGTTCTGATCACCTACCAATTCTACTATCTGTCCCTCTTTCTCCGATCTTTCGCTCCAACGAGCATTCCCTTTCCTTCAACGTTTAGAAAGCTTACTGGGATGACTATGCCTCCTACTTTGACTCCCATTGTTCTTCTGCAGAAGAATACTCGTCTCTTTTCTCTGCTGCTGCTCTTCTCACCTCTCTGGCACCGAATGTGGCCAAATTTTCCATTCCTTTTGGCCGCATCAAACCCATCCTAAAGCCTGGTGGTCTGCTGAAGTGGAAGGTGCGATTAGTGAAAGACATAAGGCTTTCGCTGCCACTCACAGAAGTGATGAAGATCGCCGGGCTTACATCTCCGCTTCTCGACGCCCCTCGTCAGTCACCGCCAAGGCTGAGGCACGGCAGACGACTTGCTCTTCTCTTTCACCCAAATCAAACCCGAAAACTGTATACTCTCCCCTTCGCTCTATCGCTGGCTCTCCTTCCCCGTCTTCATCCTCTCCTAATTTCCCAAACTGTTCTTCTCCCAGGGAATCAGTTTTGGTCTACGCCGCTTACCTGAGATCTCACTTTTCCGTTTCTCAGCCAAAGACCTTGCGTAGTAGAGCCAGAGGCTACCTTTCTGAGCTCCGCCGAGCCACGTGCCTGGAGGAGTCCTATTTGTTCTTCCGCTTTCCTTTCTGTTCCATTGAACTTCTTGCGGCTGCCTCCAACCTCTCCCCTTCCACTGCCACAGGCCCACACAAAGTTTCCTATCCTTTGCTAAAACATCTTCCTCGCTCTGGCATGGACTTTCTTCTTCATATCTTCAATCTCTTCTGGTCTTCGCATTCCTTTCCTTCCATTTGGAAGACATCCTCTATTATTCCCATCCACAAAATGGGAAAGCCTCTCGACTCTCCTGCTTCCTTCCGTCCTATCTTTTTCACCTCCTGCGTATCAAAGCTGTTTAAACGCATCATTCTATCCTGTTTACTTTTCTTTCTGGAATCTAATTCCATTCTCTCTCCCCGCCAGGCCGGTTTCCACCCTGGTCGGTCTGCACTTGATCAAATTCTGTACCTTTCTCAGTCCATTTCGGATGGTTTCAACAAACCCAGGCCGGACTCATTTCGACTGGCCTCCCTCCTTGCTTTGCTCGTTGGACTCAGTCTTTTCTTTCTGATAGGCGCGCTTCTGTGGTTCATCAAAATTACAAAAGTCGTTCCTTTCGAGTCCGTCGAGGTGTTTTGCAAGGATCCGTTCTTGGATCTATACTTTTCTCTTTCTTCATCGACGATCTTCCTGCTTCTCCACCTTCTTCTGTCAGCTGCTCTCTTTACGCTGACGATCTGGCCATTTGGTCCTCCTCCGCCTCGATCCCCACTGCAGTGGAGGCCACACAAGGAGCTCTGTTTCGATTGGAGCGCTGGTCTGAGTACTGGTTTCTTCCTCTCAATCCGAGCAAATGTGAGGCCTCCTTCTTCTCAGTGGATCCCCACCAAGCTAACCTTCAACCCAACCTCCTCCTACTCGGATCCCGCCTCCGTTTCAATCCAATCCCAACCTTTCTCGGGGTCACCTTTGACCGCACTCTTTCCTTTTCAAAACAAGTATCTTCGCTGAAGGCCAAGTTTTTCCACGTCTCAAGGCCATACACTGTATCTCTGCTTCCTCATGGGGCCCTTTTAAGGAATCACTCTCTCTTCTGTATAAATCTTTTTTTCGGCCCCGTTTCACTTACACTTCACCCGCATGGTTTCCTTTCCTAAGCGTTACCAATATCACCAAATTGGAACGTCTCCACCAAACGGCTATTCACGCCATCACCGGCTGCCTCTCATCCACCCCTATTCCTCTTCTTCTCTCCGAGGCTTCTATACCTCCCTTACAAGTCACCCTGACTCATTTCACTTTCTCAGGTTTGGCAAGACTAGGAGTGAAACCCAGACTCTGCGGATCGTCCTGGAGAGCTTTTGCGTTCACTCACCCGCTCATGCTTCCTTCTACTTGTTCTAGGGAGGCTCTTGTTGCTTGCCCTCCCTGTCCTCCTTGGAATCTGCCTTCGTTCACCTTGGAGTCTACCCTTTCTTCTCCATTCTCTCGCTCTGATCGTCGTCTCTCTAGCCAAGATACGGCTGTCGCCCACCTTGAGTCCTTCACCCGTCATGATCTGGTGCTTTGGACAGACGGCTCTGTTCCTTTTCCTTTTGTCAAGGGTGGCTCTGGCGTACTTGCCAACTGCTCTCTCTGTGGCACTGAGGCCACTTTTTCCTTTTCAGCAGGCCCAGTTTGTTCAAGTTTTTCCGCAGAAGCCTGCGCCATTCTGCACGCTCTTTGCTAGTCCCGGCAGCACCTACAAGCCTGTCACTTCTCTTCTCTTCCTATCTGACTCTCGCTCTGTTCTCGCCACTATGTCCTCTCCTCCATCTTTCCTTTCATCTCAAGTTCTCTGGCAGATCTGACAGGAACTGTCTTCTCTCTCCTCCTGTTCTATCAGGCTACAATGGGTCCCCGGACACTCGTTTCTCCAGGGGAACGACGGGGCTGATGAGCTGGCCAGACGAGGAGGGCTTCTTGCGCTCTCTGCAATCCATTGTAGTCTCTCTCCTCTTATCTCTCGCATCCACTCTTGTCTTTTCTCGGACTGGAGGCGTACTGTATCATCTAAATCCTTTGGCATACAGGTTCCCTCGATTTCCATTAAGGAACTTGTGCTCCCTCGTCACGCTTGCTGTGTCCTCTCTCGTCTACGCTGCAACGGACACAGCCTTCTTTTGGGTTCTTTTCTCTCTAAGATTGGCAGAATCGAGAATCCTTTCTGCAGCGCTTGCGGACACTTTTCTCAGGGCACTTCTCATCTCATTCTGCACTGTCCAGCTACGGACTCTTTGCGCCGCTCACTCTTTGGCGACTCTCTGTCTTTGTACGACCTCTGGTCCAGACCCTGGGGAGTCGCTTGGCTTCTGGGGCTCCATGGTCCTCCGCCATGCCCCCATCCCTCGGAAGGGGTCGGGTAACCAACAACAACAACAACAACAACAGGGGGCTTTTTTCTCCTGTTTGTGATCGCTCAATTTTATCGCGAATTTGCCTGAGAGTAAAAGCGGATCTTTTTTTCTGACAGAATGACAGTGGTAAAAAACTGTATCAATAAAATTTTTTAACATTCTTGTAGTGCAAAATGACAAATGGCATGGAAATAATTGATGCAAAAGTTTCAACTTGTAAAGATTAGGCTTATTTCGTTTTTCCTTCTATTTCTGCACACTGTGTGACTGATTTCAGGTTGAATCTGTTTAGTTCAGTGTTTCTATTGTAAACTACCTTTTAATCTATGCCATAGCCAGTCAACTAAAATACTGCTCTAGCTTGTTGCAGTGGTGAGCTACCTAAGAATAGGCCTAACCATAACTATGGCAGCAAATGAAAAAATGATTGCTGCTTATGAAAATACCTTATTAGGCATTTTACAAAATGAAGGTGGATTAGAGCCATTCTTGGATGTGATATTTGGATTTTTGTGTCGTCGCACAGATTTCTTCTTAACAATGAAGAGTGAAACCCAGAAATTTGGTTTTCCTCCTGGTGTTGCTGAAAAAATGGTTTTAACTGTAAGTTTTTTGCAATTTTGAAAAATGGTTAGATTTGTTTTTTGATATATGGTTTTTGAGATGCTTTCTGAATATTACCACATCAAGTCCTGGAAGTTTGTTTAGAGTTTAGGTGAATCTTATCAAAGTTGTTGGCTTTGGGCTACAATTTTTGTTTCATATTTTTGAACAACAGTGAGCAGATATGCTCTTGCTAAGTTTGCTAATGTATTGGTAGCAAATGCGATCTGCTCAATTTCAATCCTCTGTTATATTATTTGAGTTGAATTCTTGTTTATTGTGGTATGCTTAAAAATTGGGCAGTTGCTCTTTGGTCATCAATGGCATTTTATGATTGAAAGCTGTTTTGCTGTCAGACATTTGTGATTGGTCAGTTTTAATGACAAATTAAATACATGAGTTTTGGTCATTTCTGATTTTTCATTTTCCATGACAAAATAAAAAATGTATCAAGTTTCTACCACCCAACAGTTTTGGTGGAGATAAAGTAAACGCACAGACATATGCATGCACAAATCTACAGACAGAACTCTGCTTTATACAGGGTGGGTGCTAGAAAAGCGGAAAATTTGAAGGTCAGATAAGGTCGTAAATAAAATGCATGGTTGCTGGCTTCTGATTGGTTCTTTTGTTGTCAAATGGGTGTGCATTTACAAGAACCATATTGATTTATTTACATCTTGCTTTCACTTCGATTTTGATTTTGATAACCATATCGTTAACAGAGGAAGCAGGAAACAGTTTTCTGACTTTCAAAGAAAAGTATTCTTTTCAACAAGGCTGTAGTGTTGGTGTTGGTGTTGGCATTTTAAGAGAGTGTCGGTGTTGAGACCAGCATGGTAGCACCTAGTAGTTATGAGTTATAACTAACTCCTTGGTGCATTGTAATCATTAATGCCAATTAGTAAAATAAACTGATGATTCAGTTGGCAGTGATGAAATGTTGAATAGGTAAAAAAAAGGTCTTGGTGTTGGAAAAAACAACACCGGTGTTGGCAAGTGAAAATTCAACTTGGGAATTGACAAAATGTCTACTTGTGCTACCAAATGTTTTTCAATGATCACTAGGTATTGGCTTGATAATGTTGTTGCAAAACGAGAAGGTCCTAAAGCAGATGGTACAGTTTGTCAAAAAGCAACAGGTCCAAAGAAGCAAATTTCAGATATAGCACGTGCCATATTAGGCTGACATTTCAGCAGCGTGGTACCGAGGTTCACACACCAAGGGTTTCAGTTCAGTTTTTTCAGCAATCTACTACTGATTTCTTTGCACTGAAAGATTGACCCTCAAAAAGTCCAGTTTTAAATGTCATGGATTACTGGGTTTGGAGCTTGTTATTAGCAGGACTCTAGACCTATCAGTGTGACATTGCCTCTACTGGTGATTAAAAAGTGCTTGGCAAGAGCTTGGAATGATATGCCACAAATCACCTTTCAAAGCACTATGCAAGCTTGGATTTCTAGGTTAAGACACTACTATAAAGTGCAATGATGACATTTTGAGCTACTGTGAGTGTAATATAACATTGTTCTTTGGAACACCTGGTAAAAATAAAACGCTATTTGACAAATCTCTGCTTTTCTAGCAACCACCCTATAGTATAGATTAAGGTCTAAACTGCAACAATGTTCTATCAGACTGGTTTAAAAACAAAACACAAACAAATACTGCAGAAAGTCATCAAGTGTAATTAGAAAGTGCAAGATAGGCGTACATATTGTGCTAGGCAAATTAATATACTCTAGAGTTCTTAAATGTTGGTTTGTGTATAATTGTTTGATATAACACTATATCTTTTGTAGTATTTCAAAAAATATCAGAATTTTGTTGAACAAGCTGAATTTCAAAAAAATAAAGCAGAGAAACTGTCACTGAAAGGTATATTTAAGTTAACATTGTCATTTTCCATATATTGTGTGGTTTTATTTATTACTATTGTGTTGTTTCTCGTGATCTTTTTAAATGCTTATTTGTTTAGCACTTTACTTTAACATTCCAGATCCCTTCCATAAGGAATATCAATAACATTTCAGCCTTTTATGAGCTTATGATACTTTTTTGCTATGTGGTACCTGAATTGATGTTGAATTTTGTAACTGAATAAACTGCTCTATTGTGTATTTTTAAAGCAATACTGAGGTCTATATGCATTGGAATGTGTTATAACCTCATACCTTTATTTTACTCAAGAGTATAGCAAAATTAAAAAAAAAATTGTAGGATTTTTATAAAGTTTTATATCATACTTATTTTTATAAATCTGATTATCTTGTACTCTGTACTAGCAGCTGAAATAAGTTTGCTTGCTGTTGCTGTGGTTCTTCGTTTGCACAGTTTTTAATGGCATTTGTTTATTATTTGGCCTGTTTTTGTAACAGAAGATGTAAAGAAAGAAGTTGTTGGTGACAATGATACTTCTAATAAATCTGATTGCAGTAAAAATCAAGAGAAGCATGTCAACACGTCAGCAAATGATTCTTGTAACACTGAAAATACATCTGTTAGTACTAGTAATGAAAAATCAAATAAAGCCCCAAGTGCTCAAAAAGTGGAATCTGCTTCTAGAAGTAAAAATGAGTAGGTTACTAATGTGTAATTTTTTTTGAGATTATCTTTAATGAAATGATGTCCTAGCCTGCATTTTTAAATAGAGCAGTAGTCAGTGTTTTCAATGTTATGTGTACGATTAACCCTTTGAACTTGATAATTGCTTACTCACTCAGTATAGTGCACACCCATCCAGCGTTATTTGCAAAAAATATTTAAAAATAGGCTTTTGTGCTTTTTGTATTTACACAATGATTGCAGCCCTCAAAACAACCTCAAAATCTGGGTTAAAGGTTCATATGGCCCTTTGCAGCATGCAGATATGATCCATGTTGTACAAGCTAATCTGCATGTATAGCAAAGAATAAACAAAAGTTTATTACCAAAATACATTTTACATTGTCTATGTGATTACAGCAACTTGTTCATGTACATCAGTGATGCAAAGTAAAATGCATTTTCAATTCTCAATTTACCTTCAGTATTTTACTTTGTAGGCCCATTCATGCCTACAATTAGAACCTGATTCACCAATGCACAAAAGACGCAACAGTAGTTGCATCAATAGACAGTCTTCGACCTTTGTGCGAAGTCTTTATAGCTTGCTACGATGTTGGTCAACTTTGCTTGTCTGTGCTTACTGCAAACCACACAACAATTTTTGGTTGTAGCAAGCTCAGCTCGTTCCACTTCATGTCTTCTAACATCAGACAGGCAAATATCTGGATGTGCATTTGAACATCAACGCCCCTGCAAAGTGTTGCTATTTACAACCTTACAATCGTACTCAATGAATGAAAGCAGCCTATGGTATGCCAACCGTGATGTGCAAAAATGATGTGCTATCTCTCATTCATTGACCATGATTATAATTTTTACTTCTAATTTTTAATTTTGATACTTTTTACTCTCTTGTTCACAGCCCCAAAGGTGTATTATCAATGCAACAGTTTTTATTGATTTCTTTAAACATTTTAATATTTTGATTTAAGCCTTGTTTAAACAAAACCATTTAGATAAACATGGTCTTTCACCTGCATGCCGATTTTTTATGACATAAAACAGTGGGTTACAAACTATAATCGGCATTTCTTTTGCGAGCAAGAATTTGAATCTATACATAAAAAGATTTGATTTCCAATTGTCAAAAACTTTTTATTTGTTGGATATTATTAGTACTTGTTTATTTCAGTCCAACAAAGATATAACAAGTAATAAAACTAAAATCAAATATAGGCTATTCCCATAGTTCTGAACGTTTTTTGTATACCCCTCGCAAACTCCAGACACAGTCAATTTCTCCCTCCATAAATCACAAAAAGATAATTTTAAAGATATAAGTTTTATTAAAAAAATTAGAGCTCAGTGCCTCATAGCACTTTAGAAAATTTCGAGAAACATGAGTCAGGTGTGTTTGAAGATTTACCGAATGTTAGTGTTTTTTTATTTGAACGAAATGTCTGCAATGGCAATAAAAACGCTTTTGACTAAATATGTAGTCAAAAATGGCAAAAGCCTTTTCTTTGTTACTGTAACAGATTTTTTTAACTCAGCATAAGCCAAGTGCTGAATCTGTCCTTTGCCCTATTGGAGCTTTCAGCCAACGCATCTAAGTTTGCCTCCCCTCTTTTGCCACGGTTCTGTCAGTTGTACACGTCTATGCAGCTTCTTTATTTTGAACAAATGTAACAGCCACACTGGCGACTAAGAGCATACTCGAAAATGATTTTTGTCGGTGCAAAAATGAAGTATAGATTAGCTGTGGAAGGTGCTAACTCAACAACAAAATGATACTAAAACAAATATTTACCTGACTTCAGGATGTCCCAAAAAATGTATATACTTTTTGGATTGTCATAACTTAATCAAGTTATTGATTTTGACGTGTAAATAAAATTGATGCCGGAGAAAGAATACACATTTAAAGAATTTGAGAATAAAAAGTACAAAAACGTATCAGATTAACTCTTAAGAAGATAAAAAGACACTTGGGAAAATTTCAGGAAGTCCCAAAAAAGATATACACATTATATCCACTTGTTACAAGAATTTGTTATTTACCACGCTGCAAGATGAGTTTTACTTTTAGAAAGTTGGTAGACCTTCCCCTTTCATTGTGATGTGAGAATTTATATGGATAAAAATATGCAAAACTGATGATTTGGAAGAAGAGGTACAGTTGTATATCCATTCAGTTCACCAGATTTGACACCCGTGAATTTTTTTGTGTGAAGGTTTCTAAAAGACAGAGTTTACAGCAATACACCTGAAACTATTGCTAAAATGAAAGTGGCAATTTGAAAAGAATGTGCTTAAATACCGGAGGAAATGTTGCAGGACGTTCTAGGTCCATTTCTTCAAGATATAAAAAGCGTGTTTAACAGAACGGCAACCAGTTTGAGCACTTATATGAACTCGTCATTATGTAAACTTTCTGAAATTGCCCTAAGTGTCTTTTGTCTTATTAAAAGTCAATTTGGTATGTTTCATACATTTACTTTCAAATTCTTTAAATGTGTATTCTTTCTCTTGTATCTATTGCATTTACAAGTCAAAATCAATTACTTGATCAAGTTATAACGATTCAAAAAGTGTATACATTTTTTTGGAACACCCTGTATTTAAGCTTCTAAATAATTAGACTTAAGCAGTAGAGACGATGCAAATTCCTTTAGATTCTCACTAAGGCATGGAGCAATTCTTCTAGTAACCAAAGGATTTAAAACTGTCTTCCGCTCGCTGGCAACTCAAAGCAACAACGAACTCAAGACCAAAAAGCAAGTATAATGGCTGCTGTCTGGAAGCAGTCTGAAGCTTAAGCAGACTAGATAAGTGTCAAATAAATTAATTCACTTGCCATCAATTATCACACAAACCAAGAGGCTTAGACTTCAAAACTCACTTGTAGCAGCACAATAAAACGTGAGAACAATATTTAACAGTTATCATAGCTAATTTGGCATACATTACACTCACATGGGAATTTAAACACATCAATTAGTTTTCGGCACATGAATTGTTTTTATGTTGTCACTTTTAAGTCCAAAACTTATGTGAGTGTAAAAAGTATTTGTAATTCACATTTTCAGTGTGGAATAGCCACATGAATAAATCTTTGTCTTGGAGTTTGCATAGAATATTTTGCCCTTGATACATTATTCCATATCTCAGAACTTTTCTAATCTAAATACTTGGCAGTTTCAATCATGTGTAGTAGCTTACTTTTTGTTTTATAAAAATTTTAAAATCTCAAAAGAATTGTGGAACACCCTTTATAGTCCGAGGTTATGAAGATGTCATTGCACTTGCGTCTCATGGTTGAATGTGCTTCCAAGCTCGTATGTATCTGATAGTAGTGCTGAGAGGGCAACCAGAGGGTCGGATTCTGACCTGGCATTAATTTAATGAGCTTAGAATCTAAGTAGGAGCCTCAATCACTCAAGTTACCCATGTTTTTGCTGTTATACTCCCTCCATCCCCCTTTCCTCCGACGAAAAAGGCACAAAATTTAATTGCAAAATGATAATCCCCCAAAACCAAAAAAATTCTCCAATCAAAAACGAGCTCAACAAGCCCCATCTAGGGATGGGCAATTCAGAATAATTACTATTCCAGAATAGTTAAACCAGAATCCGAATCCATTTTTTTGCATTTAGTACAATCAACATGAAAGCGTTTATTACAAGTTTACCACAACAAAAGCACAATTAGAGTTCGAGTTTATTGCAGTTCAATACATTTATCATTTCTACATGTTTGCCCATGTGTGCAAGTTAGTTTTGGAATCATTGCATGCAATCGATACTTTTGCAAAGAGAAAATCTGTGACCATGCAACGTGATAGAGCTTGTAAGCAGGATATAAACCGAATCCTATTATCCGGTTTGAATTGGCATTTTGGATTTGCATAGTTTGGGTTTTAAATCCTTCGGATTTGGTATTCTGAATTGCCCATCCCTAGCCCCATCTCCCTCTAATTGAATTCTTTTTTTAAAGCCACTAGTTCTGACTTCAAAAACTTAAATAGTAAGTCGGATCACAGTCTTATAACACCCCTGGTTACCTAATAGCTAGATCACGTTGCAATGTTTGCTGCGCATGATTGCCTTTAAGTTATTGAAGTTGCAGTGTCATTATTTGTTGAAAACGTAGGATTTTCATTTAGTTGTTTTTTGTTGAATTTAGGAATAAAATTTTTCGTTTAATTATCTCCATATAACAGCAGCAGTTTGGTGAAATACTGGAATTTGTACAAAAATGATAAAGCAATAAGTAAAAACTTTTCTCCCCAATTTCTCCCATGCAACAAAGTTCCTCCCAGGAATCAATAATTTGTTCTTTGTTGAGCCAAATGTCGAAGGTGAAGAGAAATTAATGCAAGCAGTCCGGTTTGCAAATGATCACGCTATGATCGCGAAGACTGAAGAAGGATTGCAGAGGATGATGGATGAAACAAGCACCGTTGTTGAAAAATGTGGAATGAAAATAAACATTAAGAAGAATGAGATTATGAAAATCTTTCAGTAATGTAAGGACAGCAGTAAATGGAGCGATACTTTAGCAAGTGGAAGAACTTTAATACGGCAGGTCTTTTTGCAAAGGGGTGTTCAAAGAAGGAAGTCTGGGCACAAATCAAAATGGCTAAAGCAAATTTCAACAAGAGGTGAACCGTTCTGACTTGTCGACTAAAACTGGAGCTAAAGAAAAGTCTAGTAAATATCTCTCCATGTTAGTGTACAGATCACAAGTGTGGGGTTTTAGGAAAGCGAATAATGCTAGACTAGAAACATTTGAAATTTAGAATTGGAGGAAGATGGAGAGAGTAAAGTAGACAGACAGATTGACAAATAGAAAAGTCCTGAATCTTTTGAATAAAACTTTGAAACCATAAACAGAGATCCAAAGAAAAAAAGAAAGTCGATAGGACACATTCTAAGTCATGAACTTTTGTTAAGAATTGTGTTGGAGGGAAAAATGGAAGGAAGACTTTCAAGAGGAAGAAAGAGAATAACAATGGTGGACGGTATTAAAAGCAGGAAAAGTTATGAAATTAATTAAGAAAAGAGCTGAAGATTGAGAAGAGTCGTGAAGTGATGTTAAAGCCAAGTAGCTTCCAGTTGATATCCACCGGGCGATACAAAAAGAAACTTAATACAGTAATCGTAAATTAGAAGCAAGTTTCGAGATGACACGTTTACGTATAAAATACGGTAACAAAACATAAGTGAAATAAAAGTGTTTTCTTTTAATGATATGAGTCCATTTTTCTTGTAGCTTGCCGTCTTTAGGAATTCAAGAACTGTCATCTCCGGCCAATTTCTGAAGTTTTCTTTGCAGTTACGACCACAGCCAACATTAGGCATTTTCTTTAACACCGGTTCTTTAACGTCTCAGGCTACTAGCTGTGGAGAAATAGCAAAAAGTTAGTGTTTAACGAGATATCTATGTTAAGACCAGCCCTAAGGTCTACTACATTACAATATTCTGTGTTTTTTTTCTGTTATACCCTTACTCACTACCAGTAGTAGATGTAAAGTGAGGCAGTTACTTCAGGCCCCTTTGAAGAGTAAGCCGCCCCATTCCCTTTCCAGACATATCCGGAAATTCGGAGTCAACTTCTTTGATTTCCAAGAGGTAGGTCACCGATAAGTTAGCCTGCCTTACTTTAGCCTTCCGGAAATGCGATCTCCAAAAAATGGCTGTCACTCTTGATTCCACTGCAAAAAGACCTATCGCAGCCTCCTAAAAGGTCTTTATTCAGAACTTGGGGACTTGGTGGCCACTCATGAATTTTTGCCTCAGGCTTCTAGAATCTTCAATCTACTGTTGCTCACAGTTAAACCTGTAACCTATTGTGCCGATACCACTACCGCACATTTGTTGCTTATTTTCTTTCTTTTTGGCCTCACGACTAAAATATCTACACCTCTACATTCGTCTTTTTTATGGGCTCTCATTAGAACTAAAATATATCAGTACAGGGTACGGCACACCTGTGCTTATTTTTAACTCTTTAATTAGAAATATAGTGCACTGGTATTGCACACCTGTACTTGTTTTTTGATTTTTGATGCGAAATAAAATAGCCTACATTGGTTCCACACGTCTGTACATATTTTTGACGTGTACTTGTTAAAACTAAAATATGCTGGTGTCGTACTTACGTATTTATTTTCTGGCTGCCAATCAAAACTGAAGTACACTGACATTAGTATTGCTCATCTTCACATTTTTCTAGACGCTAATTAGAGCTAGAGTATGTTGATAGCTTACCGCTCATCTGTAGTTATTTTCTGGCCTCTAATCAACAAAATTATATTGCTATTGCACATGTTTTTTGCCTCTATGTAAGCCAAACGAAACTGCAACGCACATCTGTTCATGATGTAGCCGATATTGTACGAAGTTTGTGAAAGTGTTACCAACTATGATGACGTCGTAATTCAGCTGAAAGCCTTGTTTATCCATATGGCTCTGGTTTAACTAAGTTATCTGTGCATGGATGTGTAATGTATGTATTGACAGCTTTGTGAAGGGCTATAAATGTGACAATACAGGCAAGAAATATTTCAAAGCAATCCCGACAGTTACAACGGCGCCATTCGTGATAATTATTGTTGGTCACAGAACTACGATGACGTGGATGTAAAAATAACTGTTCCCCAAACAGTGGCACGCGCAAAACAGGTTTGCTCTTGATACAAATGTAAAGCTCATAGCAAAAATCTAAAACTGTACTTGTGAACAAGTACAATAATGCTTGAAGTTCTTGTTGCATAGAGCAGAATCGTGTGATGTGGGAGCCCTTCACACTCACTTGTACACCGAATCTAAGCTGTGGAAGGAGATATTTAGTATCATTTTTCTCTAATGATCCAATTTAACTGAATATAAACGGGCTCGATGTGCACCATTTTAAAAGCCGTTTTACGCCTACAGTGCTTGAATCATATTTGTATTTAAGCTGTTATCTTAGCTTCCGCTTACTAGCAAAATAAAAAGAAGTGAAACAACTTTCACGGGTGGTGAAAGTGAAAATTAACTTTCTGAAATGTCAAATTACTCTTGGTCTGCCACAAAACATATTTCCTTCGACTTATTGTGATAGGTTTTCTATAGTTGCAATTAAGTACTAAATGGGGTGGCTTGCGTTCCAAAAAATACCAAGTAGTCAGATCAGGTGGTGCAATCTTGCTTGCGTTATTAGGAACTGTTGCTAACTCTGGAGTTCAATTTGAATTCAAATCAAAACCAGGCACGATTTGGGTTATAGGAAAAATGTAGAACTTTTGACAAAGTCTTGGCCTTTTGCTGTTTGATGTTTGAAGTTAGGTGGCATGAATTTGCTGTAATTGTTTTAAGAAGGTTACAAAAATATGTTTTTCCGCAGCTTTTCGTGATAACTCCTATTAGTTGCACGATTGCAACAAATGGGAAGAGCTTGATCGAACAAGATGACGCCTTTTTTGATTTCATGACGCGTTGCGTAACTACATATTTTTAGCAAACCAATATGTTTACAAATGCGAAAGTCAAAATCCTGTTGAACCATTTTACCATTTTACCATTAATACAATTTTTTTAGGTAATGGTTGACATTCAACGTAAACATTTAAAAGTTATGGTTAAGAAAAATGAAACTAGTTCATGCGAGTTCGAATCCTTAATTGACGATGATCTTCAACATGAAGTGAATAGAGAGGAAAGTATGTGGTCGCTTGAAAGCGGGAAGCATATCAGTGTGAGTTAGAGTGTAGTTGCTAAGATTTAAATCGGTTTTGGTCCCATAGCAAAGTTGACCGGGTTCACCTCATTCCTTCCGCAACAGCTTGTACTCCATCTCGCCACATAGCTCAATTCAGGGTACCCTCCTTTTTTAAACCATTGTTATAAAAATGGCAAAACAACACTTATTGTGTTATGCACGGTTTCACGTAAATAAAGCGATTGGTATCTATCACTATTTGTATCCGATGTTGATTAGAAGTTACTGCAGCAACCTAGCTTTACGTTTTTGAGCATTTCCAAATGTATACCGAGTTACCAATGACACCTTTGGAATTTCAACGGTACGGCTCGAAGTCCAAAACCATTTCACTCCATTATGGCGTTTTTTTTGTGTTACACAATGAAGTGTTTTTCGCCCTTGCGTTATTGTTGGGGGCGATGTTGTTATCAGCTTCTCAATACAGTTTAAGTTATTTTATTTTCCAAACAACACTACTACGTTGTTCTGTATACGCTGGAGTAATTCGGTATTACCCATTATAGATGTTTTTATTCTATCATCCGCATCTTTTTGAGCCAGATTACGTATTTTTATAACGTGAAAACAAGAGTCTTTATCTTTCAATTAGAAATAGCAAACCGATATAGTCTTAAGCATTTCAGTAGAACAAGAGGCGTGTCGCTTCATATACTACTTTTCAATCTTATTTGATTAAAACCACTTGCTTTTTTCATGTTCTTTAAAACAACTTTTCGTTGGTCTACACTCTACACAGAGGCCGATTTAATGTTGGTTGTAGGCTATCTGTTGATTATTCAAATAAAATTAATTTTGATCTTGCAGTGCATCAGTAAGTTTCGCAGTTAACGCAAAATGCATATCATATTTTTATTATCATCATTGAGTAGGCTAGTTTTTCAATGCCCCAAATACTGACTAAAATTGAAATCTCATGCTTGCACTTCTGCGTTGCAACCAGAAAACAAAGACTGTAGGAGCCACACAAAATGACTCATTGTGACCGAACTAAAAGCGTAATTGAAAAAAATTAGAAAAATGTTTGTCGAAAGATGACGATATAGTAGTCGATTTTACGCTTTTTTCCCCCGTGATTCACAGGCTCCGACGCGCTGATTCGGTGTATGTCTGTCTTTGTACACTCGCTTTCGAACCAGACTTTGCTGGAGCAACGTAACACTTGAAATTTTGTATGCCCTTCCTGGCGAATACCAAAAGTGTTTTTATAGAATTTTGAACTTTAGACCTTTTGTTTCGAAGCTCATAACAATACCACTACACCTCGGCGGCGATCAACTTTTTATTTAAAAAAAAATTATTTTACTGGGATTTATACTAATTTAAAGAAGTTCTATTTCCTCCTTCCATGTTTTCTGCTTGCATGCATACAAGCAATTCTTCTAGTTACTATTAGTATTGCTGTTGTTTTTAGTATCAAATCGATTTTAGATAACTCTTACCAAAGACAAAAATATTTGGTGGAGCATGTTATTGTTGAGTGAAGAGGAGATTGATATTCAAAAAATCGCCCCGGAGCGATCTATGGCTGACATGGATGAAGAAGAGAAAGCTGTGATTAATAAACTACAATTCGATGACCGACAGAAGAAATTGGGTTTGCCTCAAAGTCATGAACTGGTACGTCTGTGTTTTACTTGTTATTGTTACGAGCTTCAGAACTTAAGGTATGGAGTTCAAAAGTCTTTAAAAGCACCATTGATATTTGTCAGGAAGGGCTTTTGGAATTTAAAGTGCTACGTTGCTTCAGCAAAGAGTCTGGTTCGAAAGCGAGTGTGTAGAGGTAGATATCCACTAAATCAGCTCATCTGATCCTGTATATCACGGAAAAAAAGACGTAAAATCGACTTTTTGCACTTCTTTTCACTTGGAAGCACGGTTTGCAAATTGACGTCTTTAGACTTCTACTCTAAAATCTAATATTACCTATTCGAAAGAAAGGGACAATCTGTTTCGATTTAGACAAAAATAATAATTGCTGACTTCTAGCTTTACCTTTACCGTTAATTGCAAGATGCTTGGAGAACAGCTTTACTATTTTATACCGGTGAAGCTTGGTGTGAATTACTATCTAAGGGAATTTATACTCTTGGAAAAATGCGTACCCAAAACCTTATGTGTACCAGCATGGAAAAAGCACTTTGTTTTGTGCAACGCAAGAATTTTTTAACGGGAGCTGGGAGTCTACTCATAATTTGTTCATTGTGAATTTTCTAGATATCCACATCTTCAAAATCATAAAGTTGCCTGGTTTATCCATGCCTTCACCAATTAATATATATTGCCATAACGTAGCTTCTGATTAACAACAAATTACTTTAAATTTTACGTCTGTGTGATTTGCTTCTTTCTCGCTTGAAAGATGTGCCTCTCTTTTAGTTCGGGCTTTCTTTCTTCGGAGTATCAAAATGTTTACATGGAATTTTGCCTTCTGTTTTTTGATACCCACTTTAAAATTACTTTTAAAATGAAAATGTGATTAAGCTTGTTCGATCATAATTATGAGATCATGTTCGTTTTGCTAGCCTTCGGTAACATTGGGCCACCACGACGGTCACACAAGCAATGAGAAATCCTCTTGAGTGCGTTTTCTCAGAATGTTACTGGTGAGCTTGCCTGCTTTTCCTCATACTATCCCTTATGTGCTAAACGTCAAGCAGGGAAGATGTGAATAATATTTTTAAGGCTCAGGTATGAATCGGCAAGAGAATTAAACCCAGATGTATCAAGTACAAGTTGCTGAACGCTCTAACCACTTCTCCACCATCTTGGTTATTCTGCTTGCTACTCTATGAAATATCTCAAAACCTTGAATCAAAAATGAGAACTTTTCTCTCATGATTCCTCACCAATTATTTAAGTGCGGTCGTGGTTGTCTGTTTACTGTTCAGTCTCTAATTTTTATAATTTGTTTTAAAATTGTTCAGCAAGTTCATGAAATGTTGAAGAAAGGTTGGGATGCTGAAGGATCTCCTTTCAAAGGACAGGACTTCGATCCTAAGATGTTCAATATCTCTCCTGGTGCAATTGATAAATAAAATGTATATGCTTGCAGTAGATTTATTATTGATTAGAACACTTACAATTTTTTTATATGTTTTCTGCGAATAAACTTTTTATTGGCATTGCGTACTTAATTAGGTAATTAACTATTTTTCCACATTTTATGGCATCACTTGTTCAAACGCACTAAGCGGGACTTTTCACGAGAGCTCACGGAAAATTAACCGTAAGCCTTTGTGTGCCAGTAGTTGAAGGTCCAGGCAGCTAGCTTGGTGACCAGATTGAACCGATGAAAAAGTTCGCCTATAATATTAATAAGGAAACTTTTTTGTACAAGGATGACCGGATGTAGAAACCCTCTTCGTTGTTGGCAGTTTTCCAAAAAATCTCTTAGTTTTACAAAAGAATATTTTTGGAAAGTTGCGCAAATTGCTTTGTGCGCGAGTGTATTTTTTTATTGTTGTTACGTGAGTTACGAATCAGAAACTAGAATGAAGAACATGCGCTTTTGCAATTAGCAAAAAAACCTTTAAAAACTAAAACAAAGCCGTTATAGGAGAGAAAAATACATGTTCACTTTTAAGTTGATGTTTAATAGCCGGGTTGAGTTGCATTCAAAATCTTGGTAACGCATGAGTTTTAAATTAGGGTGGTCATACTGTACCGATATATACTTTTAAATTTAAATGTATTTATTGTCATTATGTTTTTATCCTCCGGTCTCGAAAAAGTTTGCAATTATTAAAGAACATCCTTAAATTCAGACTATTTCCGAGTAGTCAGTACTGCTGACAAAAATACATTTCTGTGACAAGCTGGGAAAAGCTGTAAAGCTCACACGAGCACTTAACTAGAAATCTCACTGTTATAAGGCGGCGCTTTAAGTCTGGATGGAAACCTTCATTGCAGCAATCAACAGCCGTCTCAGCATGGTGGTGCGGTCCTCGAGCCCGTTTAAGTTGGATCGAAATGGCTGTTGGCCTTCCTGAGGTTCACCCCCGGCACTCATCTCATACAAACCATTTATTTGCCGTGCTGCCCTCTGAACGATCACAGAAGGGCAGCACTCAAGCCTCTTTAAAATCGGCCGACTGTTTCCTCTCTTTTTATCGCCTTCTCATTTTTCTTTCTCCTGATAAGCGACAATGTTATCAACCTAAGCCTATCCGTGTCTTTTCCTGCTCAGTGTGAGCTGCTAATGTGACCTAAAAGGGTAGGTCGGTGCAATGCTGCACCTGCTCCAAATGGGTCCATTTAAAGTGCTCACTACTTTCCTTCTTTAGAATCAAAGCACTATGCAACTCTCACTGCTGGATCTGTCCTCGTAGCTGCGTCCCTGTTTCTTCTGGAGTTCCCACACCTACTAACACTGTGTCTTCTTCTTCTGATTCTTCTAGCTTCTACAGTATATCTCCACTGTTCAATCTGCTACATGTGACCCCCGTCTGCCAGTGCAGCTCTCCCGCTCCAATTTCCTACCCTACTTCCGCCCACTATCTAGTCCACCTACTTCTACCCACTATCTAGTCCTCCCCACTCCTACTTGTTTCTCCCCTGACTCGCTCAAGGTTCTTCAATGGAATGACGGAGGTCTTCGCGCCAGGAGCGTTGAACTACTACACTTTCATCTCGTCTCATTCTATTGATTTTATTTGTATCCAGGAACTCAACCTTAACTCATCTTACTCTTTTCCGATCCCTGAACAGTTTTCTCTGCAATCTAATGGCACTCACTCCTGGTCTGGCATTCTTTCTCCCGATGATCTACACGCTGGCGGTAGCGTCATCATTAACGCTATGCCTATTTTTGAACTTGTAACCTCGCTTCTCTTTTCGCTTTACCCCTAATCTGATTATGCAGGGGCCAACATTTCACCTAACAACTCCTCCTCGCTCTCTTTCCTTAATGTTTATGATTCCCTTATTTGCTCTTCTTCGACGGATAACAGAGACGACTGCTTTTCTATTCCCCATTTTTCTCCTCCTCTAGAAATCTCTTTGTTCTGGGGGACTTCAACTGCCATTGCCTCCTATGGGATTTAAAAGGTACTTTTTACCTCCGTGGGGAGGAAGTATTTAATTGGGTCATCTCCTCTGACCTCCTTCCACTCAATGATCATGACATGCCAACTCTTCTGCATCGCTTCTCCCACTTGCTCTTAGGAAGTGCTTCTGGACTTTTGATTTGATCACCTACCAATTCTACTCACTGCTCCTTTTTCTCCGCTCTTCCGCCCCAACAAACATCTCCCTTTCCTTCAATTTTCAGAAAACTCGTTGGGATGACTTTGCCTTTTACCGCGACTCTCACTGTCCTTTTGCAGAGGAATACTGCTCTCTCTTTCCTCTGCTGCTGCTCTCTTTACTTCCCTGGTACGGAATGCGGCCAAATTTTCCATTCTTTTTGCTGCGTCAAACACCAACCTCAAGCCTGGTGGTCTCCTGAAAGGGAAGAAGCGGTAGGTGAAAGATTGCTGCAGCTCATAAAAGTGATAAAGATCAACAGGCTTACATCTCGGCTTCCCGACATGTCTCGTCTATCATCACCAAAGCCAAGGCCAATGCATGACAGGCGACATGCTCACCTCTCTCTCTACTTCGTTCTGTCGTTAGCCCTTCTTCCTCCTCCAGTAATATAGTCACCTGTACCTCTCCCAGAAAGTTGGCTGCGGTGTTCGCCAAGTCTCTGAGATTCCACTTTCCTGTTTCCCAGCCAAAGATCTAGCGTGCAGGCCCAGAAGCTATCCGTCCGAGGCTCGCCGATCCACGTGCCCTAAGAAGTCTCATTTCTTTTACTGCTCCCCGTTCTCGGATGAATTTTTCGCCGTTGCCACAAAACTCTTTTCGTCCACTAGCCTGGCCCAGATACAGTTGCCTATCCCATGCTAAAGCACCTTTCTCACTCTGGCATGGATTTTCTCCTACACATCTTAAATCTTTTCTGGTCTTTGCATTCCTTTCCTACCATTTGAAATACATCTATTGTTTCCATCCATTGGATGGAAACGCTTCTCGACTCTCCTGCTTCTTTTCGCCCAATGTCTTACACCTCCTGCTTGTTAAAGTTTTTTGAACGCATCATTCTATCACGTTTACTCTTCTTTCTGGAATCTAACTCCGTTTTCTTGCTCCGCCAGGCTGATTTTCGCCCTTGACGGTCTACTCTCGATCAAATCGTGTTCATTTTTCGGTCCATTTCGGACAGGTTTAACAAAACCACGCAGGGCTCTCGAAAGATTCTTGCTATGATCGACTTTTTGAAAAACTCGATCTGGCACTCCGCCTTTTTCCGCAAACTTATTTCGGCTGGCCTCCTCCTTGCTTTGCTCATTGGACTCCATTTTTCCTGTTTAATAGGCGTGCTTTTGTGGTTTTTCAAAGTTACCAAAGCCGCTCCTTTCGAGTCCGTTGAGGTGTTACGCAAGGATCCGTTCTCGGCTCTGTACCAACGCTTCGCGCACGCAACGGTGCTCAGGCGAGAACGATACCCCGGCCTCCCGGTCTTTTCTCTCTCTTCATCAATAATCTCCTTGTTTCTCTGCCTTCTTCCGTCAGCTGTTCTCTTTATGCTGACGACCTGGCCATTTGGTCCTCCTCCCTCTTGATCCCTACTGCCGTGGAGGCTACACACGAAGCTCTGAAGCGATTGGGGCGTTGGTCTGAGTATTGGTGTCTTTTTCATAACCCGAGCAATTTTTGAGACCTTTTTCTTCTCAGTGGATCCCCACCGAGCTAACCTCCAGTCCAACTTTTCTTGGAGTCACCTTCGACCGCACTCTTTTCTTTCCAAACATGTATCTTCGCTGAAGGCCAGCTCTTCCCTCGTCTCAAGGCTTTGCGCTGTATCTATGCTTTTTCGTGAAACCCCTTTAAGGAGTCACTCTCTCTTCTGTATAAAGCTTTTCTTCGGACCCTTCTCACTTATGCTTCACCCGGATGGTTTCCTTTTCTTAGCGTTACCAACTTTACCAAATTGGAACGCCTCCACCGAGCGGCCAGTTGCGCCATCACCAGCCGCCTCTCGTCCTCCCCTATCCTACTTCTCCTCTCTGAAGCGTCACTACATCTTTTGCAAGTTACTCTGACTCATTTTGCCCTGTCATCTTATGAGCGGGCCCTTGGCCTCCCAACCTTCTTTCCCATTTTAGATTTGGCCAGACTTGGAGTAAAACTAAGACTCTGCAGATAATCCTGGAGAGCTTTTGCGTCCACTCACTTGCTCATGCTTTTTCCTACTTCTCTTAGGGAAGTTCTCTTTGCATGCCCTCGCTTTTCTACTTGAAACCTGCCTTCCTTTACTGTTGAGTCCACCCTTTCCTCTCAATGCTCCCATTCTGAATCGTAAAAATCGAGAATCCTTGGTGCTGCGCCTGTGAGCATCAGTGCCACGGCACCTCTCATCTCATTCTGCCCTGTCTAGCTACGGACTCTTTGCGCCGCTTGCTTTTTGGCGATTCTCTATCTCTATACGACCTCTGATCCAGGCCCTAAAAAGTTGCTCGGAATCTAAAGCATCAAAGTCTTCTGCCATGGGCCCATCCCTCGGAAGGGGTCGGGTAACAACAACAGTATAAAAACCTTCATGCTTAATTAGTGATCTATCGGGAGTGGTCATATTGCCAGAAGTTGGGAGAGTGGGAGGAAACTAAACTAGTGATCGTTTTTACTACTAAGTTACGGTAGCAGGCATTTCACGACTTTGGTGTCAAATTGCAGCGTGTTTCTGCATTTTTCTAAAAGCTTGATATTAAAAATGTGTTTTTGTAAAAAAATTGTTTATTACAGTACCTTGCTTCAAACAACATAAGCTGTAGTATTGCTCTCGTAATGTTCAAAAAAAGATGTTTAAAATAGCCTAACAATCAACTTGAGTGAAAGTGTAGTTATTTACCAAAAAAAGACTCAAGTAAAGGTAGAAAGTAATAATGGGCATCTTTACCTGAGTAAAAGTAAAAAGTAGTCGATAATAATTAAATTACTTAAGTAGGCTACTGATAGTGTAAGTAGAAAGCAATTTAATCTCTTTAGAAATTTTGCACTGCATCACTCTAAATCGAAGGTTTTCAATTGGGGGTACTCGCACTACTGAGAATACAAGAAAAGTTTCCAAAAAGGCAAACCTCTCGACCAATTTGTAGCTTTTTTCCTAATCGAAATCAAAGACAACATGTAAATCTTTTTTATTTTTCGGAGATCAAATTTTCGAAAACAAAATTTTCCCAATTGATATAAAAAAACAGCGTGAAGATCTTTTTAAAGAGATCAACGTTTTGAAACTAGTAATTTTGTTTTCAAATGCGCTGCTCGTTTATAATTATTGCCGTTAGATCGCAGAGAAAACTGTTCAGGGATCGGAAAAGAGTAAGATGAGTTAAGGTTGAGTTCCTGGATACAAATAAAATCAATAGAATGAGACGAGATGAAAGTGTAGTAGTTCAACGCTCCTGGCGCGAAGACCTCCGTCATTCCATTGAAGAACCTTGAGCGAGTCAGGGGAGAAACAAGTAGGAGTGGGGAGGACTAGATAGTGGGTAGAAGTAGGTGGACTAGATAGTGGGCGGAAGTAGGGTAGGAAATTGGAGCGGGAGAGCTGCACTGGCAGACGGGGGTCACATGTAGCAGATTGAACAGTGGAGATATACTGTAGAAGCTAGAAGAATCAGAAGAAGAAGACACAGTGTTAGTAGGTGTGGGAACTCCAGAAGAAACAGGGACGCAGCTACGAGGACAGATCCAGCAGTGAGAGTTGCATAGTGCTTTGATTCTAAAGAAGGAAAGTAGTGAGCACTTTAAATGGACCCATTTGGAGCAGGTGCAGCATTGCACCGACCTACCCTTTTAGGTCACATTAGCAGCGCACACTAAACAGAATAGGCGTAACACTTTGTTTCCTATGGAGGGGACTGACAGAGAAAAGACTGCTTTGCATCGCAAGTCACGAGACCTTGTTTGGGATCAACGTTTTGAAGTGTAGGCAATGAGGTGTGACATTATTCTGAGGAGGGGGCCGATAACAGTATGGGGGTTGCAGCACATCGACACCTTACTTTTACGCCTATGCCTCCCAAGAAATTAAAATTCTTATCCAAAATCAATTGTGATATCTAAATAAAGGTTGTTTTCTTGTGGTATACACCAAAAGCTTAGAAACTTGTAGGACTAAATTTGCCCCTGAAATAAAAGTGATAACCATAAAAGTTGTTTATCATGATTGGAACTAAATTTTAGTAATTTGGGCGTTTTTGCAGGAAGTGAAGTTAAAAAAACAGGACATATCACTGTTTCCCGAAATTTCTTAATGTGCAAATGAATTGTTTAGATAAAGTGGCTTTACTTAAGGAAATCAAAGTGTTGCGAGGGGATATTAGAGTATTTTGGTTTTACTCGGGGACGTGTCTCCCTTTTTTCCGTATTTTGCAGTCTGCTTGTGATGGTTCTTATGTTATGACGATTGCCGTTTGCTTGTGATGATCTGTCACAAAACAAGGACTAAGCGCATTGCTGGACTCTTGTATTACTCTAAGGTTAGTCCTTTTTCTGGACTATTCCCGTGAATAAACCTAGCTTTTAACTGGAATGAATTTGTAAGTTGCCTTTTTTCACAAAAACCATAGCAGTTACAATGCTGTGCAAATTAATTCGGACAGTGATGAAATGAGACAAATATTTGTTAAAATAAGGTTAAATTTAAAAAGTCACAGAAATTACTTGACAAACGATGCTTTTAATACAAAACATAACCATCCTTTGCCTTTAATGAGCATTTTTACACGTTTTCGCATAGAATCAACCAATGTGGAACGCATTTGGACAACTTCATCATCATGGTACCAGGTCCTAATAATAGCAGAAATCAGCTTCTGTACAGTTGAACAGTCGGTTTTTTCAATCCTGCGTTTAATTATTGCCCATAGATTCTCAATTGGATTGAGATCACGCGAGTTTCCAGGCCAATCTAAAATGGTGATATCCTTTTTTTCAAAGAATGTGCGCATTTTTTTGGAAGTATGGCACGGAGCTAGATCCTGCTGGAAAATGCAATCCCCATCAGCAAAGTTCTTTTCCACCACAGGAAGCACATGAGACTGCAATGTTGCCTGGTATTTGTCACTGTTCATCATACCTTCAATAATAATCAGGCGTTTAGGACCACTAGCAGCAAAACTACCCCAAAACAACTTCTTAGGGGGATGCTTTGGGGTTTGTTGAATGTGTTCAGGCCGAATAGCCTCTCCTTTACTTCGTCTCACCACTGCTGATTTGTGCCCGTGCACCTCAAAATGCGATTCATCGAAAAACATATCTTTCTCCAATCAACTTTTGTCTATTCAGGGTGATTACGTGCCCAGCTCAGGCGTTTTTTCTTCATTGCCTTAGTCAACAATTGTTTACGTAGAGGTCTTCGTGCTATTCTACCTACTTCAAGGAGTGTCCGTTGGACTGTGGAAAAAGCAACATTTACACCATCTAAGGCTAGGCCCCTTTGAAGATCTTTACTTATTTTCCTCGGATTTTTCACACTATTTCTTATCATTACCTTGACATCCTGCGGTGTTGTCTGGCGCTTTCTTTCACATCTTCCATGTCGTGATGTCTGTGGTTCACCAGTGTCCTTAGCTCTTTTTATGATGTCAATCACAGTTGACTTTGGGATAGCCAGCTTTTCGGAAATGTTTCTTATACTCAAACCAGTATGTTTTCTCAGAGCATAAATGCTTGCACGCTTCCTTGGTGTAACATCCATAATGTAATCAAAGTCTACCACTCAGAGAAAAATATTTCAAAACATACAAACGCAACCCTGTATAAAAATATGCTCAAAAATTAAAATTTTCAACAGCAATCCCAGCCCTGCAGAAAAATATGATTGCTTTTGATTTGGCGTTTTGGAACAGCAAGCGAAATAAACAGTGTAGTGCTGACGCTTGTGATGCGTTATATGGTTGATAGAACGCAGCTGGTGGTTGCCATATGCAATTTGGACTCTTTACCTCAAAGAAATCGATGTGAAGTTAAAGAGTTAGTGGAAAATTATAAAAAACTCAAAAAGATCACTGCTGTCCGAATTAATTTGCACTGCACTGAAGGTTAAATTTGTTTATCAATTGTTTACGAATTAAGAAAATAAATTGAAGGCTAATAAAACAATGTATTTCCAACATCTCATGTCACAACTTGGTTGAGTAAAAAGTGTTTTTTCGAACAGAGGTTTAACACCAAAATCATCAATGAAGTGTAGCAATCAGAGCTGTGAGTAACGCCTTACAAATTGTAACGCGTTTCAGGAAACATTGGTTTTAATTGAAAACGCGTTACATTGGTTATAATTTTCAGTGTTAAAAAAATTGCAATTTTCAAAAGTAACGTAATTTGAAGTTGATTACTTTTTTGAGGAACGTGTTACTTTTTATAGAGTTAAAATTACAAATTCTTTTTGACATACAAAACGTTTATTTTACCCAAACCAAATCGAGTGCAACTCGCTGAAGAAAGCATGAAGGTTTTCGTCAAAGAATTTTGAATGCAAGAGGAAAACAATCACCATAAAAGCAATTCTTAATTTAACGAGTGTTGTCGACGCAGCGGCTTGCACCGAACGAAAATAACAAACGCAAATAATGTGTTTGAAGTCAGGTGGCTAGCGCTTCGCAAAACAATATATGCAACTAGAGACCAAAGCGTTGGAGAATTGTCCGAGTTTCGCTCGCTTTGATTTTGACAAGTAGGTTTGCCGAGATCAACTTGAAAGCTAGTTCAATAAATTTGTCAAAAACAAAGCAAAAAGGCAAAAACTTTGATTTAATAGCAAAACTCCCTTTCACGGTAAAGTGTTGATCATTGGATTAGAAATCATTACCATGAAAGAATGTAGTTTGTGTTTACTTTGAAGTTGGACACAAATAAAGATGAAAGAAATGTTCCAGCAAATCAAATCAATAGCTCCATTAGCAATGACAAACTAAGCAATCCTTGGCTAAAGCTAGAAAAATTTTATTTTTTAAAATCCATCCGAAATCAGAACTTTCAGTTTGAATGTATTTTGTGCTGACCAAAAAAGGTTAGCATATCAACATGCGCAACATCGCATTCGAATCTTTGAAAGCATGTAAAGCTAAGCGGGAGTTTTATTTTGTTGATTATTTATAGGTGTACATTATTTTATTTATAGCCCACACTCTACTTATGCAAGATGCATTTTTTGGGGTGGCTTAACCCTTAACTTATAATGCTATTTAAATATTTTAGATTTGCGATAGTCAAAGTTGGATGAAACGTAATTATGGTAATGTAACTAAGGCAATGTAATTTATGTGATAAACGTTTGTGGCTTACTACGATTACATAAACTTTTTTTTGATTTGCAGCGCATTCACCCGGGCACTTTGGAGGAATTTAATGGTTTAGCTGCCACTTGAACACTAAAACGACCCGCTCCATTATCACAACAAACGATGAAGCAGGCGAAACTATCGTGGTCAAAACGAAGGGGCAACCGCACTTCAATTACGGAGAGTAAACTTACAGGGCTGGTGTTAAACATGTGACGGAATCAATGCTACCTTGTTGAGCAACCATCTTTCAAAGAATTTATCACTATTTGCCAACCCGGAGTAGCTATTCCTTCTCGCTATTCTATTGCTGAAAACTTGGAGAAGAAGCACGAGTCTTCAAAAGCGGCTGTTAAAAGTGCAACGACTTCCGTTGAATTTGTAGCAACCACAACTGATTGCTGGACTGCTCATCGGCGCTCTTATTTGGATGTTACTGTCCACTGGTTGTGCTACCATAATTTTGAAAGAACAAGTGCTGCCTTACCATGTCGACGGTTAACGGAAAGCCATACTTACGATCTGTAGCTGACCAACTTCAAGATGTGTACTGCGAATATGGCATTAAAAGCAAAGTAATTAAAACTATCACGGACAGTGGCTCCAGTTTTGTAAAAAGCGTTTAGCGTATTTGCTCCATCTGAAGATGATCTGGATGTGTGCGCAATTGATGCTAGTGACATTTTATCAACAGATCAACTGCCACCCCATCACAAATGTGCTGCACACTTATTAAACCCTATTAGCACAACTGACGTCGCTGTTGCAGAGCAAAACCATCAATATAAAAAATTAGCCGAGGGACTATTGCCAAATGTCAAGCTTTATGGAATAAAACAACAAGAAGTGTTCTTGTAGCTGAAGTGGAAAACGAAAGCTCGTTGCAACCTAAACGTCCTTGTTCCACGCAATGGAATTCTGTGTATGATGCAGTGCGACGCGAGATAATTGATAATTGAACTAAAAGGATCTCAAGCATTGTGCACTATCTGTCAACGGCTGGACTTACCCAGGTATGTTGCTGTATGTTGTTTATACCGACTTAATACCCACATGTCTACCACTGCAGTGTGTGTTCAGGCATCAGTTAATTAGAGGAGGGTCCACTATAACAGGGGCGCAGCCAGGGGGGCCACTGTGCCATGCCTCCCCATTTGGTCCCAGATAAAATTATGCACAAAACAAACAATTGCCTGAAATTTGCTGGTAGCGTTAGGCTTCATTTCTGAGATTAACAAGGAGCTTCAAATTTTTATAGTTTTTTTTTTTATATAAAGCAGAAATCACACGAGCAAGCTCTTTTGCGCAAGAATCTTGCAGCAATAACCAATTGGTGTCTGACGAGGTGCCCAAGAGTATTGTACAACCTTTATAGAAATTTTAAGATAAACTAGATGGGTTAGTGACGGGCTAGTTCAACTTACGAACCACCTCTTACAAGATTTTAGCCCCTTTAATAACGCGCTCGCAAATCGATAGATTCGGATGTTCTTCGTGTGTTTCTACCACGGCCGACGCTGGTAAACAAGCAATCAGGAGGAGCTCGATGTATATCAAAGATAACTTGCGATGTTACAGAACCGTTAACGATGTAAACCAACTGACGAACCAGATTAAATGTCGACCAACAATACGAGCGGTTATTAGATATTTGGGCTATATTTTCTCGGATCTATTACTACTTCATTTGCCATATTCGTTGACTTTAACTTAGCAAAATGACCAAATAAACGTAACAAATTTAACTCTGCAAAAGAAAACGTTTTAATTGTACCATTATCATGCTAACTCCGACTAAACAGCAAATTACAGACAGGATTCTGGAACGAAAAACACTCTTAGCACTAAGGTGTCAATCCTTAACTACAATGAAATGTAAACTAGAGATCCAAGTAGCAATCAGCAATAAGTGAAATACGCTTTAGGCTAATTATTTAGTGCGTTGTGCAATATAACACAAGCGCGTAGAAATCAAGTGTTATCAGCTCGGGTTTAATTCCAAATCGAAACAACAAAAAAGCAGTACACAAATAACAATATGATACAGCAATATTGCACAAAAACAAGTAGCTTGACGCGAGTGAGAGCGAGTTTTGTGCTTTCTGGAAAAGTTTCAGAAATATTGCAGAGAATAGAGCATGTCTGTATTTTTCTGGCTAGTTATTTACCAAACACCTTGACGAGCCTAGATTCATAGTTGACGACTTAAATTTTCTAATTTTAGTCAAAGTGCTTTGGACTGTAGACTATGGAGGAAACAAAATCATCAATTTGCTAAGTAAAAATTCAATATTCTCTCTGGAATGTTTTTTTAGAAGACTATAAAGACCGCAATAAAAAGTTTAATGAGTGGACAAAAGCAGCAGAGACGCTACAATAAGAAATAGCACAAGTTGCGGTAATATTCTCTGGCTTGCAACGAACGCGAAATTCAAGCATGCCTTAGCACCATGAAAGACATATCTGTATTTTTTTTTCTAATTCTGAAAAACGTATTTCGATACTGCATGCTCAAGTTAATGACAAATATCCTGATTCTTCGCATTCGCGTTTGAAGCATCATTGTTTTACAAAGTGGATTGAGAATTATGATGCTGTCTTTGTTTTCAACGAGCTTTATCCGGCGGTTGCTAGTTCTCTTGATCAATGGTCAGAATCAAGAGATTGAAAAGTTTTTCGAGGGGCTATGCCTTATTTAAAAGCGATAACAACAGCTGGGATTTTGGTTAGCCCAGAAGTTATCAATGCTACACTGAAACTTACCATATCAGTTGTAAAGAAGCTGCAGGGCATCAAGAAATTATTTTGACTGTATTAGATGCTACGAGTATTACCAGTTGCAAAGATGTGATACAGACTTTTAGGAAAAATGAAGAAATATGTGTTGTACTATTCAGACATGCCGAAGGTCAATACGGGGAATCCATACCCATGCCTCCAATTGTGAATCGGCAAGCCAATAGAGCGAATCCACTGGCTATTTCACCACTGCAGTTTTTCAGGGATTTTGTCTTTTTGCCTTTTGTTGACACAGTGCTTGAGTTACTCAGCAAAATATTTCGCTCTGACCTTGTTTATTGCATAAAACTCCAATTTTTGATACCATCTGTCAGTGCAAAGCAAGACATTTGCTTCGATTAATAATGCTGTTAACTTCTATCTTCGCTTTGTGGATGACAGTATTGACGCTGTGGAGATTGAATTTATGCGATGGCGTTCATATTGGCTACGCCACGAAGGTGATTCTTTACCGTACAACACGTTTTGCGTGTTGCTGACTGCTAAAGAAATACATACGCATCCATCTTTGGAAGTTCTTCTCCAAATATTGACAACTGATCCGGTTGCTACAGCAACAAATGAAAGCGTTCGTTTAGTGCTCTGAGATATTTAAAAACCTATTTGTGGTTCACAACGAAAGAAGATCGTTTGAATGAATTGGCATTGTTGTTTGTTCACCGTGACCTTAACATTGACTTTGAACATGTGATTGATGAATTTTCACGTAAAAATCGTGAGCTAAATTTCAACTGAGTTAAATTTTGGCATACAGCACCAGTAAATTTTTTTGAGTTCGCCTATCACCTCTACCAAACAGTTTGTAACAGTAAATGCGTTAGGCGCAGTTACTGTATGTAAAAGCAAAATTTTCTTGTGTGTGAAATTGCGTTAAACTTCTTTTTAAATACCCCACCCACCTCTCATCTCATGGGGAAAAAAACCTCGACATCCGTATTGTGACTAGATCCTGAGGGTTTTTCCACTGCTCCTGGGCTGTGTTGTCAAAAAACTTTGGCCCCCCTTGAAAAAAGTCTGGCTGCGCCACTGCACTAGAGCCTGGGTGGTTTTGCGTTCAAGTTGATGCGCATAGCCTAATCATTATTGTTGCAATTAACACCTTTTCCTAGTATCTTAATAAAGTTTTTATTCTTTTAACTGGCTGTTACCAAACAGCATTGATTCCGTTGTAACGTTTATAAATGCATTATCAATTCAAATGTACCGCGAGGAATTCTCTTGCAATAATTTATTTCAAATTTTGCGCAAGATTTAGAAAAAATATTGAAACATTGTAAAACATTATTTTCTTGTAATTGCAGGTTTCGAGACTCCGAGCTTGAAGTTCTTGCTTTATACAAAAGTATAATGAAACCTCTTGCCACCACCCTGGACATATTACAAGGTGAAGTTGACACATTCATGGGCAGTTTGCTCCCTACCATAGTACGTTTGACCGAGTGCATAAAAAAGAAAAAATTGAAAGAAAGTGAAAGGCTGGCTTTCATTCCGTTAATTGATGCTGTAACTGACGGAATACACAAGAGGTTTGGCAATATTATGAGTAACGAGAAGGTGATCGTTTCATCTATTCTTCTTCCAAAATTTAAGGACACTTGAACAGAAGACAATTTCCAATTGCAAAAAGGTAAACCGTAAACATCTTTTCTAAATTACAATTTTTTAGCTCACTATAATGTCTGGTACAACTATTAGCTTAAAATAATTTTTTACCTGAGTAACTGTTTGTTGATCGTAAAAACTTGAAACTATTTTCATTATTTTTGGGGTGGGTGCGTCCAACAGCTGATTGATTTACCTTATCTCTTATTGCTTAGCCTATTTAGCAAATAGTAATCTCCAATAAATTTTGTTCTGATTATCCATTTAACATTTTGTGGTAAAAGCGATTCAATAATAGAATAAATTCTCATCTTTACTTTATAAAACGACTTTGAAAGAAAAACGTCGCAGCAGGGGTGCAGCATTATAAAATTTATTTTTCGTTATCAATTACATCAAAGATCGATTAAAGGAAGATAACGTTCTCTCTCACGACAAAAACTCAGAAACTCCTGAAGAAGAATCACCAAATCAATTTTTTAAAAGAAAACCGAGGAGTACAAAGCATGTAGTTGTTGTTTATTTGTCATCTGAATTGGAAGACTTTACTATGTAGGCTACAAAGGGCAATGTGCTCCATTAAAAAATTTGGCAATAGAACTGAATACTCCTCTTCCTTCGAGTGCGGCATGTGAGCGTATGTTCAGCTCTGGGGGATTAATTTTGAGACCCCAAAGAACATCCATGTCAGATAAGCATTGTGAAGCGTGTTTACTGACCAAGTGTAATAAGTCGTTTATTTGATCAAGTGTGAAAGTATAGTTTGTTTATGGATGTTTACCTTCCAATTCGAGGTGCGCCACAGAGCAAATTTAAATCAACTTCTCTTTAGTACGACCCGATTTTGTTGGCCCGATATTGGTTACCTGCTTTCAGTTGTCCAGGCCCTACGTATAACTACAATCCAAAAGTATGCAGGTAGAAATGTCAATTCCAATGACATAATCACTTTGTCGATTTATCGTTCAACAACTAAATAATACTGTTTCAAAACCACGTTTAAGCTTGGGAAAGAGCCAATTATTAAAATAGAAAGTAAACTAGTTAATGTTACTGTGTCTATATAGGTTTTCAACATTTTATCGATTACAACAAGCGATGATATTTGTAGTCTGACGTTCCTTTTCCTAAGATATAATTTTGTAAGTGAAATTACGTTGCTTTTTGAAATAAGTAACTGTAACTGGAATTAATTCCTTCAATCGAGGAATTTTTACAGCCCTGTTAGTAATAGACAAGGCTTTGGTTTCTTTCTTGCGAACATTCATGATTGCCACAGAATTAAGTCGCTGCTGCTTCATTCGCGATCGCAAATAAGTTTTTAAGCATTTTTAGTCGGAAAATGACCTTTCAGCAGTACATGTAGATGCAAGCAAAGTAAGCATATTTGAAGAGTTGATTTGTGGTACAGAATTTGAAAATTGCAGAAAGTAGAGTATTCATTCTCGAAGCTTTTCGTCTGACACTTTTCAAGAGAATCCGTCAGAAATGAGTGAAAAGGCGAAGTGAGTCACTTATATAGAGACACGGTTGACGAAAAAGAAAAAAGGCTCTATCGTGATTGGTAAAAAGAAGCGACCAATAGAAAGAGCGGAAACTAATGTGCGATATTTAGACCATAAACGAATTCCTTTTGTTTGCATAAATTTGGTTTAGATGTTTTAATGTACGTGGCTTCAAGGGTGGAAAGGTGAAAAGAAGTACGGCCACGGGAAAGAATAGAAAATTTGTTGTCATTGTATTCGTGTGCGCATGTAGGGTTTTGTAAAAGATGTTGACCTATGGCAGAAAAGGAAGTTTCAGTTGTAAAGCTTCTGATTGGCTTGCAAGAGCGGGCCAATGTGCTTCGGTCCTGAGAAATATGCTTCTGGAGTATGGTTTTCGGCACGTGCTGCTTAATCCTCTGTTGTAGCCTTTGAGACGTACGACCCACGTACCGACTATCGCAGTGGCACAGAAATTGATAAACAATGTTGCTTTGATGAAAAGCGGGTAGTACATCCTTTTTGGCTACAGGCAGAAGTTGTCTGGTGGTGTAGACAATGCATGGTTCAACTGCAAAGTAACAGCGTTTAACGGCTGTTTTAATTTGCATTTCGTACCTCATCGTTTATGATCAAAATATCGCATCTAAACAACATCTAAACCAAATTTATGCAAACAAAAGGAATTCGTTTATGGTCTAAATATCGCACATTAGTTTCCGCTCTTTCTATTGGTCGCTTCTTTTTACCAATCACGATAGAGCCTTTTTTCTTTTTCGTCAACCGTGTCTCTATATAAGTGACTCACTTCGCCTTTTCACTCATTTCTGACGGATTCTCTTGAAAAGTGTCAGACGAAAAGCTTCGAGAATGAATACTCTACTTTCTGCAATTTTCAAAGTAAGCATAGTTTTGACAACATTGGTGAACTCCAGTACCAGTTCACGAAAAGCTTCTTCACGTTTTAGGAGTTCAACAACATCATTGAGCTCTCCAACGGTTGTCCTGTTGACATTCCTCGGTCATTGACTAGATCTCAATTTCCGTTTGTGTGACAGTTTCGTTTCTTTGGTTGGGTATTGCCTGAAGTGCAGACCAATGTAATCCAGATTTTTTGTGGTGACCAAACGCAGACAACGTCTTTTTCCAGTTATTGATTCCCACATAGGAAAATGCTTTTAAAATGTTACGCTGTGATATGGCAACACCTTTGTTTGGGTTTCTTCCCTTCGCGTAGCTTTGCAAACTAAACAAAATGCTTTGTCTTGTTCTGCATTGTGGCAAACCCACGCGTAAGTTCCCTTCCATTTGGCTTGAAATGTTCTATTAAAATGACCTCTCTTACTACCCCCCTTTTTTGTATCCAATGCAATTTGCTTTTGTTTAGGCGGAGAAAGTTCATGTTTTTTATGGGAAGAACACAGCACTTGCTGCTCTATGCTAGGACAAGGATTTTCAAGAGTATTTTGGACAATGTAGTCCGCATTTGAAGATGGTGGATTACGTGTCCCGTTACCCTGAAGTCTGACAACAAATTTATCCATGTCATTAAATAAATTATCTCCATAACGACACTTTGTCAAAATATAGCGCAGTAGTAATACCAATAACACATCTAATTCCTATTTCTGTCTTAACTAATAAACATCGTTTGTCTATCGCATAGCTTATTTTTGGAAGCTTATTGTAAAATTTTCACACTTAACTCAGTAAAGTCTCATATATTTCGTCGGCCTACCGTTGATGAAAATGCTCAAGCCTAATTGGTAACCAAGTTGCCTACTGCTGGTATTTGAAGAAACAAGATTAATCCAAATTGGTTTTTGCTAATTCGTTTTATGCTGGTGGCACAAAAAGCGATACCAACTCGAATGATCTCGGAAGTAACATTACAATCAGGTATCATCAACAGTTCTGACAATCGTTACAGGTTGCGGTTATAAAGATACCCTTCAACGCACCAACATCTTCCTTTGAAAGATTTTCACTAATTGAAACTTGCACGCCCTTTGACCCAGCGGGGGTAATTTCAAAACTAGAACTTCTCAATTTTTACTATTGATTGCCGAAATATATGGGGGGGATAGGCTGAAAATATTCTGGAGGGGACTGAAAACAATCCGGGGCGGGAAGCAGCCCCTCTAATTTTACGCCTATGCTGAGCAGGAAAAGATGGGGGTAAGCTTACGTTGATAACGTAGCCGCTCATCAGGATGCGGGAAAAAGAGAGGAAACAGTCGGCCGATTTTAAAGAGGCTTGAGTGCTGCCCTTCTGTGATCGTTCAGAGGGCAGCACGGCAAATAAATGGTTTGTATGAGATGAGTGCCGGGGGTGAACCTCAGGAAGGCCAACAGCCATTTCGATCCAACTTAAACGGGCTCGAGGACCGCACCACCATGCTGAGACGGCTGTTGATTGCTGCAATGAAGGTTTCCATCCAGACTTAAAGCGCCGCCTTATAACAGTGAGATTTCTAGTTAAGTGCTCGTGTGAGCTTTGCAGCTTTTCCCAGCTTGTCACAGAAATGTATTTCTGTCAGCAGTACTGACTACTCGGAAATAGTCTGAATTTAAGGATGTTCTATACATAATCGCAAACTTTTTCGAGACCGGAGGATAAAAACATAATGACAATAAATACATTTAAATTTAAAAGTATATATCGGTACAGTATGACCACCCTAATTTAAAACTCATGCGTTACCAAGATTTTGAATGCAACTCAACCCGGCTATTAAACATCAGCTTAAAAGTGAACATGTATTTTTCTCTCCTATAACGGCTTTGTTTTAGTTTTTAAAGGTTTTTTTGCTAATTGCAAAAGCGCATGTTCTTCATTCTAGTTTCTGATTCGTAACTCACGTAACAACAATAAAAAAATACACTCGCGCACAAAGCAATTTGCGCAACTTTCCAAAAATATTCTTTTGTAAAACTAAGAGATTTTTTGGAAAACTGCCAATAACGAAGAGGGTTCCTAGATCCGGTCATCCTTGTACAAAAAAGTTTCCTTATTAATATTATAGGCAAACTTTTTCATCGGTTCAATCTGATCACCAAGCTAGCTGTCTGGACCTTAAACTACTGGCACACAAAGGCTTATGGCATTGCGTACTCTAACAACAGGCCATGTCAACACGCAGGTGAACTGTCTCACTGGAGGCGAACATTTCAAAATCAACTCATTTGACAAAATACTGACAACCATGACACATCGAATTACAATATATTCTAACGTACTTAACCATTTACATTTTGCTTATTGTAATCATAAAAACGTTTATAGGCAGGAAAGGGCATATGCATGGGGAGGAGGGTTTAAGGGGCGAAACCAAATTTGGTTGCAAACTAAATTTTAGTTTTTAGAGTTTCAAGATATTGGTAATCAACTTTGTTGATTTATTCCTGTACCCAGTGCTAGCTTCAGCAATACATCTATTTCAAGGAGGCAGGGGCAATTGCACTGCCAAAGTGAGACTAAATTTTCAGACATTAAGTCCTTATTTGGTAATAGTATTTGTTTACTAATCAATCTTTGCCCTTTCTGAGACCCATTACTCTTGTATCTGGTAGTATTTGTGGATCGAAAACAGGTTTTTTCCCTTTCTTAGCTCTACAGAAAACCTTTTTTAAAAATCAGTAGCCCTCTGTGGGAAATTCTGCATATGCCCCTGATCTATTTGAGTTCATGTAATAGAGCCAGCGTTAGAACTTAACAAAATTATTGAATAAGTTAATGTAGCAAGCTAAGCTTCAACATTTTTTGTTTTGGCTCCTTGGTCGATTTAGGCGAATACAAATGGCAGTAGTTTATGAACAATATGTTTGCAAAAATAGCAGCATGTGACTTCAATTTTCAAATTGTAACATTCTGATATGTTTTACAAGGATTTTACACAAAGATTTGCGGAAAGTAACTGCCACAACCTCATGAAACATTACATATCCATACATAACCCACTCGCACATAGAATCATGAAGAATTTTTAAACTGCCGCGATTCATGTCTGACAAGAAATGGCCGTATTTTTCATAGTAAATAAATGTATCTTCTGGAGAGTGGTCCTCATGCCTTGTCACGTACCCAGCAATATAGACAAGAGTCATTTTAGTTTCCATTGGTAAGTGATTTTCAAATTCTGGTAAACTATCAAATATTGTGCACATGTTTTCAGTCATGATGAAACTGCGTTTGTCAATGCATGTACACTTTGTCCATGATTATCTGTAGTATTTGGTAAGTCACCATCATCGAATCGTAACAAATTTTTGTTTTCTGGATTGCCAATTTCTCCTTAATCTGCTGTACTGTTATGAAATACGTGCCACCACACCCCTGGCGCAACTTTCCCAACTGCTTCTCCAAATGATCTGCGGTAAAAATCCCAAGCAAATCATATTGATTTGATGTTTTTAATAAGTGCTTGCTTAGTCCCACTAATCCATTGCATGTGTGCCATATGGCTTTAGAAGTGTCTTTGGTGAGACATTTTGCTCTTTTATCTGTAGTACCACTTTTGCACATTTTTAGTTCCATGTCACCAAACTCCAGAAGAGTTTTTAATTGTTCATCATTTTCAGAGCGAATCACTGCTCGATCCTTATCCCTCATACGGGGATTTTACATCTACAATGTGCCAAAACTGCAACACTTTTTCAATGAATACAACAGTATCTTTCGCATTTTGCATTTTAGAATGGCATTTTAAAGCACATACAGTCTCATCACAAAAAAACTTTTAAACACAGGGATACTTTTTGTCGTTCAATGGGACTTGAATAAACTGCAACTTCGGATAGTTTAGACGTCTTAACGAGATGTTGGCTTTCCAGTTTATATAGATTTTCTATTATCTGTCCATTTAGCAACTTTTTCTTCTTCATCAACAAAAAATTTTAACTCCTTCATTGGTTCAGTTATCCAGTTGTTCCTGATGTTCTTCATCAGATGTACAAAATCATACAAGAGGAATACATTATCCTTAGTTTGCCAAGGATACGAAGTATTTGTGTTAAACTTTTTGAAAAACGCTTGATTCACACGGTTACCGTCACAAATAATTGCTTTTACAGTTACACCAGCTCATTTGATTAATTCCAGAATTAATTCGGTTTGTTGATATATAAAAGCTCCATCTAATTCTTTAACAGGCAACATTTTATAAAGTAACTTAGGGCCACGAAATAAACAAACAATCATACAGCTTAAAACTGTATTGGCCAATAATTCGGGTTTGTTTACTGTTTTTCTAAAGACAGTGCCACCATGGTATTGCAGAGTAGATTTAACATAAACTTCATCCAACAATAGAATGCAATTTTTTTTTTCTTACATCTCTTAGGCAGAAGAACATGTTGTGCAAGTAATCATTATCATCTAGATTTTTTATTGCTGATGTCAATCTAGTAAGTGTGGAAATACTAAGCAGTTCAAAGTCATCACGCAATTGACGACAAGAAGTACGTGACAATGTAAAATATTCGAAAGCACGCACAAGTGCAGCAGATTCATATTTTTTCTCCCAACTTTAGTACAGCCCAAAGCCGCAACGTGTTCAGCTAAAACAATCTTTTTGTTTGAGACTTGTTTATCTTTTAAAAAACGAACACTTTCCTGTATTCTTGACCATTTGTTCAGCGTATAAATTCGATTAGCCGATAGAGTTGCAATATTACACTTAACGCCATGGTGAAAAGCCTCATATGTAAAGTCGTTTTCAATAACAAGAGAAAATTTGGGTATGCCAGTACTAGGTACATATTCAAATGATTGAATGTATGCAGAAGTTTCTGTACGTCCGATGCTAAAGCAATTTATACCTTCTATTTTTTTGGTAAGCCGTCTATCAGGTCTTAACAACTGTTAACTGAATCCATTTACTCGAATATATTAAGCTGATCTATTTCCATTTGCCTGGACGCAACAAAGCTTTCTTTGTTGGTCGAGGAGGTGGTGGTGCTGTTCGCCGCTGACTAAATTTTACACATTTAAATACTGAAGGAGGATCAACTGGACGTAATTTTCCTCGTACATTTTTTGTTCGGTAATCAGCAGGTCAATGCCGTTCACAAACAACCGTGTGCTTTCAATCGGGAATATTGTCTCTAGGAATCGCTAATAACCACCTTGCTTTTTCACTAACATCTACCGGCAGTCGAAATGTTTTTTCTTTATTCTTGGAGTCATAATTACCATTGCAGTTTATAACACGACATTTCCGACCGATTATGATATTGCGTATCACAAAAATTACTTACCAGTACATTTAACTATTCATAAAAAATGTATATATATCTGCCCAAAAAGATTCAGTTTGGTAGAACTTATTCTTAGCAAGACTTGAACATACACTTTAAACTTATAATACAAGACAACAACTAATAAGCTACTGCAGTTTTAGCGGTTGCTCACTGCTTGCTGAATAAATGGTTAACTTTATTCTAACATCTAAACTAAAATTATAAGTTAAGCAATAAGATGACTGTCGAAATTCAACCAGTCCCAAAATCTTTATCAATTTCCCATGTCAAACTTCGCTTTGCCTCACTTTCAACTTTGGTAAATTTAGTTATAAGCATTACGCCAAACTGCCTGAAAATGGAAAGCTTGCAGCCAACACGCGTGCAGAACACACGTTCCTATGCGTTGCGCGCTGCAACCTTGAATAAGTCTATGCCACCAGTCACGCAACCAGATCACACACTCGTAGTTACCGGTTTTCGAAAGCAATAACATTCGCCTCCAGTGAAAATGTTTACGTGCGTGTTGATATGGCCTGTTGTTAGAGTACGCCATGGCTTATGGTTAATTTTCCGTAAGCTCTCGTGAAAAGTCCCGCTTAGTGCGTTTGAACAAGTGATGCCATAAAATGTGGAAAAATAGTTAATTACCTAATTAAGTACGCAATGCCAATAAAAAGTTTATTCGCAGAAAACATATAAAAAAATTGTAAGTGTTCTAATCAATAATAAATCTACTGCAAGCATATACATTTTATTTATCAATTGCACCAGGAGAGATATTGAACATCTTAGGATCGAAGTCCTGTCCTTTGAAAGGAGATCCTTCAGCATCCCAACCTTTCTTCAACATTTCATGAACTTGCTGAACAATTTTAAAACAAATTATAAAAATTAGAGACTGAACAGTAAACAGTCAACCACGACCGCACTTAAATAATTGGTGAGGAATCATGAGAGGAAGGTTCTCTTTTTTAATTAAAGGTTTTGAGATATTTCATAGAGTAGGGTCAAGCCCTCCTTTCTCTGTTACCTTCCACCTGCAGAAAAATGTTTGAACTATTCGTGTTTCCCTTATGTGGTCTCGCACAGGACCACAAAAAGTGCAACCTTTTAAGTGCACCGTCCTTCAACGTGTTCTAGCAAGCAGAATAACCAAGATGGTGGAGAAGTGGTTAGAGCGTCCAGCAACTTGTACTTGATACATCTGGGTTTAATTCTCTTGCCGATTCATACCTGAGCCTTAAAAATATTATTCACATCTTCCCTGCTTGACGTTTAGCACATAAGGGATAGTATGAGGAAAAGCAGGCAAGCTCAACAATAACATACTGAGAAAACGCACTCAAGAGGATTTCTCATTGCTTGTGTGGCCGTCGTGGTGGCCCAATGTTACCGAAGGCTAGCAAAACGAACATGAGCTCATAATCATGATCGAACAAGCTTAATCACATTTTCATTTTAAAAGTAATTTCAAAGTGGGCATAAAAAAAACAGAAGGCAAAATTCCATGTAAACATTTTGATACTCCGAAGAAAGAAAGCCTGAACTAAAAGAGAGGCACATCTTTCAAGCGAGAAAGAAGCAAATCACACAGACGTAAAATTTAAAGTAATTTGTTGTTGATCAGAAGTTACGTTGTGGCAATACATATTAATTGGTGAAGGCATGGCTGTACAACACCAAGACCCATAAACCAGGCAACTTTATGGTTTTGAAAATGTGGATGTCTAGAAAATTCACACTGAACAAATTATGAGTACACTCCCAGCTCCCGTTAAAAAATTCTTGCGTTGCACAAAACAAAGTGCTTTTTCCATGCTGGTACACATAAGGTTTTGGGTACGCATTTTGTCAAGAGTATAAATTCCCTTAGATAGTGCTTCACACCAGGCTTTACCGGTATAAAATAGTGAAGCTGTTCTCGAAGCATGTTGCAATTAACGGTAAAGGTGAAGCTACAAGTCAGCAATTATTATTATTTTTGTCTATATCGAAGCAGATTGTCCCTTTCTTTCGAATAGGTAATATTAGATTTTGAAGTAGAAGTCTAAAGATGTCAATTTGCAAACCGTGCTTCCAAGTGAAAAGAAGTGCAAAAAGTCGATTTTACGTCTTTTTTCCGTGATATACAGGATTAGATGAGCTGATTTAGTGGATATCTACCTCTACACACTCGCTTTCAAACCAGACTCTTTTGCTGAAGCAACGTAGCACTTTAAATTCCAAAAACCCTTCCTGACAGATATCAATGCTGCTTTTAAAGACTTTTAAACTCCATACCTTTCGTTCTGAAGCTCGTAACAATAACAAGGAAAATACAGACGTACCAGTTTATGACTTTGAGGCAAACCCAGTTTCTTCTGTCGGTCATCGAATTGTAGTTTATTAATCACAGCTTTCTCTTCTTCATCCATGTCAGCCATAGATCGCTCCGGGGCAATTTTTTGAATATCAATCTCCTCTTCACTCAACAATAACATGCTCCACCAAATATTCTTGTCTTTGGTAAGAGTTATCTAAAATCGATTTGATACTAGAAACAGCAGCAATACTAATAGTAACTAGAAGAATTGCTTGTATGCATGCCAGAAGAAAACATGGAAGGAGGAAATAGAACTTCTTTAAATTAGTTTAAATCCCAGTAAAATAATTTTTTTTTAAACAAAAAGTTGATCGCCGCCGAGGTGTAGTGGTATTGTTATGAGCTTCGAAACAAAAGGTATGGAGTTCAAAATTCTATAAAAACACTTTTGGTATTCGCCAGGAAGGACATACAAAATTCTAAGTGTTACGTTGCTCCAGCAAAGTCTGGTTCGAAAGCGAGTGTACAGAGACAGACATACACCGAATCAGCGCGTCGGAGCCTGTGAATCACGGGGAAAAAAAACGTAAAATCGACTACTATATCGTCATCTTTCGACAACCATTTTTCGGATTTTTTTCAATTACGCTTTTAGTTCGGTCACAATGAGTCATTTTGTGTAGCTCCTACAGTCTTTGCTATCTGGTTGCAACGCAGAAGTGCAAGCATGAGATTTCAATTTTAGTCAGTACTAGCAGAGGTACCCGGCGTTGCCCGGGTATGGGATAAAAAAGCAACGTCATTTGGTCAGATAAAATGCTTAGTACCTTATACCGTATTTGCCGGACTATAAGCCGCACTTATAAACTTAAAATGTGTTTTAATTTAAGGGGTGCGGCTTGTAGTCAGGTGCGGCTTATAAGTTAACTTTAAAACCAGAAAATTTTTAAAAACCTGAATCTATTTTTTAAAACCAGAAAATTTTAAAAAACCTGAATCTAGTAATGGCTTGGAACACCAGTCCATTCAATTTATGTTTTACCGGTAAGTTTCCATTTGCTAATAGATAGTCTTGTTTCGTCATAATTTTCATAACAAGTTATAAAATGCTTGAATATTTCTCTAGTTTTAAAAATGAGGCTTATAGTCCGGTGCGGCTTATACCGCGGTGCGTTTTTTTCTGGGAAAAATTGGTGAGGTGCGGCTTATAATCTGGTGCGGTTTATAGTCCGGCAAATACGGTACTTTGATTTTATCTTTTCTCTTCTTCTGAGTTTTTCTCAACCCTTGCTTTCACTTTAACATGTAATCTCTACAATTCTACACCTATTTCTATTATATTCTTATATCTATAATTCTTAATGGTCATCTCGAATATCGCCCCATAGGCTCGTATCCCCCCATAGACGTTTCTGATCGAAATCAAAACATCGTACTTGGCTTCCCTGGAAAAAGTTATATTTACCTGATCTACGACGGGTTAATCTGCTAGGGATGTTTAAAAGTACGGTCTTGCTCATAACCATCAAATTTGGATTTTTATTTGTCACAAATTTTTTTCTGTTTGTGGTACCTAACAAAAACTTTAGATTTTCAAGGGGGCTTTCTGCCCCCTAATATAGTCGAAAAAGGCTGAAATTTTGGAAAGCTTTCTAATTTAGTGTTTTATACATATGGTTTAAATTTCATCAAAATTGAATATATTTGAATTTTTAAAGGGGGGTTCTGCCCCCCATAGCTCCCTTAGGGGGGCACTTAGAGGTTCGGAACTACTTCCGTTGTCTTCCTCGGAGAATTTTACATAAGAATACACTTTTAGTTTTTATGTAAACTTTTTAACCTTTCTACCTATAGGGAACACACACACACACACACACACACACAGACATTCACTTTTATATATATAGATTTGGGGCATTGAAAAACTAGCCTACTCAATGATGATAATAAAAATATGATATGCATTTTGCGTTAACTGCGAAACTTATTGATGCACTGCAAGATCAAAATTAATTTTATTTGAATAATTACCAAATAGCCTACAACCAACATTAAATCGGCCTCTGTGTAGAGTGTAGACCAACGAAAAGTTGTTTTAAAGAACATGAAAAAAGCGAGTGGTTTTAATCGAATAAGATTGAAAAATAGTATATGAAGCGACACGCCTCTTGTTCTACTGAAATGCTTAAGACTATATCGGTTTGCTATTTTTAATTGAAAGATAAAGACTCTTGTTTTCACGTTATAAAAATACGTAATCTGGCTCAAAAAGATGCGGATGATAGAATAAAAAATCTATAATGGGTAGTACCAAATTACTCCAGCGTATACAGAACAACGTAGTAGTGTTGTTTGGAAAATAAAATAACTTAAATTGTATTGAGATGCTTATAACAACATTGCCCCCAACAATAACGCAAGGGCGAAAAACACTTCATTGTGGAACACAAAAAAAACACCATAATGGAGTGAAATGGTTTTGGACTTCGAGCCGTACCATTGAAATTCCAAAGGTGTCATTGGTAACTCGGTATACATTTGGAAATGCTCAAAAACGTAAAGCTAGGTTGCTGCAGTAACTTCAAATCAACATCGGATGCTAGTACATCACTAGTACTAACAGATGTATTTTCATTGTTACTAGAATGATTTGCTGAAATGTTGACATGCTTCTTTTGATTTTTACTGCAATTAGATTTATTACAAGCACAGTATCATTGTAACCAACAACTTCTTTCTTTACATCTTCTGTTACAAAAACAATCCAAATAATAAAGAAATGCCATCAAAACCTGTGCAAACGCAGAACCACAGCAACAGCAAGCAAACTTGTTTCAGGTGCTAGTACAAAAGTACAAGAAAATCAGATTTATAAAAATAAGTGTGATATAAAACTTTATGAAAATCCTACAATATTTTTTTTGATTTTGCTATAATCTTGAATAAAACAAAGGTATGAGGTTATAACACATTACACCGCATATTGACCTCAGTATTGCTTTCAAAATAGATAATAGAGCAGTTTATGCAATTACAAAATTCAACATCAATTCAAGTACCAGATAGCAAAAAATCGTCTTTATCGGTAAGGTCATCTACGTCTGGAGGAATTACTGCCAAATCCGCACCAATATCTTCCAAAACGAAGTAATCAAGAGCTGCTTCAAGATTCATAAATACATTGCGACTCATATTGAATGGACTTCTTGAAGTAAATCATGTAACACAATTACGTTTCTAACACTTTGTTACTGTATCTATAAAAACTAAAAATTAAAATTTTCTGCGAGCTTCGCCACATGTAATGAAGCCTAACTGGTGGATAAGCCTTCTGGTTTTGAAATCTGCGTGTAAGGCACAGCGTACTGAACTGTCTATCTGCGCTTCTGTGTTTACATAAGGTCCTTGCACGCAAACATCAAAAACGCAGCTGAATACACTACTTGTGCCAGCCGGATTCAGGCAAATCGGACAACCCTAAATTAGACACTGGAGAATTATACTACTGTAATTAGGCCTAACAACGTTATTTTTGTAGTTCTTTGCTTATTGTAGTCTACATGTAAGCCTTCCTTTTCACTCTTAATCACCTTCATTATGACTGACTCAATGCTACAAAATGTTTAGTTTTTTTTCTTACAGCTGTATAGTTCATCATTGTTTCGTCTACTTTTATCCTTTAATTTTCCGGCTACCGAGCCAGACAGAACAAACGCAGCTCCTAAATCATGAAAAAAGTGCTGATTACCGCCCAGCATTCTATTTATAGGACTGTGAAGTTAGCGTTTATATTACTTGGTAACAGTAATAATTTTTTAAAAGCTTGCTTGTAACTTTGTAAGTAGTCTAAAGCAATCTATAAAAAACATTTGTATAGAAATACTGAAAATTTTCGTCTTCAAATTTTGATTGTAGTTCCAAAAAGAACTGATGGTCAGTAAAGGAAATAACTGCTACTTTTACATCCACATCATCCACATTTCAAAATTACGAAAATGGCTAAACTTTATTGTTGTGACAACTAAAAGGGTCTTGTCAGCCAATAGATAGGTGAAAAGTGCGAATTTAGATTTTAATCCTGTATAATCCAAACGTAGATTACTGTACTATAAATAGAACGCTGGGCGTTAATATGTTAATATCTCCTAAAACAACGTTTAAATGCGTTTCTGCAATCATTACGCTTTGAGAAAGCACAAAACAAATTCTGCCATGAAGCGTTGATTGAGACGTCATTTTTGACCACCAAAAATGAAAGTTTTTAGAATGTGGTAAGTCAGAAGCTGGTTTTCGTTTTAGCAAAAAGCGGTTGTGTTCCATCAAGTAATGCAAATTCAAAAAACTATTTTTGATTATGTCATCATCGTGACGTCACGAACCCCTTTATGACACTCACCACGAGGTGGTGATCAGTCGTGCCAAGTTTGATGTTTGTATACCCGGGAGTTTCAGAAGAGTTAAAACAGACCTACAAACAGACGCACAGACAGAATTGCACTTTATAAGTTACAGTAGATTAGATGCACCACATTATAAAATTAAAAAAGTTGAAAACCTTTTTGTACGCGTTTGTCTTTCATAGGTATATTTCCTAAAATTTACTGCAACTTTACACTTCTCAACCGCTGGTGTAAAACTTTTTAAGCATGAAAAATGAAAAAACGGAGTTTTCGAGTCATTGAATGGTTGCAGTAGCAAACACAGACAAAAAAGTTACCGATAGCTATTCAATCTATCACTTCTGGCGACTAGGAGCACAAACCAATTGTCAATTTCCAATAAACTCTTGCTATATTTTAGATAGGTATACGCTGTAAAAGGTATAAAACGGTAATTATAACAAAGTCGTTAAACTTAGTTAATACGCCTTTAAATACACAAAAGCAATTTTTTCCATTATTGACTCTCGTCTTCAAGTTCTTCAACACTTTTCCACCACTCGAAGACATTACTCAAAACACGAAAAAATTTATCCAAATCCATTTCAGCAAGGATGTTGATTGCGGTTTTGATGGTATCATAGTTTTTCATGTCTCGTTCTGCCTCCTCTGACTCTTGTGTAAATTCTACGAAAATATATATTTAGTTTTGGGATGTAAAAACTTCTGGTATATTTTTGTTGCTCTTCATTAACACAAAATTTAGCTAATACACAATAAATACAATAAGCAACATGAATGAGTGTTTGGGAGTGCCATGTTTGCAGCGGCAATGATTCAACCAACAATTATAAGACAAAACTTGGAAATTAGTGGATTGTGGTGCCTTCAGGAAAGGTATCTACACGATAGGTTTTATCGCATGGCAAATTTCTAGCAAGCAGTTAGTTTACCAGATGCCATTCGAATAGTTCAAGCGGAATATAAAACTTAAATGCTATCTTGCATATCAGGAGTATAAAGTTATGAACTACCTGAAATCTCTTTTACATCAGCCTATTTGAGAAATGTTGCTGTTGTACTGTAGAATTGCATCGTTATCTTCAACACTCGCAAGACAGCAGCAACTGTCAAGGGGATAGGCACAAGACAATTACACCCGCAAACCTACTTCGGAGTCACGAGCATTCAAGATCGCGGTAAATTACATTGGTATTGATTTTCACAAATTGATTGCTTGTTAAGTTCACCAAAAAATGAAAATCATTAAAAAATGGTTTTGTCTGGGACACAGCAGTGCTGTGTGAACAACTTTTAATCTACGGAAGCCATAATAGCAGTGCTAAGTCCGCTCAATCTCTTTGTCGTTCGAATTAAGATGCAAGATAAACTGTTTGCTCCAATTCGCCCAGGAACCTCTTTCCCGCTTCTCAGTTTAATTTTATTGAAATATTATATACGTATTTAATTCTATGACATGGACCTGTATTTCTGACAGATTCATAGCTCAAAAGAGAATGAAATGCGTAAATGACAATTACGAATCAGTTATTGATCTAGATTCTAGAGAATACACACCAGGAGTCTCCTCTTGCTTTTGGAAACACCATTTAACACCTATGATGGAGGAGTCCCAGCAGCAGCCTCTTTTCTCACAGTGGTGTCTTGAGATACCCGCGTAGCCACAATCTCGACGCTCTTGAGGTTCTTCTTTGGAGCACACCAATTCTGTAGCAAATCATCCAATGAAAGACAAATTCTATAAATATATTGCTCAATCGAGTGGTACTCATCAAACAACAAATGACATGAACAAGTGATTTCCCAAATGAACATCACTGCTGCTATCCTTTGAAGTGAGCAAGAAGAAGGAAGGTCACTTCGGGTGACAGTATTTTAGAAGGTGACAAAAAATTGCAGACTGATCTTAAAAATGATCCTCATGTTGGATTGGAGTGTCTAATGATGAGTCCAAAAGGACGAAACGCATCCAAGGATGGTCTCACCAAATTATGGGAGGGAGGCTTTTATTATTTGCAATTCTATTACTTTGTGAAATAACTGCATCATTCGTGTGAACATGCATATAAAGCACGTAGATTGCATTTATAACTCAATAAATCGAGTTATTGATCTAGATTCTAGAGAATACACACCAGGAGTCTTCTCTTGCTTTTGGAAACACCATTTAACACCTATGATGGAGGAGTCCCAGCAGCAGCCTCTTTTCTCACAGTGGTGTCTTGAGATACCCGCGTAGCCACAATCTCGACGCTCTTGAGGTTCTTCTTTGGAGCACACCAATTCTGTAGCAAATCATCCAATGAAAGACAAATTCTATAAATATTTTACTCAATCGAGTGGTACTCATCAAACAACAAATGACATGAACAAGTGATTTCCCAAATGAACATCACTGCTGCTATCCTTTGAAGTGAGCAAGAAGAAGGCAGGTCACTTCGGGTGACAGTATTTTAGAAGGTGACAAAAAATTGCAGACTGATCTTAAAAAGATCCTCATGTTGGATTGGAGACTGATGAAAGCTGTACGTTTGTTTATTTAGAGATATTTCAGAATCCAGGTATCTTGTCGTAAGCTATGTAAAAATTGATTTCGGGCTACAGACCGGAAAAAGTGAAAACTTTTTAACAATGTTTTCCTGTGATAGGAATGAGTATGTCTTCACAAAATAATAAAGTTATCCCTGTCCGAAGAAGGTTGAATCTCATTCTTTTTGTCTCAAAATTCGATCTTAGTAGGTAACAAGTACTAAGCTTGACTTTCATAGTTTAAAGTAGTCAGTAGACTAGGTTAGCAAAATTGAGCTGCTTTTTTCAAAAAATTACGCTGAAATTTTGCGTCGGGCGTTAAAAAGTGTTCAGCTATTAGGCTGCTTTTTATTCGTTTAGTGGATAGCGATTAGTTTCAAACTTTTATTTTTTCCAATAAAATGATTTTCTTATCAAGGTCAACTAGCCGACTCTGCCGGCGTCGCCCGCCATTACCCCATCACTAATATCGAAATTAACAATATCGGTTCAGCAAGCCAAGCCGGCTTTACCCAATGGATAATTGTAAAAACGATAATAAAAAGTTTATGAATTTTAACATAATAAATCTCGTTTCCAGACAAAACTATTGTTTTTTAAAACGTAATTGGTAAAGGAAAGCATTATGGGAGCAGCGCAAAGCCACAACATGCCTCTCACGTTCATCAAGCAACTGGCAACGTCCTATTTGCGACCTTTTCACCATAGGCCTTGTTGAACTTAGCAAACGTTTCTTATTTAATTGAGCAGAGCATTAATTGAAAGCATATCAAAGTTGTGGAAGGTCAACAAAGTAGTAGATATATATTTTCACAATTAAGTTACTAAATAATAGGCTCTCTATCAACAGATTTTTTGTAACTGATTGGGTATTGGTATAAGCTGACGCCTCTGGCTGAGCGCATGTTGCTTGGTCTTGGCATAAAAGCAGCCAGGCACAGAGCAAACTAACGCGAAATCAAACACTCACGATTAAGTTGTTACAACAGCAGCGCCCCCATCAGTAATGTTGAGGAAGAATATTGGTTCAGCCGGCTTTGCCCAAACAGTATTTGTGAGAAAAGTAATAACAAGTTACATGCAATGTGCTGTTGACATACCCAATTCTCGTTACCAAATCAGAAGAACTGTTTTTATAAATGAAATCGATCAATCTTTAAAAACGTTACAGTTCATAGCCGCCATATTTCTGCAAAAGTTTCTCAAGTTCCTGGCTACGTTTTACTTACCCTGTTTGGTACTTAGAAACTGGGCTTGCTCACAATTGAAGCAGCCAATGATTTTAAAAATTTTATTTGTTCATTTGATGACGTGCAAAGAAGCATGATTTAAAAAATATGGAATAGAAGAAGCGCCAAAGTAATTGCTATGAACTTTTAGGAATATCCTATTAAATATTAGGACCCCTATTTACTATTTCTATTTGCTCGTTCTAAAGCCTCTGGCTGCGCGCATGTTGCTTGGTCCTGACATAACCGCAGCCAGGCGTAGAACAAAATAACTCCAAGTGATGCACTTACAGTTAAGTAATTACAATAGCAGAGCCCCCATCAGTAATGTCAAGGTAAAGAATATCAAATTAACCGGCTGCATCGGTTTCAGCCAATTTTAAAAGGAAATTGCTTTAACATTTAAATAATATGTAGCTCGATACTAATATTTTTTTGCAAAAGCTAAAACAGGATCATTTTTACCGCCATGTTTTTGTTGGGGACCACCAATTTGTTTGCTTGGGGTAGGATACTTTTTAAAATTTCTAAAGACTTTATTTTTATATAAATCTTTTAGGAAATTTTGATAGATAATGCCAAACAGCCATTTTTGAGGAACATTAATCAAAATGTACCAAAGAACTCAGTTTTTCTAGAAATTGCATTTTATGAAGCTCATCCACCAAAAGAGTGTTTTTGACTGGTAGGCAACATTTTATAAACGTTTAGAGACTTCATTTTTGATTAATATTTTTGAAGACGTACACAGATAATGCCAAAGAACTATGCTTGTAAAGAAAAGTAGTCAAAATGTACCAAACAATAACGCTGTCCGACAATTGCAAGTTTGTTAGATCTACGAGGATAATTGTTCAATTAAAAATGAAACATGATGTATGGCAACCAATTATTGATCAGCCATTACAAACTAATCCTTAGCCTTAACTAATCAGGATAACATATCGCTGGAAAGCAAATTTCCGAAGGTCTCAAACGGCACTGATTGTTAGTACCTTATCATAAACTTTATATATAATTAAACTTACCTCTTCTTACTCAGCTTACCACTATTTTAGGAAAAATGAAAAGTTACACCAACAGATATCAAAAATTTATTTCTTTTAACTATAGAACTATTAGTAATTGCATAAATGATCTATTATTGGAATTGGCTAAAAATAATCTTCAGTTGTTACAAAAGTTTGAAAATTGGTTGAGAAATGAAATCATTAATCAGTTTTTAATTAAACCGATTTTGTAAAAATTTAGCAATTTTAGAAAAGACTAGCAGATTTACCCGTCGTTGATCGGGTAAAATTTAAAGACTGATTAAATTTTTACATTGAATAACCATATTTTAATATAGGTTGAATAAATATAGGCTCGTAGCCCCCCATAGACGATTCTGATCGAAATCAAAATATCGTACTTGGCTTCCCTCGAAAAAGTTATATAAGATTCATATGTTTGTTTGTATCTAAATGTCTCCAGTTTTATTTCTATAGCAGACAGACAGACAGACAGACAAACTTTGAGTTTTATATATATAGATGATGATATGACCATCTCTGTTCGCAAAAAGACTGTGTTTACGTACCAGACAGCACTATGACATCATAGAGCGAGTCAAAGCGTTCAGTGAAAAAAGCAAAAAGCATATAGAGTCTTTTGTTACATCGTTAATTGAGCTTTGATTATTATAAAATTATTTTCATCGAAAGCATCTTGCTAAGATCTCCAATAAAGGCGTTTAATGGTGTTTTTACGATGAGTGTTTTTTAAGATAATGAAGAAAAGAATTTTTCAATTAATCGTTATGGATGACATCGTGTGAAATCTTAAGGAAGTGAAATTTGTTATGGTTGATAAGTCAGGTACTGGCTTTCGTTTCTAAAAAAAAAAGTTTTCCTCGATTAAAAATGCAGTTTAAAAAAGTTATCTTCAATTATGACATCATAATTACCTCACGAACTTATTTGTGACACTCATCTCGAGGACGTGATCAATCGTTCCAAGTTTGATGTTTGTACGCCTTGCAGTTTCGGAGGGGTCAAAAAAAACGGACACACAGACATAATTGCGCTTTATACTGTAGATTAGATGTCATTCTTTGCAGCTTTATTATTGTGCCTTAGGGAAATCGTTCAGCAATAATTGTTCTAGGTTTCATCATTTGTCTTGAAAAATTACCTTGGAGAAAAATGATGGATTATTTATGAATGCAGATTTGTATTGGGTCTGCGCTATAAAGTATATGGTATTTTACGTCAACCTTTTTTTTTATTGCGGGCTATACAATAAAAAACAAGCTTTGACGGGAAATGTGTTTAAATCCTTCTACTTGTTCTTGATGGCATTTTACTAGTTCTATCAGTATTAATATGTTTTAAGGGGTGACGACAATATTGCAGATTTGTGTTCAAAAAGGTGCTCATGATGGATTGGAGATTGATGAAAGCTGTACATTTATTTTGGGATAGAGCGGAACCGCAGTATCTTGCCGCAAGCTAGGTCTAATAGCAAACTCTGGCTGCATTGTTAAAACATTAAAAGCAGTTCAAACATAACATAAGACACATGCCAGGGTTACTTTGCTGTGCTTTACGCCAGCGTAATGTATGTAGCCTATCGCGAAAGAAACGTTATCCGACTCAAGGAGCAAATGACATCTCATAAACAATTTGTCCCAAAGTGTAATCTTCCACTCGCACGAGCTAATGAAATCAAATTACATGCATAATGATGCACACATTGAGGTAGTTTACGGATTGAATTCTTGTCAAATGCTTGATTTGGTGACTATCATTACAATGAATTGGTGATTTAATGACTGTGCCAGTAGCCAAACCATTAGTTTTATGTTGGCAGCATATCAATTGGTATTTGTTAGCCACTTTCTAAAACCAAAGATGTATAGGCCTACTTACCAGAAGAGCAGGTGACTCCGACTATAAAAAGAACAAACACAAACAACTGCATTTTCTATTTAAAGTTTGTAAATTTTTCACGGATTCCAATCTTCCAACTGATTTGGCCAAAGATTTAAACGTCGGCTATACATGCTAATTCGGAAATCATTCTTACTGCTGAAATCGCCATTGCGTACTGTAGGTCTGTTTTTGTAAGCTACTAAGAGAAAAAAGAATTTTAGGACGGATGTGAAAAAGGATAAGCATTGTGAGCAATCAGTTTACTTTAATAACCACGATTAATCGTAAATTTTCTGTACGAGTATAGAGTACTGGTTTATTTAGCAACAGCTATATTCAGTGTGTGATACATTTTCCCTTGATGTGCTAATAAATATTTTTGCCAAACTTTCAAAACGCAAACAGACTTGTCAGCATTTAATAAATTCATTTGAGTATGGTCACAACCCAATGTTTTCAAACTTTTTTCAAATCTTTTTTATTCATTACCCCAAACCGCTCGGAAGATATCTCATTTATCCCCCTCCACAAAATGTACGCCTGAGTAGCTAATTGACTTGGTTCAAAATATCTGGTGCTTTCAAGATTATGAGATGTACTTTTGAGTTATTGGTAGATCTATGTTTTTGAAATGTTGCTGTTGCAATTATAGAAGTAGCTACGGGTCACAGGGACAACGCCCCCAAATTTTTTGAATACGATCGAGGGATAAAAGAGTTTTCAGTTATAACTGCTGCAAAACATTTTCCTCTAAATAAAAGATTATTCAACACAAATTTCATGTTACCTTCGTTATCTTTCGCTAAAACTTACTTCTGGCTATGGTGATGGTTGCAATTAGGTTTTCAAATAAAAAAAATTTTTTTTTGTAATTTTGGTTGTAGCTTGGTCCCGTTTAACATCCTGAGGCCAAATGCATGGTCATCAGTATCCAAGGGCCTTAAAAGGTTGACTTTGCGTGAGCAATCAAACGTTTTAATGGTCAGAATCTGCGGCGCAAAAAAATAAATTTTTATTCAGGGCTTCTTTTTTCTCTTGCTAGAAGATCTGTTTATGAGTTTTACTAATTACTTGTGACAATTCATGAGCAGGAGAAATTGCGGTTAATTTTTGGCGTTAAGACTGAAATCATTATTACTATTATTCATTATGAAAGCCTATTTTTGTGAGAAAACTTTATAGTAAAGTTTAAGCAAGATTTGCTGGTAGAAAAAGAAAAACTTTTCGAGACAGATGCGAAAGGGGCTAAACAATTAGTTCATTTTCGATTGTATTATTTTTTACAAGATTAATGGATTACTACAGAAATATGACGTTAATGGGTTTATGTTTTAGCAGCAGATCAACGTATCAAAACTATTTTTAATTGCATGCATTTATCAAAAAGCTTGCGTTGATTGGCTGCTTAGTTTGACTGCATGAAAACGAAACAAGAAAACTGAAATTGCTATAATATCTACTTGCTACCACATTATCGTAGGGAGTAATGAGTGGGATTGACATCATTTGCTTTTTCAGTGAAAAATTACTTCATAAAATCAATTTAGATTCAAATTGATATTAGGATTAATGCCAACTCTAGCCCATACCCAGAGTCTTGTAGCGAGAACATTCAACATTATGTTTATTTACCGCAAAATATCATGCTTATCTATTTTTATTACAATGTCTTTATTACAAATTACAACGCTTAAATATGCATATATTGTACCTGCAGTTTGGTGAAACCAGATTGCACTTCATGAAACTTACGTTTTGTTTAGAGTTTGTGCTCGGCAAATAAACCAAGGTACTTCATAGTATTGCTTGAGTCTTAATTGTATAGCAGCCACACATTGTGCCCATTAATCCTTTATACTCGAGTTCACTCCATGTGATAGCTGCCCGTGTTTGCATCTACCAAAGATTCATTAAGTTTGCTACAACATTTTCCAGGAATGGCTTCTATTACCTCTAAGAATGATCAACATGATTTTTTTTCCAATAAGAGAACATTAAATTTATTTTTTAGGGGTCGATAACGTTTTATCTTGGCAGGCTCTGCTATGATATTTGGCTTGCAATTTCTCCTGCTCATGAATTGTCACAAGTAATTAGTAAAACTCATAAACAGATCTTCTAGCAAGAGAAAAAAGAAGCCCTGAATAAAAATTTATTTTTTTGCGCCGCAGATTCTGACCATTAAAACGTTTGATTGCTCGCGCAAAGTCAACCTTTTAAGGCCCTTGGATACTGATGACCATGCATTTGGCCTCAGGATGTTAAACGGGACCAAGCTACAACCAAAATTACAAAAAAAAATTTTTTTTATTTGAAAACCTAATTGCAACCATCACCATAGCCAGAAGTAAGTTTTAGCGAAAGATAACGAAGGTAACATGAAATTTGTGTTGAATAATCTTTTATTTAGAGGAAAATGTTTTGTAGCAGTTATAACTGAAAACTCTTTTATCCCTCGATCGTATTCAAAAAATTTGGGGGCGTTGTCCCTGTGACCCGTAGCTACTTCTATAATTGCAACAGCAACATTTCAAAAACATAGATCTACCAATAACTCAAAAGTACATCTCATAATCTTGAAAGCACCAGATATTTTGAACCAAGTCAATTAGCTACTCAGGCGTACATTTTGTGGAGGGGGATAAATGAGATATCTTCCGAGCGGTTTGGGGTAATGAATAAAAAAGATTTGAAAAAAGTTTGAAAACATTGGGTTGTGACCATACTCAAATGAATTTATTAAAGGGGCCCCTGCTATTGCAATAACTTACATGTAACTGTGAGTGCTTCATTTCTGGTTGGTTTGCTTTTATAGCAGAGCCTAGCAACATGCGCTCAGTCAAAGGCGCCTTGGTCATAAACTTGGCCAGCTAACCACCTGCCAAGTTTATGATCCGACGAAGACAGTGTAAGACGAAGTGGAGTGCCTTCTTTGTGTGTTTTCGACAGACGATACATTCGAGGTTTTTGCGATCCAGTTGGTCGTGTTGCGTCAAATATTCACTTTGCCAGAAGATCGGCTTTGACTAAGTCAAGTAACCGCTTCTAAAGGCGCGATTCAATGTTTACTGTGACACAAAAAAGGCACTAAGTAAACACACAAAGAAGTTACTCCACTTAGCCTTATTCTGTCTATGACAGGTTCGTCCCATTATGATCTAGGCAGGTGGTTAGCTGGCCTATTACAATCGGTGTTGGGGCCGTTTTCGTCGCATTGCATATCAGATTGGCTTACCTTTGCTAACACCATGCAAAATCTTGACATAAACCCTAATGTCTTCAGGTGCTCCTTTGATGTGTCCAGCTTCTTCATCAACGTTCCCCTTAATGAAACCATTAAAATCTGTGGAGAGGCCTTTATGATAAGTCCGATTCACGACGAATCATTCTTAAATACGTGTTTGTAGAACTGATGAAGAGCGCTACATCCCATTTGCGTTCAGCTTCAATAACACTATGTACATGTAAACAGACGGAGTAGCTGTGGGATCACCACTTGGTCTGACTTTGATTAACGTCTTTGTTGGCTATTGTAAAGAAAAGTTATCTTCTCAAACACGAAAGCCTCCAATATACTTCAGACATGTTGACCACGCGTTTGCCATCTTCAATAACGAAGCTGAAGCAGATCAGTTCCTGACCAAACCTAACTACCTTCGTCCATTCCTCAAATTCACTTTTGAAAAAGAGAAAGGAAAATGTCTATCGTTTCTTGATGTCTATGTCGAAAGAGCAGATACTGGCTTTGAAACCAGTTTATACCGGAAACCCACTTTCACTGGCTAGTATTTACTTTGGGAGTCTTTTGGTCCTCTCAAACATAATATGACTCTAATATCTACACCGGTGCATCGAGTCCTGTTTCTTCGCGCCAAACGTAGACTCAACGGAGAAATAAGGTAGAACGGATCAAGAAACTATTACTGGACAATGGCTATCCTAAAAACATCATCAACGCTCAGGCCGCCAAGAAAACTTCTCAGTTCTCCAACCTTGAGCGATTCGGCCCTGAAAAGTGCCATGTGTACTTGAGAGTCCCTAGGATAGGTAAGCCCTCTACACACTTGGAAAAAGAAGTCAAAACCTTCGTGGAAAGCTGCTATAGTTCCGTCAGCACCCGCTTAGTCTTTACGTTAAAGCGTATGCTGCAAGTAGCCCGCAAGGATGTTCTATCTACTGTTGAGAAAAGCTTTGTCATATTAGAATGCAAGTGCTACTGTGATAGTCGGTAAGAGAGCGAATGCCTCAACGACTACAGGATCGCATCAAGCAACATGTTCCGCAATGGTTAAGACTACAATTAATCCGTTCACGCCGATCTCAACCACACAGATGGTGCAAACGAAACGACCCCAAACCGGATTGTGATTCTGCCATTGATCAGTATCTTTTAGAGAATGATCAATGTGCATTAAACTACGACAACAAGCGGTTTTCAATCATCGCCACAGCAGGCAGCTTTTTCCACCTTAATCTTTCAAAGGCTGCTTATATCAAGACTCAGCGCCCGGTGTTATGCAGACAGAAAGAATTTGTTTACACTCTCAAACTATTTCGATAATCGCAGCGTTTCAATTTGGTCTATTGCTGCGCTTTCTCTAGCATTTCGTTATTGCAAAATCCTGTTTTGGCGCGCTTTACAACACTAGCGCAATCATCGTCTTGTCTTAATTGCCTATCGTCAAATTAGTCACATAAAGGGCCCAGCCTAGTTCTTCACTTTTGACGCGAACCCGCCACTGATAAGAGTGTCACGAAAAGTTTATGACTCAAACAGCTTTTTTCAAAGCTATATTAAAATAGTAAAGCCCATTACTGATATTTGTAATTGCTAGGACATTTGTATCGGTACGAAAAACTAATCTTTTTTTAATGGTAGGGAGGTCTGGATTAGTGGCAAAGTTAAATGTAATATAATCCCAAGTTAAAGAAAAGACCAAAATTAAACTATAGTAACATTAATTTGTAAACTAAATTAAGAGCGATCGTTTTTGTGTGAAAAGAGTTTAATAGGCTCCTATTGGATTAGATTATATGACTTTCGGAAAAGGCATGCTCCTTTTCATGCTATGGCAAATTAAAGCAAACAGCGCAGCCAAAGAACTTAGTGTCACAAATATACAGTGCCTAACAAAAGTTTAAAACCACCTTGCAATTTTTGCAAAAAACTGAATAATTTTGTTTTTCAGACATTTTTACCACCCAGAATTAACATTAATTTTGCAATACATCCACCAACACATTACAAACAGCTCTAAAATAACAAATTAAGCCGAAATTTTGTTGACTATTAGTATTGGGTGTGTCCTCCTTTGTTCTTGATCACAGCCTGTAACCGTTGTGGCATGCTGTGTATCAGAATTTGGCAATACTCAGCCGTTTTTTCAATAACTCAAACTTTTTTTATCGCATCCACAAGTTGTTTGGCAGATGATGGTTGCTTTTCTGCGACTTTATTTTTAAGAATTTTACACAAATTTTTTATATGTTTTAAGCCGGGGCTGTTTCCAGATCATTGCAAAACTTCCACTTTCTGGGTTTTCAAAAAATCACGCACAATTCTTGACCTGTGGCATGGGGCACCATCATACATAAAGATCCTACACTGAAGAATGTCCATATGAATTTTCAGCTTACTTTTTAGTAGTTTTTGGTACTTTTTGCCGTTCATGGTCGTACCAGGGAGCAAAACGTACAAACCAGCTGACCCATTGCATGACATAGTCCCCCAGGTCATTTGACTGGGGGAGTGTTTTTTAGTTGAAATTGTGTATTTCTCATTCTATTTCTTTCCTTTTGGTCTACAAACGTTTTGCTTTTTTACCGCAAACTGCTAAATGTTTGATTCATTACTAAACAATACTTTACTTCGATGTTTAGTGGTCCAATGTTGATGTGCTTTAGCAAATGCTAAACGCTTAAATTTCATAGATTTAGTTAATAATGGTTTCTTAGCGGATTTTGCAATTTCAATTCGAAATCGTATGTCAATCGGCGAAAAACAGTCATGTCACTCACTTTGATGCCCTTTGCCAATAATGCAGACTGTACTTTCTTTATCGAACTAGTTGGGGATCGAACAACCATTCTTTTCATTAAATGATCATCTCTCACAGTGTTTTTTTTTGGTCTGCCACTTCTCTTTTAGTCTCAGTAACTGCCCCTCAGTCTCAAATTGACTATTGCTGTGTGAACTGCTGTTTTGCTGACATTACATTTCGCACTAATTTTGCGTTCTGAGTAGCCTTTTCTTCTAGCGATCACCAGTTTTGATCACTGGCGATCGTACGTGAAACTGCAGATCTTTGCTGCTATTTCTCATTTACCAAAATGTTAACAAAAGAATGGATCCATTTATTTAACAAATTGAACAGAACATACCGAACTAAATGAAACTAAACAAAATGGAACCAACTGAACTGAACTGAATCAACTGAACACAGTTAAAGCAGTCAAATAATTTTAACCAATTCAAAAGATGCTTAAAGCAAAATCAGAAGCTTGAAATGTGCCCTAATTAACTAATATGCGCAAATAAAAAAATAAACCAAAAGCCCTGAAAAGACAAGATGATAGAAGACAACTTACGTTAAAACACTGATAACACAAAATCCGGGTTGGAAACCGCTACACTCTGTATAATGTTACAATTTGAGCACGTTGAACTTGACTGAGAGATGTTTTTTGCCCATTTTCGCTGCTAAAACTAAGCTCAAAAATAACTCCAATCTCTGTCCCTAAGTAGCAAACAGCAAATAAAAATGAATTTACTGATTTCAAAGAGCACCACGGTGCAACAATCACACAAGAGAATACTAGAATAGGTACCATGATGTAAAAAATGGATTAATATGATACAATAATAAAAAAATACATTGTTTCAAAAATGGTTTCAAAAAACTAACTATTGTTAGGCACTGTAAATACAAAAGCGGGCCCACCAAAACGTCAAATAGGCCTAACAGTACATAGTTCACATCCTTAATTGTCAAAACGACCGCCATTTGGTCGACGCCATCATTTTTGACTGTGTTTCATCCCCCCCCCCCCCCCCCTTTCCCCTTACACTTTTAAAAATTACGAATGGTAATTTGTGACATCATTCTTTCATTTCGAATACTTCCAGTCTTAACTAGTATATCAAGATCATCACCATTACGAATACAGGAATTATAGATTATATTAATGTTTACAACGACTACAGGATTGCGTTGTTGCTCTCACAAATGTTTGTACAGTGCAGCTGGCGCAGCTCCATTAATTGATACGTTTTAAATCGGTACAGGTGATAGTTGGCCCTGCCGGAGTAAAATCGCGCCATATTTTGGAAAAAGGTTTTCTATTTTCATTGATAATAACAGTTTTATAGAGTTACCGCGGTCAAACCTAAAACTTTGGGGAAAAGCAAGGACTCTTTTAACTTATCTGAGCATAACTAAGCAAGGAAAAACTAATATGAATCATAACACGTGGGGACTCGAAAAAGTTTGAAGGGAAATCGAAATTAACAATGTCATTGTGTCAAATTGCACCACACGGAATATGTTAGTGGTATTTTGCTTTGTAATAGCTTTGTAGTGCTGCCGAGATCAACCAAACATTTGGGGAAAAGCAAGGACTCTTTTAGTTTTCCAGGGCACGCCAAGCAGGGAGAAAAGAGCATGCTACATAATGCGTAGTCAGCGAGGACTTGAGAAAGTTAAAAAAAATTAAAAGAAAACGTCATTGTGTGAAATCGCACCAGACAAAAGATATTTTTGGTATTTTTCTTTTGAATAGCTAAATATCAGAAATGTGTTTTCTACTTCCAAACAACGGGAAACGCAAGGCTCCCTTGGATTCGTGTAAGCAATGAACAGAGCACATAAATCTAAAGCGTAGCCAGAATCTTTAACCCATTTAATCCGTGCGGTGCCGCATGGCACCCTATTTTTATCCTATATTCTAGAATTTATTAAAAAATAAATAGACTTGTTAGGTACAAAACTTGTACTGAACGTGTACCAGACGGGTGTTGGCTACACGCGTGACGCACTAGACAGTAGTTGCTTGACCTTGGAAGCGAGAGCATCGCCTTTCTTTCAACTGCATGCCTATTTATAATGGCTACCAAAAAGAGGCAAGTTTTATTTCTTTTATTACAACTTATTAGGAATAAATACAAGTTAGATCTTTTGGATATTATTAGTAGGATGCCTGTACTGAAAGAAAAACGATACAATGCATCATTTTACCTATTTCTGTGTTTCTGAAAAACGTTTACTTTTACAGCAACATTTGAAGTGCCGTATGACACCCCACGTAAGAAGAGGGTAGAAAAATTGATAATTGCGTTTTCTCTATTATTGCAGGGAAAATTTATCCACAAATGAAATTCTGGACATCTTGTTCAATGATGCTACAACAGCAGCTGCTGATGTCTTCATTGAACCACCCGATGACGCAGTATTGACAGATGAAGATTCAGGAAAGGAAGACGACGTTGGCTTACAACATGTTCATCACCTGTCTAGAAACCAACTTCTTGCTCCTGCAGAACTGCAGATGCATGGTTACCATCCTCATGAGGATGACCCGAATGATGATAGTAACACTGATCAAAGTATTGAAAAAACTTCAGACGCAAAGAGGAGAAAAACAGGGAACGCACAGAAAAAGCAAAAACCGAAAATTACATGGGAAAGGAAAGATGTTCCTCTGGGCACTCAAATTTTTCCTGAATATAATTATTCAAAATACCGAGACTTCAGCCCCGTTCAATTATTTGAGTTATTCTATGATGATTTTATCATTGAACACACAATGACTGAAATGACAAAATATTGTTTGACTAAAAATTATCCTCCAATAAACGTATCATTGAATGAAATGAAAGTTTTCTTTGCAATTCTTATAGTTTCGGGGTATAATGTATTGCCCCGTCGACATATGTACTGGTCACATACGGAAGATGTCTACAATGAAGCTATTTCAAACGCTATGAGACGAGATAGGTTTGATAAAATAATGCAAAGCCTCCATTTAAATGCAAATGTTATCATTGACAAACAAGATAAATACGCAAAATTACGGCCGCTTCTTCAACATTTACAGAAAAAATTCATGCTGCATTATGTTCCATCACAGAGTATCTCACACGACGAAGCGATGATAGAACATTTCGGGAAGCACAGCTGTAAACAAGCTATAAGAAACAAACCCATTCGATTTGGCTACAAGGTTTGGTGCCAAAACTCAACTGAAGGTTATCTGATTTCTTTTGAAGTCTATCAAGGAAAGACGCACAGTGGAAATGAAGATTTGGAAGCCAAGTTCGGAAAGTGTTCATCCATTGTGCTTCATTTACTAAGCTCATTTACGGATGACAAAAAAATCATTTCCCATATCACATTTACAGCGACATCCTTTTTACCTCAGTTCCACTTCTACTTCAACTGAAAAATTTAGGGTACGAAGGCACCGGTACCATGAGAGCAAATAGATTAGATAGTTCATGTCCAATTACATCAGTAAAGTGCTTTGAGAAAAAACCGCGAGGATCCTCAGAGACTTTCACTGGGAATATAGGAGATAAAACTGTAAAGATTAGCAGATGGAAGGATAATTCTGTGGTTACAGTAGCATCCACCATTTATGGAGAGGCTCCTGTATCTAAAGTCGGTCGCTGATCGAAAGAAAAGATGAAGCACATTGATGTTCCCATACCAAAAGAGGTCTCTAATTATAACAGGAATATGGGCGGTACCGATCAAATGGATCAAAATATCAATGCTTACCGCATAGGAATTAGGGGCAAGAAATGGTGGTGGAGTATATTCACATGGACAATTGATGTTTCTGTGCAAAATGCTTGGATCTTGGCAAGGGGAGCGGGATGTTCAATAGACCAATTAGAATTTCGAAGAGGAATCGCCCTGTCTTACCTAAAATGATTTCAGATGCTACCACTAACACGCGGTATGAAACCAAGGCACATTCCAGGGGCCGACGATGCTAGATATGATAATATAGGACATATGCCAAAACCTACTGATCAAAACAAGCGCCGTAAATGTGCTGCCAAATCCTGCAAATCACAAACACGTGTTGGATGTTCAAAATGTGATGTAGGGTTATGTATTGACTGTTTCATAGATTACCATAAGAAATAACAAATTTTAGTAGGCTGAAAATTAGTTTTCTGTAGTTACAATATTGTATTTTTTTTATTATTGGAATATTTATAAAGGAATATTCGGGAATTAAGTGTTTGTTGATGTCGAAAACATCTAAAAAAGCCAGAGAATCATGAAATGAGTTTTTGTACTTACCTTTTCCGTGAGGTGCCGTACGGCACCGGGGCTATAACTCGAAAACTAGTAAAGATTTTTCAATCTGATGCCAGATTCGAATTCCTGAGGTTCAAATTACCTAATGAATATAGTTACAGCAAATTCAGAAACATCAAGCTAATTTCGGAACAAATGGGTTAAATGAGAAATTCTACTAGAAAAAGAAGCACACAAAGTCGTGAAAATCTTATGTACAGAAATCATATAGACATTTAGTAGCCGTTTAAACAAGAGTCCGATAGGTGAACCCGGCTTGGCCGGCTGAATCGAAATTTAGCAGAGACGATTTCAAGATGCTCTATGATGCAAGTTTTGATGTTATCTGGAAAATTAATCCTATTCGTTTTCAGGCTCCTTTCCAACAAAGAAAACAAAGTAGTAGATCCTACCTTGATTCGTGCTTGCTAGACTCCCATTCGAGCAGTTAGCCCAGCCAGCTTGTCGTTAACGTCACTGACTGTCACATCACGGTCTTGGAAAAACCAGTTCATGTCTTTGAGGTCGCCGAATACGTACGCCAAGTACGCAAGCATCACAACAAACTCTTCATTGTGAAATTGGACATGGAGGTTGTTTTTCTTTTCTCAAAGAAAAATTTCAACCCCATTTTTAAGTTCATACAGCCGAGAGAGGTATTTGCCTCTCGATAGCGAACGCGAACTTTGGTATAAAACAAAAGTCAATTATGGTGCGCTCCCATTTCTTTGGCCAAAAGTCGGTAGAGCAGGTGATTTTTTACTCTCAAACGAATGAAGTTGATCACTTTGACCGCAACGTTCAAAACTTCCGTCAAGTGTAGAGGTGAAGTTTTTGATGCTAGAGTGTATTGGTGTAGCGAAGAGTGCAAGGACGTCACATGAGGCCATTCGTTCTACACCAGTGTGACAAACCCTGATTTGATGCCAATCATCGCTGGGGCACCGTCAGTACAGATGTGCTTGAAATTCTCCCAGCTGAGCTAATTGGCTTAAAAAAAAGAGTCTCCAAGAGCTTAGACATCAGCAACAGTTGTTGTGGCTGACAGTATGTTGCTAAACAAGAACTCTTCCTTCATCTTTCTATCTTTCTCGTAACGGGCGAAGGCGATCATGCGGCTTTCTACAGCGCTATCGAGAAACTCGTCCAGTTGAATGCTAGCCTGAAGCGCGCTTTGCTTGATTTCGGAGCAAACTTGCTGGCACACATTAGCAGCTATGTCGTCAATCCGTCAGTGAGTAGTATCGTTAGAGAGCGAAACTTGCTGAATTTTCTTTTTCGCCCCCGATGTGATCATTATTTCAACAATTTTTTTCTGCCAGTGACTTGATAAGTTCCTTAGCGATAGTATGTGGCTTCTTACACTTCACAATTCGATGTGCCACTTCGTAGCTGCATTGAAGAGTACGCTTTTCCTCTACCGTAAATCCCAAATGATGTAGCGTCGCTTCCAAGTAGTATCGTACTCTTTTGGCAGACAGAGCATCGATGTCATGATCCTTCCTTTGGGGATACTTTTTATCGCAATGGTTTTTCTTAGTTTCTTCCTTAGAGAGTCGTAATGACACATATGACATCGCGACCAAGCAGTGAAGACACCGCGCACAATCATGACCGTTCAGAGTAACTTTTGTGAAGCCAAAAAAATCTTGTTTAAGCTAAATATATGTAAAACTTAAGGTCTAGAGTCGATACAGCACACAAACCAAGAATTGGTTGAGTTTCTATCAATACAAAAGTCATAATTACTCTATCTTTGTAATTCACCAACTTTATATTTTCTAGGGCAGGACGCACCAAACTTCTTCCACTACAGTGTTCCCTCGCTACTTCGCGGTTCAAGTTTCGCGGCTTCAGTGCATCGCGGTATTTCAAAAAAATTTTTTTTGATTGGCTGCGTATCACATCGCTGATTGTCTGCTCATAATCACGCCATTGTCGTTCACCTTGTTAATTGTGTCTCGTGTATCTTAGGGTTGTAAGTGTTGTGCAGTACATTATTTGAGATTGCAGTACTGTAGTGTTAACCCTTACAATGACAGTATCGGATTGTGTTCAGAATAAACAAAACAGACAATTGGTGTACAGGATAATGTCTACATCAAACGCTGAACAAGATCGAGGCAGTTGTAAAATACACCTCCCGTCAATGGGAAGGTTGCTCTCACGTGATCAAACGTCATCAAAATGCGATTTCGAAAAAAGTGGCTGACCAGATTCAATATTTTGCATTGACTTGAATTGGAGTGATATTGTTTTTTGCAAATCAATCAAAGAAACGTGACAGCTGTTAAATGAACGTTAAATCTGTTGTTTTACTGATGTTAAAGAATGAAACTATGGTCAAAGTAAGATAAGAGGTGCTGAGGTTTGCTTGTTATTGCTAATAGTTGGGCTAATTTTATGGGCTAAACATGCAGACGTATTTGTAGCCAGCTTCTGTGAGAGTTTCATATTCAATTAATCAGCGTGTTTGGGAATGTTAATTGTAATTTGTAACTTATACAACATATTTAGTTGCATAGGCATGCCGAAAAGTTGAAAACCTAAGTTATACTGTTGCCTAAATGACAGGGCAGACTTCTGTACCGTTTGTCATATGCTGAATTTGTTATTGCTGGATAAAATCAGTAAGTTTTTGAAATTTTTTGTCAATAGTGATTGCAGACCAGTCATGTTGATATATCAGATGTAATTTTGTGGCCTTAACCACTCCTTAAACAGGTTTTTGGGCTATTACCTAGGCTGCTAGACCAAGGGTAATTTAAAAACTTACGGTATCGATTTATTTACAGTATTCATGGGCATTAGCTCATGCTCTGTTTGTATGTCTTTCGTCACACAGGGCCACTACGACGGGTAGACTACTTTGCCCCACCGCCTGTTTGTCACATAGAGATGGAGGCATGCCGTTAAATGCTTTGCCCAAGGACACAACAAACAAGCTTACCGGTATCGGTAGTAATGATCAGATAATGGTTGTTTTTGCTAATTTTCCGACTAGTATCTTATTGGTATAGAGTTATTTTTTAACTGCGGAGCAAATGATATTTAGATGGCACTTTTTTAGGGGCAATTTTTTTAAATTGGCACACAGTACGAAGTTTAGACTAGCCAACTGAAAGAGCTAATCTCAACCGAATTGCTTTCGATTAGATTTATTTGTTTCCGAGGATCCAATTAGCAATAATTCATTCCAATTTTTAATTAATTTCTCATTAGTTTTCAAAATAACCCCAACAGTTGGTGTTTGCCCTATACCTTTCCTGCATAAATGCAGCTTTTGGTCAGCCACTATTTTTGGCGCGAAATGTGTGACGTCATGTGGAACCTTCTTATTGACGCCTTTGGTCCTTTTAGGTAGTTCAAAAGCTTAAACGTACAATACATATAAGTTATACGTACAATACATACAATCGCAGCAACTATCGCACTCAGCATGCATAACAACAATAAAGGCTGTTGTTATTGTTTTACTTGGATCGTACGAGTGAAAAAACATTTGGTTGATTGATTGTTTCAACTATTTTTATCAGTCGAATTGGAAAAACAAGAACAAACAGATAATAACTAAAATCAGCAAATCTTAATGAAACTGTGATAACCCAATACAACCTGTTATTGTGATAAGGTAGAGCTTCGTTGATCTACAGAAACTCCAATACTAGTTCCAGTCCGACTAAAGTCGCAGCTTCAGCCATGTAGAGTGGCTCGAGACTCCTACTACCGGTGCTCTTAAATATAACACAAAAATACTACCTATGACGCAATAAACAACATGTGTAACTGCTTGTTGCATGAAGACGTCAGCATAGTCAAAAACAAAATTTGAGATAGCCAAGAATACAGGACATTTTTCGGTTGTATTTCATCACTTTTTATTGATGATGTTTTTTTGATGATTGATGTTTTGTTCTCGTTCTTCCTAAAAATTGCTTGTCTCATTGCTTGGTCCCAGCAATTTGGGACCCACGGCGCCTCTAGCTCTTTCTTGCTATGCCTAAAGACAAAGCTGTTGGTTAAATTGATTTTTTTATTCTGACGTCACCGAGAGTGAGACCGTTGTAGTCGACCAGTAGAGTATAAATAAGTTTACAAAAGAATTTTTTAGGACGGATGTGACCTGGCCTAGGCTGATCTTTTAGTAAATTTTCGATTCTATTATTCAGGTACAGATTTGTAATAGATGAAAGCACGGAAACTGAGCTTTAATGGTTTCTTCCTAAGGAAATTCAGGTCATTTTCTGTATAATTAAACTGCACAAAATCGAAACAAAGAGCAGAACAACCTACTGTATTTAGTCAAAAGTTTCTATACAGCCAACTACTGCTGTATCAAAAAAGACATATTTTTTCACCACCAATATGCTACTTTTCCTAAAAATGCCAGGTTAGTTGGTGAACTTTAAAAATCACCGACTTTTAAATATTTGATTCAGGTGGCAGCTTACCATCGCGTTTAACATAACTACGCAAAACATATTTCAATCAGATCACTTCGTTCTTTCGACAATTTATTATTCAAATTTAACGTTTCGCTTCCCTTAGTTACCGGGAAGCTTCTTCAGAACACGGTAGATGTTAATAATGTGACATACAATGTACAGTTTGTATACAGTTTGTACAGTATACAGTACACAGTACAGTACAGTTTGTATAATGTTGTACAGTTTGTATGTCACATTATTAACATCTACCGTGTTCTGAAGAAGCTTCCCGGTAACTAAGGGGAGCGAAACGTTAAATTTAAACAATAAATTGTCGAAAGAACAAAGTGATCTGATTGAAATATTGTTACACTTGACATACGAGGAATGCCTGCTATATTTACGCAAAACATTTTGAGTTATTGTAAGCAGTAGGCAATAATCGGAAACAGCAAAACCTGCAGCTCTAACTTCGAGTAAATGCGTAACACACTCAATCCCGCTTAATTGGCCCACATTTAATTGAACAATCCGCTTATTCGGATCGTTTTTCATTGGTCCCGAATCCAAATCTATTTTTCTCGCTTAACGGACCTCCGCCCTAAGATATACTCAGTACAGTTTTTGAGTTTTGCTAAAACGTACTGTAAATCAAGCACTTCTATCGGTGTGTAAATTTTTGCCATGATGTATCTTAAAAGTACCCAACAATAAAGTAACGAAATTTACAGAAATTTGTTCAACACGTTTGATGGGACCACCTGCTTAATCGAAACAAATTGGCTTGGTTCCAGTGTGGTCCAATTAAGCAGGTTCGCCTGTATTACCAACTTGGATTTGTCATCTTGATAGCAATGAGAGAGAGTATTAAATTTCAGCTGTTTGTATATCTCTCTTTTGATTAAATTAAACAAATTGTCGCCAGTAACATTTTGCAACAGCTTTTTTTTTAAAAAACTCTTATTTTAAAGTTACGTAACTTGATTCTGTAGGGTGAGCCATAAGTTTCGATACATAGGAGAAGTACTATAAATATTTCTTTATATTTCTGATATTTTTTAATATATTTTGTATACCATAGAAAACGTGTTTGACAAATGAGCAACGAATTGAAATTATACTAATGGCTGAATCGGGAAGCAGTCTAATGGTTGCGCGAAACTTTAGAAAGCATGAAACAAGCACAACGTCTTTACAAGCGTGACTTTAACTGTGCTAATGCGTGTTCATCAACAGTGGAAAATACTTATTAATAAGCGTATTCAAAACAATGGTATTCATATAGAGCACATTATAACAATATAAACTTGTTCTACATAGAATCTTTATTTTTCCTATGTATTGAAACTTATGGCCCATCATGTACATTAAGCCAAGCTTATTTACAGCATTTTAGTGGTAAGATTGTGATTGCGATGTGACATTGGCCAATGATGTAACATAATATATCACCGAAAATCTTCAGAGACAGAAATAGACTAAGCTATGCTTTATTAAAAGCCTCTAGCTTCTTATTGGTCACCAATTGCACTGAAGAAACCTGATAGCTCAAAACAGTGTCACTGTCTGCAGTTTGCTAAGTGCATCGCTAGCCTCTTGCATTACTATTAGAAAGTGATTAGTTGTGTTGATGAGTTGCATGTTGATAGTTGGGCGGCTTTCCTGCCCAGTTGGGCTTGTTCTGATCATAGGTTGCGAAAAATAGTTTGTAATAGCGCATTGCGGTATTATGGGCTTTTTTACCAGTGTGCTCCAACTTAACTTCATAGCGGGCCATCAGAAACTAAAAATTTATTCCGCTGGTCACTGTTTAAACTAGGGATTTTTTATCCCGAATAAAGGTGTTCTAAAAAAAAGTTCATCACCTACATTTGAGCAAATTTTCGGACAGCCATATTGCTTATGGACATGTCCGGAATTTTCGGGACGCATGGCAACCCTATCGTAATCGTGCTAATTACCGTAATTATTCGCGGGCCAAGATTGGCCCGCGAGCTGGCAGTTGGACCTCCCTGTTTTGTACAAAGGTACTTGAAAAGCGAAATAATGCTCAGTTTCTAATAAGGTCCCCACTCCCCATTGCTTAAACAGTCAGATCTCGTTTTAACGTACTAATTGAAATTTTATTTTGTCCCTCATTACATGCTAATATACAATAATTGTTGAACCTACTTGAATCTATAGTTGCTGTGGCTTACATTCTTTGAATATTTACTAAAATATGCCTTAGGGCAGGTGGGCCTTGTTCTGTACAGCCTACCTTATATTTTTACCACACTTTTTATGCAGTATTTTGACAAATGTTTTTTCAATTGCTCCACGGTTTTTAGTTTTAGGTTGAGTTACATTTACGATTTGTGTTCTGAAAATACTATGAGGCACCTATTTAATTTTTGTCACTCTAAAGCAGTCTGTCTTGTCGGTGAGCCTATGGGTAAGTGGGCCAAATACAGTATGAGAAGCGTTGTTGTGACAAACGGGAAAAGGAGAAGAAGCTTAAGGGATGATTCCTAAAAGCGCTATCGGATGAAACCAAAACTTACAGCAAATACTGCAAGAGTGAAATACATGCTCATCACAATCACTTTGCCTTTCAAGCTTCTACAGCAAAGCATTTAAAAAATGCTGCTCCTTTTCTATCACAACGTTCTTTTTTTTGATGTGAGTTGCAGCTAGGTTAGAGTAGATAATAGTGTCAAAATGGCAGAAATAAAAATTGCTGCTCACATTGCCTGCCATTCAAATATTGAAACATTTAATCACCTTGATTAGCTACTGTGCGGTAGCCTATATCCGGAAAAGAATTTGCTAATCAACTGAGGGATCATTTGTAGAAAGCCCCCAGCACTAATGCAAAAATGTGAGATTTGAGAAAAACACCCCCGTCACGTTTTGAGAACTGCAGCACCTACCGTTTCATTGTTGACGAAGAAGGTTGGGGTAAGGGTTAGGATTAGGCGGCGGGGGTGTTTTTTTTGGTGGCTTTCTACAAAAGATCCCAAATGAGTGCTATTGTACGCAATTTTAGTAAAAGTTTAAACAAAATTCTTTTAACTTTCTTGGGACTGATTACTCGGATAATGGCATGGAAGATGCTGTTTTCAATGCTTTAGTAAGATTTTTAACAACACAAAAATTGTTTTCACATAAATGTGTTTGAATTGAAACAAATGACTGCGACAAAATGTGTGGCAGTACCGTCTCAGTAATAACTAAATTTGGTACATCAATGAACCCATATATTGTTTGTGTCAAGTGTATTTGCCATTCTATACAACTCTGCTCTTCCTATACCTTGAAAGTCATATCTATTAACCTTGATTTTATGATCAGCAAAATATATGGATGGCTCTCTGATGGCAATATGTATTAATATGCTCGACAAATTGAGCACATAGGTCTGGTACTTCTGCATTAATGTCTGTGGAAGACCTGTGAAGATTTTAATTGTTTGTAATACTCAATGGCTTTCAACTGTGCAATGTGTGAATTGTGTTCTATCGCTATACTTAAGCTTAAGTTGCACTTTCAAATTATTTTAGATGAAAAAAAATTACATAGCGAAGAAATGAAAAAAGACTTTCAGGAAATGTAAAAGTTGTGCTGTCACAAGCTAGCCTTAGTTTTTCAGTTGTGTTGAGTCCACAAAAAACAAGAGTTATCGACCTATCCTTCTTATCACTCTGCAGGAGCAATCTTTCACCTCTTGAAAAGCAGTTGTTGAAGCTCCATTTGTTTACGTGGAAACACAAACGATTTGTAAGCAGAACAGCTTTGGGATGATATGTTGTTGTACAGTATCCTGATGCAGCTGGGAAGTGCCTATGGAGGATATTTCAAAATTTGCGTTAATGGTATGGTCACTTTCGTTTAGCAACGTACCAGTTGAAGGAAGCTTTTCTCAGATGGCTCGAATTGTCACTAAACTTCGAAACAGGATGCAACAACCGTTATTGGAAGCCTTCTTGCATGTTTGGGCCTAGATGTTCCTCCACCAGATTTGCTGCATCTCATTTACACCAAGCAAATTCATACACAGGGGTTAGCACCAAATATGCATCAGCTGGCACAAAATGAGATGGACGATAAACTTTACTTTTAAATTTGCAAACAATATGGGAAAAATATTTACTTCCTGTTAATGTCTTTCTTGTATATTTTCCTTTTTGAAAAATTATTTTATTACCGATGCATTTTGGGCTGACTTTGTGTTTGATATTGGTCTGGTTTTTGGACTGATTGTTGTCACTAATGGAGTTGGATAAAATTTAATCATCTGGCAACACTGATGTGTAGCTGCGGTAGTTCATTCGGCGAATAATTATTTGTTTTTGAAAGCAGTAAACGACAAGTAAAATTATTTGTGGTTGCAGTCGGTAGTGCTGTTGAATTTAATTTTATATGTAAACATGATTTTTGTTGTTTCGAAAAATATGTGGTGGATCTACAGCTGAAAGATGCGATATTTGACGTTAAATTAGCAAGGTCTCAGTGAAGTTGCTGTCAGACAAGTTTTTTTGAGCAGGGCATTGCCTCAATGTTAAAATATATGTATTGAGATAAAAGCAAAAATCTGCTGCGCGACATCTTTAGTCTAATCCGGGATATGCCTATCGGTAGGCAATTAATGTAGCAGCTGAAGCACTTAATAGTAAGAAGTATTAGAACCTGAAGAGACTGACAAAACCATTGGGTTTGGAGGAGAAGCGAAACAATAAGCTTCCAACAGCATAATGGCGCCAAATGAGGGAAGCCAAAGCAAGGTAGACCTGAAGAAAGAAAACTTGCAACTAAACAGCAGAGATTAGCAGCTTATGCAGTAGAACGAATATTAGCAGCTGGAAAAACTAAAACTAAGCTCAAAGTAAAATAGCAAAGGCTTGAAATAGAAACGAAGTATGGAAGAACTGGATCAAAATTTGTTGAGATGACTGTAAAGATACCGCCGTTACATCTTTTTCGGGCGACGGAGATAATTTAAATAAGTATCCTTTGCGAGTGGAAAGATATGCTGATGCAGATAAATGGGATAAGAGGAGGTGGGCTACTCCGTTAAGACCGTTGTTAGTGGACAAAGTCGGTAAAAGTTTACAACAGAATGTCACCGGAAAAAAAGATGGATTATGAATCCCTTAAATTTGCTCTGTCGTTAAAATATAATTATGCTGAACGTGGATACTGAGAGAAACTTGGCAAAGTGAAGCCAGAATATCACGACAGTCTAAGCCAAATCAAATATTTAAATTCAAGAAATTTTTACCAAGCGTGTGGAGTTGGGTAAACCGGAGCAAACTTATGGTTGCATAATTGACTTGACTGTACGTGAGCAATTTACTAACTCATGTTCAAAAAATTGATTGATGTTGCTGAAGCAAAGCATCCAAAAACCTTTGACGAATTGTCACGTGCATCGAATCAGAATTGGCAGCATGAAATTGCAAGCTATCAAATAAGGAAGGGGTCAAACCCATGGCACAACAACTGACACCAAGGACGGTTACGATGGGCTATCGTGTATAGCAGGGCTACTCAACTGGCGGACCGCGGTCCGAATCCGGACCTTTGAGGTGTTACAGCCCAGGATGAGTAACAGTAAGAGCAATGAGTAACAGTTGATCAAAAACGGGACGCTCAAATTCAGTTCGAGACCTTATTGATGGCTTGCAGCAAAATAGTTGGACTTTCGGCAGCCAAACAGGTGATGACCTTTCTTTTTTTTTTTGAAATCCGTAGGCAGGGGTGATCTCCAAAGAAAAAAAAAAGGTCACCACCTGTTTCGCTGCCGAAAATATTTTGCTGCAAATGAACAATTCTACTGGGCTGGACCTCAGCAGATACTAAACTTCTCCGACTGGACCTTCATTAAAACTAGTTTAGTAGCCCTGGTGTATAGATATTTTGTCTGCAACCGCATTGATCAACCTCCCACTGACCGCCGTGTCAAAACCCTTCCGAGGGCGCCCCGTACACAGCAAACGATCTAAGCTTACGGTAACTTGTTATCAATACAATGAGATTAGACATGAAAAAAGATACCGCACAGCCAGAATTCACCTCACCCTTGCGTCTTCAAGCCGGGGGTAACACTGTGAAATTTGCTTAACATTTATGTCATGTGTAGTTGCTTGGTAGTACCTGAAGAAGTCCTTTGCCATCTTACAACACAATTTGTATTGAATTGAGTAGACCAAATATCAGAACTGATACTGATCAAACGGTCGACAACTACGCAGCGCCAATCTATTTGTGAGGGGTTAGTAAAGCGTTTTAGAGTCACGCTGAGGCGAAAATGCTGAGGCGTCTATGCAGTGAACAATCTCGTCAGGGGCATCGCTTTATTAATCTCTTCTAACTTGCCTACAGAGAAGCAATTCAGGTAGCAACCTGTTATTTGCCTTTGCTACGTGGAAGAACAGTTTGAGGACCAATCCAAATTTTTGAAAAGTTGTGAATGGGGGAAACGCAGGTGTGACACGAAAAAACAAGTTATCAATATGTTTTTCGGTAGCGAAAACAATTAGATAACTATATAACTATAATATGTTTATCGGCTTGGCATCTCTTTGTTCTTGAGGTCACTATGCTTAAGTAAAACACTAATTTGCTCTTTCTTTCTGAGACTCAAATCCTTTCTCTTTTCTATTTTTCTAAGTTAGTTAAAAACCTGCTAATTTTTGTCTCTGACTGGTCTTTTCCTTATAAATTAATTGTCAGGAAAACTTTCAAATGACCTTAAACTTCTTGTTAAAAGCGAAGATTTGCAAGTTGTTCAAGGCTAAACCGGTCCAGTATAGAGCAGTAGACAGCTCTAACTATACCCATGTTTAACTAAACCATTTTTTCTCGTATTTTCTTGCGCAACTATGACGTCATAATGCTCAGAATTGCACGACACTGAATCTCGGTTGCGTGCAATTGCAACAGCTTGGCTTTGAACCACCATCAATTCTGACAGTTACAGTAAAAATTGAAAACTCCAAATTTTTTTGTAAAATTATCAAACAAATAAAAAATCCATAAGAATTTATAAAGATTTCTTTAGAAGAACAATTAAAAAGCCGTAGAAAAAAACCAGACGTTATATGACAAAAAGGCAAAAGAAAAAGTTATTCATAAAGACGACAAAACAATTCTGTCAGAATCGACCAATACCAATAAACTTTTAACGCAGTGGAGAGGTCTTTGCACATGAATCAGTAGATATTGAAAATGAAATAACGATCGCGTTGAAATATAAAAAGGTGGAAATTTATCGTGCAAGTGTGTTGAAACTGCGCATCGAAAGAAATAAAGATTACGAAACGCCTGATGAGAAGTTTAATCCATTTTATTCTAATGCAGGGGTGGGCAACCTTTCACTAGCTGCGGGCCAAAACTAGAATCTACAAGGTCTCAGCAGGCCGTGTAAATTTACCATCAACAGTGTTGTTGTTAAAACTTGCGAATTTAAAAAATTTTGATTAGAATAACGGCTGATTTTAACAGTTCACAGCGGCAGCATAAAATACAACATACATTTATTGATACCGGCAGAAAAACGTCAATTCAATATTTCATGTTGTGTTTTATTTGAAAGTTTTTGAAGTTCAGGTAATAAGTTGATGAGGAAAGAAGCATAATATCTTGCAAATATTCATCAGTAAGTTGTGCTCCCAACTTGGTCTTCGTTAGTTTCATTGTCGAAAATAATTGTTCACACACATAAGTGCTGCCGAAGATGGATGCCATCTTTTTGGCATGTTTAAAAAAATTGGGATATTATTTGGATTCAAGATATTTTTTATAAAAAATCAAGCAGTGATTCATGCTCACAATGAAACTTTGATTTTATCTTGCTGCTTCAATGCAGCTCAATTAACTTCGTTTGATATTTTTCTGGTGCAGCGTCGACCTGCATGTCAAATGGAGTACTGAACAATCTGATATCAATTTCGCGAGAACGAATGTCACTAAAGCGAGATGAAGATTCAGTTGTTAAATGTCATGTCACAGATACAAATAAAGTTATGGTCGTAGGTTTGTCCTCTTGCAGTGTAGCAAAGTGAGCATAATTTGCATTTCCCAACTTAATTTCTAAAAGTCGTAGTTTTGTTTCGAATGTGCGTACATAACTCCACATCTCGTTTATCAATTGGAGCTTTCCCAAAGCTGAAAATTCAGGTTGACCAAATGCGATGTCAAATCAACCAAAAATGCTAAATTAGAAACCCATTCTTGATTGCGAAATTCGGTAGCATTTGTGTTTTTTCAAGAAAGATTGCTATTTTTTCTCTCAATGTGTACACTCTTCGTAGCATTTCACTTCAACTAAGCCAACGAACATTGCAGAAATAAAGCAAATCTCCATACTGTTTGTAAAAATACTTGAAATTCATGATGGTTTAAACCTCGGAACAAAATAAAGTTCACAGCCGTTACCACTATGTCTCTGACGCTCTTTGAGGGTGATACCTTTGCGCACAATGCTTCCTAATGGATGAGACACTGTAAGTTTATAATGTCGTTATTAATTCTATGGTCTTCCACGTGTTTTTCAAGCAAAGACACAACAGCTATATTTTTCGAACGATTGATGGGGCTCTATCAGTCGTTGGTGAAACCGGTTTTAAGAGATTCAAATTCATGGCTTCAAGGCATTGAAGTAATGGTTTCAGAATATCAGCTCTTGTAGTAGTACCCATCATAGAAAGCAGTTTAACAAAATTCTCAACAACATGAAAATCTCCGTTTACTCCACTCACAAATACTGCCAGCTGAGCTGTATCTGTCGTGTCTGTGCTCTCATCTATCGCTATTGAGAAAAACTGTAGATCTTCAAAACAATCTTTTTGGTTCTATTTCACGTTCTCAGAAATCTTTCTTATTCGTCGGGTTATGGTTTGTGCTGAAAAACTGAAACCAGAAAATAATTTTATTTTCTCCGAACATACGGTTTTAACAAGAGCTATCATACATTTTTTCACAAAGTCTCCATTAGTAAGCGGTTTCTTGTTTTTTGCAATTAATAGTACTACCTAGTAGCTAGCAAGAGTAATATTTTCCAATTCAATGGTTTGCCTTTGAAATACTGAACTCGGCTGTTTTAAGGTGGTTCTAAGTTGATTGAATTTGTTTTTTTCTTGTTTAACCCGTAAACTTGGAAAAATTAGTATGCTTAGTATCATAAAGGCGCTCTATGTTAAATTCCTTATTTACAGCAACAAAGACGTTGCAAATCGAACACGTGATTCACCAAAACTTTTAGTAAAAAGATAATGAAAGTAATACAACAGACAAGCGATGCGCCTTGAGCAGTTTGCTCAAAAAAGTATTTGTTCTCCCATTCTTCATTAAAAGCTCGACACTTAGCATCAACTTTTCTACGTTTTGTCGACATTGCCCGATTGCTAAAAATTGATAAATACCACTCGTATATGCCTAATGACCATCATTGGCTAAACTTCTCGGTAAATATTAAATAAAGTTACAATTAGAAATTATGTTACTGCCGTATGATGGCCGTAAGAACTTAAGTAAGCCAGTATCGAACTCAGTATTTTATTTCAATTCGCTATCATTATCTTAATTTGCGGCGCTGGTAATTGTGTTAGTTTTAGGCGTAATTTGTTTCAAACCTCGTGCTTCTTTATTTGCAAATCCTACCGAACGACAACTGAACAGAATCAAGAAAGGACGAGAGTATTTTCGGATCGTGTAACGAAGTTTTATAATTTGTTGTTTAGAATTTCAAAATTTAAATGTATGAATTATATGAATTTGTGCTAATGCAATTAACTCTAAATTGAACGAAGTGTCACAATTGCCTGTAAGTTTGTTGTTTTTGTTAATTTATGATCAGTTGTTTACTTTTGTTTATTCATAGGTAGATAACGGTCTGTCAATACACCTCAAACTCAACAAAGGTATTGTGAGATCAGTCTTGAGGCAGTGAAGCTTCGAAAAACGCCCATGTGACGGTAACTAACTGCAATCGCCGTCACAGTATATTTCAATTGCAAAGCTGGAACTGCCTGGTGCATCTATCATACGGTTCATTTCAACAAAGTGCCACAAAAGGAGTTCAGGCTCAGTCCCATTTTTGCTATGGCAAAGCATTCTGTGTACTCCGGTAACAATTGCCCAGGACCAAGTTACACTGTTGCAATACGCATTGCAGCGAATAACTCGGAGTATTACCCGTTGCAGTACCGTTATGAAGATGTGTTATTTTCAAGAAGAATTTAAGAATCGAATGTGCCAAATGTGAAAAACCCCTGCATATTAATTCTTGCTTTCAGTTGTTTCATTAGTGCAAATAAATGGTATTGACCTTTAAAAGTTGGATCTTGTTTTTAACGACTCATTCTACCTGCGACGTGATTATGGCGTAACCACTATTACGGAGAATTTTGACAATGAATTATGTACTATTTTTATTTCGTTCGTTTGTGACATTTGTTTGTACTCTTGTGACTACTGGATAAAAGCATTTGTAGATCAAGATATTTTCTGCGTGTCGTTGTAACTACTTAAAAAGAGCTGCAGCTTAATGCTAAAATAGAGTGAGATTAACATGACTTGGGCCCCTCCCCAAATGTAAATTCCAAAAGCCAACTGCATTATTGCAGATAATGCCGTCCATTTGGGTTAGTTTTAGAATGTGTGATGCGGCACACAAATGTAGGTCCATTTATGTAGGATTTGTATATAATCGTCATTATCGCATTATACGGATTTTTACTATCACATTGTTCCAATAACTATATATGTATTCATTAGGGAAATACAAAGTTATCGTTGTGTAAATCCATTTGTATATAAATAGGTCGATATTTGCATCAAAATACGTCTAAATTATATTGATTTGCTCAAAATTATTTTTGTATGTTACCCTTGGTTTATAATGGGTAAAAAATCAACAGGTGACATTTTGCAATGATTGCACAGGAGTTATTTTAGTAGAAAGCCAGTGCAATAACCTAATCCAAAGAGCATCTGGTTTGCAGTCGGCAGACATGGGAGTCATTTCCCTTGTCGAGTCATAACAAATGACTTTAGAAATGTTATTTACATAGGCTGACCATACGTTCTGTTTTAAACGAGACAGTCCCACTTTTTCGTATTTTTCGGCTGTCCCCTCGTTCTTAATATTGTCTCGTTTTTAAACAAAAAATGTCATAATGACGAAAAAACAGAAGCACGTTTTCTTTGTATTATTTTGCACTTTTTCTCTAGCTTGCTGTAAACACGTCCCTTTGTTATATTGCAGGATTTATCTTTTTTTGAAAGAACATTTTCTCTTAGGAATACTGTGTGGTCAAATGAGAAATCCAGATCAGGCGTGGAGATAATGAAAGCAATGCTTGTGGTAAGATAAAATCATGACATGGAATGTGGCAAATTCTATATGTAAGTCTAGCAAGACCGAAATTTGCTGCACGAGATTTCTTTATCTAAGTTGCTGCACAAGAAACATGAATGGTGATTTGATCAATATTGAAAAAATACGTTATAAAACTATTTTGTGTATATTTTTTTCAAAGAATACAGAGCTACAAGATAAACATATCGGTTGCACTGTTTTTGCCAAGCCATGTCCCGTTTTTGTTTCAATAAAATATGGTCAGCTTATATTCACAGCTTCCTACTTGACGCTCAGCGCAAAAAGGTTTAAGTGGAAAGCAAGTGGGCAAGTTCATTTGTTGTGCCCCTGGCCAAAGCATTTAACAGGATGCCTCGACTTTTACATGGCAGTCAGGTTGCGGGGCCGGTTAGAGTGGCATGTTGTGGTGGTCCAGTGTAGCTGAAGACTCGCGCACAGCCCATGAGCTCATAAGCAGTGCATGTACATTTTCCTGCACTCTACTCAGCATGATAGCCCAAATAGCCCATGATAGCCCATGATAGCCCAAATAGCCCATGATAGCCCAAACGACAAAAAAATTGGATCAGAGGAAAACTTAACGTAAATGAAGATGAATCATTCCAAGAAGGAAACCATACTAGATAGTATGTTGGAAACTACTATAGACTAGCCAAATTACAGCAGAATGAATGGATCAATACTTTGACAACACATGGTTAGGGTTTTATTGATATTTCGGTAAATTGATTGTAATTAAAAGCAAAACAAATTTGATCAATGAAAGCTCAGTCAGATCTCGATCGCATCCATTCCCATAAACCATGCGGGGAATCTAAATAAGGAAATTTATGATATTCTGAAACTAGGAATTAATCGCGAGTCAAAATCACCATTCACATGGCTTATTGTTATTTTAAAAAGAACGGAGGAAATCGTACATAAGTCAATTACAGGAAATTGAACAAACTTACATCTGCTGATCCAGAACCTGTGATTACTGCAGAGAATCTGTTTTAGCGAATGGTAAAGATCGAATATTTTACAACGAATGATCTCAGTAATAGCATACGGCAGATTTCGTAAGATTCGCTGAAGCTTATATTGAGAAGACTATTCTCATCGCACCTGATGGGGTTTGTAAGGTTTCTTGAGGATGCCATTTGGGATGAAAATTTCTGGAGCGTGTATCGAGGTGCTTAACTTTCACTAGCCGGTTTGGATAACGTTGATAACTACATCGACAATCTAATTGTACACATGAACGACTGAAAGACACTTTTGCAAGTGCTAGAAAAATTGTTTTGGCGTTTTTGACAAGCTAATATGACGGCAAAACTATGAAAATGCGTCTTTATATTTAAATCAGTCAAATTTCTCGAACACCAATCGGTAATGATTGGATCACCGCCAGCGATAAAAATTTAGAGAAAATTGGCATGGCTAGAAGACCTACAACAAAAAAGGTAGTGAAATCATTTTAGGAAATAGCAAAGTATTACCGTGCTCTCATTTCTTCATTTGGAGTTATTGCTAAACTCATAAGCTATTTAACGCACAAATGTGATAGGGCTCATTGATAGCAAGCACTAGAAAAAGTTTTTACCAACTTGTAGAGCGTTTGATTAAAAATCAATCTTGAGTTTGCTAGACCACGGTATCAAGTCATTTGCTTTATCAAACCATTTGCGTTTAAAACCGACGCAATGGCGTAGTGGTAAAAGCGTCCGCTTCGCAGTCGGTAGACTTGGGGTTCATTTCCTAAGTCAATAAACAAAGATTTTTGACGTGACTTTGTTAAGCTTAATGAAAACTAACAAGCACCCTTCACAAACCCATACTCGTGAATGATAACCGCCACTCATTCACGAGTGATACGGCTTCGCAGAGGTTGACAGACCATCCATACAGTGGACCTAGTATTTGGTCCCACAAGTGTGACGGTCTAAGCTATGCTTTATTAAAAGCCTCTAGCTTCTTATTGGTCACCAACTGCACTGAAGAGACCTGATAGGTCGAAACAGTGTCACTGTCTGCAGTTTGCTAAGTGCATCCCTGGCCTCTTGCATTACTATACATGTAAGACCTTGTGACCACTCGGCTGTGACAGCACTATTGTTCTAGCAGTTGTTAGACGTAGTGCACCTGCGACAACCGCCACTCATTCACGAGTGATACGGCTTCGCAGAGGTTGACAGACCATCCACTACAGTGGACCTAGTATTTGGTCCCACAAGTGTGACGGTCTAAGCTATGCTTTATTAAAAGCCTCTAGCTTCTTATTGGTCACCAACTGCACTGAAGAGACCTGATAGGTCGAAACAGTGTCACTGTCTGATATATTTTTGATGTCCTAAAACAGCGGTTTCCAACCTAGGGTCTGTAAAATCATATCAAAGGGTCTGTGAATGCTTTGGTGAATTTTGACAGAGCGTAGAACAATGGATTTGCTTGATGATTTGCTCAACTTTGGATGATATTTGGTGATGGTTTGCATAAACCAAACTGTTGGTCTCGAATCTACGCAAAAAGTTGTTTTACAAAAAAAGCTCTGAACAATTATTTGACAACAAAATTTGTAATTCAGGACCTTCAAACTATTGATTTCTACACAAAAAGAAAAAGCTTGTCATATTATCGACGTCAAAACAGTAGGAGTTAGCGCGACTAATAACTTTTCAAAGGAAACCGTAGGCTACCTCTAAAAAGGTTGGGGACCACTGTTCTAAAAGATTCCAAAAAAACAGCAGTGGCAATCATTAGGATGCCATAAGCCCAAATTTGCAAGTTTCACCACCTTGCCAATGTTACGTCAGAATCACAGTCTTACAATTTATTGTTGTAAACCAACTTGGCTAAATACAGATTCAAGTTAAATTATATCAAAATAGCCATGTTTAAAGCTGCTTCAAGTGACACTCTGCCTCAAAAGCGAGCAAAGATTTTTTTACAAACATCCAAAGAACTATGCGTTTTAAACCGTATGAAGGTGCCTTTAAAATCTCGTTTGGAGATCCATAACAGCTTCTTGTTTAGCTATCTCACAATCTATGTTAATCCTGTTTGTGCGCTTGTCTACATGAAAGCTACAGACCTTTCTTGTCATGACAGTTGCTTGTAGAAGCTTGGAGTTGACTTTCCACACAAATCAAGATTCTTTCCAAACAACTTAAAGGTTATCCTTGTGTCTGCGTTCTGTTACGGTCACGCTTGTTTTCACACGTTTCTACAATCTACAGAGTATTGAAAGTGCTAATTGCTAGCTAGCAAATTTCAGGAGATCTCCTATTTGAGAGAGATCTGGCTTCAACATCACACTAAGATCAATAGAAAAATTGCTTCAAAACTGTCACCAGCATCATGCTGTACAATAGAAAAATTGCTTAAAAACTGTCACCAGCATCTTACTGTACCATACAACAATCAATTACAGTATGTTAATAGCCCGTGGCCGCTTTCGACCTTATTGGGTCCCATCAGCCATGCGCAAAAGACCCACAATAATAAAAACGCCTAGCCTAAATCACAACAGATTTGACATTGTATGCAAATAATGATGCAATACACAACAGTACAATACAGCAATACTCGTATCAAAGGGGTCAGATCTAAGGACACAGACACACACATAATATGGACAAAAGCCGTTAGCCCTAATAGGGGTTATTTAAATATTGTAATAAATTGTTCTATCGTACTGTATAATGTTGGTAATTGTTTTTAAGCAATTTTTTATTTATCTTAGTTCGGTTAACCAAATAGATTACGTCGTTTTGATAGCTGAAGATACTGTTTATGTCAAAAAACTCAAAAACTGCAACATTCTCTCCTTCTACCTTTGAGGAGCACAAGATACTCCCCGTGCAAAATAAAATAAAATTCACAGGAAAATATTTCTCTATGACTGAATTCAAGCTTGAAGTTTCAAAAATGTCTGAAAATGCTGCAGTCTACTTCATCAAGAAGATATAAATTTCATTGGAGCACTGTAGTACACATATGACCGTAATTTAGTGTTACCAGAATGCAGTTTATGAATGTTAGATGTTGGCAAGGATTTTTGCTTGCCTAGCAAACCCAGTAATTAACGATGTTATAATTTGTAAATTTCGTGCTTAGAATTTATTTCTAAACCGGTGATTTTAGCCTGGGGTGCACGCGTTACTAGTGGAGCGTGAGAAGTCCTGATGGAGCGGTGAAAAGTTCTGGTGGATCACGAAACATTCTAGTGGGTGTGGAAGTGATCAAATACTCTCTTCATAACCCCGTAATTGCCTGCATACGCGACTGGTCAAAGGGGTAAAACTCAAGAGTACGAGGTCATCTAAAAACCAAAAATTATACATGAAGGTTCCTAATGATAGGTATAAAATTCGTAAAATTGAAGATATCTTTTCAATATATTTGGTCATCAAATGTTACAACAATGCTTTCAACAATGATCATGAAATCTGTTATTTTAGTGTTCTGAAAATGTTCTAAGTTTAAGCAAAAGTATAAACTTACTTGCAAACTTCCAACTAATAAGCGTGCAATATTTAACAAAAAGAATTTCAGAAATTTTTAGAGTAGAGACGCTACGGCGCTTTTTGAACTAAATCCATGAACGTGATCTGGGGAGCACGGAAACCATGGTCTTTCATGATTAGGCCGTGTATCTATAAAGTAAGCTGTTTTTGAATAAAATAGCAAAAGTTTTTTGGCGCCTTTGGCGCAATTGCATACTTGAAAATTGCTCTATCAAATGTAAAATAATTATTTTGCACTGTTTTCTTCTAGTTAACATTAAAAAATCCTTTAAAATACAAAACTTTGCATCGCAACAATTATTCTTTCATTAGTATTTCGATTGCTGAAAGATAAAACGTGTGTTTCGAAAAATCAGTTGAAGCAATCTTTCGTCGATGTAAGAGTGCTTGAAACGATTTTTTTAGTCAAATTGGTTGCCGCTGCATTTTGTATAGATCCATACTTATACAGCTAGTCACAAAAATAAAGGTTTCTATTTCTTGCCTTTTGTAAACTGTACTGCTGAGAAAAACAGTCCAGGTAGATTATGAAGTCGGCAAAGAAATAGGGCGTACATTTTTTCAACACAAAAGCGACGCATAGTTTAAAAAAGGGTAAGAAACACTGCCCAAAACCTTAGCTCACTTTATGTGTTTGCTGCGTACGTTTGCACCAAGAATAGACCTAAGAAGATGGCAACATCATTTTCTAGTATATAATGGCTCCAATTTACTACACAGGATTACCTGAAATATCTTTTTACAGAAAGAGGGAAGCAAGTTTTTAAGAAGAGTTTGCTCTTTTATCTTCCTCTTAGTTATGAAAATTGTCATATTGCTTGGCACAATTGACGACGTTTTCTGTGAAATGGGACACAGACTATATGGCTCAATAGCTAATATGCGTTGAAGTGTTCATGAGCCGACAAATCATAGCAAATTTTGCGATAAAAGGAGGTTAGGTAAGCTGGTTGAAATATTGTTTTATAGTATTATGCTAAGTATAATATTATTGAAGCAAGTAATTTAAACAACTTACCGAAAAATTGACTTCTCTTAGCTGATCAGCAAAGAATAAACGTTGGCTACGATATTGTTAAGCAGCTTAATTACTTTTAAATTTAACAAAAATGAAATCTCAGTAAGCCAATAGCTAACATTAGTTCCTTTATAAATATTTAATATTCTTAAATGCTAACGTAAGTAATACTATGCTATTATATTTAGCTTGCAATTTCTTCTCTGCGTCAGTTGCAGCAAGCAATATCTGGTAATTCCTGATCTTCGTAATTGTGAAAACTGTGACCAAAAAACCTAGGACAGGGAGTTGCGTTAAGAAAGGAGTTCAGTAGGTAGGCTACCTACGGCCCCAGACCAGGCATCGATTGAGGAATCCAAAACTTTTTTGCTGTTGTAGACCCTGAAAAAAGGGTACAAAAATAGTTATCACAAAAACGATTTAAAAAAAAGAACTTCAACTTGAAAAAGTGCACACGACTCGCCTTTACAGATTTCGTCTTAAAAAAGGCTTTGGACTTAAAAAGGGTAGAAAAATCGACTTCAAAAACAAATTACAAAAATATCTTTTGCTCGCAAGCCCCCTCCCTCCAACCAACAAAATTTTTTTTCTTGCAAGCAAGTTCTGCGCTTTATAATTTTAATAGCGATTGTGGGTCAACTTTTGACGCCCTGGTGTTGTTTTGTCTATTACGTAGAATCCACGGAATGTTGAAGATGACTAACCCACAAGTGAAATGAAAGAATATTGATCTTTTTGATTCAAAACATTAATTGATACTACAGAATTTTAAAAACAGGCAAACTACATTTGAGTATATGACCTTGATATCACATATCTTCAAAGAAGAGACTCCGGTGTCTAATATTATTTGTGGGAGGGGCGGAAGTAAAGTTTAAGATCGATTGCCTCCAGGCACCTCAGTCACTTGATAAATCACATGTTTTACAAAAAAGTTTGGAAAACATCAGATGGTGATCATCTATCAAAATATTTTAAATAAAGCTAACTACCCTGTTAAGCGTTTTGAAATTCTAGTGAAAACCCCCATGTACAAAATAAATGGAAGCGAGACCAAGATTATTTATATCCACTGCTAAATACGATACACTTAATTTAGACCATACAGTATTTATAATTAATTATCATCGTTAAAATTAACTAATTGGTTACAATGCTTGTCTGTTTTCACATCCGTTTACCCAAAAGATTAATTATTACTTTAGTAGGCTAATGAGAACTTCCGCTTTAGAGTATATAACAAAGCCAATTTTAGGCCAAGTCAATTTAGAGGTTGGTATCAATGCTATCATCATCAGCGTCAAAAGAAAAATGAAGCTGTTTGTGTTTGTTCTTTTCATAGTGAGAGTCACCTGCTTGCCTGGTAAGTATAGCCTATGCAGCATCGGCTATATAGAGTCTAAAATCAAATATCTGTCCTAGCCGCGTTAGCTTAGCGCGACAGGGTTACCCATTGGTTATGTAGATAAAAAATATTGGTTTAGCCGGTTATACCTGCTTCACCATTAGAAAATATGTTACAGCAGCAACAAAAAATGGGTATCAATCGGGTGCAATACCCCTGAGCCAGTAATTGTGGTCATCCTGATGAAGACCAGTTTAACTAACAAACAACGAAGTATTTTACAAGATTTAATCATTATGTTTTAATAGGTATTAGGGAAATGAAACAGTAAAATAATAATAGTTAAATAGAAACAAAAAAATAGCTTAGTATAAATTGGGAATGCTCTCAAAATTATAAAAGTTTTCACGATTACAAAAAAGAACTATAGGGAGTAGGCCTATTTTGTAACTTGGTACATCTTCCTTTCGTAATTATATTTATGACATTAAGTTCTTTGGCCGCGTTTACTTGCCCGGTTCCTGACATTGCGAGACAAAAGTCCATGCTTCCCCTAAATGTCAAATTCATGTCGAGTTGACCTACTAAGCTTTTTTCAATGATATACGTTTGAGCCGTCAAATTAACGGAGATAATTTTTGGTCGCGTCATCGCTAGCGGCGGCAATCTCTTTACAAGTTAACGGAAGTAGCAGAAGGAAATTTATTGTGGTAAAATGTGGCGTCAACGGAAAGCATTAATTTTTTTTATGAAATATCCTATTGATTTTTTTTTCATTTAGTTTTGTTCTTGTTTTCGTTATCATTATGATTTTGTCTTTCTCCTCACCTAATTTGCCAACTGCTAATTACGTAACAATCGTTACTATCGCTTCCGGAAACAAAGCAACCTTACAGATAAATATTTGAAATGTTTCTGTGCTTGCAAAGAAATAAAATTTAATGGCCCGACCGATATGAACCTACGTTTTTAACCTTCGAGAAGATTTGCGTTGCTCAGCATTGACCATAACTACGTTACCATTTTTTGTTTTTGATGGCACTGATAACGTCTCTTAACTTTATAAGGAGTTTCCGCTGGCGCTGAACTGCTAATAAGATCATCCATTTTGTTAATGGGTACAACATCAATTCTTTATTTTTTGCAAAAGTATTTCCAGAGATGAAATTTTACACATTAATAGGCCTATTGTTTTGTTTTGATGTCTCTTCGAACTTTAGATTTTATTACATGCTGTGGTGGAGCAACCGAAAGTGAGGCACCAAGAAAGTTTAAACAGGGTCCTTCTAACTATAGTTTTGGAGAGGAAAAAAGCCATTGTGCTGCATTTTTAATGGTGAACTTATGGATGTTGACCTCTTTTTTTGGAGTTCAATGCTTTCATAGACTAAAATTTTGTGTTTTCTTTTGCAAACTGAAAATGCTGCTCTTTACTTTTTGGAGATTAACTAATTTCCAACTCAAAGTTTACATGTTTTCAATCCGGTTCAAATTTAATCCTCTCTTCTTCTTCGTTTAATATTTTTCTTCTTAGTTATTACCTCTTGGGGCCTACAGCATCGCCCTAAGTTCCCTTACCGACCGGGAGTACGGGTACGGTTTCCACGGCCGTGATTACATGTGTAACTGTGCCTCTAACAATGACTTCCCTACTTTTTAATCAAGACAGACTTCATTAACAAACAGTCTATTACATCCCAAATATTCATACATTCCCAAAAAATGGTAAAAGGTAATTAATTCAAGGTAATGGAAGGGACCAAAGTGTCTCTGATCCAAACCTCTTTGGGATGCTCAGTTCCTTATTCAAATCCTATTTTAATAAGGAACTGAGCATTTAAATTGTTCAGTTTAGACCTTAACTCCAACATTACATTACATCACAACAATGAAATTTACCATATTTTTTTTGATTGAATATTTTGACTACAGAATTTGGCTGCTCCAAAGAATCACCTGAACACCGACACGACTGTGGCTACCCGGGAATCTCACCACAGGAGTGTGGGAGGAGAGGCTGCTGCTGGGACTCCTCCATAGTAGGTGTCATATGGTGTTTTTATGGCCAACAGCATATGATTCCAGGCGAAGAGCCGTTAGGTCAACAACCACATCATTATCATCGTTTTCACCACGACGCCGCATTTGGATCTCATTTGAGCGATCAGTCTGCAAGAAATTTCGGTAGGTCTATTACATTTTAATCGGTAAAGTGGTTCAGCGGGCTTAACACTGTTTTTATGGCTTCTTTGTTTGAAAGTTTGTCCGATTAATGCTCACAAAGACTGCTTTGTTGTGTCGTTAAGAACAGCGTCAAGCGATGATTTTTACTGCTTAGTGAATATAAACCTGGAATGAACTTATCAAAAGCAATAGCAAAGTAATTTATATGGACGCTGATTGCTTGAAAACTTCAAAGTGGGTTTAGACGTGCAGTTGTCCTTTACAATGGGTAGCACCACTGCTTTTGCCTTGCGAGTGTTGAAGATCATAAATAAATTTTACTATAGCATATTTTTCTCAAATAAGCTCACGTCTGACGTAAAGGTACATAATTTAATAGCCAATGGTGTTCTTTAAATAAAATACACTCCAGACTCTCTGGGCAGCACTCACGTAGTAATAATCTGCTTGAACTCGTTGCATAGCATACGGTAAAGCTTGCGGAGAAATTTGTCATATAGTGCAATGGTTCTCAACCTATTTAGGTTACGGACCGATAAAATTTCAAATAAATTTTGCGGACCGGTGGACCTCAAAAGTCAACCAAAAATGTCATAAACACAAAAACAAGGTACGCAATTCAATAGCACACAAATATGAACAATTCAATGAGAAATTTGCTGCTGTCTTTTTGATATTAGAAGTGATAAACGCGGTTGTAGTGAAGTTTCTGAAAGACGAAGTAGAGCGTTAATTTCCGCACGATTTCTCTGTTTGGTCGTGATGAGAGATAAAAATGAAAAGCTTTTTTCACTTATGTAAGTTGTAGAAAAAATTAGCAGTAATTTGATTGCTTTGTCACTCAGCTCAGGACATTCGGTTGTAAGCGATAACCAAAGGTAAATCTTTGTGCTTAGACATCAACGTGGTATCGCAGGAAAGTTCCATAAGTAATTCTTTCTCCACAGTGTTAAGATTGCATGAATCGATGTCCTCTGCAAAGGGATTAATAATCCAAAAGTTTCCTTTTCGAGGATTTGCGTTATGTGGAAAATATTGGCCAAAACTGATGTCTAGCTCCTGCAAGTGTTGACTTATAAAAGCAAATAATTCTCCTGTGTTAACAGAAACATTTGCCACGACATCTTGCAAACACGGAAACATGTCGATATCATCTTTCTGCACATTACTTTTCCAAAACACCGTTTCTTTTTGAAAGCATCAGTTTTGTTACGAAATGTAAATATATTGGTGTGATTACCTTGCAGAAAACAGTGAAGGTCGTTCAAGCGGCTGAATATGTCCACTAAGTATGCTAGTTTGGCTGTCCACATCTCATCGGATAAGAGGTCTTTTAGTGGAGAGTTTTTTTCACAAAAAACTGCTTTACTTCTTCTCTCAATTCAAAGAAACGAGTGAGAACGCGTCCTCTCGAAAGCCACCTAACTTCAGCATGAAATAAAGAGATGATGATGTTGTGAACATGCTATCACACATAGCCTCAAAAGAGCCTCGAGTGCAATGCTCGCCACGTATATCATCCGCAATCTTTACTGCACCGTTCAAAACGTCATTTAATTCAGGAGATAGTTTTTTGGCAGATAAATTTTCCCGGTGAAGAATACAGTGTGTAATCAACAGATCTTTGTTTGCCACGTCTCTAATTTTCGCCGTTACACCCGAGTGACATCACATCATGTTAGCAGCGCCGTCAGTACAAACCCCGACACATTTACCCCAATCTAAATCTTGCTCTTGCACACAGTTATTAAGAGACTTAAATATTTCTAAACTGGTCGTCCGTCCAGGTAGTTTGAGACTATAAAGAAAATCTTCCATGACTCTTCCTTCATTTACATTCCGAACAAAGCATACAAGAACAGCACAGTTGCTCAAATCTGTTGATTCGTCAAGTTGTATAGCAAAATATTTCGATTTCCTTACTTGTTCAATAAGTTGCTCTTCAACATCAACTGCTATATCTATTATTCTCCTTTGAACTGTGTCACTTGAAATTGGTATCGCTTAAAGTTTGTTTGCTGCTTCTGGACCCAAAACCTCTGCAGTAGCTGCTAACATGTACGGATTTATTAAATCTTCCCCGATTGTATGAGGTTTTTTAATTTTGCCGATTTGAAGAAAAATTAAATAGGAAGATTTCAGAAGGGCTTTATTAGTCGTTGTCATCTTTTGCATATTCGTTCTTTGCCTTTCTGTTTCACTCCGTACTTTTGAACAACAAACAACACTCAGTCTTTTGAAATAAGCAAGAGGCTTGGCAACTCTGCTATTTTGAAATAAGCAAAGGTTGCTATGCTGCGAGTGAAAATGCTTAGTAAGCTTTGAGGGTTTCATTGCGTAGTTTGAAAGAACTTTGGCTCAGACTAAGCACATAGGAAGCGGCAATTTTTCACTGCTAGGAACAATGGTGAAACCAAGTTCCAAGTACTTCTTATCATAGTGCCTAATAAAGTCTCTTCTTCGCTTTTTGCTTGTCTCTGCACAATCCATATCACCAACACATGATCGTTTCCTGCCATATGGTACATTTGAAGTAGTAGGCCTATCTTCTTCCTCTTTCCTGTTAAAACCACCAACTTGATTTTCACAATTGGGTGTCTTTTGAAAGAACCGGAAAATATTTAGCTGTTTGCTTGTTTCCATTTTACTGCCAGATTTTGTTAAATTACACTGCTAAATTTTGGTTTGCAGCGCTATGCCTTTGCTGGCGTTATTTGTACTATGACGTTATAACGCTGACTAGGCAAGTATAAACCGCTGCACAGTATTATTTGTTCTTTTCGGACAACACGCACTGTTCAAAAAACAACTGATGCGTGATGTATCGCCAGCTGAGAAAAGACCGTTGCGCTGTAGGTAAAACCAGAGGTTCCCAAACTTTTTGCCTTTCAGACCCTTTTTTGCGAATCTGCTTCGCGGACTTCTTTTTGTGAATCTGCTTTTTTGCGGACCCCAATTATATGTGATATTACTTTTGTCACCCGACTCACTTCCAATTATAATAATTAACATACGAATACAAAAGGAAGTGGGGCTGTCCTTCAAAAAAAAACTTCAACACTTGTATTACTGTCGCGATTGCGTAACTCGCGGTTCGATTTATCGTCAAGCAAGAGTTACTTTTCATAATTTCACTGAAGTGAATTTCCGGTACAAACGTTGATTGATTGACTGACCGGGACGAAGCCACGAACAACCTGTGCTGTCGTCAAGGACCCCCAGGAGTCCGCGGACCCAAGTTTGGGAACCATTGGTTTAAACATATTTTTTTCTTTTACATAGTGCTATAACAACTTGTCTTAAATGAGTTGTTATGCGTACCACGTGTGAAGTTCTCAATTAAGTGGATTAACTACTTGCATTAGGCGCTTCGTCTCATCTGACGCGTTGATTTTTTAGAGAAAAAAACGAAATTGGATTAGTCGGTAGAGCGCATAAACTCGTCGATCGGCTATTGGAAAAAAATTATTGTTCGCGCATATTGAGCGTCTGACTAGACTGACTTGGTCTGACGGCCGCAAGTGTTCAATAATGGATCAGCCTTAAGCATTTTCCAATTGAGATATAAAATTGAAACATACTTTGCGGACCGGCAGGAAAGTAGACGTGGACCGGCACCGGTCCGCGGACCGGCGGTTGAGAAACACTGATATAGTGCCCTTCCCAAAGAAACAGCAACGCAGTACTGGTTAGGTTTGAATTAAAAATCGTCCATTGTGTTACTGTCGCGATAACCCATGCAATTCCACAGATTTTGTCCACATTGATGATTTTTTGAACGCATGTTGTCCAAAATTTTTCATTGATAAAATTTTTACTGAAATGGACCAGCAGTTTTTAAATCTAATAACTTAAAAAAACAATTTAAAAGAATTTAGATATGACGGAATATCAGATGAGGCAGCAAGAGTCATGAACAGCTTTGACGCAATAAAAAACGCAATCAATGACCTTGCTGAAATCAGTGAAACGGATTCTGATAAATTCACTCGTATTTTGACTGATGTTGCCAAGTGGTGGAAGAGAATTGTAGAACAAGAGGACGAGCGTCGTTGATGAAAGCTAATTGTTCCAACTATGTATTTAAAGACGTGTTGAATGAGGTTAACAGGCCTTATAACGAAAGCAGTTGTATATGTTTATCAGTGCATATTTATCTAAAAATACAATCAGTCTTTGTTTCTGAGATGTGTTGCATTAGTTGCTAGATTTTCACATGTACTGTATTGACAATTGGTCAGACAATTATATACGGTTGGTGCGGCAACACCAGGTTTCAACTCTTTGATTCCTGCGCCAAGCGTAACATCGTTGATTAGCACTGAACCTGGCGAGTTGCGTTGTAGAGCTAGTAATATTAGCTCTACGGATCCCTTCTGCTTCTTCAAACAAAAAACAGAAAACGGTTGAAGCCTACTTGCAATTTTTATTTACAAATATCCACAGCTCTGCCCAGTGTGCGTTGAACGAAAGTTCCACAGCAATAAAAACTGCCACGCAGCCTTAACAACGACCAAACAGGGGAACCAACACGCAGTTCTGAACAGAAATTCGAAGCGTAATCAGGTCGAAACGAAAATTTACTACTCGTTTCACCACGTTCACGTTTTGACAAGAATAGGAAAAGTAGATGTGGTCACTATATATATATATATATATATATATATATATATATATATATATATATATATATATATACTGTATATTGCTAGCTCCAAGTAGTTACGATGGATAGAGAGCGTCTTATAAGCGAGAAACAAAACAACAAAGCGAGTGCTGAAGGCGCGAGGCTTCCGAAAGAAACAATGCTATTAAGAGATATTTTCAAATTTACAAAACCATCCCTGGACGCGTTTCGTCCTTTTGGACTTATCAGCGGGGCTTGCCAAGGTCCAAGAGACCCCCAATAGCATTAACGTTGACTTTTATAAAACAAATTAACACAAGCACAAGACTTACGTGCTGTTTACTTTTGAACCATGTTCGTTTTGATGTACTGCTAGCCGCTCAACTAGGGACTAAAACAAATATCCTTATGTAAAGCTGATCACACAACAAGTGATTACAGATATCCTTATGTAAAGCTGATCACACAACGAGTGATTTGCCATAGAAAGACCTTCCAAAGATTATAAACTAAATGCGGTGCTTTAAGGCATGGCTGGCAGCACGCGGTGCATGGCAGCGAAACTCGGTGCGCGAGGAAGCCAGTTCCAAAGACGCCGGTTCGAATCCCACAGACGCGTTGCATTAACGTTGGCGTTTAAGAATGCAATGTGCGCGTAACGTTAAAAGGGTGCTTAACTGATTTCGGTGGGTCCCAAATGTCTGCACCGCGGCTTATATAATGCACAGCCGGCAAGAGGTCAACCACTTCGTCTATTCCACTCCGAGCATAGCTACCGATTCCGGTAACTAGCATATCGCACGGGTAATGACTATTGTGCTACATAGCGCGACCCGATAGGCGAGGTAACTAGCGCCAGATACCACTTAACAATCATACGCGGAGATTTCCCCACCATATATGAGCAGATGCACAACATGTGGCCTTATTTAATCGCAGGGCAAAGATCAAAAAAAGATAATACAACAAAGATAAAGTTTTAGAAATAGTCCGCAGGAAGCACGGTTACAATCGTCTACTACTTCTCGGTAAGGCTAATTGTTCGGTTCGCTGTAGGGGTCTAATTGGAAGCTATATTTACTTAAACTCCGAACAAAACAACAGGAGATCACTTGATTTATCACAACATGAATCGATTTCGTAGGAAATTACTTATGAAGTCTTTGCGTCACATTCTCAAGCAACTACACGGTATGAAGTCAAATCGCAGAGAAAAACTTCATGGAGATTGGCGGAACAAAGGTATTATTTGCATTTCATATCGTTTGCAGTCGTACCACTTAATGAGCCTCGCGGCGAAACAGACTGTTGTGGTTATAGTGTTTATTTTCTAGTGTGTATAGATAAATATAAAATCAAACCATATATTTTGGATAATGCAATTAACGGGATACCACTATCTTCACGTGACAAACAGGTGAAAGTGTTGAGCTATCTAAAACTCTAACCATAGTCACCAAACAATAGTCCGCCAACTTCTGTACATTTAATGCTTTTACCAACGCGCTCTGATGACGGTGAGTCAGGTTCTTTGGCACTTAGCAGAAATTTGCTGCATTTGAATTGCGTAAAATATACTTGTTTCGGTAAGGGTGGTTTTCGAAATGCATAAAACTTGTAATGTGATAATCGGCCACTGAAATGAGTAAATAAAAAATCTTTGGGTATACAATGTTTGATTTCTGTCTAAATGCTAAGAATATTGTCAAAACTTGCATCTACATGGCAGTAGCCTAAATGCACTTTTTTAGAATCCAATAAACTTGATAGTAGGCGTAGTTGCACATGCAAATAAATCAGTAATTTTGGTCAAAACTGCATTGCCTAGTGTGCCAGTGGCATGGCCGAGCAGGAGCGTTGACAAGGGGGTTCAGGGGGTACCTTTGGTACCTGACCCGAAAGTTTTTAGGGAGCCCAGGTTTTTGAAAACGTCGCGCGCAATTTTTATAATAAATTAGGTCTAGGCTTTTTATTTTATTTGTTAACAAATGCATAACCTATATAATAATTCTTGTGACATGATGACTAATGTTTTTTCATCTTGGCCACAAAAATTTACCTAAATACTCTGTTTTGAAAAAATTCTGGTCCCCTAGATTACTTCCTGGCTCCGTAGCCAGAACATCAAAAGCACAACCAGCTATCAACAATTTGAGCATTTTTACAACTTGCTTTTTTTTTTTTTTTTATACATTTGGACGCTTTAAAAAAGCTATGTTTTGTCGTCATATCAAGTAACGTCATAATGCTGCCTGGTACCATTTTAGTAAAAACAGCTGCAGCTGTACTCGTAATTTACTGCCATTTTTGAAAGCAAATGTTAATTCTAGAGCCGATGTGTTTTTTATTGAAGCAATGGCTAGTACAATGGTTAAAATAATTAAACCAAAGGTAGACTCAAAGTTAGAATACCTTCATACGATTGTGTTGTGCACCTGACTAATTTTGATCTTTAACACACATAGCTCACTTACAGCAAAGTGTAAAAAAATTCCGAGTTTAATATGAAATATTGTAGAATTCAGAAAAAATTAAATTCCTCTTTTCCACAAAATCTTGCCTCTTGTACCATAACCTAACCTATTGTAGTAACTAATCTATATATTCTGTAGACTGGCTATGGGTCATTTTCCTCTCCCTTTGAGTGCTTTTATGTCTGGACCAAGGATCATAAGCGAAGTCACAGATTTTACATCTTTAAACTAGGCTTACAACTAGGGCCTACGAAAGAGTCGTAATCAATAGTGCAACTGCATGATCGCTTACTTCTGTCAATATTTTAGTCCCTTATAAGCGTTCTTTTACTGCTTTAAGTTAATGCCCAATAGACAATGAAACAAACAAGCAAAACTTTGAAAAAAATATTGACTCTTTATTGATAAACGCAGTCTTAATTTAACCAAAGGAAGGTCAGTAGTAGGGACATAGTTTGTAATTTTAAAGTTTGAAGAAAAATCGATAACAAAAGTGGTTCACTTGATCTATAGTATTGTGCAAAATGGCGCCAAAAGGAGGTAAACTTTTTTCTTGAGAAGGTTTCTTCGTTAGGCCTATCGGGTGATCGGATGCAAAACATTTGGGGAAGATGTTCCACCTTTATCCCTACTCTAGAACCAAGACACATAGGTGGATCCAAGAAATTCCACTTCGCATATATCATTACGAGAAAGATCGCACCAAGCCGTGAAATAAGCTAATCACTAAACAACTTATTTCTGCAATCGCATGCGACTATCATTACGGCGCCCATCTCCAACTCTGACTTTGTTCCCCTATACTTATTGGAAGGAACAGCTAGGACTTGTGAAATAACAGAAAGCATGTGAGAAAGACCTGTCTTTGTTCAAGATAAAGATGAGGGGTATTTAGGCACGTGGGTTATGTTTCCATTTATAATTGAGTTACCATTCTTGTAGAAGCACGATTCCTGAAGCATTTATAGCGGTCACATTCACATTTGAAATATACACTTTCATTATCACACACATTTATGGCGGCCATTTTTACATTCATATAGATGTTCGGTTTGATATCAAAACAAGCATAAAGAAATTTTTTTGAAAATAAATTTTTCAAAAAGGTTGCTTTTCCATTTTGGTCTGAAAACAGACCCGAAAATCTTTTTCCTTTGTGGAATTACACATTTTCTTAAAAAAAAATTTTTTAATGAGTAGATGCTAAACTTCCTGACATCAGAACATTTTTAAAAATTATCTCCGGACTAACACTTTACCACCAAAATTCCGGGATGCACAGGAATTTCCGGACGTTCGGCAACCCTTTGATATCTATACTATTTCTGTGATATCTATATGAAAGAGGAAAATGAGTGAGGTGTCATTCTGCGAACGTATCCACTGGAAATGCGGGGACCACATTCTAACACCTTCAATCTTTTACTATAAGCCAACTTACTTTTCAAGAACTACCACATTATCACTGTTATGCGCATTTTTGTAGTTGCTTTGGTGTAGTAGTATTCTCTCCGGATCCGAGGCACAAAACAAAACTTCGCAATAGTATTCGTCAGGAAGGGCACTGGGGATTTTAAGTGCAAAGTTGATCCAACAAAACGCCTAGATTGAAAGCATGTGCGTAGTGGTGATCCAGCTCTGAATCAGCTTTTTCGAGCCTGAAAAATGCGGGAAAACAGACGCAAAATCGACTTTATTAAGGTGGCTGCTCACAGTTAAATTTTCTTACGGTTTTAGCTCTAATGAATTGTTGTAAAAAAATTTTTATCTGCTTGGATATTTATGTGGTATTACACAATATACTGTGCCTTGTTGTGTGAAAATCTGGTTTTGTCAACAAAAGTTTTTTCATACGATTTGCCCGGAAAAACAAATGCGCTTTTGGTACAAGGAAAATTGTACGATCGTTATGACAAAACAAATTGAGATGATTTAATTTCAATGTTGCAGCAGATTTTTTCTTGTTTTCTCAGTGTCATACACTTTACCTCGGGGCCAACCTGTGCAACATTTTTTCGTTTAAATTTTTGGCGTTTTATTATAAATTTTACCTAAAAAATTTTGAATTTTCTCCCATCGATCCTCAACTTCTGAGAGCTTTGCGACACCCCGACGAATCAATGATACAAACGCTTAATCATACCTTATCTCGTCGGTCCCTACCGGTGAACGTGCAGAATGGACATACAAAATTATGCAGGATAGATACGACTGCACAAATAGTATGTTTTGGTATTGCAAAAAATCTATTTTTTAACTAGCATATATTTGAAATCTCAAACAATGTGGAAAATGGGACCTTCTGTCTCATTTGTCCCAATTTCTTGTGTGCAGGGGCATCCATTTTCTGTCGGGATTAAATCCTCGCAGCCGTGGTATTAAGCTAGCATCGAGTATTGTCATCTCAAACCGTCACCCCTAGAGGTGTGCGATGTAAAAACACGCTGAGATAACGTGGTCTGCGATTTCTCTGGTTGCGACACACTCGCAATTCGATGAGGTAGCGAGATCTCATTGGTACATGGACGAATGACAACCTCCAACGCCAGTCCTCTGGCAATTGAGCTTGACCCAAGCTGTTCTGAGCAAGCCCATTACAAAAGGGCCAAATAGTGGTCCTCGGAATGAAAACACAGAGTATAGATGCACTTTTGGAGTATTCCGTGTTCCATCTATAATTCATCCACTGAACCACGCGGATGCCTAGTCCAGATAAGTCACTTACTAGTTTCCGCGCAGCAGACGCAAATGGTGTCTAAGACTTCAGTCTTTCCCGGTGCAAATTCGATGACCCAGCTAGTTGACCGTGTAAAATATGGTTTGGGCCAGGGTGCCACGCTTGGCGAAGGAAAGTGTCGCTCTCAAGCGGTGAAGCTCATCGGGCTGGATGCCTGCAAGAATTGGCATGTCTTCCGTTGGAGTGATGGATAGACATGCATTAACAATGCTCAAGGTGTCATTCAGAACACTGTCGATGAGACGGGTGTGTGCGCTGGGACACCAAACTGGTGCACAGTACTCAGCTGTGAAGCAAACCAAGGATAGGGAAACTGTACCCAGCGTTGTTGCGCCAGCAACCCATCCCGAACCCGCAAGTCGCCTCTGAAGCGTGATACCGGTAGATAGTACTTTACACCATGTCTCTTGATGGTGGTGGAACGAAAGTGATCTGTACAGCTTTACTCCGAGGTAGATTGGAACTTGACAGAATGATAAAAGTTTATCGTTAGCGTAGACTTTTAGCTCGCGTTGGACCTCTCGATAGTGCAAATGGGAGGCCGCCATCACTGTCTTTGCATGGCTGCGTTTCAGCCTCCAAGTCTTGAGATAGGCTGAAAGTGTTGCCATGTCTCACCTTAAATTTCCCCCAAGCCCTTCCAGTTCCAAGAGGAATGCAGCAAGCCAGATTATTGGTATTAGCATACTTTCTGGAGGTGGTGGAGGAAAGATCGTTTATATATATATATATACAGATGTTAAAGAGGAGAGGGCCAAGATCGAACCCTGAAGGAGGCCGTTTCTCAGACGTCGAAGCCTGCATTTCTTGCTGTCACCGGTGGTAAGGGTAAAGATTCTATTTCGGGGACCACAATCATCCAACCCTGTGTTTATCCTAGAGAAATCTCAGTGTTTGCAGGCTGGCCGCGGTGCCGCACAGTGTCATAAGCCGCCGTCAGATCGACAAACACCGCACCGGTCTTCTGGTCTTTTAGTAACATTGCTTGAGGAATTGCAAAATTGCCACTAGTATTACAAAATCCGTTGTATCTCCAGTGAAGGTTGAAGCTTATTAAACTTAACATTCAGAAAATGTTAGCTCATGACCAAGCTTTGATGCTGCATTATCACTTTCCTGAGCTTAATATAACAGTCTAAAAACAATTTGATGTATAACTGATATGTAGCAGATCTTTTAATTCAGCGTGGGCCAAGTGCTGAATCCGTCACACGCCCGGTCAAAGCTTTTAGCCAACGCGTCTCAAGTTCGCCTCCTTTCCTTGCCGCTGTTCTGTCAAGCGTACGCGTCTATGCAACTCCTTTATTCCAAATAAACGCGACAGCCACACTGGCGACACATAGCGTACTCGAAAACGGTTTCTGTTGATGCAAGAAACAAAGCATAAATAATCGTAAAATGCGCTAACTTGCCTACAACAGAATAATATTGAAATAAATATTTACCCAACTAATTAAGCTTCCAAGAACTTGACCCAAAAGTAGAGATAACTGGAATTCCTAATACTCTGTCGAGGGCAAGTAACACGGTCTTCCAACAACAAAACGGTGAAAAACTGCCGTCCTTTAGCTGGCAACTCTCAACGACAACTGACACAAAACCAATAAACAAGTGTAATGCGGCGGTCTGGATGCAGCCTAAAGCTTTAACATGCGAGATAAATGCCAAAATAAATTAACTCACTTGCTGTCAATGGTAGAGCGACGCAAGAGGCCAAGGCTTCAAAACTCGTACGCAGCGACACAATAAAACGCGCGTACAATATTTAACATAATCCTTTTAGTCTCAAAGCAGCAAATTTATCTTCAAAACATTTCTAGCAATAATTTTGTCGCTTTGTTCCCTTTGTTTCAACGGTCCCATATTTCTCCTACTTTGCGAACAAAATCGAATGTTCGAACAACAGCGAGTTCTGTAAGGTATCACGCAAATATCCAAGTGGGTAAATATTCTCATACAACTATGCATGAGAGTAAAAATCGCACAAAACCGTACAAAATACGTAAAATAACGTACCAAAACGTAAACTGTGTACAACGACTTTAATGAATTTTTAATGCTTTATCAGCTTTATTTTGATACGTTTACCGTGTGTATGTGTTATCAATGTTCATTTATTAAATTTGTACGTACGCATTTATTTCCAACTTCAATTGGAAGTATAGGCCATGATGTTTTTGATTCTCCGAGTAGGACCATACGACGAGCCTAAAACTTTCATTATTAAAATAGAAATATTCGATTTAATGAAGCTGCTATGCACTTTAAGCCTGTGACGAAAATGTGACGAAATTTTTTGAAAATTCTATTTGCTAGCAAAGCACGCAAGGTATGTGCTTTACTGCGATTTAATTTAGATCTGCGGGCACCATACGTGGATACATTTTTTTTACCACATAAATATTTTTAGTCACGTCCCTGCAATCTACCAAAGCTAGTTTAATTATTAGAAATGCTTTGTTCAAACGTCAAAGGATTTTCTCTTCACCAACTTGTCTTAAAAAACTTTGTTTCAAAGATTTACCTCCTTTTATTGAAAAATCTCCAGTAATTACAATAGTTCAAAACCTCTCCGAAAGTGCTCATTGAAATTGTCTTAAGAAATACAATTTTTCACCATTTTGCAGCTGCTTCACCAGGTTTTTAATTCAGCCGTAATGAACTCTGTATTTAGCGCCATAAATGAGCCAAGGTTTTTGTGTTGTTGTGGGTGTACTGCTTTTAGTTTTATTTTATTGCTTATCAACTAACTTTACGTTTGAATAATTACTAGAAAAGGAAGGGGGGAGGAGTAATTTATTTTAATTGGCATACTGTTAACTTATGTTGTAGATTGAAAACGTTTTTTCAAGTTTAAAATCCAAGTAGCTGCGCAAAGTGCCTTCAGGCGTTTCGAAACTAGTAGAGCAACTTCTAACATTGTGAACGTATTCAATGGCAGTCGGTTAAAAATTTGAGTTTGGGATTGTAAGGCACACATGTTGATGGCTATGTGTTAAGTATTCTAGTCAGCTGTAAGTAAGATCAACAACGAGCACTGTTTTTGATCTTTAGGTTAACTTTTTAGCGACTATGTGGAGCGCTGTCGGCATGAACGAAATTTTCCAGCTGGTATTACTCGTATAGAATATTTTACTTCTATTTCACTCGGTGTATTTTTGAAGCCTTAATAGCATTAATCTCATACGCGCTGATTACTTTCACACAGTATAGTAATTGTTTATCGAAAAACTGTAAATTTTTTTGGTAAATACCTTTAGTCTCACGCGACCTGTGTTAGGTAAAAGTGTAATAGTATATCGCAAGCTGGTGTTATTGCAGTATAAATAAGCACTTCTTCGCCATTCTTGCTTCACTAAGCTAGTGGAATCTTTTGTAGATGTGAGAATTAAGGCCTTCGATCAAGTGCTTCAAACGTAGTACGTCGCTCATATTGCTGCAAAGTCAAATTTTTGATTGAAATAAGCATTATAAAAACGACAATATTTGCTAGAAAATTATATTCGAAATATATATGCAATTGTTCTTTGATAGAAATTTTAATGAGTAACTTACTATTGCAAGCTCTAAGCTAAATTAGCAATTCCCAAGCAAGTCGGTGGCGAAGTTGTTTCGGGATAGCAACAAATTTCTTTTATGTCAACTGTAAAAAATTTTGAAGTCTTGCAAAAAGTTGCACTTTTCCGGTAGTTAAAATATTTCTTCAAAATCAACAGATTTTATGAAACTTGCTATTAATTCGATCAAGTTTCCTATTCAACCTTCTACGACTTAAAACATTTATCATCAAAAAAAAGAAAATTTTTCAGCATTTCAGCAAGAGATATAGTAAAAAACAAATATTGGCAAAAATTTTAAGAAACTCTAACTTTGCCATCTCTATTTGAGAGAGGTGGTGAATGCCGTTCTTGTAACAAAAGAAGTTTGTTGGTTTTAATTTACAATTTACTTTTTTCCTAACTTGGATTTAAATATTGGTATTAATATATGTCTTTGCTTTAATAGCTATGTTAAGTTTAACAATTTCTTAAAAAGTCAAAACATAACACTTTTCATATGTTCTTTTTCTGCTTAATAGTTACTGTGCCAAAACAAAAATTGAAACAAGAAAATTCTAAACAGAAACATTTACGATAAAATACAACAATTTGGAATTTTTTTTGCTGTAATTACGAGATCTAACATTAAAAATAATTTGTGAACAAATACGGTCAAATTAAAGATTATCTTAAAGCAAAATTTATTGCTATGGACATAAATTGTACCCATGGGTCTTGATGGCTGAAAGTAGATTGTGCGTGCTGTTAATTCTTTGCTTTGGCTTTATGTCTTAATTTTTTTGTTGTAGTTTTGCCGCAATATTTCACAGTTTTATAGTAGTCCCTAAGACCAAGATAAGTAAAAGTGAATTTCGAGCTGAAAAAGATTGGGAAACACGAAGCCATAAAATCAGGAGGAAATTTAAATATCAGAAAATTTACTACCGTTTAGGCTGTTTCTCTAAACGGTTGTTGATTTAATGCTGATGCTAGTGGTGACAGTTTTTATGAAAGAAATGACTAATTTTGAGCCTTTTGAAAAAAAATTATACAATTCTGCTTATAAGAATTACAATGGAGTATCTGATTTAGAAAGCTTTCGCAGTGATTGTGGGTGCTACGGCTAATGAAGAAAAAGACCCTGACAAGCCACTGCCATCTACATTTCAGATCAGAAATATTCCTTTCTTCTGGAGAAAAAATGACAGTTGTAGTCTGCATGTCGTCCTGCACCTTCTCAAACACACTCTTGCAACGTCACGAACACGAGGGCTGTTGGCAACACAAGATCAAGATGAAATTTAAATATTGCTGTGTCTTTTACATGAAGCAATGCAAAAGCGTTTATCTGTATAGTTTCCGAGCTTTCGTTTTTCACGTTTTTAAACGATATTTGGAAAACAAGATCACGTTTGCCATAGATACTACTAGCTTGTCTGATGCAGTTTCATCTTAGGTCAGTTGCAAAAATACGTCACTAGTTGCTGGATGCCCACGTTTTGTCGGCTTTATAAGAATGAATGGCAAATATCTATGCGTTTAAAAGGCTTTTATTGAATCCGATATTTTCGGCAAGAAAATGCAAATAACTTTTACAGAAATATACCTACTTGAAAGTAATTGTAGTAGCAATGTTAATGTCCCGGTGCTGTTTAATATAGAACACTTCTCAGTGTAGCGTGAAATAATCGCGCATTTACCGTGGCATCGCACATAAAAGTCTTTCGAGAATTAATATACACGCAAAAAATACTGTGGAATAACAAATCGACACGCATTTACTGTACGATTTCCTAGATTAGTAATATTATACATTAACAGCAAACAAGGTTGCATTTAAGGAGTTCATGTATAGAGATTTGAGATTTATTGGCGGAAAAAACTAGCCAAGAATCTGTGACAGTAATTTATGATACGAATCGGATTAAGGCAAAGAGATGGGGCTGGCAACAATGGCCAAACAATTGCATTACAGTTGATATTTATCCTTTATTCATTTTGTTCAAAAGAGCAATAACTTTGAACGAGACAGTTGAAGAACATAGGAAGTCATTGACTTAAACTGCAATTGTTGTTGAAAGTTTTTCTTTGCCCAACACTTTATACGAGTGTATTACTAATAGTGATTCATAATTAAGATGAAAAGACGAAACGGCTTGAATATAGCAAAAACAAAAAAAGAATTTTGAGTCGCGTTGACCGCAATTTTTTGAACAACAGCGTCAGTTCAATTAACAGTTGGCCATATCATTGAGTGTGTTAAAGCACCGATAGTCCGTCATATAGTTGCAGTGATCGAATGAAACACTGCAAAATTTCTTGTACACCACGCATTGTAGACCAGGCTAAACTGTGAGGTAAGGTGGTGTTATTCCTGTAAAATAGAGCAAGTACAGAAATACAAAAGAGCTTATTGTATTGCTTGCTTTATTTCACACCTGAAAGACACCCCTTGCAATGATTAAATATTTATGCATTTAAACTTTATGAGAATTGCGGGAATTTGTCCTTATGAACTGCACTTTGCGATAATTTTCACTGCTTACCGATTATAGCAAGCAAAAATTTATTAAAAGTAACATAAAGAAATTTGTTTAGAATTATTTCGGAAACCCTGAAACAGATCTGTGATTATTGTATTGGACTTGCTGCTACCATCGTTGTCCTGCAAGTCTGGAGGATGCAAACACAGTTAGCATAGAATTACGTTATTACGCCCGAGTCGCAAAGTTAAGACAGAGCGTATTTTGCAGAAATTAACTATGATTTAAAATTAAAAAACTTTCTCTTGAATTTCGATGTTGCTTGTGGCGTTGTGTGTGCTAGTGATTGGGGCTAATTTTTCCACTCCGGGAGCTTATGCAGTTACAAACAGGAATGTCATCGTGAACACAACAGAAGTCTACAATGTGACCAAAGCATGGAATAAAGCTTTTAGAGTAAGTACAAAAAAATAAATAAAGCTGTATCGTAGTAATCTTAATAATAAAACACATCAACAAAATAGATATGAAATTGATTACACTGCTTATGAATATTTATATAAAAATTTTTTGAAGCCTATTATCATGCCTGCTTACATAAAATTTGTTGCGGTTACGTTTACCAAAACGGCCGGAAGTCGTGAAAAAAATTTCGTTCCCAGAGAAGATAAGAACCATTCATTTATTTCTACAAAACTTTTGGTGGCTAAAACAGCGAGAGAATTGTGGTCAGGGTGAAGTTAAAGGAAGAAAATTGATCTGGTGAACTTTTGAAAACGGTTTAGCTTCTCCAAAAAAATCGTGGGTCTCTCAATTTGGGCGGACTACATTTACAAAAACAATAAATACTTTGTCTCGTAATCCATTTTTTCTACTTCTATAAAAATCAGTCCTGCGGTCACAAAACTTTTGCCTTAACATGTACTGCTCTACATTTATGCAGTCAACAAGTGTTATGTAAGGGTGCAGTGGCGAATGAAGAAGCGATAGGTAGAAGGGAAATTACTGTGAATTTTGTAACAAAGAGTTATGGAGATGGTTACTGCGCAGTTTGTGGCTAGGTTTAAGCCTCTCTAATATTTAGAGCTATGGTTTCCAACCTTTCTCTTTCAAAGCAACCAAAATTTCTAAATAAATCAAATTTGTGAAATCTGGTGACTCAGAGATATGTTTAATTTTGTGATTTAATCATAGTGTGTGGTGAAGATGCAGATATCATTTTAGAGATGAACAGTTACAAGGTTTATATTTTCAACCCAAAGTAGAGACGAAGACCTTTTTTTTCTTTTATTTGAAGACCAAATTTTTCGAAGTCCAAATCCCAAAGCAAAATTCTTTTTCAAAATAAGAATAAACAATGAAGTATAAGAAGACAAGACTTGGAAAGGCTGATGGGGAGGATGAATCCCGTACATCTCACTCCCTGGATCCACCAAAAGAAGGGAGGAATGTTTGTAAAACTCAAAGATACAAACAGAGAAACATTGTAGGCATAATTTATCTCATTTAACGTAATAAAGTGAAAATGCTGTTGTTCGCTTATGGTCTTAATTTAGCCACGAAGATAGAAATGCAACACAAGTATTTGTGGCGAGGCCTACTGAGAAGGAAAGAAAGTTTGTGTAAAAATTTACTTTTTCCTGAACTTTTCTTCTTTCTTTTGAGCTGTTTCTTCTAACGGGTCGAAATCTTTTTATATTTAAAAACTATTTTAGGTTAAAAATTTTGATGTAAACTTGTTTAGCCCTAAAATTGAGTCGATAAAAATTATTACATGCTAAGGCTCATAATTTTATTCAAATTTTTGCTATCGAATTAATCTGACTATCAAAAATTTTGAACGTTTTCTGATAAAATTCACAAAAATAACTATACTAAAAAACCAGTAGGATAATTTCAAAATAATTCGTTGGTGATAGAGAAATGTTTCAACAGTTTAGGGGTGGAAGTTCACTAAAATCTACGTCTTAAGGAAAATTTTTTCAAAACGACTTACTTTAAAATATTTGGTATAAGAAAATTATCGTTTATCTATTTCCTTTCGTGCTGGTTGACACCTATTACAATCAGTTATTTAAAAATATCATCAGCCAAACGTCTTTCAACACCCTAATAGAAAATGTTTAATGAAACTATCATAAAACTGAATCTAAAGTTTCTGCTTTTTGTTGCTTTGAGCTTTTTGTAACGGCTCTGTATGGAATATACTGTAGTTTTTAAAAATTGCATACATGGAAACAATATTGGAAGGAAGCATATAAATAGGGCAAGATAAAAGGAATTTAGAACAGCTAACCAAAATTAACAAATCGATATGAGCCATCCCATGCAGTCTGTAGGTATTATTCTTACTTATTATGCTAAAAATAAAAGCGAGCCAACTGCACTGGCAAAGCTAACATTAACATACTCTTAAAGCAAAAAAGATGTCTCCGCGCAACAGAGCTGTTATTTGTTAAAATTTGTGAAGCCTTTACCACAACGCGAAGGAGTTTATGGCACAAAAATTTATCTATAGAGTGCATAACATTAGTATCTGTTTCTTGATAAAAGGGTGTGTGAGATCTTTACATCAGCACTATATGTTGTGTATTGCTATAGTTACGACGGAGCAAAAACTTGGCAAATTTAGTATTTGATTGCATACAACTTCGTAGATTCGTCAATCCAAGGGCGTTGCAAGAGAAGAAAAGAGTCCCAAAAGCTTTAAAATAATAAAATAGTATTACGATGTCAAATTTATTGTCAAAGAAAAAATTTGTTGGGCTTGTTTTGTACTGATATTTGGATATCATCAACTTTGCGAATGGGCCTCATGGCTAAATTTGATAAGATTTCTGCAGTAGTGAGTCGGCCGCCCCTATACAAACCTTCTTCACGCTTCATTTCATCGTACCACGTGCTCACCTGAAATTAACCAAGTAGATCTACGGTGCTATTTTAAAGTCGTATTGTGGTGTAGTGGTTAGAGCGTCCGCTTCGCAGTCGGTAGACCTGGGGTTCATTCACCTTGTCGGGTCATACCAAAAGACTTTAAAAAATGGTGTCTTTCGCTTCCCTGTTTGGCGCTCGGCATTTATGGAAGGTTGTGGAGAGCAAGCCGGCAAGTTTGCTTGTTGTGTCTTTGGGCAAGGCACTAAACGGGACTCCCCCGCCTTTATGTGGAAGACAGGTTTCCCAGTTTTATCTCCGAAGAGAGGGTTGGTGGCAGGAAGGGCATTCGACCGTAAAACAAATGCCATGTTATAAAAATGCTGTCGCGACCCCCAATTGGAAATAAGCTGAAAGACAAAGAAGAAGAAAAATGTGATCACACGTAGACAAAAACTAAGAATTGGTTGTAGTGTTTCCAATGATAACTTTTCTGATACGAGGCCTAGTTGAAGCCACATATCATCTTAAACTTTACTGTAAGACAGAGATTACATTTGGCGTGTTAGTGGTCCAGAATTAGTTTCCAAAAACTATTGTATTTGTTTTAAAGAAAACTACTCTGTTTTAAATTCGGTCGGAACTTGGTTGGTGCTCTTGTCTGCTATTTATTATTATATATTAATATGGACTCCGCTGTTTTCAACTTCCCCATAATTCGACAGCGCACCGATAAATTGTACCGGCCCTTACAATAAAAACAAACGTTTAAGAAGCCAATTCGTTGGAAAATTTTATTAAAAAATCAATTTAGGTGCAATGACGCGATGTGGACATCATAGTTTTCCATGTGTGTGTGTGTGTGTGTGTGTGTGTTTACCCCTCCTCTTCCTTGGGATGGAGGTATGGCATGAACGGTAATTCAGGTTCATGCCGTCAACCTAATTGATATTAGGCTATGGGAAAGATGGCAGCCCATTTCGAACCAGTCTTGAGTGACTGGTAGCCCCACCACCAACAAGGCGGACTGCCACTGGTGGGTACCCAAGAGTCGTCTGACATGCTGGGTTAACAACTTCACAATTATAATCCGGTGAAGTACGGGTGGGGCCACCTGTCTGCCACATAAAGGTGGAGGCGTCCCTTTAAGTGCCTTGCCCAAGGACACAACAAGCAAGCTTGCCGGCTTGTTCTCCACACTATCCTTTTTTTATGCTGAGCGCCAAGCAGGGAAGCTGTGAATACCATTTTTTAAAGTCTTTTGGTATGACTCGACTTAGGGAATGAACCCCAGGTCTACCGACTACAATGTGGACGCTCTAGCCACTGCACCATCGCGCCGGTTATAGTTTTCCATCGTTAAATGATTCGGGCATATAATTCAACAGTTTTCCTGGTAAGCTGGCACTATTTCAGACAAAATGGAGGTCTGCAGTTCCTACAACAGGAAGCAGTTTTTCTCTTTACTCCATTCTCTGAGCAAATCCGACATTTTTCTGTTGTCTTGCAACCGGATCCTGATGGCGCACGTTTCCAATCGGTGATGGCAGTCTTAGTCTAGATCCTCTGCAGCTGTGGGGGAGTTTGGACCCTCATTCGATCAGAAAAAGCTTTCTTTTGTAGCAGTTGTTGCTTTCGTATTCCTGAAACATATCTGAGAAGAGAGCAAATGCATGTTGACATTATATCCAAAATGTTGCAAAAAACTGTGACATACCATCTCCTAGATTCGTATTTTACGGAATAGTTTTCAATCATTCTATTTACAACATCTACACCAACCTTAGTTTTTTTTGTTGAGGAGAATACATTTTTTTGATGAGCTTGGATTGGTCAATCGAATCGCTGTTGGGTGCTGAGGATACTATCAGCAACACATTTCTTTGGTTTGTTTGACACCAACTATTAGGAATTTGGTCAGCACTAGTAAATAAAAATTTGCTGGAGTAAAGCCTTCGTTTTTGATGCCTCCGTACTGCTATGAGATGTAGTTGTAGCTATATAGCAAAGTTAAATTTTATTTCCTCATTTCTTTTGCAAGATACAGGCTTGTGAAAAATTTGTCAGTGGTGACATTTCTGCCGTTCAGGATGCGCTTTGTCGCATTCATTACTACTTGCTGTGCTAAACTGCGTGATCTATGATCACGGGCTGGTTCCTTTCCTGTATATATTGATGTGTAGGAAACGTAGTAGAATTAAGCATCTGCTAACACCCAGAATTTTAAACCATGCTTAGCGGGTTTGCTAGTCAGGTACTGAAATTATGGGAATCTGCTTCCATATCGGTACAGCTCTTCATCAGCAGTTACGCACTCGTTGTATGTGCAACATATCTGGCTATTGCTGAGGAGGCGATCAAACAACAAGCAAGTAGCTGCCATTATATCGTTCCGAAATCTCATCATTCTCGTTACTCTGTAGTCATAGCGTAGCATCTTACAAATATTTTCAAACCAACTGAGTGCGGCTGTATCACTAAATATTGCTCTTTCACTAATTAGACTCTACAATTAGCGAACACTCTCGCTATTACCTTTTTAAACTTCACCAAGGATACACAGACCAATTTATGCTTTCCTTTTAACATATGCAACATCTTTTGATTCTTTCTATTTTACTTTTCTGCCTTCTAAATAAGCTTTAGCTATTACTTTGTCCATCGTGCTTTCGTCGAATACCCATTTGAAACTAGATACTACGCTGTAAATCTGCATGGCGTAGGCTATATTTACAATCTTTTTTAGCGTCATATTTGCTCTGTACCATCTCCCGAGACATTTTGGCTCGATTTCTACCTTCTGTTCATCAGAAAGTAAAACAAAGAACACAAGGTGATTCAAATGAAACAAAGCCCACAAATCTTTAAATGAAATTTTTAATTTTAATTATTCCTTTTTTCTTTCTCAGGTTGTAGTAGTAGACTTAGTGCATGAAATATTGCAACAACAGTTTTTCCCATCATATCTTGGTCATTCAAAGAGAAGGTATTTTGCGTGGATGCCTATTTCGCTAACAATTCATGCAAAGTAGTGCAAGTAAGTTTTCGGAGAAAGTTCCAGTGTCGTCATGCTCAGCCAGAAAGCAAAATTTTTGACTAGATTCTGATGTTTTGAAAGAATTGAAATGAGCTAAATCTTAATTCAAAAGATCTGATGGATACTTATTTAGGTCGAGCGGTAAGTGCTCGGACGCAAAGAAACATTAATATTGTACGAGATTCGTTCGGCCAGAGCCCTAAAAAATTATTTAGACGACGCAGTCAATTGCTGGAAACCTCAGGAGAGTCTTTTGGGCATGTTTGTAAAAAGGACCTTCATGTGTATCCTTACCAAATTCGAATATAAAAAAACTTACCGAGGTGCACATGGAAAAACGTGTAACTATGTGTGAATGATTTTGTGACACTATCAAAGACAATCCTGATTTCTATGACCATTTTTGGTTCTCTGGCGAAGCGCACTTTCTGCTCTCAGCACATGTAAACAGCAAAAAAGGATTTTTATTGGGGTACAGCCTCACCGGAGGATGTAATACAGAGGCCGTTACACTCCACAAAGTGCACAACATGGGCAGCAATCTCTAAAAATGACATCATCCGGTCATATTGGTTCGAGGACAAAAATGAGACATCACAAACGGTGAATACGGATGACTATGTGGAAGTGCTAACAAAGTTTTTGGCATCACTGGACAGTGCGAAGGGATAAATCGAAAAGAACAGTGGTTTCTGCAAGACGCGGCCACCCCCACGCATCAAATAACTCCCTAGATTGGCTGAGAAAGCGATTTTAGGAGAGACTGATCAGCAGGAAGCGTGAAGTTGAGTGACCACCGCATTCTCCGGACTTGAATTCCCCAGATTTAGAGTCGCCGCTGTGTTTCAAACATAGCCATTTGTCTTGCGTTTCCGGAAAGAAATACCAAGCAGCCTTTTCTGGCATTTCAATTCAAATGCTTCTATTCTTTTCTCACTGTCTGCCGAGAGTGTCCAAGCTTCGCAAGCGTAGAGGAGTATGGAGACAGCAAGGGAAATAGATCCAAGATCAAATTGAATCCCTTGGCTTTAAAATCACCGAGAAAAGCCTAATTGCATGTTACTAGTATTGTTTGTACCGTAATTATAAAATAGCTGTTTAGAAGCAGAGGCGGGCATCCGCTACTTCAAGAGCAATGACGCTACCGCTACATACTACTTTGGGGTAAAATAGCGAACATTGCTTTCTAAGATAAGCCCAAACTTTGCAGTAATAAAATTTTATGATATTACAATGTCTATTTTACTCAAATAAAAGCTCTATACTGAGTACGCTTAGGCTAAAAATAGGTTCATGGCTAATCAATTACATTTTATAATTCAAAGAGGCTGTATGATTGCGAAGGAAAATGGTTCTGATTTGCGTCCGGATTCAAGAGTCCCTACAGGAGAACTTGTTCAAAGTAACAATAGTAAAAAATTACATTTTTAACTTTTCACGCGATCGAAAAGAGCAATATTAACAATAGCGTAAGACTTCAAGCTCATGTTCATGAAGCACAAGCATAACATGTAGGGCTCGGCATTCTTTTTCTTAAAGTCCCATCCTCAATTCCGAGTTTTTGGGGATGGAAGGGTCAAAATTTTCATTTTCTTGGACCCACGCCACGGATGAGTGTAGGAGAAGCAGTTCCTTTTTTTCGGCCACCTTCGAAACGACTTTCTATCTTAGTTATTGCACCCTAGGTAAGAGTGATGAGCTATTGTTTGGCTCTACTACCTGTGTGTTACATAAAAATGTAGACATCCCGTTGTGTGTCTAGCTCAAATACACAACAAGCAAACTTGCCGGATTGTTCTTTACACTATTCCTTTCGTACTAAGCGCCAAGCAAGGAAGTTGTGAATACAATTTTTTTAGGGTAATGTGCCCTGGTCTACGGACTGCGTGGCAGACGCGCTAACCACTACGTCAGGGCACCATTAACCACAACTAAGCATTAACCTGTATCTAATAGATATTATTTCTAAGCCGCCTCAGAAAAAAATAATTGTATGATCAGCGCTGTAAGTTCTGCAGTTAAATCTTACCCGAGAATTGCTGCAAGAAATTACAAGTTGTCGTGAAAGTTTATATGTTTTGAGCATTTATCTTTTTGTAATTTCTATTATTACAACTCCAATTCCAGACTCGTACAATTTACGCTATTTCGGATGCAATCGGCTTTTGACGCAACAACAATTTGTTTGGTTGCAAATATTGCTTCTTTGTATGGGTAAGATCTTTCACTAATGTAGAAAAAACTCGTATTATGAGCTACTCGTTAGTCTTTCTTGCTAGTCTTTAGTTAGCCTGGGCCACCTCGACGGCCATCGCGCCGGCGCAATGGGGTAGTGGTTAGAGCGCCCGCTTCGCTGTCGGTAGACCTTGGATTCATTTCCCAAGTCGATTTGTAACAAAAGATTTTAAAAAACAGTATTCACAGCTTGTTTGCTTGGCGCTCAGCACAAAAAGGGATAGTGTGGAGAACGAGCAGGCAAACTTGCTTGTTGTGTCCTCGGGCAAGACACTTAACGGGATGTCTCCATCTATGGGTGGTAGACAGGTGGGCGGGGCCATAGAGTCTATCCGTCGTAGTGGCCCAGTCCGACTTAAGACTAGCAAAAAGAACTAATGAGAAGCTCATAACCTGAGATGTCTTTTCCAAAACTGAAAAATCTTGTTCATACGGAGAAGAAACATTGCTCATTTTTGAAACAATTTGTGTATGAGTGAGGATTTTTTAAGCTCAACAGGATAGGATCTGAGACTAAGCAGTAGAAACAAGTACAGCCTATATATAAAAATTAGCTCTGACTATAAAACGGAGATTTACGAAATTACTTAGACTTAAACTTTCAGGCTGTTTACGGCATTTAGGTAACAAATCATGCACAAGTTTAATAGTGACATGTGAATTAATAGCGTTATACATTTAGTTTTCTCTGCGTTTTTAGCAACACATTTTCAAAGTGGCAGTAATGCTCTTTCCAATAACTGTGAAATGAAATATTGATTCAGCTAGTGGCGTGAAACCTACAGCCACTGATGTGAAATTTTGTGGCCCGCAGATAAATTCTATGGCTCTCGAATTTGATGTCAAATCTAACAATTACATCTTTGAAAAACCAATTCTCAAAAAATAGAGGTTCTCCAAGATAAGTTCGAAAAATTTGGCGTAAATATTGCCTTTAAAAAACATGCCTGTTTTAGGTGTCCATTGATACAATTTATGTCAAAAAAGCCGGCTAAATTTAGAATAAAATTTTCAATGGTGAGTGAAGCCGCCAGGGACAAAAAGATGCCGCGGCCTACTTTGTACTACGAGCATTTCTTTATTTTGGCAAAGAAAAAAGAAATGGGGGTTGAGGAGCAAATGACATGGTCTTTGATGGAGCCGTACAAAGATACAGGGCTTAATGAAACCGCAAGCAGCCTTTTTACGCGTTTAAGTTTTGCTAGAAAACTTTTGCATAGCAACATTACAGTGGTAGGTACCATGAGAGCACACTAACGTGAAATTCCGTTCTAAACTGTACAAATTGGAAGAAACACACCGTTGTACTCATCCACATTTGTTTTTACGCCAGCAAAATAAGATCATGTTTCTCACCTTCAAAGTCAAAAAGATAAAGTTGCATATCTGCTTTTTTTCTGATCAAAAGTCATCATCAACTGTTGATTATGGCAAAAAACAGAAACCACAAGTCATCTTGGATTACAATGATTATAAAGCAGGAAGACAGTGCACACAAATTACTCCGGATATACTTAACAAAATCATCGTCACGAAGATGGCCACTGGCAGGTTTTTTCAATTCGCTGAATATTAAGGTATTGCATACAAGCATTACATGTGTGAGATACGATATTGATATCAGCCTGTACCACACGTGATTTTCTCATCAAATTCAGTAAAAATCTTTGCTCTGCAGAGAAAAGTTGTCGGCAGAAAATACCCCATTTATCATGGTTATACCAAATATGCCTAGAAGGTGACGGGTGTTTACCCCTTCCAAGCGAACCATCTGTTGGATGTGCCAATCCAACAAAGTTTGTTTGTGGAAAATGTTACCCACCAGTATTTTACAATTGCTTGCATACTTTAAAAATCGGTTTTGTCAAAAAGGTCAGATGACTCGTATGGTCGTTTATAGTAAATTGGACATCAACTTGACGTTAGATGAAAATTTTAATTTGACAAAATGAATTTATGTTCGTTTGCATGAAAAATAAAAGTCAAAAAATAGCGACTCTATGTCTAAAGAGGAATGGTAGCAATAAAAAAAAAATTCCAAGGGTTCAATTGACCCATTTGGTCGTTCTAGGATTATCCAGAAAAAGCAAAAGCAACGAATTTTATGATTGTGATAAATACCCTTCTGGCAGCACTGAAGACATAGTGGGTTGCACATGTTTGTTTCAAATGATTACTTCTCAAAACCCTTGTTTTGAGATATGAGTACTTACAACTTAGGGAACGATGTTGCCATTATTGTTGTCTACAAATTGTAATTATATTTTATTCGAAAAATAATTTTTTCAAAAATATTGTTACATTGCTTTTTATTGATTCAGGGGCGAATAAAATTCAAACTTAACTATCCAATCACTCGCGGATGGAAATTGCGGTTTCAATTCTTGGGACCTATCGCAAGATTTGAGGTAATGAACAGCAAAATATGGATAAGCAGACCAGGCGTAAATGAAATTCAATTTGAATTCACTATCTTGTCATTGAAACAAATATAAATCACTTAAAAATTTGGAACTGCTTTGAAGTGGTTGTGACACAGAAGTGGCCTACAATCCAAGTTTTACTATACTTTGTTGATTTTAGTGCAGTTGCATAATAGGCCTACTGCGGGTTCAATGCAAACAGAGATCATTATAAAAAAAGAAAACAGCTTCTTCAAAAATATTGTACTCAGCTTCTTGAGAAATACTGTATTGTGCAAACAATTTGTTGTTTTATTGAATTGTGTTTCATTTATATTCAACACACTAAGTGTCACAGCCAACGCTACAAGCAAAAGCCACAACCATAGAAGCCAGGGGTATGTTAGCCATGCAGAAGTGGACAGGAGCAACCTACCTTTTCGGAGCAAAAGCGGGAGCATCACCTTTGTTTTTGAAACGGAGCGAAAGCGGTAGAATCTCAAATTTTTTTTGAAGGAGATGGAAAGTTGATACTTTTTCTTGGAGTGGCTGTCCACCTCACAGTCGTGACATTTTGTCTCAATAATACTTCAAACATTTTATATTTTTGAGACGATCAAGAGCTTTACTTCCAACAATTATCGTAGTTTTGATTAACTTCTTCTTCTAGACATGTCATTGGCGCCCCTGGCAATAATTATCCTATTTAGCAATATGCCTAATTATGTGGAGGTAATCACAATTAATCTAATAATGTCTCAACAAAATGAATAATTGGTTCCACCTCAAAATTTTACAACTTCCAACCAGCTAAAACCAATACTGGGTGGGATATAAACCTACATCCATATTTACCATTTGAACATTAATTTAATTTATTGATACTACGTCATCTTAAAGGCTAACTGCAATCAGTTGAATAAAATACCACTTCCACGACCGGTTCTATACCTGAGTACACCTGAAGAGTTCTGATAGGAACGAAACCGGTCGTGGAAGTGGTATTTTATTCAACTGATTGCAGTTAGCCTTTAAGATGCCTTAATATCAATAAATTAAATTGATATCAAAATAGGCTAACACCAGCTCCTGTAATTCGAATTATATTTGAACATTAGTCATTGATGATAGATATGGAGCCAAATATGTCTTATGTTCGACTGGCAGGTGTTGTTTAAATGTCATCCCTAGCACTGTTTACAACATCCCTGCCGGAGTAAGATCTAAATGTTGTTTATAAAACATTACCATTTTTTTAGAATCCTTTTTCAAACAATTTTCAAAAATGCATTACGATCATGACTGAGAGCTCATCAAAATAGTATCTATTTAGAATCCCGGTTAAAACGTCTCGTCACCATGCTATGGTCCTGAACCTTTAGGTAGGCCTACCGGGGTTTTGATTTATAATCCTCTCTTTGTCAGTTTATATTGTTTTTTTTAATTCGAAATTGCCATCGCTTTTGGCGGTTGAAAGTGGTACCTGTGTAATGCATTTAAAAGCTCTAGCCAACCCATTTAAGCTATAGTTATGGTGAACTAGTCACTATAGTGGGTTACATGTAACAAGCTCTACAGGTAAATTTTCTACTAAAACTTCTAGGTATTTTGTATAAAGTCTTATCCCGTAAAATAGTATTATTTAAGTCCGACTGCTCTCCTTCAAGAAACGTTGCTGTTGTAAAGTGTTGATATTATTTTCAGTGCTGGATAGGAGAAATAAAGAATGTTTTGAAACTTCAAAAAAGTAGCGCTTTCACTATTACAAATACATCCTACAATGGAAATCTCAAGAAAGATCAAGTCTTTGATGTAAGCAGTTACGTTTATATAAATGTTTATAGTACTGCTTGTAAAAGATTTTAAGGAAATACAACTCGCAAAACACAGCATTAAGTAAGAGCAATCATTGATTAATGTAATATATAGAGCTGAGTTCTGTCTGTACGTACGGGCACTTTAACTCCCACAAAACTACTGTGCGTGCTAACATCAAACTTGTGCGTGCATCAAATCAAACAACCCGATTGATCACTTCTTTGAGGTGAGTGTCATTAAGGGGTTAGTGACTACTTGACAAAAAAAATGATTTTTGCTTAAACGAAAGCCGATACCCAACTTGCAAAAATGTTATCCCTTTCAGGTTAAGAAAGACGTTGCAATTAAGTCTTGAATGCACAATTTGTTTTCTGTGCTTTCGAAAAACCTATTGACAGTGGAAACAAGATTAACAACTTTTTTTGGGAGATATTAATAAAGTGCTTTCGATAAAAATAATTCAACAACCACTTAAGCTGAATTGACAATGCAACAAGCGATTCTTTTTTTAAGCATTGCAAGCTTTCCAAGCATGCTTCTTCGCTTTTTTCTTGTATGCCTTAAACTTGCTCTATGATGTCATAACGTGTCTGGTACGATTAAAGTAAAAATGTGAGAAACAGCAGCAGGCAACAGCTACGCATAAAGCTGTTATTCACTGTTATTTTGAAGCCAAATCACTGATTTGTCTCCTGTGAGAGAAGAATGATATGAGAGAGTATCAACATAGCAATCGGTCAAAAAATCTACTGCTTTTTAGTAATGTAATGGCAAGATGCAATGCTTTTGTACAGTAGTGTCGCAAGCCTTACTTATCTTAACATCTAAACCATATTCATGAATAGTAGCAAGGTTTAACAGATTGACGATTTTTTTGGTTGAATCTTCCAGATATCAAAACAATTATAAGCATTGATACCACAATAACCTGGTCGATGGATGATACTCTTAAATCATGGCCTAACCTATTGCAATAATTTAACTGCAATGCATGACTTTGGGTTGGCTTGTAATTTCCCTAGCTGCAATTATGCCAACACACAGCAACATACACGCAGCCACAGACGCTAAATTTCACAAATAGACATACAATTACGAAAATTTGCAAGTAGTATGCCAAATATGTAAAAGGTTATTTTAGAAACTACACAACGATTGCTCTGGCTTTTCCCTCCCCAACAACTTTACATGAACGAATAAAATTTTGTCAAATTTTTGGCTGTTTCAATTGTGAGAAGTCTACGTTCTGATTACAGGCTGGAAACAGGGTAAACAAGACGTTGCTACGAACTTCAAAAACATAGGAAGAAATAGAGCTACTATGCACTACAAATCCTGATGTTTTTTGGCTGAATTTCCATTAAAAACACGGTATTTTTAATTTTGCAATGATAAATGCCTTTGTCCAAAAAGCATTAACTTTCCTTTACTCTTCTCACAACTACCCATATTCTTAATATCGACATTACTAATGGGAGCTCTACAACTATAATAATTTAAATACAAATAACACTATTTCGAATTAATTGGCTCTTTTCCTGGCTACGTTTATGCCAGGACCAAGGAACATGCGCCGAGCCGGAGGCGTTAGGTCGTACAAATAAATCCACAATTACCAAGAAGTCTTAAGTAAAAGTTTTAAATTCATTAGGTTTTTCCTGAAGATGCATAATTACTTTGGAGCCCTCCCACAGTCTTGAAATTATACTTCCAAGCACTTCATCAAATGAACGCGTAAACGTTTGTGAAATCGTTGTCCGTTTCAACTATGAGCAAGCGCAATTTTGGAGTACCCCTATGCTGGAAACATGGCTAGCAATACAAAGCCACTGACTTCAGAAATTTGGGAAAAATGTAGCGGCTAAGCGCAATTTTCCTCAATGTTTTTTATTTGATTTGATTTTGCAACAAGAATTGGCTTTGCCAACAACATATTAATTTTTTTTACTATTCTCACTATTATTTTTGAGTGAAGCCGGCACAGCTACGCGATACAATATTTTTGATTTCGACAATAGTGATGGGGGCCCTGCAATTGCAATAACTTAATTGTGAGTATTTCACTTCGATTTAAAACCCTCTTCGCCAGCCGAGTTTATGTCAAGGCGAAGTAATACATTCGCGAGCAGAGGCTTTTGCTCATACAAATATGCCTTCAGTAACAAAAAAGTGGTAAAGTAGTGGACGAAATATTCATTAGCTTGATACTGAAAATGCATATCAATTATCTTGTCGCCTTTTCACAACTTTGAAATGCGGTTAAGCACTGTTTAATTTAGCGGATAAAATTTGTTAAGTTTTAGGACGCCAATGGTGAAAACAAGACAAATAAGTCGTTACCAGGGACTCGATAAACTTGTGAGGCATGTAGCGATTATGCGCAAACCCACAAATGTCTTTATTAATCAATTACTTTTTTGAAAACCGTCTCTTCCTTTTCGGAGGTAGATTTCGCTTTTTCAAAAAATTATCAACTTTTGTTAGTGTTTTTACAACCATCCATCGGATGAAACTGGCTTAGCCGGATAAATCGCTATTCTTTTCCTGGACATTAGTGATAAGGAGCTTGTTGGCAAACCCAGCAGAGTTTGCTAGCCTATACTATAAAGAAAAGATTGCATATGTTAGGGCTTTCGCTTGCTAGTTAAATTTAACTCCTTCGAAACAACAACTCGCACAAACATGAAACTTGTCCCGGGTTGAGTGTCATAAGTGGGGTGGTGTATTGTAGATGACGTCATATTTAAAAATAATTATTTCAAATCTACATCTCTTGATGGAGTAATGGGATTTTCAGCTTCAACAAAAGCCAGCACCAAACTGATTAACATTTACAAGGCTGTACTTCTTTAGGTGGTAACATGACGTCCACTGGTGTTTGATTGCAGATTTTGTTTCTTTTATTTTCTCAAGAAAAACAGACCTTAGAGAAAGATGATTCGAATCTTTTTGGAGATACAATAAAGAGGCACTTTCCGTGAAAAAATTTCTACGACAATTTAAGTTTTCAGAATCCATAGAAATAATACGGCATAGCATTACAAACCACTATTTATTTTGGTAATTTATTTACGCTACACATTCTTAAGCTGAACTTTTGCGGCTTACCTCAATCCCTTGTCAAAGTATCTGAAATATCAGGAATTAGAACTTAATTATGGTACAGAACTAAAATTTCAAAATATTAATTTAGATTTAGGTCTTCGAATACCACAGAAAGAAAGATTATTGGTAGAAATTTAAAGTCACTGCACGTGATGGTTAAAGAATATGGGGAGCCCGAGACAGAAAAATATAGCTGGCTTCCTAAATGCCCAAGTTCTCGATGAAGACCACCACTTTGGAGATCATCACGTCGATGGACCGAAGTAACTTGCCCTTATTCCAAATTGGGACGATGACCTATTTTTTTGAAAATTAGTACTATTTTGAAGTACTGAGATAATCTATCTTTACTCCAATTTTGGATGTAGATCTTTTGGGAAGAAAACGATATTCTAACAACGAAATTGCGGACCTGTCCAGGAAGGGGACACCTCATTCTTTAAACTGGGGGCCCTGAAAAAAGGTGGTCCAAGGAAACTGCCTCACTTCCCGCACCTTAAATCCACCACTGCTCACAACAACATACAACTAAATACTATACATCAGGAGTTCCCGATCTTTTTCTTCCTATGTATCTCTAAGGCATTTTCAAAGATCAAAATTTGCCTCTCTGAAAATCAGGAAAAAAGCAATGAAATATTCAATATCGTTTAGATGTAAAATTTGTTTATTTCATATGATTGTTACTAATTACTGAAAAAGCAGAAAAAGAGCGCACGAAATCATATACTGATGTAATTGTAACAAATGATTGTAATCTAAGCTAAGCAGTACAATCCAGCCAACAATGCAATCTCAGAAATCTGAGCTACTGAGAAAATTGAAGCTGCATTTTAGTAACATGCTCATGAATACGAGGAAAAACCTCAGCCATAGCACAACGAAAATCATGCTCAAGTGTTTTAATTTGTGATTAAAATTTTGATTTAATTCTCGGCAGCACTAAAAATGTCAAATCACAAAACAAAGTTGATGGAAATACGAGGTCTGTCCAAAAGATATGTGACCTTTGGGCATACAACACACAACACAATGAATATTACAAATTTTATTTAATCTCCTTTAAAATACTCCCCTTGCAAGTGCACACACTTTTCCCAGCGCCTCTGCCATTTTAGGACGCACTTCTTGAACTCCTCTTTTGGAATGCCCTTAAGCTTCGCCGTCATTTTTTGCATAATATCCTTACGTGACTGAAATCGGTTTCTTTAAGCATAGTTTTTAACTTGGAGAATAGCCAGAAGTCGCATAGTGCCAAATCAGGAGAGCAAGGAGGCTGCCGCACAAGTGCCGTATTGTTTTTGACCAAAAAATCTTTAATTACATAGGGGGAATGAGCGGGAGCATTGTCATGGTAAAGCGCCATTTTTTCCCTTTCCACCTGTCTTGCCGCTTTCTTCGCACAGCATCACGAAGACGACGTAAAATCTTCAAGTAGTTCTCTTCATTGATTGTTTGGCCTTCTGGTGCGTATTTGTGATGCACTCACTATGCGGCGGGAATCGAAGAAACTGGTCAGCAATACTTTCACATTGCTGCGAATCTGTCGTACTTTTTCGGGCCTTGGTGATTCCGGATGCTTCCGTAGTGAAGATTGAAACTTGGTTTCTGGATAAACCAGAACCATTTGTAACCATAAACCCAGGTCTCATCACCAGTTATGATAGTCTTCGTAAATTCTGGGTCATTGTATGCGCAATCTAGCATGTCCTGGGTGATTTCTACACGGAGCTCCATCTGCTGCTGCATCAACGACTTGGGAATGAATTTGGCCGACACTCTCCGCATGCACAAATCTTTAGTTAAAATGGAGTGAACTGATCCTCTGCTTATTCCCGCTTCTTCAACAATTTCCCTGAGTGTTAGACGCCGATCTTCCATCACAATTTAACAAATCTTCTCGATAACCTCCTCGTTTCGGATTGTGGATGGCCTGTCGCCTCACTCTCCACTGACATTCGACCGTTTTTGAAGCGATTAAACCATTCCTTAATTTGAGTTTTACTTAAAGGCCTCGTCTACAAAAGCTTGCTGAATATTTTGAATTGTTTCAGTTTGATTATTACTTTGCTTTTGGCAGATATCTTTGTTCGATGCTTTCTGTCATTACGCTTGCGAGCAGAAAATCGACGATCATGCACTGTACGACTGCACTAAATGCCTCAAAAAAAGAGAATCACACCAACTATTGGTTTGAAATTTTTTGTGCGTGTGCAGTAATTGTCACATCACAATCCGCCAAAACCACTTTGCTAGCGTGGCATTATTTTTGGCTGGTGGAGATAGAGTCAGATACTTTTTGGACAGACCTTGCAACAACGATTCTTGAATAGCATATTCAGAGATTCTTCTGTATGAATTGCACATTGAAAACCAAAAATCACACAAATTCTTTTCAGGGTACACAGCACAAGGAGCATCATATTGTTCGAGTTTAGATCTCTTGCATATCTGTCCAAGCTTTTAGCATCTGGGCATTGGAAGTAAAGGATTCCTAAGATACACAAACTCATCTTCACCAAGATTTGAAAAATAACCATCTATTTCTTCTTCCAACTTCATAAGATGTTTATGATCAATTTTGTGAAATTTCTGGCTTTCAATTGAGGGTTTTGACTCAGAAATTCTGTCACAGTGCCTAATGTAGACGAGCTATCAGATAAATATTTTCTCTGCACAGCCAAAATGTTGTTAGAAACCCTTTTATTCTAGCCATCATCTCGCACGCCGTTACCTTTCGTTCTTGAAGACTAGTTTATCATATTCAAAGCATCAAAAATATCAGCAAGGTAAGCAAGGCTCTAAAGGAAAGAAAACTACAACAAAGATGTAACAAAATCGTCACATTTTTTGAATCGTTAGAAAATTACCATCAATTCTCCAGAAATCTCGCAGGCACACTTCGTTACGTTTTCTCGGGGAAGCCGACGCACATTGGCATAGAAAAGAAATTTTGAGTAAAACAATATAGGCATTGCAGACCTTATGGCTTGTTTCGTCTAACTCTTTAAACTATTCACCACTCCAAAAAAAAGAAGAGAAACGGTTATGGAGCTCTGATTGTCATTGAATACCAAAAGTTTTTCTTTTGTAATAGTTTTTTCTCAAATGTATTGTACCCCTTGAAAATTGCAAATGTACCACTGGAGGTATGTGTACTCCCAGTTCGCAACCCCTACCATAGATTGTGGTAATATAAGGCAAATTATGACAAAATCATAAGAAATAAACTGAAGAAATAACGACAAATACAATAGATTGTGCCGGAGTAAGACAAATACAGTCGTTTTTATAGACCACCACCGCAAAAAAAAACGAGAAGTTATTCTAAGGCATTATTAGCGGCACAATCTAAGACTAATTGATCCAATATTATTTGGTGATATTATTGTCAGTTTTCTAGCTCAAGCTCCTAATGGTAACTTAAATGCTTATTGCTGTTTTTGTAGGAGTCGTCTCAGTTTTTGTCATTGTGTTTTTTTTTTTTGAAATGGCAAAAACTCAACTTTTTCAGTTACTCCAGGAGCACAAAATGTTCTTTAGTGACTGAAAGGCTTAAGGGTCATAAGCCTATTTGAAGGGATCTGAATGTTCAAAGGTTGAATCATCTGAACATATCCCTTAATTCGACTGCTGCAGTCCATGGACTTAGTTAAACTAAGCACCACTTGAAGACGGCTTAAACCAGGTTTTCATTTTGTTTAGTATGATTATATTCTAAACTAATGGCAAATATTTTGATACACCTTAACATTTTGGCAAGAACTAACGAGAAAACGAAACGTTGTCCCTAATAAGCAGTGATAATGCAAAATTTCTCATTTTTGTAAGATGTTCTTAAATTTATGACAATTTCTGTAACCAACATCAAAATATTCTTAGGAAGATCGAAAAACCATTTGCATACAGCTGTTGATCAACCCGTGGTTTGTTTTGATGAACAGAGCTTCATGAATTTTTACATTGTCCTCAGATGAACATTTCTTTAAAACGGTAAATAACGAGTCCAAATCAATTTCAGTCTTGCAACAAGGTTCACACTGTGGCAAACAATCCTTAATGACATTTTTTTTACTGTTGTTGAGGTTCAAATGCCCTCTTGCCCTGGTGATTTACTGTCTGGATAACAAATTAATGAATGCCTTACCCGTATCACAAGTGCATAGATGCTAAAAGTAAAGGAGTACGAGATTTTCGTTGGAAGTAATTTCCAATTTTAAATATTCCATGAATGGGCATAACTTCAACATCTGGCAACTGCAAAATCAGCCTGCTTATGCTTTTATAAAATTGATGAGATGGTTTTTCCCTGTAATGTACTGGTACATTAAACAAGAAGAATTTTTCGCTTACAGGTACATCGTCATTTTGAGTAGTATTGGGGTGAAGAAATTTATTCAAAACTTTAACAAAACTCTTAATTGGATAAACTTTGCTGCAGAAGAAATATCTCAACGTTTTTATTGCCTTGTAAAAAACTTCTCTTTGGAACAAATATCTTTCTCTCGATTCAAAGTACACAAAGTCAATTTGGTTTTCCATTTTAAAGGATAGATTTCCTTAACGTTCAGAAAAACATACCGGTGTTTGTTAATTTTCTCCAAATCCCTATAAATCAAAATTATCATCCCTGACTTTTATCCGACATCAAAAAATGAAAGTGCACCAAACAATTTTCCAATATGCTCTTGCTATACGGATATAACATACAGTAATATGTCATCCATACATTTGTACACCAGGCTAAGTGAAGAGCTAAACCTCAACAACAGTAAAAAAAGTGCCATCAAGGATTGTTTGCCACAAAGTAAACCTTGTTCCAAGACTGAAATTGATTTGGACTCGTTATTTACGGTTTAAAATAATGTTCATCTGAATATAACGCAAAAATTCATGAAGCTCAGTTAATTGAAACAACAAATAAACCACTTGTTAATAACAGCTAAATGCAAATGGTTTTTCAATTTTGCTAAAAATATTTACCGTATTTATTCTTATTCGGTCACAATCTATCGCATTTGTAATTATTTCGTCTCGTTATTTGTCATGATTTTTTCATTATATGTTTTATTTCGTCACCATCTTCAGTATTTAGTTATATGTTGCTGTGACTTGAATTTCTACGTATAATCTGACTTGTTGAAGTAGCCTGATGCCTAAGCCTATGATAATATTTTGAGATATTAGTTCTATTCCATTTATGTATTCGAATCTTCCGGTGTTGCTTATATTGATGTTTTCCACAGTTCCCCACACCGTCTGGCATTCTCGTTAAATTGACACAGATCAGTGGTGGAGCAAGGTTCATCCAGTAGTGAGCACTTTAATCTGTGTTGCACAGTGTCATCATCAGCTCCGCATTGACAGGTTGCATTTGTTGCTGGATCAACAAAACTTCACTTATTCAGCTCAGTTTTCGTTCTAGCGACGCATGTACGAAGGCGGTTGAGACATCGTCACAGTGTCCATCCTGAGTTTGATCCTGGAGGCAGCTTTTCATCAGGTGTGATGTTTAAGCAAGTGCTTTGTCGCAGCGCTTTGAGCTTTCGTTTCCACGCTTCCTCTCTCCAGGTTGAGGTTTTTTTTCCTTTTGGGGTTCTACACAGGGTAGAGAGCTTCTTCTTGATTTCAGTGTAGATGTGGCAGGCTGGTGGTTGAATAACATATGACGGGGGTCATAGGCCTGCCTTGAGCGTTTTAGCTTGCTGGCAGCTTCTCTTCGGATTTCGGGTGGAGCGATGACAGCGAGCAGATGGAGATTATCAACGTTTGTTGGCTTCAGGAATCCAGTAATCAGGCGGCAGCTTTCATTGAGGACTTGGTCGAGGCGTTTTAATTGTGCTGATTGCTCCCAAACAGAACAAGCATACTCAGCGGTCGAGTAGAACAGAGCCAACGTAGAGGTAGGCTGCACATGTGGTGTGGCTTCCCATTTTGATGTTGTTAGCTTTCGCAAGATATTATTGCGTGTTGAAACTTTAGCTCTTGTTTAGTCGACATGTACTTTAAACGTCAAGCTGCGGTAAAGAGTGGCGCTAAGATACATTGGGTGGGCACAATGTTGAAGCTGTTCTCCATTCCAAGAGATGTTTAGTTTTTTGTTGGCGTACCTCTTTTTAAGGTGAAAAGCACAAACTTGGGTTTTGCATGGGTTTGCTCTCAGGTTATTGATCTTGTAGTACTCATTCAGCTGTTGAAGTGCATTCGTTAAGTTTTCATTTGTTAAGTTCTATTCCATAATTAGGTTCCAATACCTGACATTTCAGATGGTTGATTTACATGATTTAACAAGGGCTTTGGCTTGACTCATGATTTGACAAGGGGTTGACATAAGCCGAGAAGTTTAGCTTAAGAGCGTGTAGCCTACTGTAGATATGTAAATAAATTACTAAAAATGAAAAGTGGTTTAGTGTTGCTATGCAGTATCATTTTATGGATTCCAAAAGTTACTTTCCTTCCAAAATTATGTAATTTTAGTTTTATTTGTCACGCAGCAAGCAATTTTTTAAGCATTCTTTATAAAGCATGCTTTATTTATTAACCACATTATTAGCATACTTGAATGCGCTTGTTTGTAATCATTAAAGACTGATGAATGACATCACTTAGTCTTTTGCTGCGATTATGACTTTTGCTACCTGTACCTAAAATTTTTAATACATTGTCTTGTCTAACGTGATTCAAATCTATAGCAAAAGCCATCCGTTAGCTAACCAGTAACTATGCTGAAAGTATGTTCTATGTTCTAAGCAAAATCTTTGCCTGTGAGTTATCTACATAAACTGTAATCTAACATGTTGTACCAGAGGATTTTAGTCCGTAGATAAGTAAGTCTACCATTTTGATGCTACTGTAAGTAGTAGGCCTTCCATTTAATAACTTATCCATGCGCTAGGTGAACTGAAAGGATAAAAGTTTGCTATAATACGCCTGTTTGCGAGTACGCCAGAATGGAAAGTAAAGTACCGTTATTAGAAAAGCATAGAAATCAATAGTTTGAGAATAAATCAAGAGAAAAACAGATCAAGAGTTCTATGCCAGTGTGTAAAGTTGCAGCTGCAGAAAACAAGGCAAATAAGGCAAAGCCAGGGACTAAAAAAATAACAGCACTGCGTGAAAACGCACTGCATTTTGATAAATAATTTTCTTAAAGACATCCGAATAGGTATTCCAGTCTCTGAACTAATCATCTGGGATAAGGCGTGCTCCATTGACTCCGATTAGGGCGCTTGGCTACGCCTTTGCCCCCAATACATCACCTATACATGGTATGACCAGGGACTTAAAGCCATCACATTACGGCACAAACGAAAGAGAGCGCACCAAGTAGTGAAATTAGCTTATCACCTGATTTACCTTTTTTTTATTCGAAAAAATGACAAATACTTTAGTGCTACCCTCCTATTTTTATTTGGGCCGCCGTATTTGCGTTACTGATGAGAGTATTTACGTTACTGAGAACCTACAGGCGACGCCGGCAGAGTCGGCTAGTTATTTAAAAAAATTTTGTTTAGTGGATAATCAGAAAAAACTTTCCTAAAGTTTTTTGTCTGATTTTCCTCGAAATAAAGAATTTCAAAACCGTAGCTACATATTATTTTTCCAACTTAAATACATAGTTATGTACACTTTTGGCCTATAGAAATCAAAATTATTCAAGTTGTAAAGTGGAATTGTTTTTGATCGCTGTTGGCAGCTTTATTTTTATTTTGCATTACTATTTTATTCTTTTACTGTTTTCTATCAGCTGTTGCAAAACTATTTTATACAAACCTTATGAAAACTTTTGGCCTACACAAGATCTTCTTAATTAACAAAAATAAGTTGACAAAATCTAAAAACTCTTCCATAAACGCATGATGTAACAATAGTCGAAAAAATCTTCATCTTCTAGCAAGAAAATAGGTCTGCTTTACCAAGTCGTGCAAAACAGCACTCACAAATAAAGAAAATACTGCAAACAAACAAAGCACCGCAAGATTTTATATTTTTCTTGTAAATATTCTTTTCTAGAATAGATTTTAGATTCAGTTTGCAGAATATTGGAGTAGAATAATCAAACTTACTCCAAGGTTGAAAAATCCTGGACTAGTTGCGATGCACGTCTTATGATTTAGAATTGGTGCCAAAGTTTTTCTTACCAGTTGTACTTAGTGTTGCTATGGAGGGGGATCAATGACATTTGAAAAAGTGTGCCTGGGGTTTTATGACGCGAAAAAAGTTTCTGAGAACTGATATAAGGTGGGTAAATTATTCTGCAGTTTTTCTTAACAGTCTTTGGCTATTAAATAAGTCAAAAATTTGCTACTAGCAATTGTCACTGGTTAATTAATTTGTGTAGATCATGCGATATTAAAATAAGATTTTTTTTTAGTTTGAGTTTATTGCTCATTATCCTCTTGATGCAGTTGATCCTAAACCTCCTCCTGTGATTGTTAACTTCCAAAATGCTCTAGTGTACAAGAGTCCAAGCCTGAGCATAGCTTCCAATGCAAAGGTCACTCCGAGACCCAATATGTCTCGTTCAACAACAGACTTGGTTTATGTTTTAAACAAGTGAGATAAAGACATAAAAGATTATTATAGAAAACGTTTTTCTTAATACTGTATCAAAAAAATTTATAATTTTGGTTTTATAACTCTCAGCCTGTTGAAGTGATGCTGGTAGTGGGATTCGAACCCACATTTTAAACAGCTGTAGAACAATGGTCATTTGCTTTTAGTTTATGAGTCAGCGCTCTAATCAATTAGGCCATCTTGTCTTGGCGGCTGATGTAATTAATCCTTCTAACGCTTGAAAAGTAACGTCAAAACATTACCTGACATGTGGCCTTTTCAACGTATTACGGCACAATGACAGTGATGCTAGTATCACAAATCAATTAACATAAAAAGAAAACTTTTTACGATAAAAAGGTTTTTGCATTTTCAGTGAATTGTAAAATTTTTAAACATACACTAATCATAATGGTTACGAGATTTTATTCAAATAGAATTTGCTAAAAAGTCGTGAGAATTATTTCATAACTTACCAATTTTACTTTAAAAGATTCATATGTGGGAGTAAAAGAAAGTTTTCTTTTTGGCATGTTTATAGCTTAAAATAGTTTTTTCTCTTGCTTTCAGTCAAAATTTCATAAGTTTAAGTTTTTTTGAAGATACAAAAGCTAATTTCTGCTTTCCTCTCTCTTCCCAACCTCCTGATGTAAAATACCACGCAATAAATCAAAAGTTGTTTCGTTTCTTGCAGAGTGTTCGACTTGAGAAAATCTCATAATAGCCAGCGGCCAACGCAGAGTACGAATCTTATTTCTAATTTGCTTGATCGTGGATTTTCTCCTGTTGATCCTGCTGACGAAAAAGATTCTGGCAGACCTCTCAATCCTAATGAAATCATTAACCAGAGAAATGCTGAAATAAATCGATTGCATGACAAATTGAATCAAATTAATGAAACCAGCCCAGCAAATACTCTAAATACAACTTCAGTAGCAAATAGCTCACGAGAGAATAGCACCGGTTCTTCAACAACTAGTGGTTTATCTACAGCTACTTCAAACATATCTACCACAACATTGCCAACGTCTCCGCCATTGACATTGCCTAATGTAACCAGTGAATACGACTACAAACTGATTATTCACAAATCTCTTCTTTTTTACGAAGCTCAGCGTTCAGGAAAACTTCCAACTAACAAAAGACTCGAGTGGACTGAAAGCTCTGCTTTGGGGGACAAAGGACGCAGAGGAGAAGATCTAACAGGTTCGTTTGAACTTTAGCTATTTACTGACAACAATTAATGTCTCATTATTTGGAAAAATAAACAAAATCTGTAAATTATAGAAGACCTTGATTAAATTTGTAAAAGCAACTTTTGATCCAATCTTTTAAAAATGACTGTGCATTTACCTAAAAAATTTTTGATCTATCAGCGTTCAACACCACATTTGTCCTTATAGAGACCGTTCAAAGTAGTCTTCACTTTTTTTGCCTTTTAGTAATCTTGGTTTAGTGGGTTGCTTGCCGTCAGATTTGACATTTAGTTATAACGGAAGCTTGACCACCACAAAAAAATTTTAAATAAGCATACTTTAAATGAATTGATAATATGTCCTCTTTGATTGGCTTGTCATAAAGGTGGTTATTACGATGCTGGTGATTACATCAAATTTGGATTTCCAATGGCTTGTAGTGTCACATTGCTGGCTTGGGGCGTCATTGAATACTGGGATGTGTATGAACGGTCTGGAGAACTTCGATATGCCTTAGATGCCCTTCGGTGGGGCGCTGACTACTTCATCAAAGCGCATGTTTCGAAATATGAATTATATGGACAAGTGAGTTACTGTTGCTGTGGTATCTATCTTTTTTCTCTGCGAGCATAGGATTTATTTGTTTCAACCTTATTTTTTCCCATTTTCTTGTTTTTTTGATTACCTTTTTTGATGTTAGAATTATACCTACTGTCTATTCAAAAAAGTTATTGAATGGTACTTTGATGCTCTGAAGAGCACTATGACACAATATCACAAGAACTAAAATTAAGGTGATTTGGTTAATGCCTGCCTGATAACGGCATATTAGTCCGTCTCTTACCACATTTAGCTCAAATGTTAGACTTGTGCATTTTTTCCAGTAATGGGATTACTTTCTGGATTTTATTTACAACAAATCGGCATCAGACCCACCAAATTTTACTGCCAAAAAGTGCATTTCTGTCACAAACCTTGTAATTCAAGGGTCCAGCAACGCACACGTTATCAGAGTATTGATCCGACAGTCTCATGGTTGCCAACCAGCGCCTTACCACTAGCAGAAATAAGCTTCTTCTCCCGGTATATCCTCCCTCAACAAATCGAGCGACTGCCGATGTTTGATGTAAATTTACGTCATTTGATATAATTTTCCACCATTTTTTACAAATTCTACGCTGTTGTTTTCGTGTGTTTGTAAAAATAGTGACAAATTTATATCAAAATACATTAATTTATCGCAAACTACTACAGCCAAACGACTTACTCAAGAGAATCACGGAAGAAGAAGCTTATCTCTGTAAAATGCAAGAGATATTGTGTGAGCAATGATTGGAAAAATTATTTAAAACTAGGCTGGTGAGTTAAACGAGCGAATTGACTTGGTCAAGGCTTGGAATTGAACTAGTGGAGATTGTGAATGTAGTTGGAGGCAGAGAGATTTACGAAGAACCCTTAGGGCTACTGTAAGCTCAATTCTTCTTCTAAGAACGTATGTACTGTATGTATTTTTAGGTTGACAACCCAGTAGAGGAGCACAAAATATGGGGAAGACTGTCGCCGAATACGGTTAAGTCACCCGCCCTGTAACCTAGTGACCGGCAGATAACGATTCGACGACTAGAAGATTAGCTTGATAGAGTTCAGCGGCTATTTTCTATGCCTTATCATTCGGCCTAAGGACTTACGCTTGAGAGACTAGGTTGCCAGCCCACTCTTTTACAACACAACTCTATTGATATACAAGCTTTAGCAAGTAGACAATCACCGACCTTACACTTGTAGCAGCCGATAGTCCCCCTTCCTTACAGTAGTGCTTGGCCCTTGCCTTCTAATTCTTCCCCCTTCTCGCTTGTTTCTTCACCTCCCTTCTTTTCTTTCTTCTCTGTTCTGTCTTCTGTTTGCTTTCGTCTCTCTCTTTTCAAAATGACCCACCCGCATATATACTTCCCATTCGTACGTAACCGAAATAAAGTTCCCAAATATTTTAGCCAATCAAAATCACTAGAAACTAAAAATTAACAAGAAAAGGTTTGAAAACGGGGGAATACCGGAAACTGCTACCCAAAGAACAACCGATAAAAACGCATATAAAATAAATCAGAAAAGATTTGTCTACGGGGGGAGTACAGGAAATAGCTACCAATAAAATTGCTTTGAGAATAAAATAAACAAACGACGGTTTGTATACGGGAAATACCGGAAATAATGACCAAAACAGAAAAACTACGCGGACAAGAGATAATGACATGAATATTCCAGAGATTATTATTGTTACATAAGAGATTTACGAAGAACCCTTAGGGCTACAGTAAGCTCAATTCTTCTACTAAGAACGTATGTACTGTATGTATTTTTAGGTTGGCAACCCAGTAGAGGAGCACAAAATATGGGGAAGACCTGACACTATTTCCAACAATAGACCTTCTTACAGCATTAACAAAAAGAGACCTGGATCAGATCTGGCTGCAGAAACAGCTGCAGCCCTCGCTGCTGTTTCCCTTGCAATGAGAAGAGCGGCTAATGGTAGGAATAGGCCAAGTTTATCCTTCATGAAACTTTAAAAGCTAGCATGTTGTTTGCGACGTCTCAAGGTACAAGGCTGCGCAGAGCTAGCTGACGTCCTGTGCTGTATGAGCAGATCACTAATAAAAACCACACAGCTCTGATCCAAAATTAAAGCAAGACCTTTTCAGCTAAAGCAAAACCACAAAACATAGGTATCTTTGAAACCATTAGGCCAGGAACTAAATACTTTCTTGAACTATTTGCCAAAAGCTCTTGGCGTTGTAATTTTATCAGCTCTCATAAATGCGTTTTAAGGATCAATCATTGTAGTCCAAGGGTTCTTAAACTGCAAAGGGCGTGAAAGGTTTACAAGCGGGGTGCTTGCCAGTGGTGCTATGGTTTCCATTTAAAGATGATGAGAAAATTTTTCAAATCAATGTTTTGAAGAATCGATTTCCAAATGCAAAAGTCTTCTTGCTATTTTGATGATAAAATACGGGAAAATGACACCTGTTGGGAACAAAATGATTTACAAAAAAAGAATTTCAGGTATTAGAGGGTGCACTAATTTTGTTGACAATATCAAGGGAGGCACGTCTCAAAAACTTTAAGAAACCCTGTTATAGACCTGTCAGACTTACGCGCTTTTTGCAAAACTGTAAATGTTTGTGTGGCTATCTACAACCACAGTAAACATTTCCATTGCAGGTGAAACAACAAATTATGTATCGGAGTTGATTCGCCATGCTGATGAGCTGTACGTGTTTGCCCGGAATTTCCGACGAAGATATCACTTGTCAATCAAAGCAGCTGACAAATATTACACATCATCTGGTTTTAAAGATGAACTGGTCTGGGCTGCTGCTTGGCTGTATCGTGCTACTGGGGTGAAAAGTTACTTAGAGTGGGTGAGTGACATAACTATCATTGCAATAATCTCATTTTTGGTGAGCGGTAAAAATACTAGCGCACCGAGGATTTTTGAAGCGAGAAGGTAAAAAAGCAATAAGGTTGATTCATTTACAATAGTTAAAATTTTTTGGGGGTCACTTGAAATTTTAGAAAAATGGGAGTTTTGACTGTAATCAAGGTTAACATCTTGTTGTAGATCTTTCGCAAACCCAAATTACTCTGGTTGTGTTGCTAGCTGTCAAGACCAAAAAGGAGAGTCTCTATATAATGCCCCCTCTCCTTAAATATTCGATGGGGGCAAGATGACCAGTCAAAAGATGACATTGAAAAGTATTTTCCAAGCCAATACCACACTGAATCGTCTTCAACGTCTGTCCTATTTCATGTCATCACTAACAAAAAATCTCTGTTGTGACAGTTCCGGTCTGCCTTTTTAGTTCATACTATATTTGCGAAAATGATACGATTTAGCGTATTAGATCAATTGGAAATCTTTTAACCGTTCATTTACGCAGCGTCAGTTTTGCCTTGATATATTTCTAATACTATAAAGCAAGAATTTTTTTCTGTTTTTTTTGGTCATTTTTTGTTAACTGATCAAAAACTTCTACAACCGCTAAACTGGGCACAATTGAACACCACATCGGGATAATTGTCCTGAGAGGTTGGTGATATCAAAACGATGTCAGGTCCCACGTAAAATGCAAGGTTGTAAATGTACTTATTTATCTATAAATGTGCACTTTAACTCCTCCAGATCTACTGGACACACAAACAGCAAACTTGGCACGATTGATCACCACCCTGGGGTAAGAGTCATAAAGGGCTTGATGACGTCAAAATTCAAGATAATTTTTTAAAATTGCGTTTTTTGACTAAGAAATTTAAACTTAAATTAAACCAAGCTCTTGACTTGCTTAATTTAAAATAGCTTTGTACTTTTACGATTTATTTTGACGTCATAATTAACAATCAATTGCAAACATTGTTTTCTTTAATTTCTTAAAAATACTGACCGTAGAAGCGCTGTTGATGGCTGTTTCAAGAGATATCAACAGCATAATCCCGAAAGCAGAGCTTTTTTAGTTTAAGGTTTATTGGCAACGCAGCAAGCGATTTTGTTTTTGGCCTCTTTTAAGAGGAACTTTATCAAAACTACTGGACATAAAAGCTATAAACTTGGCACCATTAAACATCATATCAAAGCGAGGGGCACAAGGAGATTTGTGGCATCATGATAACGTCACAATTGAATATGATTTTTTTTAAATCGCTTGTTGACGGAGGAATGCCATTTTAAGCTTAAATAAAAGCCAGCACTCGACTTGGAAAATTTAAAATAACTTTATACTTTTACGATCTATAACGACGTCATAATTAACAATTTATTGCAAACATAATTTTTTTATTTCTTCAAGAATGCTGACCATAGAAGCGCAGTTTGTGGCTCTTTTGTGCAACATTATCGACATGATTTTTAAAGCAGGGTTTTGCTTTAAATTTAGGGATTGCTGGCAAGGCAACGAGGCATTTTTGTGTTTGATTGCTTTTTGTAACCTTGACTCTTTCAAAAATGCTTTACATGCAAGCTCTAAACTTGGTGCCATTAATCATCGCCAAGGTGAACGTCACAAAGACGTTGATGACGTCGTGATGACGTTCTTTTTTTTTCTTTTGGGAGGGATCCACAATTTCAGATGCTGGCAGTGATGGTACTCAGCCAGCATCGTGTGTCGACATCCAAAACCGTCAGTCCACGTATTCCTGTAGGTGCCCGATGTACGGAGCATGTGAGAATGATGTGTTCTGCGGTTTGTTCTACAGCGCCACACTCGCAATTCGATGTAGGAGCAAGGCCCCATTTGTGCATGAACGACTGAAAACACCCAACACCAGCCCGCAAGCGGTTGAGCCTGACCCATGATGATCTGGGCAGGCCCATCCCCATTGGCCTAGTGCTTATCCTAGGAATGAAAGCACGGAGATCAGATGAACACTCCGAGTATTCCGTGCTCCATTTAAAGTCAGTCCATTGAGCTGCACAAATATCCAATTCAGTTAGATCTTGCAGTAACTTCCGTGCAGCGGGCACAAAGGGGCGTCTAGATTTTAGTCTCTCTCTGTAGCCGTCTGGGGACCCAGCCAATAATTCATGAAGAATATGGCCAGGGTCCAGACTGCCACGATATGCCAGGGAGAGCGTTGCTCCTAATCGGCGAAGCTCAGCCGGCTGGATACCTGCGAGGACGGGTAGATAGTCTGTTGGAGTTGGACGCAGGCATCCAGTGACAATGCGCAATGCGTCGTTGAGAACACTATCGATGAAGCGAGTGTGTGCACTGCGACACCAAACTGGTGCACAGTACTCCGCAGTAGAGTAGACCAGAGATAGGGCGGCTGTACGCAGTGTTTTAGCTCCAGCGCCCCAACCTGAGCCTGCAAGTCGTCTCATCAGTGCAACGCGCGTTGTTAGTTTTTTGCGCAATGCCTCAAGGTGGTGACGAAACGTGAGTGATCTGTCCAGTTTAACTCCAAGATAGGTAGGGACTGGACAGAATGGCAGGCGTTTGCCATTGTTGTAGAAATTAAGCTCACGTTTGGCCTCTCTGTTGTTCAGGTGAAAGGCCGTCGTCACCGTTTTAGTGTGGCTGAGCTGTAGCCTTTAAGTCTGGAGATATGTTGAGAATGTAGTCATGTCTTGGCTTAAGACTCCCTCCAGGTCCTTCCAGTCATCAGAAGAGTATAACAGTGCCAGATCATCGGCATAAGCATACCTTCTGGAAACCGTTGAAGGAAGATCGTACATATAGATATTGAAAATAAGGGGTGGCAAGACCGATCCCTGTGGGACGCCATTTTTCAGACGTCGCAACCTGCTTCGCTTGCTGTAACCGGTAGTAAGGGTGAAACTTCTATTCCGGACAAGTTCCATGATCATACGAACCATGCGCTTATCCGGGAGAAGTCTCAGCAGCTTGCAGGTGAGGCCACGATGCCAGACAGTGTCATATGCAGCTGTCAGATCTACAAACACAGCACCGACTTTTTTTTGCCTCGAAAGAATCCTCGATGTTTTGTGTTAGTAAAACAACTTGATCCACTGTCGATTTACCATGTCGAAACCCAGCCTACTTACCTGGGAGCAGGGGGTCGACAATAGGTTCAATACGAGCGTAGATCAGTCGTTCGAGGATCTTGTGGGGGACACAGAGCAAGGAGATGGGACGATAGCTCTTTGGGTCCTCTACAGGTTTCTTTGGCTTTGGGATCGCAACTACAAGTGCTCTTCTCCAGACTTTGGGAATTTTGAGTTGGCGCAAACAGGAAGAGAGGAAGCCACGTAACCAGGACTTCAAAGCAGTTCCAGCATGGATTATAAACTCCGGACAAATAGAGTCAGGACCCGGAGCTTTCCCTGGCTTAACATGTTGGAGAGTGGTAGCGAATTCTCTGGACGAGAAGTCGCCAGAGAGATTTACTGGAGATGGTATCAAAGCCCTCCAACGGTCAGACACTTCTTGAGAAATGAGTCGAGACGACTCACGATCAACACCCTTGTATTTCTCGTTTCTTACCAGCTGAGCAGCAATGGCGTTAGCTGAAGCGGGACAGTTACGGGGGCTGTGTCGCGACCTGCCAGTAAGGTTGTTAATTGTGCTCCATGCTTTTCTGCTTTAGTGTGAGAATGTAGAGTGATGACGTAATAATTGAAGATGGATTGTTTAAAATTTGCATTTTGTAATGAAGAAAAGCAATTTTGTGCTTAAACATAAGCCAGCACCCAATTTTCCAACTTCAAAAAGTTTCATGTTTTTGGAACTAAGACCACGTCATAAAACGAATTTCACAACAGTTTTAAGCTTTATTTGAAATGCAACATGCAATATTTTTTAGGTATTCTGCATTAAGCACGCTTTTTTTCCTTTTTTTCTTTAACGCGCTATGCCACATTAACCACGCCTTTTTTCTTAAATGCGCTTTGCCAACGCAACCGAAGGGCGTTTATATGCAATTATTCAAAACAGATAATTCACATATCTTAATCTTTCCTTGCTACTAAAATCTATCAATCTAAACAAAAGGCTATCCGCTAGCAAACCAGTAGCGGTAACAGTAACTACGTATGTATGTGGTCTTAGCACTTTACAGCAAAAAATTATTTTGAGATCATAGCTTAGCCAGGAACCTTGAAAAATTTTGGAAACTATCTCAAAAACTTTTCCCATTGTAAAATCTCATCGTGCACCGGGAAAGATGTTTGCTTCCTTTTTGTAGACGAAGGAAAACAGTTTTTGCCCCAACAAAAGCCAGCTCAAACATTTTGCAGGGTATTGATTTTTTCCTTATTTTTTCAAAAAAACAATATTTGTGCAGTAATTGGTAGGCTATTTGTACGGGTACGCAAAGACTAATCTTCATTTAAAAGCAGAGAGAGTGGAATTAGGGGCAAAGTTAATAAAACTCCAAGTTCAAGAAAAGATCAAAATAAAACAATAATAGCATCAATTTGTAAAACTGGATTTACTCGTAGATGTAACGTTTTAGCATGAAAATATCTTAATAGGATCTACTGGACAGAGTGTGTGGCTTTGGGCGAAGGCGTGGTCTCTTTTTTTCACAAAGGCGGAATTAAAGCCAATAGCGAAGCAAAAAACGTGATATCACAAATATAAATACAAAAGGAGTCGCGCCAAATTGTGAAATAGGTCTATTACTAAATACACTGTTTCTTTCGTTGTCAAAACAACCACCTTATTGATGCCACTATCATTTTTGACTGAGCTTTACTTCCCCCCTAATCTTTTACTTTAAAAAAATGTGAATAATAGTTTGTGAAATCTTTCTTTCTTAATGAGCATTACCAGCCATGATAATAGACCAAGACGATTACCATTACGCGTACAGGAATCATAGCCTCTATTTACTAAAACACTTCGTTGCTACTCTCACAAATGTTTGTACGGTGAAACCGGAGCAGTTGCCTTAATTGATACACTTTAACTCGACATAGCTGATGTAATGCCGGGGTCGTCGCCAGCAGGGAGCCGAGGAGGCTAAGCCGCCGATCCATAACTCAGCCTTCTCGATAGAAATTTTCTTATCAAAGCACTTTAGTTCTCTTTTAATACGTTACCGGTAATATCATTCTAATTTATTACATTAAATATTGTATAGTTTGTTGCGATAAAAAAGATATTATTTTATCATCTGCTCTGTTTAGAAAGAAAAAAGATTTAATAATCATCTTGTTCAAAAAGAGTTTGTCCTTTTATAAACGAACACTGGAATTCGATTAATTGCTTCATTATTGCGGAAATAAATTGTGCTCGTTGGAGACATTTTACGTTACAATATTACCTGCAGGCAAAATGTTAGCTGTTGGCAGTATGTTTGCTTGCCGGTAACTTTTAATCAATAGCAAGATCAATATTCAACATTTGTAAGCTTCAGTGCACAAAAAATTAAATTCAAGCGTAGAAATGCGATTTTCCTGTGGCCTCATAACATCCTAGAATTGTTAGAGTTTTAAACAGAAACTTTATATTTTAAATAGTGCTTTGTTGCTGCAGTCGGCGATAGCTATATTTTAGGTTTGGTGGGATGACAAGAAATATTTTTCCTACATCAGTTTCATTTGTGGCTTCCTATATTTTTGCTTTTTCGATCTGAAAGCAGAGACAATTTGCAGCCATTTCCAACGTAAAAGCATTGCTTGTTTCGACTTCAGATTTTATCATTTTAGTGTAAACATAGTAAAGTTTTTTATTGGGAGTTTACTATTTTTGCTTGTTTCAATCAAATAACTGTATTTTGCAATGAGTTGCGTTTTATCAGAGCGGGATGATGTTTTGATTGATAAAAAGATGAATCTTGATTCCAGTTTTTAAACTGACTAAAATCGATTATTTACCCTGCTGATATGCTGTTATGGTACCAAAACTTTTTCTAACTTTTGATGCTTCCATATTTTCAGTTTTGTTTCATTAATTATTTATCTTATCTGTGTTTTGATCACAAAGATAATTGAAACGTTTAAAGATTCAGTAGATATTGTATAGGACAGTCAGGTACAGTGGGCACGTTGAAGTAGAGCTCCAAAGCGCGCACCTCCTTAAGTTCTTATCGGGAAAATGCTGAATATTTTTTTCAGCTAACATACTTGTAACTGTAGCAAACAATCTGTTTTACAGTTGTAGCATTAGTTTCAATGTCTGAGATCTTAAAAAGCACTGTTTGTTTCATATTATTCGTAATTCTTTTTGAAAAATCACTCAGCGTTTACTGATAAAAACAAAACTTGCGATCGAAGAAATATTATAAAGCAGAGCCGGCGACAAGGGGCAGGCCCCTTAAGTCGAGTGCATGGCTCCTTTTCTGGACGTGCTGTTTCCCTACTACACTATCAGTAACCATTCCGACATCACCTCATATTTTTTTATCATTTTCAAAATTTATTTCAAAAATGAGAATCAAACCTAAGTACCACATCTATACAAGTATAAATGCTGTTTGATAACGCGTCCTTATTGCTGTAATGTAATAATGAGCTCGATGAACAAATAATCACTTTATTTGAACTTTTGATAATCGACTTCCGCGACTTATTTTTGCAAACCAGCTTGCGACCTTCGTACGTAATTGACGCTGAAATGAGCAGCCTGAGAGCCTTCGTTAAAACGTATGACTGCTTTATTCCGGATGTGCTTATTGCTTTGAAGCTGAGTTAATGCGTTGGAAAACTTTCTGTGCACGTCAACATGCAGATCAAGGTTCAGGAAGGGTCCCTAACGCTATCAAAACCACAAGAAAATTGAGGACGTATCCCACTACAGAAACTCTGCTTCGCATCTTTGCAACACCGCGTGTCACAACTGCATGTGGTAAACAGTCAATCAGCGCTCTCAAGTTGGTAAAGACGCACTTACGATCAAGCATGAAAAAGTATTGTCTTGATTCCGTGGCTCGTTTGTGTATAAACGAAGACATTGAAATCGACCGTGACCACGTCATCGACCAATTTCCAAACGACAGTCGTCGCCTAAATTTAAAATAAAAAGGCTTTGTTTTTATGATTGCTGTCCTCAGCTTTGTTTTTGTTTTGCATTACTATTTCATTCTTTCACTGTTTCATAACAGATGTTGCAAAACTCGTTCCATACTTCTTCTTTTTCTCACATGACTTTGCACATTAATGGTCATCAAACTTTGCACTGCTTTGCCGGAGTGGCTGTTAGTGTACTAAGTCATAGGAGATACAAGGTAATGTGACAATAATACAGGGTGAAACAATATGAATTACAATTAAGGTCTTTTTAGATTATAAAATATAATTGATGAGCTCTTTGAAAAGCTTGTTGCACAGCTGCAGCCTGTTCGATATATGTGTGTAGTGTTTCTGATCCTCGATTTTGGTTGTCGTAATTTTTTTAATTTATAGCACGTTTGTGTAATCTACATTCATTAGTTTACGCATCTTAATTTAAAACTGCTCTCTTTTTACATTTTTGTCTTATCTTCAGAGTTAATTTGTAGTTAAATTTGCAATAGGACAGACACCAAATTACTTCCCCTTAATACAAGAAATTGGCAAATTGCAGATATTGCATGGCTAGCCTCTTGCATTACTACAAGAAATTGCATTAACCATGTTGATAAAATCACTGTGGCAGGGTTTTGTTAAGTAATTCTAGATATTTACTTTGTTTTTTTCGAATTATTTTCTTTTGTTTAATTCAACCAATGAAACGGATTACATCAATTAAAATCAGAAATAATATACTGTATACATCACTATACTGCAACATTAGTGTAGCAAAATGAATTTTAATGTAGCGATTTGGGATCTACTGTTTTAACCCTTTAACCGCCGTGGGCCCAATTTTGGACCATAGATTTTCTGTGCGGTTCTACTAAATATTTTTGTTTAAAATTGTAACTATATTTGCTAAATTTACGTAGAAACTTATCTATGGTTATAATTTTATCGTTAAATAATTTTTCTATGTATATACTGTTTTTCTACAAAATGTCGAAAAGAATACACAGTTTAGAAAAAGCTGTAGAAAAAGTTATGTTAGATTCTGATTCAAATAGTGAACATGAAATTGATGAAGCAAAGGTGGAAAAACAACTTCAAAAAGAACGTAGAAAAGAAATTAGTAAAAAATATTCAGAAAAGTCAATTAGCTCTGGATTTGGCAGAGATGCTGGGCTGTCATTTCCTGAATTTAGTCGAGAAGTTGAACCATCATGTTGTGGTTTTGGTCGAGGTTCTAGGACATCATGTTCTGGATTTGGAAAAGGAACCGCAAGCCAGCAATCCAAAACATCTGGCGATCATGAGGAATGGAATAAATTAGACAAATATGATGTAATAGCTCATTCACCAATGCCGGAATTTCGGGAAGATGTAGGATTTCAAGGCAGCATTGACTTAGATACCTGTAAGCCTAATGGTATTGCAGAGTTGTTTCTTTCTGATGAGGTCTGGCTGCTTATAGTAAAAGAAACAAATATTTATTTTTTATTAAAAAAAACTTGGCGGTTAACGGGTTAATACAAAAACTTGCTTGGAAATGCTCTGATTTGAAATCCGCTTGCTTTCGGCTTTTCAAAATTTGGCCAATCCAACGAATAAAAACAATGCTGTTTTAAATCCAAATAGTTTTCTCCTTTTAATTCTAATTGGTATTATTAAACAAAAAAATGATAAAAAATAAATCAACGTCTAGACGTATTGAGCAAAACTCTGCAACCGTGATTTTATCAACATAGTAAGTGTCTGTTCTATTGCAAATAAAAAACTACAAATCAACGTCTAAAGATAAGACAGAAATCAAAAAGTGAACAATTTTAAATTAAGATACGTAAATTAACGAATGCAGATTACACAGACATGCTGTAAATTAAAAAAATTACCATAACTAAAGACCCGGGTTCAGAACCACTACACGTATAAAAACCCTTGCAGTTAATAAATTTTTAGGTGTAGAAGTGACAAAGGTTATCAAATTTCAAACAAATATTACCTTGACAGTGGTTCCAGAAAGCACTGAAATTGCGTATATTTGAGGGTAATTTTGCAAATTTTTCTGGTGGGCATGGCCCAGGAACCTTTAGGATAACAATATCGCACCACCATTTTCAAAATATTTGCGTGCGCTGTGGTATAAGATATCCTGTCAGTAAAATTCTTTTGAATTAAAAAAATAAATTCTTTATAAATCTTTCTTACACAATTTCTTAAAATTTATGTACTGCTTAAAACCAGAAGGTACAATTATGCTGACTTCAACGCAGTCATTTGCTGAATAAGACAATTACTAACGACAGTCACAGCGTTGAAGTTGCTTTTGAATGATAGAGGCCAAAATTTTAGTAATTTGTAAAATTTTCTTTTTTGTGTTTGTTTAAAGCAAATGGTTTATGCTTGCGTGAAAAACCCAATGCTACAAGGTATATTCCTCTCATTTAATATAATAATGAACCACATCGACAGTTAAACAAATTATTTTATTAACTCTTAAAAATATTTAGAAAATAATCTCAATAAATGCTTATCAAAATATCTTGCTTGCGATCTGCATCTAATCATTAACAATTCGGAGGATTTCTACTGCATGTCCTGCCTTTTTTGCTATCTGCATTTTATGCCCTGCTTTTTAAGGCATGCCCTGTTTGGAGGATTTGTATTGCATGCTCTGCCGGGTTATGCCACACGAGATCGGAGGTGGGATAATGTTTTACGGTAAATTAGACATTTAGAATTTCGGAGAAACATTAGATATTACATATTAAGGAGAAACATTTTGCTTAAAAATAGCTTTAAAGAGCTACCAGGATCAAACCTAAAAACCTGTGGGAAAAAAGGAAGATGCAATGTAATGTGCAGCCAGCAGGCACGTTGAGAAAGTTTCAAAAAAATCAATAAAAAACAACGTCTATTTTGTTGCTTTAAAATAGCTTAATATCAGAAATGCGATCTGTTTTCAAACTAAGGAAAACGCAAGGTCTATTTGGCTACGCGTAAGCAATGAACATAGCACAGGGCACATAGACTTAAAGCGCAGCCAGGTCCTTGTAATCAGGAATTTTATGATGAAAAGGAGCGCATCAAGTCATGAAAATTACATTTGCAGAAAAAACGTTAACTTTTTGCTACCGTTCACACAGCTGCTCGATGTTCGACCAATATTCTTATTCTTCATACGGCTGCTCGACCAATATTCTTTTACCCGACATCATCGATAGGGACCCAGCTGGCGATGCCGGTAGGACAGGCTAGTTTAGTGAAATAAAAAGAACAGAAGCAAGATAATTGCAGCTAAATCATTTTAAACAATTTTCAGGCTGAAGCAAAGCCAGAACAAAAACTTTTACAAACGATGTGCAACTACACCTATACTGATCGATTACCCACTTTATTTCGCGATAAGAATTTTTTACTTCACACTTGTCTTAGATACGGAGGTATTTTTACTCCATATGCAGCATGTTTACATCAGTGTTCCCACAAGTAAATGAAGAAGCTTTTATGAACATCAAAATGGACGATCAGTCGGTCATCTTTTTTAAAAATGAGGCTATATTGTAGGATTAGGGGAAAACTTTCCATAATATCATATTGATAGTTTCATCATGTTGCATTGATGGTTTCAAAAGAAAACAAATGTTCACTGTCTACTTGATTGACCTCAGCAAAATGCTATGAAAGTCAATACGCTAATTTATTTTAAATTGTTATAAAATATTGATTGTACCTTTAGGCTGAAGGTCAATATCAAAATTGGGCTTTATTTATACTTCCCACTCACTTGAGATTTTCATGGGATGACAAACGAATTGGAATTCAAGTTCTTCTCGCTCAGGTAAAATACATCAAATTGCTCAATGCAGCTACTGTTTACTTCCCCTCGAAAAAGCAAGCACGATTTAAAACGGAGTTCTTAAACTGGAGGCGCCCCCAACAGGGTGATCGAGGCCATGGTTTCCCCTCAAGGGATTGAGAAAATTTATCTAAAATCAGCGTTTTAAAAAATCGATTTTCAAAAGAAGGTTTTCATCTTTTCTACAGATCGAATAACAGCCCCTTTAAATAAAAGAGGTTTCAAAACTGTTTTGGATAGAAAATGTCGTAAAATGAAGAGACCTTGAAACAAAATCATCTTAAAAAATGGATTTACATATTAAGTGGGGCACGGCTTGTTGTTGACATCGTCATGAGGGGTACACCTCCTAAAGTTTAAGAACCCCTGGTTTAGAAGATGAATGTAGTGGCCCACGTGCATGAAGATCTACTACAACATCAAATGATGCTTGGCTTGAATATGTTTTTGTAAGATCATATTTGAAAATCTTTAGCCTTTTTTTGGAAATAAGTAAAATCCGATTCGGATTGGCAATTCTTTTGACCGCCAATTAAAACTGGTAATCTTTATTTCGGTTGACCCCTCTGCTAAACTATATAGGCAATGTTGGCTTCGGCCATGTGATTTCTGATGACTTTTTCAGGCAAGTATCTCACAAAGAAATTAAGCATAGGCAATTGCAAGCAACCCTACATTTTTACCTCAAATCACTTTACTGGTATGATAGACTTTCAGGCATTTAAACATTTTATGTCTTTTGATTCCTCCCCACATTTAGTTTTTACAAATGATTTGGCAACTTAGTTTGGTAAATATTTATTTGATGATCAAAGCATTTTTAGGTCTCTACAATTTTTAAAAGTCGCTATGAAGGCGTTCTCACTTCTTACTGTAATACACTTCGTTCCAGCAAAACTTTTAAAACTCCAAAAGGACTTATTTACATGGCAGATTGGAGCCCTCTACGATACGCAGGTATGTAGAGCGACATTGAATTTTGTAAGTGGTGAATATCCCGATAAAATATGGCGTGGAATTAGTATTAAGGTTGTTAAACGCAATAATGTGCGAATGTGCAATGGATTTTTTGATGTTGTTGAAAGCCCGCTTGATTTCTGCGCTGTCGAGTTCTTGAGAAAAGCACACACCACAACAATTATTCTTGCTTGTTTGGAGTGTATGCAGTAACAAGGCTATGTACCAGCAACCGCCTACTGGCAACTCCAAAGCTGTTTTAAACCCAAGTTGCTTTTATATTTGCAAAAGGTTTATTTGCGATACAGTCTATAACTTTAAAACTAAATTCTAATAACCGTGACACAACAATTTTTTTTGCATCTTTTTCGTACTTGTAAACGTTTTTTATAGGTGGAAAACAATTTTCTTTAACCTATTTCCATTTGATGGCTCCTGCAAATAAAAAAGAATTTAAAATGACTTAATATTCCTCATCACAGTTTATTTCATGTATGAGATAATTACACATTTAAGTATTCTTTCGTTTCATCAAGTAGTAAAAACATCAAGTTGAAGAAACTGAAAGGATATCGATTCTATGATCATATAGAATAATGGTTTTAATATAGCTTTGAAAAAAGCTGTTTGAGCCATAAGCTTTTCGTGACGCTCTCATCAGTGGCGGTATCGCGTCAAAAGGGAAGATCTAAAGTGAATAAGTGTTTTATGTGAATAATTTGGACGTTACGCAATCAAGACAAGCCAATGATAGCGCTAATATTGCAAAGCGCGCCAAAGAAAGATTTCGCAATTGCGAAAGTTAAAGAAGGCGCAGCAGGAGGCCAAATGCCACGATTATCGAAAGAGTTTGAGAGTGTAAACAAACTCTTTCTGTCTGCGTAACACCGGGCGTCTGGTCTTGATATAAGTAGCCTCTAAAAGATTAAGATGGAAAGAGCTGCGCGCTGCGGCGAGGATTGAAAACCGCTTATCATCATAGTTTAATGCGCATCGATCATTATCTAAAAGATGCTGACCAATGGCGGAGTCACAATCCGGTTTGGTGTCGGTTCGTTTGCACAATCTGTTTGGTTGAGATCAGCATGGATGAGTCAATTGCTGTCTTAACCATAGCGGAACATGTTGCTTGATGCGATCCTGTAGTCGTTGAGATGTTCGCCCTACGTACCGACTATCACAGTGGCACTTGTATTCATATATGACAAAACTTTTCTGAATGGCAGGTGGAACATCCTTGCGGGCCACAGGCAGCATGCGCTTAGACGTAAAGACCAAGCGGGTGCTGACGGAACCATAGCAGCTTTCCACGGAGGTTTTGACTTCTTTTTCCAAGTTTGTGGATGGCTTACTTATCCAAGGGACCTTCAAGTACACAGGACACTTTTCAGGGCCAAATCGCTTAAGGGTGGAGAACTGAGCAATTTTCTTGGTGATCTGAGCGTTGATGATGTTTTTAGGATAGCCATTGTTCATTAATATCTTCTTGATCGGTTCTATTTCTTCATTGAGTCTACGCTTGGTGCAAATCATTAGAGCTCGATGCACCAATGTAGATATTAGACTTATTTTGCGTTTGAGAGGACTAAAGGACTCCCAACGCAAATACTGGCCAGTGAAAGTGGGTTTCCGGTACACACTGGTCTCCAAGCCAACATCTGTTCTTTCGACGTAGACATCAAGAAACGGTAGACATTTCCCTTTCTCTTTTTGTCAAAGGTAAATTTGAGGGTTGGATGAAGGCAGTTAAGTTTGGTCCGAAATTCATCTGCTTTAGCTTCGTGATCGAAGATGGCAAACGTGTCGTCAACATATCTGAAGTATGTTGGAGGCTTTTGCGTTTGAGAAAATAACTTTTCTTCATAATATCCATGCTTTGATACTCTTTCGATAATCGTGGCATTTGGCCTCCTGCTGCGCCTACTCTAACTTTCGCAATTGCGAAATCTTTCTTTGGCGCGCTTTGCAATATTAGCGCTATCATTGGCTTGTCTTGATTGCCTAACGTCCAAATTATTTACATAAAACACTTATTCACTTTAGATCTTCCCTTTTGACGCGATACCGCCACTGATGAGAGCGTCACGAAAAGCTTATGGCTCAAACAGCTTTTTTCAAAGCTATATTAAAATTCTGTTCCACCCACAAGATTTTTGAATAATGGTTTTTAATCATTTATGTCTTCATACTGTTTCTAAAGTTTTTCTGTGGCTCCTTTCCACCAAAAATGCAACCAAAAAAAGAAGCTGCAGTCTATTTTTCCGATTTATCCTTATCCTTACACCCATGCGCCTAACAACTCCGCTTTGAGAATTAAGTATCGACTTTTTTAAAAACACCCAACAAAATATAATTCTAAAAACTGGTTAAAATCTTTTTGAGAGAGCTAAAACCGTTACCTCTTACAAAAAGTTTTTGCTGCGTGACTGCATAACACTTGGCTTCTGGTAATTAAGTATTAAAGGTTGATTGTTGCTCATTACAACAAACAGCATCAGCTTGGATACTAAACTTTGCATGAGTCCTGGAAGCCACTTGGGTACCACATGCAAAGAGCTGGCATATCACAGCATAAACAATAGAGTGACCTGGAAGAAAATGCGAAACTGAAATTAGTTTCTGAAATAAATGTTCGCTTTGGTAAAAATGGCGCAGTTTGCCAGCATTATAAAAACAACATGGATAAAAACTGACCCCGGGAGTGAATAAAACCCACGATCGCACCACAGCTACTGTGAATTTTAAACCCAAGCTTTAGATAATTGGTCGTTCTAACCGGGAATATCTACGCAGATCACTCGATCCAAAACAAGCCGTCAAGCTGCTTAAATTTTAGCCAAAGAATAATCAGGTTTTACGTGATTGTGACCTATAACGAAATAACATTGCGACGAAACATTAAGCGAACATTTGCCTCGTCAATTAGTAGGATCAACAACGTGGTGCAGATTGTGGTTTCTAAACTACTTTTATTCCCCATCGAATCAGATTTGCAGACGCTGCCTTAAGATGGTGTCGCATTGACTTGTCATCGTCGAGAATAATATTCGAACAGGATAGATCTGGATTCTACACACACCTGCAATCCTTTTTATACACCTTATCTTTTACGTAGTATATGATTGGTAATTGCATGCTTTGATAATGACTATGATGATGATTTGATAATCGTGACAAATTTGACGATCACATGAAACAATTTTTTATGCTTTGCTAAATCTGTGGTTTCAGCAAATTCGGCGTTTGCTTGTTTGATGGCTGCTGATCATGGTCTGGATAGCGACATCAACCGATTGTATTTCCGATACCAAATCCATTACATGCTGGGGGACAGCGGTAGAAGTTATGTTGTGGGGTTTGGTAAAAACTTTCCAAAAAATATCCACCATCGAGCCTCCTCTTGTGATCCAAAACCTCAACAGTAAGTTATAGGCCTTTCCATGATTAAATTTGTAACATCTTTTTTAACATTTGTGAACAAATTACTCAACAAAAGTTGTTTTTCTAAATGGCATTTGCTGCGAAGAAAAAAGTGATTCAATTTTGGGAAGAGTTGATTGGAACGTGTCGCCGAATACGATTAAGTCACGCGCCCTGTACTCTAGTGATCGGCAGATGACGATTCGACGACTAGAAGATTAGCTTGATAAAGTGCAACGACTACCTTCTATGCCCTATCCTTCGGCCTAAGGACTTACGCTTATGAAGCTAAGTTGCAGCCCACTCTTTAACATCACAACTTATATTAATGCATAAGCGGTTGCACTCCGACAATCACCGACACCACACTGTAGCAGCCGATAGTCCCCCTTCCTTCTAGTAGTACTTGGCCCTTGCCTTCTAATTCTTCACCCTTCTTCCTTCTTTTCTTTCTTCTCTGTTCTGTCGTCTGTTTGCTTTCGTTTCTTTCTCTGAGTTTTTAAAATGACCCATCCGTATATACTTCCCATTCGAAAGTAACCGAAACAACGTTCCCAAATATTTTAGCCAATCAAAAAAAATCTAGAAACTAAAAATTAACGAGAAAAGGTTTGAAGACGGGGGAATACCGGAAACTGCTACCCAAAGAACAACCGATAAAAACGCATATGAAATCAATCAAAATAGGTTGGTCTACGGGGGGAGCACGGGTAATAGCTACCTATAAAATTGCTTTGAGAATAAAATACACAAGCGATGGTTTGTATAGGGGAAAATACCGGAAATAATGACCAAAACAGAAAACTACGTCGACACGGGGTAATAACATGAATATTCCAGAGATTATTATTGTTACAGAAAGTTTTCAAAAAAGATTCAAATATGAAGATGTTGAAAGGTCAATTCCAACTTATTACTCTCCTTTTATAATCTGTATTGGAGCAGCAAAATCCTTTTGTTAATTTGGCGAAAATCCCACCTCGCTATGGCGAGTGCACACGGCAAACAGCATTCCAAATTCAACATTTCGTGGAAATGCATTTCATTGTTTATACTATGCGAAAGAATAATTAGCACTGTTGCACAACGTGGCAAGTAACTGTCACCAATATGGTGACCGTCTTCTCTAAACAAAAAAACAAAGTTGTGTTTGATTGGAGGAGGGAGCTCATGGGCAGAAAAAATATGATCTGCCTAAAACTATCAAAATTTGCGTGATTATACATTTTCCAAGTACTTTGAAACTTGGTATATTTTTGTTTATGCAACGACTGCTGCAAAACAGAGCTAGCTGTTTTCTGGCAGCACAGTGCTGAAAGCTTAGTTGTTAGGTGAAGTGGCAAATTACATGTCAGTTTTTCTTATCTAAGGCTTCACCTAAAAAGAAAGCTGAAGATTTTAAAAATCTAAAATTTGTAAGGAAAATTCTAAATATTCACCTTGCTCTCATTTTTGACTGATAAAGAACCCTTTTTTTTTAATTCGATTACTTTTCAGCTCCCTCTTCTCCTTTCCCCCAAAATCAGTATCCATTACACTAAATTGCAGCCATTTTTGATATAAGCAATGTCTGCGCAATGTGTCCAGCTAAGTATCTGATTTGTGGTTGCAATATTATGATTTGTTATTAGATGCGGAATCAACAACTTAAGAAGGCCCGTAGCCAATCCCATAATACTTGAAGGCGCTTTAGTAGGGGGACCAGACAAAAAAGACAAATACAAAGACGAACGTGAAGATTTCAAACAAAGTGAGGTGGCCTTGGATCATAATGCAGGCTTTCAGGTAAGCTACATAAACGCTCATCATCACCGTTGGTGATGGTTCGTTGCTGGATTAGGTCGCTTTTGTCTCGCATGACTGCGCTTGGAACAGATTTCATCTCGGTAGTAATCACAACGTTAGGGCCCAGCCCTAAACTTGGTCGCAAGCTCTCCATTCAAGCTCAGCAGCTATAACTCATAACAAAATTTTAAATATAGACTTCTATAATATTTATTTGACACTGGCTTGTTCCGGTGAACCTACTATGCTTCATTTTTTCTTATTGCATAATAAAACTTCGATTTAATTTTGTGGGTTTAAGTAATGAAGTTTATTGGCTTGGAATGTGATTTTATTTTTATTCGTAAGAAACCTATGCCATAGCGTGCGGCTTGAAATAAACTTGTCAAGCGGCGAGTAGACCTTTACGTGAAAACACTTACATGTGGTAATTGTAGCAAATTATGGCTGCTGATAAAGCTGTTCGGTTCTACGAAGTGGTGTCGAGTTTAACACAACCGCATACAAGCGTAACACTTCGCTTATCTTTGCGCAAACCAATCACACAAAACATTATGATTTATTTGAACTGAAATTTTAAACTACTAAGACGCAAAGTTTTTTTGGTTTACATAACGATCAAGTGCTATTAACATTTAAAAGGTTGGTGATGAAGTACTATGCATGCATTAACCCGGAGATCAAGAATATACAATTATTTATTCGTGCGAAATTGTTGTTTCTTATTGATAAATTTCTTATTAGTGACTGGATTGCTTTATTTGTGACCAAGTTTTATTTTTGAAAAGAAGGACTGGGTTGAACCAAATCATATACAAGTCATACTTTTTTAATTAATTGCATTTCACCAACATATGACATCTTTTTTGATTTTGTTTTCTTTTGTCTATATTCTCTTTGCAAAGCTGTGCCAAATAAGTGCAATGCCTGTATCTGTGTGGCATTAAGGGAAGCCTCAGTCTGCATCATTTAAATGTTTAACTGGTTAACCGGGAGGAACAACTGTGCTTGATGTTGAATAAGTGCTCGGACTCAAACCAAATTACATAAAAAATCATTGTTTCCATACCCTGTATAAATCATTAATCAAATTTTTGTAGTTGTATGCTATGTTTATTAAAGATTAGTAAAATATTAATTATACTTAGTTATACAAACGCCAAGCGATAAACAGCTTGGAAAAATAAACTATAAGTTATAATCATATTTTAGTGATTAAACTGTTAATTGTAGCTTAGTTCCGAGTTTGAAAAGCAAATACGCAAAAACAACACCGTATCACACACACAAAAATCGCGGATTTAATTCCTCCGAAAGAAACAAAAATCTGGACTTTGTTTCACTAATAGCTCGCTTTTGATATCTGCAAAATAATATACTTTTTTTAAATCATGACTAGTAGGTATACCCACCTATATAGAGTAATACTGATGACTTCAATGAGGGTTTCTGCAGATGTGGTTCGGTTGTCACCGAAAAACATCGACCGAAGAATGGAATGATTTATCGCAAACTGGTTACCGCATATTTGCAATAAACCCAGTCGCTCATGGAAGCCGATCCTATCAATTCTAATGCAATTCTTCTTTACAGGGTGCTATTGCTGCTCTTCTAAATCATTTAACGTTTCCTGATAAAAACCTGACAAGATCACATGAACCTTGGTACAAAACTTATCTGGAAACAGTCGCTTTGCAAGAAAGAACTACAATCAAGCCAGGTTCTGGGGCAGGCACGGTGTTTCTGTCCAACAATTTGCTTGCCATCACATTGTTTATTGTGTATTGTTTGCAATCGTAACATAGACGCAGGTTGATGATATCAACCAGGGTCATATCCCCTCCAATTTTTCGACCCAAAAGTAGGAATAAAGTTTCTTTTATATATAACAGCTACATAAACGTCGATCATCAAAAACATAAGGTTATTCAACTAAATTCAGGTGCAGATGTACAAAATTAAGGAATATAACTTAAATATCTTTAACAAAATTATAAAACAGAAACACAAAAAGGGAGAAGAAGGGAGGGAGCAAAATATATTTTTGTCCGCTCCCTTTCAATTCAAAAAGAAATTGTTTCTGGCTGCGCAAAAGAATTGTAAACATTATTTTTAAAATGGGTCGAGTATGTCGAACAATAGCAAGTGACTAACAAGCTTGTCAAGAGGAAAATAAGAATAATCTAGAGTGTATTCCAGTATCTATGATTTCAAATTTTGCCCAAAATTTTACCCTCGATTCTAAATAAAAACTTTATTTTGAAATAGACGCTCAGTTTAAGCAGTTGGTGAACTGCAATAATTTTTGTGAGGCTATGTTAAGAAAATAACTAATCCTTATTTGCTGTTTTGATGCTTGTTTTTTTATTTTATTACAAGTATTTCCTTGAATTACTTGAACATATTAGTCTATTTCTTGAATACTCTTCGATTTGAATAAATATAATGTTTCTAAAAGCTTAATATTGTTTTGTTCTTTTATTGTCTTAGGTAGCCTGGCTACACTTAAGTTTACTTAGGCGTAAAGATGAACATCAAAATTATAAGTTTTGCGCAACTGTAACTTGCCTCCGTACATACATGTTTCACCAAAAGCACAACATTTTTGTTCAACAATACAAAGTTGTATATATTTTGCTATATGATCAGTAATGAATAGGGCCCGCTAAACTCAATAAAGTCAAAATATTTTCAGGACCTTCTTACATGATCAAACGTGTACTAACGTTCGTTTCGGGTGTTCAGGAGTCTGTTTCGGTACATTTTATAAGTCAAAATAAAGTCAAAACTTGTCAAAATTCTCTTCATCAAAAATTTCCTTACAAAAACGAACAAATTTATATTTTTTTATATTTTTTTGAATTTTTGAGCTGCTATTAAAATTTTATGCGCAGTTTTATTTGATTTTAAACTTCTGAAACAGTTGCAATGGTAAAAATGCGTGCGGTAATTGAAAAGGAAATAGCACTTATTATGCATCAAATCGTCATTGTTGATGCATAAACACATAGTTATTAGACAATTAATCTATTCCTATAAAACCTTTGCGCTCTTTACACGGGGTCTTTTTAAGTCGTAGCTTGCAAAGCAAAGAATGCCTAAACAAGCCAAATCTTCTACAGCGAAAGTTAGACAAATTTGCCAGGAATATCTGGATGAGTTTTCGGTAACTCCTGCCCGCGACTTGCGATGCAACCTTTGCGACGCGTTAGTCAAATGCGACAAAAAGTTTTTGTGGAAAGCCACCGAAAAAGTAAGCAACACCAAAGAAAATTGGAGGCGAAAAGCAAATTCCAAAGTAAACAAACCTTTTTACAACTCAATCAAGTAAACTTCAAGGAACAGGTGGTCTCTTCATTCTTAGCTGCAGATATCCCACTTCATAAACTCAACCATCCTTCTTTAAAGTCTTTGTTTGCTACAATGGGAAAAGTGTTGCCTTCGGAGACTGCAGCCCGGGCATGTGTTGCTAAATTAGCATCCCAAAAAGAACAAATTCAAGAATTACTTCGTGACAAAAAAATTTTTTTGATTGTGGATGAAACATAGATTGCTAAACAAAAGTATATTAGTTTGCTTGTGGGCAGCTTAGATGCCCCAAATCAGACATTCCTCGTTGATTGCCATCCACTTGACAGCGGTAGCAATGTTAATAGCAGGATTATTCTGCACACTGTGGATGACATATTGCGACAAATTGAAATAAAACGCGAGAATTTTTCATTGTTCTTGACTGATGTTGCTCGGTACATGTCTTTGGCTGGAAAGACATTAAAGGAATTGTACCCTTCTTTGATGCATGTCACCTGCGTTGTGTACTTACTACACAACTGCGCTATGCGTGTGCGTGCTCATTTTAAGAATATTGATGAAATAATAGCAACAATCAAGACAGCAACAATCAAAAACTAAGATCACAAGAAAGATTTTCATGATGCTGGTCTGCCATCTCCTTCTGACCCTGTAATTACAAGATGGGCAATTAGCTTAGAGCTGCCTTATATTGTAGTGAGAACCTTCCAGCTGTTCGTACCATTGTCAACAATTGGACAAGTGCAGGCCTCTTGGTCAGCAAAGCAAAAGACGCTATCAATGTGGAAGATTTGGTGCCGGACTTGGTTAAAATAAATCATTACCATGCTCTAGCAGCCAACGTAGAGTTCTTGGAAGGAAGTGCCTGCACGATAACCGAAGCATACGGACTGCTGAAGAATATGCAATTCGATGATGATCCGTGCGCAATTAAAAATTACATTAAAAAACGACTATCCAACTCTGATTTAGAAACAATAATAAACTGTACCAACTTGACAATTGACCCAACAAGCTACGCACTATTGCAAAAAGCCCAGCGAACCTCTGCTGCTGTTGAGAGATCGTTTTCTATGCTCAGTAAATTACTGAGAAAAGACAGAAATTTTGATGTTAAGAACGTAAAAAAATGTATGATGCTGTATTACAATAAAAAGTCCTGGTAATTATACTGTGTGGCTTTTGTTAAAAATATCATAGACAGACTGTTAATGTACAGTACAGTTGCGATAACAACGCATTTTTTGTATTACACACTAATTGATACCGGTACACACAATGGCTCGTTATCCTAGATTTTGACGTCATGCGTCGCTTTGTTGCATTAGCTTCAAGACTGAGTGATTGAGAAAATGTTTCAAGTAGGCTACCTTCTTCTTTAAAAACTTATGTAAATTGCAGATTATAAAACATTTTTAATCAAAAAAGTGCAACAAGACATAAACCATAGGCGAAAGCGGTTAGGTTAAAATTTTGATAAAATAAAGTCAAAAATATATTTTTTTGGGTCAAAAAATGGCCCTAGTAATGAATCACTGCTTTGTTACAAGGCATATGACTTTTGTGGCCTAAACCTTTCTTATTCATTTAAATTGTAAAGGATTATTAGCTAAGTAGCGTTGCTATTTGGCCATCGCAACATGAGAATAAAATTATTCTTTGTATAGGGCTAAAGATTTGAGACGATACCGTAATAAATGAGGTAATTGCAACCTCTCTTCGACAACTGGTCTATTCCCTGAAAGAATTTCCACATGGTTGGTGAGATTTCGACTCCAGCTTTTCTGAAAATATTCAACCACTCTTATTAAAGTAGAACCTCACTGTAATGGCTGCCTACCACTAGGCATCAATCTGGAACTAAACCAAACTGCGTTTTAATAGGAGAAACCTCAATTACACTTCCAGGAATCTGGACTTTGTTTGTGCCTCTGATCCCTTAGCTTCCCAAACAAAGTTCATATGAACCCATCGACCGCTGCAAAATCAACATGAAATAAGAAAAGCAATTTGTGCTATAACTATCCAAAACGGTTGTACAAAAAGTGAAATGGAGAGTTTACAGTGATAATTAATACGCATAATCATAAATAAGCTTGAAGATGCATTGTAAGACTGTTGAAGAGAGAGGGGGGCTGCATTTATCGTCCTTGAAACATCCTTTACTTCGTAAACTGTTTGAAGACCTTTTGTTTCAAAAGCTCATCTATCCAAAGCATTTTATGAAATAAAGTTCTTGTACCAATCTGATCGTACGCCTAAGTGCTTGGTGCTGTGAGAAGTTTTTGAAGTAAGCGACAACGAATTTTGAAAATTATGGCAAAACGTTGTAGAAAATCTTACGTTTCATTTCCTCGTAACTTTTGGTGCAGCTGAAGAAAGAAAAATTTGATTTTAAATCATTTGATCCTGTCATAAGTTAATGCTACCGACAACGAGAGCAATGTCACAATGTTGGTGAGCGAATATGGAGTAAATCTAAATTCTGTTCGATTCTGCTGTCAATCTGTGAGAACAGCAAGCATTTCTAGCATTGAGTTATTCTTTCAAAAAATAGTATAATCCATCATGTTTATCGGCTCGTGGTAAAACTAACATTACGTTTTCAAGATTATCAAAATTTAGATGGAAGCTTAATTGTTTATGTGAGTGTGAATTATTGTCAAGTATATTTGGTAATACAACAAGTAGCATTTTGAATGTGAAGGATACATTACAGATTACATATACAAGTTTAATCTTAGTAACTTTTTCTAAAATAAATCTCATTTGATAAGCGAAAGTGACTCTAAATGCAATGCCGTACATAAACGCTATGAGTTGTGAACATAGTTTTTCGATTACACGATATCCAAATTATAAGTTTAACGTTTTAACATAAATATTAACGCTAAGCGATGCAAATAAAATTAGAGATAATATGGAAACCAGGCGCGAACGATTTGCTGATTTGCGAAAAATTATAATATTAAAATTAGTTAGGAGAATATAAAAGCAAACTCTGAACGAAGATGACACATATTTAGCTAATCATTCAGAAAAAGGTATTATGATTTAGGTTGGTCGTGAACAAGAAGCAAATTTAGCAAAACGAAAAAAAAACTTCTTCTAAACACTTTTTAGATTTCTGTTTTGTTTATTTGTAAAAAATTTCTAAAAATCGACAAACAACAACCGCACCAACTTAAAACAAAACAGCTGCATTTGTTTCAAATTTCAAGGTAAACTCAACCTCGGCAAAAAATATTTCTAATATGTTTAGAAAAACATATTAGATATTTTTTGGAAATTTTCATCGAGCTCTGCAGAAGTTTTTCTCGCGATATGGCCGGTTGCGCTGACGAAAGAGCAAATTCTTTGGTGTTATGAAGGTGAAATTATCTAAAAATAGCAGGAATGTTTGTAATTTGAAGACTCAAATAAACCAATCGTGCTTGTAGGATCTCGGGGCGAAATTGAGAGTGAGATATTAAGAAATTAGCCATAAATATGTGTTGTAAAAAAGAGCTTCAGCTCCAATTAAAAGCAAAATCGTCATAAGCTGAGTCGAGGCGGAACCCTATCTATACTAAGTGAAGCTTGTGATGTTTGGACACTACCAGGCCTTGCCATTTTGAAAGCAGGACCAAATCTTTGTTTTTTTATAAAACTGCTTTGAGTCAGAATGTTGAACCAAGACGTTTTATGTTAGCCACAATTGCGCACTGTGCATTGCCGCATTTCTCATTTTATACATTGCGGTGCAAAGCGAAGGAGTTTAAATAAAACCCTGTGGTTTTCGGTTTGTGTGATCGCAAACACAAGATTGACTTTGACCTTGCACTTGTTGGTACTGCTGTATGAAAAATTTGTTTGCTTAAAGTGCACGCTGCATGCGGGGTAGTTAATTGCAAACATCAAAATTAGTCAAAGCTGCTGCAAACGAGCTAAGAGGAGCATTGAAGTTCAAATTGAGAAGCTTATAAAAAGTTTAACCATATTTTTTATGTCATGTTTGATTAAGGTTTGGGAAAACATTGAAAGGGAAAGGTAAAGCTTATCATCAACGAATTCAAGAGAATCACCAGGAGGTGCAGAAACTGTAAAGCTTAGTGAAAAACTCATTTATCTTATTTTGAGAGTGCTATATTTAAAAATGTTTGATAGTTCATGCAAAATTGATTTCTTTCAGCAAACTCCGCAGTTAGCTATGTAAGTGATAATAGCAAATTTTTTAACTTTCCGTCTTTTGTGCCAATATATTAACTTGTAGCGTTTGGAGTGTTATCTCTGATTGGCCTGCCACATTACTGTAGAAAAAGTATAAACTTTAACTGTATGCTAAAAATATTTAATTAAAAATATTTAATAACTTGTACATATTGTTAAAGACGATTCTTTCATTTTATTTGCATTATATACAATGCAGTGTGTACGTTCGTGTTATCCGGAGCTTTTCATTATCCAAATCGGTTTCTGCACAATTTTATCCAAGAAAACAAGGCTCACGTATACTGTATTACCATAAATTAAGTTATATAACTCGTTATATCTATCGTTTCAAACCAAAATAAGACACTGGCAAATCATTTTTTTAATCAACTGAGTTAAATAAAATATTGCTGCATATAAAGGGTGGCACTTTTTATTCTAATTAGTGCAGAATGAAAGACAAGCAGGGTTTTAATACTTTTTGAGTACAAATCTCGGAAATATCATAAAGTATTGTAAGATCTAAAAATTTAAGTTAGTATGTTGTGGTGCTTTTATTTTTCTTTCCCCTATTTTGGGAGTAATATTTTACGCGATGAATTTTTCAAGGCTATACCTCGTTGCAACTAAAAAAACAACTCTTCAGATTATTCAGAATCGGAAGAGCAACGTCATAACTCTTGCCAAACTCATTGTTTTCCTAACGTTTGTAAAATGTGTTCGTTGAAAAAAAAAGTCGATAATCTCTTTTGCTTTAATGGTATTCGAGAGCAATTTTGTTTCAGAAAAGCTAATAAATAAACCGCTGGACCCATCTTGTTTGAACAGGCGGGCTGGAGTAGTGGTTACGCTTCCGCTTCGCAGTCAGTTGACTTCTCAGTCGGCTGTCGGTTGAGTTTAGTTCCTGGTCGAGTTATACCAAAGACTTTAAAATTGATATTCGCATATCTACTGATTATTGTTCAAAAATAATAAAAATGTGGAGAACAAAATATATACTTAGCAAACTGCAGACAGTGACACTGTTTCGACCTATCAGGTCTCTTCAGTGCAGTTGGTGACCAATAAGAAGCTAGAGGCTTTTAATAAAGCATAGCTTAATAAAGCTTAATAAAGCTAAGCTATGCTTTATTAAAAGCCTCTAGCTTCTTATTGGTCACCAACTGCACTGAAGAGACCTGATAGGTCGAAACAGTGTCACTGTCTGCAGTTTGCTAAGTGCATCGCTGGCCTCTTGCATTACTATAAATATATACTTAATATACGAGTACTCAGCTATAATCATAAAAATGTAATGCGTCTATATTAATGACTTGAGCATGTAGCCACCTCTGGCGCCAGAGCTACAGCATTATTGTTCCGACTAAAACAAGCCTACAGTAATGTTTTCCTCTGTTGAAGTGATGTTGATAATTTGTTTCAACAATATCATACATAAGTGCAATGATGGCAAAAAAGAAAGATGAAAAAAAAAATTTCAAAAGAAATCATTTGCGATGTTGGAGTTTCAATGCGGAATCTGGTCAAACAACAAAAAAGACTTGCCCGAAAGATGCATCAGTAAGTTATCAATTTACATCTTAAATCGATTTTCATAAAATTAAACTTTCAATTTTTTTATGTAGAACAAGTTATCATAAAAAACCGCGTTCTTGACAATATGTTTTCTTTTTTCCCAAAATGAAAAGAGAATCTAAAATTTACAAAGTGCTGAAATATGGCATTTTTTGCATTCATGCTTAAGTTAATTATCAGATTTTTATGCTTTTAGAGAAGTTTTGTCACTTTTGTGTGAGAGTGGGGTCAGTGAAATAATTTTTTGTCGCGCTACAACCCTGCTGCGAATGTGTCTGATAACTAGCCAAGCAGTAGGCTAGGCAACAACAGTGTAATTTTTTACCAGTGTGTTATGGTCTATAATTGGTAACAATAATTCAAAAGTTTTTATTCTGTCCAGCCTGACAGTTGAAGATATTATTAACTTAACTGTAGCCTGCGCCACCTTTATCTTGACTTTATTTTTAGAGATACATCACGTAAAAGCTTCATTTAGTTTTAAGGCCTATTGTCCAATACAGGTATGGGAAAATTTTTTATAGGTTGACCAATTTGACTTAACCGGGGAGTACCGGGTGCCTGGCGCATACTCTTTGCCAAACCTTTTTTCAAAGATCAAACCTCCAAAAGCAAACTTTTAAACTGAATACTTTTTTGGTGATTAAACTCAAAGAAGAGGAGTTTTCAAGACCACTACTTTTTAATTTGATTAATCGATTTGTAAACGCAGGCCACAAGTCCCATTTTTCCGCGAGCTGCATTATTTTTCCTCGCGGCCAGCAGTTTGCACACATCTGGTCTAATGCACGGTCACAAGCTGTGCCAGAAAAGACCATTAGACTACGATCTTAAATGTACTGCCAAACAGCCTACACTGTAAAGAAAATAAGATTTTTTTTGCAGTATCTAATTAAGAATATAAGATATAAGGTAGATACTTGATTTTCAAAAAGACAGCAAAAAAATTTTTTTAATTTTTTTGCACAAATGTTTGTTCTTTCGATGAAGCTTTTGTTTTCCTTGCTTTTCAGAAACATATTTTCGAATCATATTTGAAAAATAAATTTGTAAACGTCAGCATGATTGTAACAAAAATTACTTCCAAAATATAAACAGATCAAAAGATTATTGTACTTTGCTGATGTAAACCATGAAACTGATCAAAGGGAGATTTTTTGATTTTTTTTTTGCCTTTCTCAATATTCCATCGCCAATCTTTCTGTGAGCTTTGCAAGCTTTGACAAGTAAGTGTGCTCTCTTGACCTAATTTACGATTAAAAACGCTGAGGTTTTGCTATTGATACAAAAAGTTTTAACTCACTGTTTAAAACTGACACAGTTAGTGATAAGAATCTGCTATTGCAGGATTTTCAACGCTATTTTTAGATCGGATGTCATTGTTCTGGTTGTGTGTATGTAAAGAACAAACTGAACAATGCAAAAAACAATCTTTGTAAACAAATCAAAGCAAAATTTATTAAAAACCAAGCATCCAGGTTCTAATTTAATTGTACTAACAGGACTTTTTGGAAAAACGGCTGATTAATTCAAAAATTTTGACAGGCTACTGCTCAGTCAAGGCGATGTGCATGTTACCATGAGAGTAGCCTGAGGTGAGAGGCGTGCCTGACCAAAGTTTTTGACCTGACCTGAAAAATAAGAGCTTTTGGTGTAAAATAGAAAAAACTTTGTATTTCAGATTAGTGTATTATTTCTTATAAATTTTTCATCAATTTGAGACTTATTTAATTTTACCGTTGTTTGCTTGTACAACATCAACTCAACTTCCAATCAAGACCATTCTGTGCAACTTTAAACGTGAAATTTTCGAGAACCTGAGAAACGAAAATTATGATCATCAAAAATTGAGCAAGATTTCTTTTTTGTTTAGAAGCAAAAAAGTGCTGAAAAATATGCTCCAATTGTCTTTGTGGCTCCACCCAAGCATTTTACAGAGAGGATGATATCAATTTTTTTTGGCGTACTGAAATCTCACGTTTTTATGATAGAAACATCTTCCATTTACCAAAAGACCATTTCAAAAGATCTTTTTTTGATCTCATAATTAGGCTTTGGAAACCCTCAAAATTTGTAATCATCACGCATTTTGCAGCTTCCATAAATGAAAGCAAAATCAGATTATCGACATATTAGACATATCATTGTATTATTACTTAAATTAAAGTTATTCTTTTCAAGCTTTACTGTTACACTTTTGAAGTATTCTTCTGTGTTTCAGAGTTGTACAGCTTCTTGGACTGTTTCTAAAAACAATGAAATAAAAATAATAAAGCAAGGTTGGTAATTATGTTTTGAAAAAAAATATAGCAATGCATTGCATACATGACTGCGCTGTCTTTGTGTTTATGTTTTACAGTGAAACTGCCCGCATGTGCAGTAAACGCTTACGCAGCATTATCCGAAATAAATAGGACAGCTTTAACAAATTACTGTATAGCCACTGAAATGGCTAGTTCAGTAGCCAGGCAAACTGCCTTGAAGGAAAGGCCTAGACACAAGAGCACTATAGCTCTGGTTTAAACACAGAAAAAAATTTAAACGACGAGCATTTTAGTTACTTGTGAATTGCTTTGCCTTACAGCATCCCTTCTCAAAGCCGCAACTTTTCTTTGCGCCTGGCCATGACTTATCCTTTTGTAAAATTTCTTTTGTAACGGTTGCAGGGGTAGGACCAGATGGAACAAAAGCATCCCCTACTTACCACGTGACATCGCTGCCGAATGGTCAAAATTTCATTGATGTAACCAGAGAGGCGAAAGAAACCCATGTTTATCGCATAATCTTAGTCAAACTTTTTCAGAATTTCAAAAATTTCTAAAAAACAATGGCCTTCTAGAAGTTTTCTATTGCAATATATTCTACAGACATCCAACAACTTTCAAAAATAATTCAATATATTATTAATTAACCCCCTTTCCCAATTAGACCCTCACAAGCAACCCGGCTGCAGGCTTGAACGATCGCAAAACATTACCGCTGCATTGTACCCACATTTCCTTTATTGAAAGTTGAGAGGGTTCAGTACTTCTAAGAAGAGCTTTTGAGTTTTTGATATTTTTATGCTATTATTTTAATCTCACAATGTTCAGCTATTCTGCTCACTCAGTAGTTCAATAAAGCTTTTACCGAGCCCGACATTTTGTGTTACAGATTGCCAAAGTACCATCATGGACTCTCTTTGCATCAACTCTAAGAGAACAAAGTCGTGTGTGTCTCCGTCTAATGAAATCCCTTCACGACTAGCCGGCCGTGAATACTGTTGCTGCAAATCCAATTTATGCAACAGCAAGCATAGACTCACCAGCTTGCCTACCACCCAGCAGTCCCAAATGGTACGGGTAACATCTCAGCTGCCTCTTCTTCCCAATTCCAGCCATCCATCATCGTTGAACCCAGGTAGCTCATTGTTTGGTTGATCGTATTCAAGGGCATAAAAATCAATTCTGCTTTTCGAATTTTGTTATAGCCAACACTGACAATTAAAATTAGTTTCTTGAATTTAACCAACCGAGAAATGCAAAAATAAGTTTTCGTCACCTCATTGAATTTTTTTTATCATTTAACTGTTTAGCTATACTCAAAGGCTAAATGAAAAAGCCCTCCTTTTCTGAAACTTTTTAAACTTGTTTAAAATAGATTTTATTATTTTTTTGAATATCCAAATAAGTAAACTTCCGTATCAAGAAAATTGCTCATTCTATCGATATGCACTTTGTCATTTTGGTGAAAACTTGGGCCTCGATTTGTTTAATTAAATCATTCCCTTATCAACGTAAAAAACTATTTGATGCTCACTTGTTTGCAAGAGTTATTAGGGTACTAGTCCCACATAGACAATCAACTACTGATTTTGGAATAAAATTTTTGCTGCAACGGTTACTATTGAAGAATTGAGTAAGTCGTACAATTAACTAGCAAATTTCATTAGTTATTAAAAACTTTCTTTTAGTAGGCAATTTGTTTTTACGCTTTTTTAAACTTTGAATTGCAGGTGAAGGTTGTCCATATGTTTCTGCAATTTTGGCATTATCAATCTACAGCCTATTCGTTACCTTTGCTTTCGTTGCGCCACTTCTTTATCATGTGATTCTAAAAAGTAAAATTTGCTTATTAGCTTACTTATTTTTGTGCATTGTGGATATTTTGTTACAAACTAGAAGCTGAAGAGGTTTATGACTCGTGAAAAACATCAATTTCAATCTAGAGCTTTATAGCCATTTGCATCAAACGAAAAACAATCTCCACAAGTGGTAGTGATTTTGCTTTTGGCGATAACTGGGGCCTTATGTTGGATCTAAAGTCACAAGAAATGCGACTATTGCAAGAAGCTTCACACTAACTTTTGATAAAAATTTGAGTAATATCTTTAATTTTTGAGTAATCATTTTTAAATATTTTTTGAGATGAGTTGTCCTGATGGTTTTGTCAGTAACTAATCTGACACGGACTAAATGTTGTAATTACTTTTCCTTCTGTAGAGCTACATCTTCAACATCCAATCATTAACTTGTTCAACATAATCAAAAAGAGTTTGCTTTCAACGTAAGTACAAAAGTAGAAAGCGATTTGCAAAAGGAATTTGTAGAACATCTTTTCCCACGTTTTGTACAAGAAAAACTGTTCTAATAAAAATGATAGTGCTTATTGATCTTATAGACAACAAAGTTATTTATAGATAAAACTGCAACCCAATCGAAATCTAAAAGAATGTATTATAAATAGTTTTTTACTCTCGATCCAAATATTTTGGTGTAAAAATGAGTTTAAAACGGCGGTGTGGCAAGCATGCTTGTGGCTGTTAAAGTTATATTACATTTATGAAGACGAACTTTTTTTAAAGACGATGAGTTTTCAGAGTGACATTTTTACAAACATAGACTGGCACAATTGTTTGTTTTGTATGGGGTGCTAATGGAAAGGGGATCTTTTCTTGGGGATTAACTTTTCCAAAGTGACCTTTTCCCGTTTTCATTTCGAAACAAACTTGAAGGCTTATTTTTGAAGATCACTGTCATAATTTTCAGATTTATTGCCACATATAAACTTTTTTATTGATATTTTGAGATTGAGGAGGGATTGACATATTTTGGGGGGCTGACAACAATCTGTTGAGGGTTTCAACCCACTTGTCCCTCTACTTTTACGCCTGATGTCACTAGGAGCGGATCACTCCTTTCACAAGTGATGCCAATGCTGACAAGGTTTATAGCTGCCTTGCTCCGCTGCAATTGTGCTATGAATAATGGGCATCCAAGACCACATTTCGGAATTGGTTTCTGGTTTTAGGGGTGAGGAGGGCAACTTCAACCCTTAAAAGAAGTCTCTAAACCAAAATTTAAATAAAAAAAAAGTATCAACCTTTATACTCGATTACCTGAATCTCTTTGACTTCGTTCTTACGTTTATCTAGTTGCTCACAGGCTTATGTAAAAGGGAATCATGTTTTGCTTAATTTTTTGTATTTAGAAAAGGACTTGAAGAAACAATCTTAACAATGCACGATGATAAGAGATTACTCTCAGTATCATCGTACGATAGGTATGCGAAATATTTTTGAGCTGTTACAGTATATCATGTAATTTAGAAACATTTACAATCTTGACAAAGAAGATGCAAAAAACTTAGCAGATTACTTTTCAAGAAAAAACCGGAGTCATAATGCTGCTAACGCTAATTTTTCATCAAAGTATAAGTATAGACTTTTAAAATTAAAATTACTTGCAAAAAAATTAAGCACTGTAGTGCAGCATGTTTCGTGTTCTCGTAAACCAACGTGAAGCATAAATTTCTACAAACAGGAAAAATAGAGTAGAAGTAAAATCTTTAAAATTACAAACCTTTGCTTCATTTGAAAAAGTTCAAAGATTTTCTTTAAAAACACGACACATTACACTGGCCACTGAAATTTCGCAATCTGATCTGGTACTTACATTTTTGCCAAAATGTAAAAAACAAAAATATTGCAGCTAAATTGATTCAATATAACTGCAAGAGATTAAGAATGATTCTATTTTAAATGGAACTAGAGCACATAAAATGCTTAGATCCTTAAAACGTTTGCATGTTTAAATGGTTTTCAGTCGATCCGGGGATGAAATCACTCAACAATCATCAGTTGACGATTCCAAAGAATTTTTAAATCTTGTTGTTGATGTCAACCATGTCCTTGCTGAAGGAAATTTCGGGTAAATGATCATTACCTGTTAAAACTATATGTAAAAAGTTTTTTGAAAAAACTTAACCTAGATGTTATAATTTTAGGGTTGTATTTTCCGACTGGTTTATGTAGATTTACCGTAAACTCTAACAAACGCAGAAACAAAGATGCAGAAACTTTTACAAGGAAAACGAGTGTATAAATCAAAAATCGATTTAAACTTTTATTCGCAAATTATTTCCCAACGCATTAAACTGCAAGTACAGAATACGGCTGGCTTACTTTGGTACTTATTTTGTAGACAAATATTTTCTGCAATTAACATTGACACATCCGAACATTTTTGCGTCAAAGGTATGTATGGGCCTGCAATTTACAGCCAGGTGAATAACACATACAATAAGATTTGGATTTTGTTGAAATACTGTGCAGCAGCATCGCTAAAGTTCGTCACTATACCTGAGTGGGACCTAGATTTAAAAATTCGATATTTTAAAAATGACAGCTTTTATGAGCCACCATAGACATGATCTTATTTTGACATTAGTTTGTTTGAGTTGTCAGGAACGAACACTCTTCTTTGTTGCTAAACTATCTTTTGCAGCTTAAAAGATAATTGTTTTTAGTGATTGATCCAAGATCTTGGTTGTGCATTGCGCCTGCTTCAAGTGTAAAACCAATATTTTGGTAAAATAAGAAGGCTACTTAAAATTAAAATCGCTTTTTTTGTGTGCAAGCTGTTGCTTGTCTCTTAAAAGATAGTTTTTACCCTAATTTGAGACAAATTTTAGTGGCTGATAGAGGTTTCATCCCCCTTCTCCTTTTTTGATTATCATTCTCGTTATTTTTACTCTTTCTTTTTTTTGATTACGTTATTTTTTTCGACAGTTGCTACAACACTTAGTGATCACACTGCTTTTACAAATGAAGTAAGAATACTACAAATGCTATCAGCTGTTAAACATCCTAATATTATAAAGTACTATGGGATTCATTTTGTTGGATCAAAATGTGGATTCGTCATGGAATACTGTCAATTGGTATGGCAAAGTTAATTGGTCAATACAGAAAAGCTTAGATAAGCCCTTATTTAGAAATTGTCTTCGGGATTTGAGTTCTTAGTAAAAATCTCAATAAAGAAGTCATCACATATTAGAAAGGTACAAATTACAAAAAATTGTTTTGACGCGTTTGAGGGTTTAAACTTTCTGTCACGTTTCCTTTAGCACAGTCATGAGCATGTAGGTGACTGAAGAACCAAGATCTGTCTCTGAATTTGATCAAAAGTTATATATTGGTTCTAAAAATAAAACTTTGTCCTCCATCCATTTTATACGAAAAAAAGCGTACTGCTTTAAGTTCTGTCTGCCAGATAAAGCTAATAATTATGTCAGGTGATTGGTTAAAATTACCGCTGCCAAACAAAATTATTTTTTCTGATAATTTGAAGGGTGTTTTAGGATAATTTTTGGACCATGAATCCTGATCTGCGATAAGATTATTTTATCACGTCTGGTTTCTAAGATATTGAATAGATGATGAAATCTGACAAAATGCATTCTAATTACTATGTTCCACATGCTGTTTTATCTCCAACAATGTGAACAATAACTGCTACAACGAACAACAATATTTATTAAACTCTTTCAAAGCAATATCACTAGAAGTGATGATGCAGTTGGTCTTCAGCTGATATTGCTGTGAAACCAGCGAAGAAGAAGACATGCCGGAGTTAATATCTAAACTTAGTCCATGCAAGGGTGACCAAAGTTTTCCTAGTTAGGGCCACATTTTACTAATCTGAAGTATTGATGAGCCGCATAACGGTTATTTTTTTGAAGTTTATCTGGTTTAACTCCATGTTTATTGACCGTGGCCTGGTTTATGACCTTTTCTTTCTTTGGCAAAATCAATTGTTTTGAAAGCATGTGTGACCGTTTGTCAAGATGAAGATCTTTTTTTGGAGGAAGATCATCATTATAAAGTCGATTTTTTGCAGACAATTTTTCGAAACTGGTCACAAGCCGCAAAAACTTCCTGCGAATGCCGAGTATGGCCTGGAGACCGCATTTTGGGCATCCCAATTCGATAACAAATTTATCCGGCAAGGTGGTGTTACAACGCATCCCGCACTAGTTAACACAGATTGCATCGCTGTACGCTAAATGAGCTATATTCGTTACTATTGATGTTTCTGTCTTCGGGCGTGAATGAGTAGCGCGCGGTTTGCGCTAATATTTCGGATGGGTGAAAGCGAACGAGAGTTTCAGAATATGTGTTTTATTAAATTTATTGGTTGATAACATGAAAGGATTTAATAACGTGAAACGACTGGATTTGTGGTATAGGTCGAAAGGAGTGAGAGGACTGGCTTTAGCCTTTTTATTTTCAAGTATAAATGTCTGATTAGCTTTTTAATATGTTTTGTTACAGTTGTATCTTGTAACTATTAGCAATGTAAGAACAGTTCTAACAGGTTTTGTAATATTTGCAAGAAGTGCACTCCACCGAGACATGGTCAAAATATTATTTCAAAAGTGAAGATAGATTACAAAAGGTATTTCGGCTGCGCGGTTGGTGATCCAAACAAGTTGTGGACTTTTGCTATTGGCTGCAATGCATGCAAAACCCAGTTGTTTCGACTGATGAATCGGAAGCAAAATAAAATCCCATTTGCTGTACCAATGACTTGGCGTGAGCAGAAAAACTATGCGATAGTTTTTGCTTAATCGACATGATAGAATTTTCCCGAAAAAATATATCAAAAATTATGTATGCAAATTGTACCTTCGGCCTTAAACCAGTTTCGCATAAAAATAAAAATGATCTCTTTGTTCCTTTGCCCTATACATCTAAAGAACTAGAATCGGAAGGTCTTAGCGTGAAGTAGTTGGTAGTAAAGCAGGTGAGAGAGAAAAGAGAACTGAAAGATGCAACACGAAAAAATCGATCTCTTTTGATCAAAGCTTGTTAAATAATGCGGTGTGCGATTTAACATCAACTAAAGCCGAAGCTGTGACACTAGTTTCACTTTTAAAGCAGTAAAGCTTGCTTGAAGAAGACACTAAAATTTCCAAGTTTCAATTTTGTCAAAAATATTCATCATCCTTCTTTGATGTTGTAGCTTGTGCTATTGCATAGATGTTTCGGGCTAGGTAATTGAGTTTGGTGGCGAATATGTTGGAAATGAATAAAGGCTATTCATTGGGTCAAGCAAAACCATTATAAAAGAGGTTTTGCTAAATGGGATTATTAAACCATCAGTACCAATAGCTCATGCTGTAAACATGAAATAGACATATGAAGCCATGAAAGCTTGCTTGGAGGCTATCGTTTTTTCTAAACAGAACTGTAAGTCGGGAAAAACTGGCAATTAAAAGGTTTAACTCAAAAGACACACCTCAGGAAAATACAGAAAATGTTCTTCTACCTTCGCGACAGATTAAACTAGCGCTAATGAAATTCTTTGTCAAAGCAATGAATTATGACGGCGTAGCATTTATGTATAAAAAAAGAGAAACTTGGACCATTTAATACTGCTGCAGAACTGAACTGAGTAATATTTATTGGGCCGAAAATTCGAAAAATATTACTTCACGACCAATTTGCAGAAAAACTTGATACGATGAACTTACATGGCTAGAAATGATTTAATCAGATTTTCAACAATTTTTGGGCAAATATGAAACTGAAAGTTTTGTAGAAATTGTTAAAAACTTGTTGCGAGCCTATCAACGTTTGGGTTGCCTAATATCATCAAAGCTACTTTTCCTCCATGCTTCTCTTGACTTTTTCCACCAAGCATTTTGGCGGTGTGTGATGACCGAAGAGAACGGTTCCATCAAGACATTGCTTTGATTGAAAGCCAATATAAAGGAAAGTACAACGCTAGCACTATGGAGCACTATGGAGCACTATTGCTGGCTTCTGCAAAGGGAAAATATTTCATCTCGTATTCGCGGTGATAAACGTCCTAAATTGCTGTAAATCCTCACGTAGCGTGATTTATAAAACTTAAATGATTGAGAACAGTTTTTATTCAATTTCGAGTTTGTGCTAATTGACGTTGTTCTTGTGACTGTCAATTATCATTACTGACCTCTTAGATTAATTCTGTGGCATTTTCTTGGGTATGAAGGTGAGTAAAATTCAAACATAGTTACGCAAAATGACAGTTTTTATATCTCGGAAACTATACGTGGTAAAAAAAATCTGGCTTCGGATTTGAAATTAGCGCCCGAAAATTAGCTAACAAGAATTGAAAAACCCTTAAATACATGCAATAAATTTTGGTTTGTTGTTCAGGGTAATAAACATTTGCTTTGTTGGGTAAGATTGTTGCTGAAGCCAAATGATGTTGGCTCGCGGCTCAGAATTTTATTTGGGAGGATGGAGGGGCAAAAATCTCCAATAATTGTGAACTATTATATGATTAAGCGTTTTCTTCTTCTTGTCATCCCTTCTTTACACCTTTGACAATGCGAGAAGGATCTAGAGTTGCAATTCAGAAGTCTTGATTTAACTCCATGTGGTTTCACGTAGTTTGGTGCTGCTTTTGCAAAATGTACTTTACGATGATGCAAGGCTTGAGTAAGGAAGCTTAGTTCATGCGATAAACTACTGACAATTAGAGTCGAAGCTGAATGAAGTTGCTTTACGCAAATCCCTAAAATCTCTTCACGTAAATGAAGTAATAAGGTGATAGGCAGCAAGAAATAAAAAATGATGTATAGCGATAATAAATCTATAATCTTTTCTCAAATGAAAAACTTGTCTTGGGCAACACAAATTTAGCCTACTTTTTACATGGAAACAAAAATTAAATTCTCAAAATTGAATTTAACTTGATTTTCTTAGCTCAAGGTAGGAACAAAGTCATTGATGATTAATTTTATGCATTATTAGGGATCACTTCGAAGTTACTTGGACCGAACAGTGATTGGTAGTTTGCATTTATGCTTTGATCTCTTACGAGATCTGTCGTCGGCTGTCGCTTTTCTACACACCTATGACATCGCAGGTTTGTGTTGGAGAATACTTTTTTTGTTGCTGTGTTTGCTGTGCTGTTGCTGTGTTGACGCTGGAGGACTTGTGGATAAAATTAACTAATTCTGTTCTATACAGTCGTTTTCAATAGCAGATGTAAAATAGATATATCACGAGATGTAAAATAGATTCGGTAAAGATTTGAAATCACGACAAACACTTAACACTCAATATTAATTCAACTACATAATTTGGCGTTTTTTTGTACAAAAGAAAATTAGCAAGATTGTTGTTGAAAATTTTATAAAAACCAAAGCAACCAAACTTTACAGCAGTCACTACTGTATTTATATTTGACCTTTTGCAATAACATTTTCAGAAACAAGAGTAAACTCTTAAATTCATACAAGAGGCCAGCGATGCACTCTAAGGGAATTGCGGTAGTGACACTGTTCTACCAATCATGTATCATGTCTCAAAAGAGAACTGGCAGAACTTCCAAAATCAAACCTTTTGCAAAACAATAATAAAAAGAATCAGTGTGGTTTGTGGTTCTCGTCCCAATTGCGTTACGGCACTGTTATTAAGTCTTTCCCATTTGTTGTGCAGAACCATCTAAACAACCTGTAGTACATCGTGACATATCTAGTGCCAATATACTCTTGCGTTCGAATCTACGCTTGGTGCTGGCCGACTTTGGAGTTGCAGCAATTCTAGATGAAAGCGATGCCAACAATTGCACGCAAGATGCTAAAGTAAATAATTTACTGTTTGTACTTATAAGAACTCCGTACGGTCCCGTGACCAAGCAAGTACAAGCTTTTGAAGACACTTTACAGTTGTCTTCAAATTATCCTTGTAATTTGACTTTCGAAAAAATAATTATAAACGTAGACTGCTAATCCCATCAATACTTCCCAGGCAGGGGTGTATGCAGAAATTTCTTGAGGGGGATGCGAGACATTTGTTTTTTGGAGATCAGTGTACCATAAGCACAGCGCTCAAAATTGTGCGGGAATAGTCAGTGTTGACTTTTTTTTCGGAGATCGAGTGTCCACAGCGCCAAATTTGGGCAAAATGCATGCTGCAGTTACAATCATGGCAGACGATAATCACTTCCACAATTTCCAGAAGGAGGAGCGCGATAATGATTTTTGGCAAATAATTGCTGAAATAGACATTTTTCTGTTCCTGAGGAGTGCGCGCGCGAAAGAGCCTCTTCTGCGTACTCCACTGCTCCCAGGAAAACTTTCAACTGTTGACATGTAAAATAGTATTCAATACGAAAATATAGGAAAAGAAAGTTTTATGACAAAATTCTCCTTATCTTGGGTGCTGTATAATCGCTGTTGGCTTGTTTTTGCAAAATAGTTCTTCATTTACCGCTGTTGTAAACTAGTTTCGTATCATAAAGCAAATGTGCTAAAATTATTAAAATGTTTTTACACAATAGAAGGCAGAGTCGATAAGTAATTTCAGATTTTTGCAATGACAGCAGCCAGGAGATTAAATTATTTATCACAGTCTATTTTTCAGAAATAGGAGAATCATTTAAATTTTCTTTATTAATTAGGAGATTTCACCCAGCGGTTATAGGTTTTACGTCGTTTTCAATTATCAAGCACCTAATAAAGTCTGCAAAACAACACACATTAAAAAATCGTACAAAATGCATATAGTACAATAGAAAAATTTGCTCAAAAATGATCACCAGCATCATACGGTACCATACAGCAATCCATTACATCATGTCAATAACCCGCGACCGGTTTCGACCTTATTGGGTCTCATCAGGCGGGTGTAAAAAACACTCAATAATAAATATGCTAAAAAAAAACAAATTTCCCATTGGGTGCAAAAAAAATGCAATGCAAAACAATATGATACAGCAATACCTTTATCATGGGGGTCACATTCAAGGACATATAGGAAGCATATAGGATATAGGAAATAGATGCATATAGATGCAAAATGCATATAGGAAGTATACATTTAGCCTAATTATTCAATTTTTCATTTCTTTCCAGAAATAAATTTATAATGCGTGAAAAAGATTTAATGAGCCAAACAAACTGAAAGTTTTTAAAAGTTTTACTATCTTCTAGATTAGGGGTATGTGATTTGCGGGATGTGTGGCTTTCGTATTGAAATTTTGCGGCCGGTGGCTTGATGGCTTTCACCGCAGTGGTGGCCGTAATCTCCAATAAAAGCCTTTATTATGAAAAGACCCGATACCAAGCACTCTGGCTCGCATTCTAATCCGGTCAAGTGAACTTGGCCCGGCTGTGCAAAAATTGCTCAGTTTACATGCTTCTGTGCTATAGATTAGTTTCTAATATAAATACTTTGTGACAAAATAACATGGCAAAAAGCATCCTTAAGCAATAAGAAAAGTACATTTGAGGCAGCGGATTAAGATTTAAAGTAAACGGTCAAACAACAGAAAACAAAAATGAAACTCGCAAAAACTGCAAAGTAAATCAATTAAGCTATTCAATGTATATTGATCTGAGGTGTAAAATTAGAAAATTAGATATGATACCAAGTTCAGTAATGCAGTTAGGTTTTAATTTTACTAAGTCGGTGTGTTCTCCGTTGTCTGCTCTCAGAAATCATTTTTTTCGTTTTTATTGAAGCAGATTGTGGAGTTTGCTATTGCAATATTTAGCTTTACATCTATGTATATGTCATAGCGCATAGTCTCACAACAATGTGCTTTTGCCTTTGATGCAGTGCGTTATTTTATGGTAAGTAAAACTTTTCTTTTCGACCAAAATGATTTGGAGAGTGCAATTTTAATAGTACACTGCATATTGTATTATAGGATTTCTCAAAACAATTACGGTGTCGAGTTAGAGCTGTCTTGCTGTTGAGTCCAGTAATTTCTTATTTCTCCTACCCTCTTTACCTATCCCAGGGGTGGCCAACCGTGGCGCATTGCATGTTTAGAGGTGGCGCATTCCAGGTTTAAGATTTTTCGGGCAATTTGGGTAAGTGTCCTTTCATCTGGCCGAAAAATTTGTCACTCCAATAACATCTCCAAAAAAAAAAAAAAGTCCGCACTTGGTTGGCCTCACGTTTGGTGGCATATTTAAGCCAAAAGTGATGGAAAAGGTGCAGCGAAACAGGGGATGACCCCCCCCCCCCCTTTTTTTTTTTTGGAGATCACCGCTGAATATGGCCTTGTTTTGACTTCAAAGTATAAATATATTACTACACGTTTGAGAGCAATGAAAAGCTATGAATATTTGTGTGGCGCATCTTCAAATGAATGCTTGTGTGGCGAAAAATTTTGGCGCATGGACTGAAAAGGTTGGCCACCCCTGACCTATCCACTGTGGCAATAGCAAAGCTTTGTAGTTGTTGGTTTATTAGAACGTGCCGATATTTTGTGGTTACAATGCTTATTGTAGTGTGCCATATTGACCATGCGTGAGTAGCTACGCGTTGCAGCATTCAGATAAAACAATTTGTATATTTGAGGTTTCCGGAAAAATGCCTCTTATCAGTCTGATAAAAAAGCAATCTAATAGAAATAAGCGCTCTTACGCAAGATAGCTAATTTTAGTGAATTTTTAAAGTGTTCAAAAAGCATCCTATTTGAGTTCAAGCATGTTGCCAATAATATTTTTGTGTTGCACTATGTTCCATGTAAAACAGGATCATAAATCACTTCTTATTCTTTGCAGCATTTGAAAGTGGAAGGAACGCCGTACTATGTCGCACCTGAAATTCTTGATCTTTCAATCGATCTTTCAAACGTCAGCTCGTCTTTGAAGCACGCTGATGTTTATTCAATGGGCTTAGTCATGTGGGAGATTGTGAATCGGTGCAGCGCCTTCTATGGTGAGTAGTTAAGCTTTAGGCTTTTTTGCTTTTGTATAAAACTTGCACAGCTTCAAACACGGTGTGACGCTTTCAAAGGAAATCGTAAATTTGATTATCCTCCTTGGAAAAAAATTGACTTGATAGTAATATAGAACTGTAATCTTTGAACACATAAAAAACGGTTTTGTTTAGGCTAACAGTATTTCCATCAAGTCAAAAAATGAAAGTTTATCTTTAATATGGTCTTGTTATGTTGATATTAATTTTTTAGATGGAAACTCCAATTCTGTTCCTTCCCATTCTCTCCCATATCAGAATGAAATAAAAACTACATCTGAACTGATTGAATACGTTGCAGACCAGGGGAGAAGACCTTCTTTTTGTTTCTCATCAAACGAAAACAAGTATTTTGAAGGTAAATTTACCACGTTTATCTAAAAAAAGCATTATAAAATATTGTTGTAAAAAAATTCATAAATTTACCACAATGGAAAGTTTCCATAAAGCTTAACATATAACAGAAACATAAACTACATTAGAATTTTAAGTAAAAACATGCAATTATTGATCTTTGTGAAATAAGAACATGGGTTCTTTTAGAAGCTCTTAAACAATGCTTTTATAAGTTGAAATCATAGCCCTAGATCAAGTCTTTGTAGGTTTATAGATATTCTTTGTACGTATTCTCAGCTCGCCTCTAATTGGATCATCTTACAGAATGTTTTGTGTTTAGATGCCCCTAACGATTCAGTAAATCACAATGAAAAAAAGCTTGCTTTAAAGAAAGAAATAAAGAAAACCATAGAAGAGTGCTGGGATAAAGACGAAGAGGCACGACTGGCAGCATCTTGCGTTTACCGGCGAATGAGTAAAATGTCGTTTAAATCAGAAAATTCAGCTCAACCTGATATTTTATCAGAAACTTTTTTGTGAATTTTTGAAATCAAAACGACACGTTTCAAAGTGATTGATGGTATTTTGAGAAAACGTTTTGCTTTGATAACCAAGGTATTTTATCGCACGTACAACGTTTTGCTCGAAAGTCAGAAACCTGGCACTGGCAGGCCTCCAGTCTTTTTGAGCTGCAAATCTTGTGATAAATTTCTTGTTTCCGCATGAGTTGGTGATGCAACTTTGTAGCTTTCAAAGTTTGTAAATAAATGGTGGCATACGGATTACTATGGTGAGTGCCCACTTGGTCTCTTTTCTGTACTTCGTATTCCGGAATTTTACTTGCATTAATTTGGCCACCTGCTGCTGAAATGCTCGTGATGAACAACGAATGAAAAAAATTTTCGCCCACTAGGCCGCGTTGCCGATTCAATATTTTTACCCACTTAGTCGAGCATGAGCCAATTTCTAAAAATTTTGGGCCCAGGTAGAAAATATCCTCAATGTGGAACAAAGGGTTCCATATTCCAAAAACAATTCAAGGTTAATAAAATAAATGCTCCCGCCCTTGAGCTTATAGTGCTGCTTAACACAAGGATAATTACTTTTTGTCAACCACCCTTGAAACCGAAAAACTTTTTTACATTTTATTCAAAAATCCAATACAATCAATTTTTGTTTCCACGAATGAAAATGTGCTAGCGCTGTTAGGGCTTACTATAAGCAAAGAGCCTAAAAGACGTATAAAGGTTTCCCAAACTATATGACAGAAGCAAAAAATCTGCAAACAAATCTTTTCAAGATGTTAATCTCGGAAAAGCGTTTTTAGTTGAGAGAGGCAGAAATTTTTTAACGCAAAATGATTTTAACGCCAAGTCCATAGCAACATTCACCAACAAAAGATGATGTGTCGCGACCCCAAAAAGACAAAAAAAAAATGATTTTCAAATAATTAATCTCAAAAAAAGAGAATCTTCAAGTTGAAAAAAAGGGCAAAAATATCGATTTCAATCTGCCATTGCCAAAAAAATTTCTAACGTGATAATGATATTGAGGTGGGTAAATTCTTGGCCTGCCTCCCCACAAAGAAAATTTCTAAACTAGTCACTGCTTGCTACTATAAAAGTCGCGGCATATATGGTTTAGTAGCAAATTGCATCGCCTGTAATCTACAAAATCTAATAAGTTGCTTATGCATCTTCAGCCAAACATTAAAAGAACAATAACATTTTCCTAACGCCAAAACTATGGAAGGCCAATTTTTGCTCTTTGCTGGTCCATTCATTAGGGTATGGCCAGAGGAACAAACGAAACAAAGTGCAATCCAATGAGGATATTGCAAATAAGAATTCGAAAAACCTTTCCTCCTGCTGCAATGGACATCGTGCAGAGAAAACAGGTCCACATTCCGATCTTAGGCAAAGGGTTCTTCTAATAGCAAGCTGTATTTACCCTGAGGGTTTGTTTTTGTTTTGTTTTATTTTTTTTTTGTTTTATTTGCCATATTTATCCTCCATTCACGAGAAAGCAAATTGTATCGCTATACTTTGGACGGTAAGCCCGCACTCGCTTGGGAGTTGCCTTTTTCGAGGTTTATGGGTCACCCGTCTTCCACATAAAGGTGGGGCGTCCCGTTAAGTGCCTTGCCCAAAGACACAACAAGCGAACTTGCCGGCTTGTTCTCCACAACCTCCCCTAAATGCCGAGCGTCAAGCAGGGAAGCTGTGGATGCCATTTTTAAAGTCTTTTGGTGTGACTCGACAAGGGGAATGAACCCCAGGTCTACCGACTTCGAAGCGGACGCTCTAACCACTACGCCATCGCGTCGGTTTTCTGCTCTCTTAGGAACACCAATGCGCTCGTGGCGTTTTTGGGAAATTAATTTAGAGCAGCGTAAATTACAAATCATCTTTATGATACTAGAAATGCTTATGTAGTAATTCGCGACAGCCAAGCAGGAGCTGGGTAATTAACAACTAAAACATACTTATTCTCACCGCAAAGAAACAAAAATCAATAAAATATTCTTAGTACAAGTGAAGTCAAATATGTTCACAATTTAGTTAGAAGACTTCAAAACAAATGTCAACTCAATGTTACGTGCTTGACTAATCACAATTCCTCAAACATATTCTCATGAACAGTACACGTAATACAGAATAAAATTTTAGAGTTCTTGTGTGAACTATTGCTTGCAGGATTTAGAAAAGCTATCCTCTTTAGCACAAAAATTCAAACAGTCGGTTATCCACTTTAGCCTTAATTTTTGCTATACTGTAAATGCTAGGTTAGACTACCCAATACCCATTGGTATTTAGCTCTGGCGTTACTGCCTGGATGAAGACCAGCAGTCCATTTGCCCATTCCTGGGTGCATCTTTTCTAGGACCAAGACCTAAAAGCGTCGCCAGGATATTGAGATCACAAATACAATTACAAATAAATTTTCGAGTAAACATATCACTTAATGAAATAATTTATTTCTGTAAGGTTGGGAGTACACGGGCTTAATGTAACTAAAAAAATTTTAAATTTTAAAAAATTAAAAGAAAACAATAGTCTGCTTGGCATACCACTTACTGAATAACATTGCGACTAACTTTTACAAAATATCGTGGTTTGAAAATAGTTTGGCTTTAAAATGGTGACAATTGGTTTTAATTGAATCCAAATATGATTTGCTTGTTGATGAACCACCAACTTTTGAAGTTGCTCAATTATTCATCGCAAGTCACTCGGACGATCTTACACAGAAATCAATTATAAAACAATGTACCTCGTAGCCTGGATGACAAAGATCTTCCAACAAATAAAAAACATCGGCGCTTCCTGTGTCAGTTATAAAAACAACCACTAAATTTTGGTTGACTTGCACAGGTGTTATCTTCAGAAAGACTACGTAGATCTCATGGGCTTTCTCAAAGTTCTCCAAAACGTTTAGTGACACTTATGACTTTTGAACTTTAGTTCTTGTGGAAAAGCTGTTTCAATCTTCTTATCTCATCAACGACCACAGAAATTGTCAGAAAAGGTTGAGAAAATTATGGAAAAATAATTCAAATGCAATTCACAAAAAAATATTTTGCCATCGGAGCATGCTAGCAAATCTACCGCAAAAAAAGGCAAAAGCGGCTGCTCTACGCAATAATAAGTCAGTTGCATTGACTCTCAAATCGCCTGCATCAATCGTTGTAAAAATGTTTAAAAAATCTCGGAGGACCAAAATCTAGTTTTTACAATGTAAAGATAGAGAAAGTAAAACAATAATTTCGGAAAATTAAAAAGATGTGACTGTTTGAGAAATTTTTTTATTGGTGGCAAATCAGATCAAGAAAATTTACCAAATTTTGATTTAATTCTGTCAAAAGGTAGCATTTGTTTGACTAAACTTTGCCATACTAACAAAAGAATAGCCTAACCCCTATTAAAGCATAAAGGGCTAACAACTAAAAACTTTATGGTTCTTCTTCTGTGCTTTGATAGAGGTAGAATATAACAATGTTTTTTTTGTGACGTTGTTGGATGTGCTAGGAAAGGAACTAAGCTTTTTTGATGCCTAATATCATACATAAAGCTACAAAGAAAAGCAGCTTGAACATTTATCTTTTAGCACTTCAACAGTTAAATCAAGTGGCTCTCAAACATCAAAAGAGTGTAAAAGAGTAGTTACACGCAGAGACGTAGCAGCCGCCCCCCAAACCCCCCAATTGGGGGGGGGCCAGGCCAACTTTGGGGGCCCAAGTTAGTCTGAAATTGCTTTTTGGCTACGTGACTATTTTCAGTTCAGCAGACTTGTTTACAACCGATTTAAACTGTAGGAAGAAATTGGCTTGTGACATCATAAGTGAATGGTACGTCATTTTATCTCGCAGAATCTAGAATATTTCGATTGATTTTCTGGTAGAATCTTGAATATTCGATTGACGTAACGATGCCGTTGTTACGCAACAATCATAGAATGGTCTGGAATTCTGTTTGGCTAGAAATACCGGGACAATATATATACACTGCAGAGTGCAGATAAAGTATTTTATTGACATTGTATAGAATGAAACGTTCAAAAAGTGGTGCTCAAAAGAGAAAAGAAGCAGCCACTGCTCGAGATGCTGTAGCGAAATTGCCCAAGATGACAGATTTTTTCAAGATTACTGAGCAGAGTAGACCTGGCACTAGTACCGAGAGGGATGAAGAAAACTATAGTGTACAAGAAAAAGAAGACTATGACGATCAGCATCAAAGTGATTGTGAATTTCCAGAAAATGTAAGTTGTGATTTACCTGCCAATACGCAACCTTCAATATCAAAAATAACTGAATCTCAATTTACCCCTATCCCTGATGACCCATGTAAATGGCCTGAAAGTATTTCTGATGCTCAACGATGTGATATAGTAAAGCGTGGACCACATCAACTAATAATGAATTTTCCATATAATAACACAACTCCAAGGCGACGTTTTTCCTCCAACCATTATAAACGTGTGTTACCTAATGGTGAAAGTGTTTCACGGTCGTGGCTAGTTTATTCTGGGGAATCAGATCAAGTTTTTTGCTTTTGTTGTAAGCTATTTGGAAAAACACTAAGCCCCTTTTGTAGTGGTATAAATACATGGGAGGGTTTTTCGAAAAAACTGAAAGACCATGAAAACGGCATTTCCCACCAAGAATGCTGCAGTCAATGGATGTTGCTAGCTGAAGGGATAAGAAATTCATCCACTATCGACAAACGCGAGATGAATATTTTTTTCAATGAAAGACGTTTTTGGAGAAATGTTTTAGAGAGACTTATCGACATTGCCTTGTTTCTATCGGAAAGGAATCTTGCTTTTAGAGGATCTGAAGAAGTCTTAGGATCTCCTCACAATGGAAATTTTCTGGGTATATTTGAGCTTTTGGCAAGAAGAGATCCGATCCTAAAAGAGCTTCAAGACAGAATCAAGAATAAAAACACTAAAGATTACTATTTGAGTCCTACCATACAAAATGAACTAATTGAATTGCTAGCGACAGAAGTTGAAAAAGAAAATTTACAGTAATTGAAATTGGCAAAATATTTTTCTATAATTTTGGACTGCACTCCAGATATGTCACATCATGAACAAATGTCTGTCATTCTCCGTTATGTACTATGTAATGAAGAAGCTGCTGTTGTTAAAGAAACATTTTTTGGCTACTTGAGAATAAGTGACAGTACTGGGAAAGGCTTGTTGGACGCTTTCTTAGAAAAAGCGACCGAACTGCAACTCGAATTGTCTGATTGTCGAGGTCAGTCATATGATAATGGTGCTAACATGAAAGGAAAACATTCTGGGGTCCAAGCAAGAATGCTAGACATCAATCCCAAAGCTGTTTACGTGCCCTGTGCAAACCATACCCTTAACTTAGTTGTTGTTGACAGTGCTAATTCATCGACGGAAGCATTGACATTTTTTGGAGTACTTACAAGGTTGTATGTGCTGTTTTCTTCCTCTGCTCAGCGTTGGAAAATTTTGAAAAAACATGTGGAGCTGTCCATAAAGTCACAATCTGATACTCGTTGGGAAAGCAGAATTAAATGCATCAAACCTCTTCGATACAATTTAAAAGAGGTGTTGCTGGCACTGAAAGACTTGGAAGCCATTTCCATAGAAAGAAAAGATGGAAGAGCTGCCTCAGAAACAAAATCGTTGATAGCTCATTTATCAAAATGGAGTTTTCTTTTGTCGGTGTTTATTTGGTATGATATCCTATTTCAAGTCAATAAAGCAAGCAAGATTCTTCAATCGTATGGAGTCTCCCTTCATACAATGGAAACGGAAATCCAGGCAACTGAAAAGTTTTTGCAAAACTATCGCACAACGGGTTATGACAGTGCCGCAACATCTGCTGTTGAAATAGCACAGGAATTGGATATTGATCCTTCTTTTTCTCCGTCAAGAAGTGGAAAGAAAAGAAGATTGTTTGATTACCAAGGTGAAGAGGAACAACGAGCTACTCCTGAACTGAAATTTAAAAGCAACTTTTTCTATCCATTAGTAGACCAGGCTATTATGTCAATAAAGGAGCGCTTTAATTTGTTACGTGAGGTTTCTTCCGCCTTTTCGTTTTTGTACACACGAGACAAACTTTTGCTTGTGCAACAAGAAAATGCTCTTCTTACTTGCTGTAAAGAGTTCCAAAAAAAGTTCGGTGACATTGATTCTGATGAAATTAGCGCTGAGCTACAGCGGTTTGTTTTAATTTTACAAAAAAAACGCAATCTCAATACGGCTCAAGACTTTCTGAACTATCTTCTAAAGACTCATTTATTTGAATTGTATCCGAATGTGTACATCGCACTTCAAATCTTACTAACTTGCCCCGTGACTGTTGCCAGCGCTGAAAGAAGCTTCAGCAAATTGAAACTGATCAAAACTTTTAATAGAACGTCTATGACAGACAGTAGACTATCTTCATTAGCCATGTTGTCAATCGAAAATGACTACGCCCGATCTCTTGATTATGACAATGTCATAACAGCATTTGCGAACAAAAAGGTTCGCTCCAGACTATTTAAATGATACTGTGTTTTTATAACTTTTTCATGTTTTTCAGTGTCATTACTTTCGTTTCGCAGTGTCTGCATAAATGTCCTACTGAACTCTGGCATCGGTGCCGAATTTTTTATGACTTGCACCTTCGGTATCGGCATGCTTTATTCTGACATTAGCCTGTTTACTTATGTACAAATTGTGGTGTATTTTCTTAATGCAGCTTTTCAATTTTACACCTCTAAAGTGATATGACCTGTGCGCAGGGGCTCTTGCGCTTACTTTGGGGGGGCCCGAAGTTTGAGTGCTACGGGACTGGTTACACGTATCTTCGAGTTTGCAGTGACCATTTTTTAGAAGGTGCATAAAGCTCAACTGGTATAGCTTGCTACTGTACACTGCAATACTAGTAAACCAGTGGGCTGCCTTGTAGAAAATAAGTTCCTTTGAGCAAGAGCGTGATGACTGAACCCCAATTGCTGGGAACTATTGCAGTCACAAAGAAGGAAGCACAACAGCAATATTTTATTGCATCAATTCTCGCAGTTGTGACAGGCAATCAAAATCACGTCCGTCCTCCACGAAGTCCAGGGATGAAAGAGGTTGTTGCAGATAAGTAGAAAATATCCGACCGTATGGTCGGCAACAAAATACTGCACACGTCACCAAACACTAGATCGCTGCACACGTCTATGCAAACCAGGTCACCGCGCACCTCACATGAACAAAAACAATAGACAACAAAAGGCGGTGGGAAAGGCAAGCCGATCAACGAGCTACCATGAGAAGAAAAATAAATAAACATTATTTAGCACTAATAAAAAAAGAAAAATAAATGTGTGTGCTTTTAGACACATGCAATAATAATAAACAAATACGCGGTGCAATATCAATCGCAATCAACTCTAACCACGCTGCAACGGGTGCATTAAAAATAATCTGTAAAACTACATGTTGCTGTACTTAACAAGTCTATGTGGGGGACCTTGCGCTAATAAGCCAGCGCGGACAATTACTCCAGTCGCCAACTACTGGGACTGTTATTTAAACTGATTATCATAAGTACATAATAGATATGAATCCACGGCTAGATTGCCGGAAAGCCACAAAGGTCAATCATCATAAGTAACATAATATACAGGGTGGGCCAAAAGTAGGTATACAGTTATTAAAGTATTTTTTATATGCTTTGAAGTTACATGCAGTGTACTTTATGTTACTTGTTAAGTAGCACAAACATTGTTCATTTTTTAGATAATAATTCTAACTTGAATTTACATTAGTTTTCTAGTTGGTTGGAAGGTAGTACAGTTTTGTAAATCTTGATTATTTTAGGTTTAATGGCAAATAATTTAAATGAAGAGCAAAGAAAATGGGTGTCAGAGTGTTTTGGACAGGTGTGAAGAATGTTGCAATGTTGGCGGAGGAGATTTTGAGCACTTAAGAGATCAAATAGTTTTGTCTAAGGTATAACTAGCATTCTTGAAGTTTAAAAGTGCCTAAATGAGAACTACAAACTTACTTTTTAAACCTAAACCCTACTTTTAGTAACTGTATACCTACTTTTGGCCCACCCTGTATATCAGTCCACGGCTACATTGCCAGAAAGCCATTCAGGCTGAAATTCCTGGTGCGAGGTTAAATCGCCAGGCGTGCAAACTATAGGAGCACGATATTCTTTAAGCGGAGAAGGCCAAGCGACTACAAACCTAACGGTAGACACTTTGTCAATTGATATTACTTCGACAGTAAAATCGTTGGATAAAGCAGCAACGGTACACAGGCTAGGCGTCAAACTGGGGACGCACGAAGTTGCGAAATAGCAAACACAGCTCGTACAACAAACAAATACAATCACACACATCCTGGAGCAAGGTGCTGAGCCGCCGAAAGCAAACTAACAAAAAAAAAACAAAAAGATGTTTGGCATGGCAGCTTGATGAAGCGCGAGGCGCAACACGCTACAGCCTGAATGGCTGAACTGTCTTTTAACCAGTAGACTAACAGCTATTTGCGATCTGCTGATGTTGTAAACTTGTTGTATGGGTCAAATCCAAGATTCTGATCAATTGTTTTTCACCATCCTTTCTTTGCTTTAATCATCATCTAAATTTAATATTCAAAATATAAGCTTTGTTAAGCAGTAAATTTGTTGCAAGCCATCAACCTGCAGTTAGAGAACAATTAAGCATCTAGCTGCCTTTAATTAAGCATCAATCATTGCTGCCTTTCTTATACGGGTAATAAGAAAGGCTAGGTCTGAAGTCTATTTCTCAGCAGAATAAGTAAATCCTCAATGACCTATGCCCTTAAGGGATGCTCCAACTTATAGCTATGCCCCAACAAACTCAAGTGATAGTCTCAGCACGTCAAAGTGTTTATGACAAGGTGTTCAGAAACCAGTGTTACTTTTAAACTTACCGCTCAACTGTGCCTACCGATCAAAATTTATCCACGACTCATTGCGTAATATATTTCTAGCTAGTTCCACGTAACTTTTTGTTTCAGATTTTGTGAACAAATTATTAATGCTGCTGGTGTTAAGAAATTACAATACCTTTTTGATCTGCCGCACAAGTTGTATGCTTTTGGATCCTGTGCTTTGTACGACATTAACAAGCAGAAGATAATTGAGTACTGGTTCCACTGTCTGAAAGCAACTAAATCAAAATATGCAACCTATTCTTCAAACTGCATAATATTTTTTTATTTAAATGAATGCAATACCTAAAGACCGGTTTTTAAAATGCAAGACAAAGATGCACTCTCGATTATGAAATTTATTGTTTGTTTGTTAGTAGCTAGGTAGTAGTGCTACCGGCGCGATGGTGCAATGGTTAGAGCGTCCACATTGTAGTCGGTAGACCTGAGGTTCATTCCTTAGTCGAGTCATACCAAAAGACTTTAAAAAATGGAATTCACAGCTTCTCTGCTTGGCGCTCAGCATAAAAAGGGGTAGTGTGGAGAACAAGCCGGCAAGCTTGCTTGTTGTGTCCTTGGGCAAGGCACTTAACGGGATGCCTCCAACTTTATGTGGCAGACAGGTGACTCTCCCGTACTTCACCGGATTATAATTGCGAAGTTGCTCACCCAGCATGTCAGACAACTCTTGGGTACCCACCAGTGGCAATCCGCCTTGTTGGTGGTGGGGCTACCAGTCACTCAAGACTGGTTCGAAATGGGCTGCCATCTTTCCCCTAGCCTAATATCAATTAGGCTGACGGCATGAACCTGAACTACCATACCGTTCATGCCGTACCTCCATCCCAAGGAAGAGGAGGGGTAAACACAAACAAACAAGGTAGTAGTGCTAGTAGCTAGATAGCAATTTTCAGAATTTTTATCACTGAGTGTTTTTTTTGCACTCGTGTGATGAGACCCAATAAAGTCAAAACTGGCTGCGAGTTATTGACGTGATGTAATAGATCGCTGTATGGTACCATTAAATGTTGGTGATCATTTCTGAGTAAAGTTTTCTCTTTTACCGTATTGCTTTTTTAACGACAGGTATCAACTGGTCCCCACAAAGACAGCCAATACCCTGTATTTTATATTTTTTTACAAACATTTTTGCAACAGAGCAAATTTACTATGGTTGTGTGTTACTTAAGAATATTTTTTACTATTATATTTGCAATCTGAAAGTTATAATTTAGATGTATAAGTAGTTAGTTTGTGGAGGGAATCTATTTTTTAATAGTGCCTAGTAAATCAATAGCTATATACAATCGTTTGGCTTTACCTACCTTTAATTGCGACTAAATCTCCATTTTTGAGGACAGCTGTGTGGAATGAGATTCAATTAATCTTTCCTCTTGTTTGTTTTATGAAGTTTTCGTAAAGAAATTTAGAATGCAGCATTACTTGGATCTAAAACCAATTGGAAGAAATTCTATGCACTGGTAAGTAGCCTATTGTGAAAAAATTAAATGACATATTTGTACCCCACAAGGGCAACTGCACTTTGTAAGTTTGATGTTATAGATCATTGTTGTTACCTTGTAACATGTTGTCTTTTTAAAGAAGTACTTGATTCTACAAGTAGTTTTTGTTTTTTTGCTTGTTTATGACGCTTATACAGCAGTTACGCTGATCCAGCGGTCATTTTCGTATCCGCGTAACAGATTAATTATGAACTTTTTATGTGACATGCTGCGCTACTAAATAGTTAACTTTTGAAGACTGCAGATTTTTAAAAAGCATTGCCGTTTGTGCAATGTAAATATTGATACAAAGCAAAGCTGATAGGTATAACTTTGCAGGGTCTACAGGAACCATGGTGCTATCATGATTCTATGACTTTCAAAAATAAATGCATTCAATCACTGACTTTATTTGATCCTAGATGATTAATCATACTGCTGTGGCGGAGCGGATTGCTTTGCCCAAGACCACAGAAAGAGAAAAAAGGACTGTTTTGTTTTTTGTTTTTATGGACTAACTTTTTTTTATTTATTATCAAAATTGTGTATAAAAAATCTAAATCTTCATTACCACATTCGCATACATTTTATGCTTTTTTTGCTGCTGCACGTAGAGATGCAAAGATTGTCAATTTAAATAGAAAAGCTTTGTATTCGTATGGTTTATTAAAAACTTGTGTCATGGAACGGTGAATGGGTTTGTTTTTCTTAATGAGCATATCATGGCTTCGGCTCGATCATACTCGACCAGTAGGCCTACTTTTGCTAGTTGAAATTCAGTTATGTTGAGCTAAATTCTCGCTGCGTAGTGATTGATTACTCGACCTTGAAAGAGCTTAGGTGTGGTCAACATTTTTTGTTTCGTGTTGTCTACGTCAACGCTATACTTGGAACTCGATTTTCTTCTATCTTTCCTTCTTAAATTGTTCTTGTCATACCAATTTAATTTTGCTCGGAATGTCACTGAGGTAGACCTACGGATTAAGCTCAGACCGGTTTCAATGCAAAGAGCAAAGACGTAAAGCTCACAATGATAAGATTTACGTTGATTTTAAACATAGGCCTTCTACTCTCAACAATCTTGGTCGTGGTGTGATCTCTGAATTTAATTTGAAGGACTGATAATCTTACTGTTCTAATGGCTTTATGTTAAAATTTTTTAGTTCAATTATGTTTTTACCATTTATCCTTTTTCTTTTCTGCAATTGTGGTTTGTATTTATGAGGTGGACGATAACTTCATATTTAGTTATATCAGATACAATGTTTTTTGTGAGATTTAGAGCATATAAACTGCAGAATTTGATCGCTAACTGTTTCAATACCGAAAAGATAGCAAAATGCCACAGGTAACGTGTAGAAACTCCGCCTTGAATTACTGGTATAAATTTACAGGTAGTCTGAGAAATTAGGTTCTCAGACTCGTTACGGAAAAATTTGGTTGGGGAGGTCATGCACTTTTCCTACACCTCTTATCTGAATATACGTACTATCAATGTAAAAGAAATAAAAGCATGCCCGTTTTCATAAATTTCCAAAATAGGCAAAGAACTCACTTTCGCAAGGTTATTCTGTAAAAAAAAATCTTCAACTTGAAATCTTCAACTTTAATATAATTTTTAAAGAAGCCCTCAACTTTGTTTTGAGATATAAATACCTTCAGCCCCCAGAATTATCAAAAATGCGCAATATACGTAGAAAAGAAAGATCTTTATTTTTGTTTGGAGCTGAAAATAACGAAGCAGTCAATCACAAATAGTACAATATCTTGCATAAAAAGGTTTTCAACTTTGTTGTTGTAAAACAAAAATTCTTTCAGCCTCCTACCTCGCAGAATTTTGAAAATATGTGTAAAAAGTGGTCTTTATGCTTATTTGAAGCTGATTATGGCCAAAATAGTCACGCAGAAAAACTTAATTTCCAAAAAAGTCCTTAACCTTGTTTTGAGACAAAAGTAACTTTCTTCTCCCCCCTCAATACACAATAAGTGTTACACCCATAGAATTGGCCAGTTTTTGGGGGGGTTGCGAGGTTGATCCTGATTCACGATTTAATTTTTGAGAGAACTAAAGAACCAATTTGTTCCACTATGGGGCAAATCAATGTCGTTTTAGTAAAAAGCACTTTAAAATTTAACTGAAAACGTACTTTTGGAGGGACATTAAATTATATCTTATTGTTGCGCAACGGCAGGCATCCAGCTGTAATCCGGGTTAAAATGAGTGCACTCTGCGTGACGACTAGTCACTTCTACGATGGTAGCCACTAAACGTTGAAGGCGTTCCGCATATAAAGCCAAGTGTTGTTGGCGACTGTCTACTTGTGGTTTGTAGTTGAAGTTGTTGAGGTTGCTACACAATTTCCCTCCTCAAGCATGCTCAGCTAGCGGAAATGTACGGAGGAGGTTGCTGAGGTCGCAACATGTCTTCCCCGCGAACATTGAGAGAGAGTGAGGCTTGCCGACCGAAGTAAGTAAGATTCACGTCAAGACTTTCAATCCGACTGTAATCCGGATTACAAATAATTTCACACCGTGAACTAGTCACTTCAATCATGATAGCTACTGAACGTAGATGGCTTTCCGTATATAAAGCCAAGTGATGTAGACGACTTTCTACTTGTGGTTTCTAGATAAGTTGCTGAGGTTGCAACCCTATTTTCAAAGGTGCCAAAATATTTTTTAAAAAGAAGTTAAGTTGCAGCTACCTCAACTGCTCTGGTTTGTTTTCACAATTCCCAGTTTGTTAATATTGCCTGGACCCTTCTCAACGTAACTGCTTAAGTGTGGTGCAAATTTATTATTAAATAATTGCTTATCTTACTGTCCAAGGTTAGATTACACTGGCGCGATAGCGTAGTGGTTAGAGCGTCAGCTTCGCAGTCGGTGAACATGAGGTTTATTTTCTCAAGTTGAGTCATATCAAAAGACTCCCCAGATGGAATTCACAGCTTCCCTGCTTGGCGCTCAGCACATAGGGATAGTGTGGAGAAAAAGCCGGCAAGCTTGCTTGCTGTGTCCTTGGGCAAGGCACTTAACGGGATGCCTCCATCTTCATGTAGCAGACAGGTGGCAGGGCAAGCAGTCTGCTCGTTGTGGTCAGGCACGCCGAGAGGGGGGGTCAGGTGGGGTCACTTCCCAGGGGCCCGGAGACACAGGGGGCCCAGCCGGCCTGACTATGTCAATTTTTTCACAATTTTACTGAGTGTACGTCGATATGAGATGATAGTTGATAGTAGCCAATTCCAACGAAACTTAAAACTTCAGTCAACTGCTGAGGCTCGTTAGATCTCATATTAGCCAACAGAATGTAAATGGGCGTATAACTATTTTTTAGACATTACTTTAAATCTGAGTGTGAGTGTGATGTGTGTCGACTGTCGATGTGTGCCATCATAGAATGAAGATGAAGGGGTTCTCTGAGCTCGGGTGAAACTTATGCGCGCGCACGCGCACGTTGCTCCATCGAATCACAAGCCAGAATTCGCTCAATCAATTGACCTCTTCGTTTCCTAACTTGATGCTGCGCTGAACAAAAGAACGCCAGCAAATGTCGCTTCTGTAGTCAGTGATGTAGTCTAATATTATGTGTGCATGCAGAGTTATTTTTTACGCGCGATCGAGCTCCGGGGACTGTGATTAAGTGTTTTTCTTACCGGGCACGTGCAGAATAGCGATCTCGGGAATTGGCAAGGCAATTAGAAAGCTGTGACCCTACCTGGAAGCAGGAATAGACAACAGCACAAGCCACACGGGAGCCGGAAGCAACGCACAGCAGTTGCAACAACATTTAACGTGGCAAGTGCAACGGGGTACTTTATTTTTCTTTTTCTCTTGACAGTGGCATAACGAATAAATTGTCATAGTTAAGCGGACTGTGGACTAAATAGCAACTATTGCATTCTTTTACAAACTGCAAAATTTTCGCCATGTATCGTCATAAATCCGGCGCTTTAAAGCGCAAAGAAAGAGCTGAAAAAGAATCTTAGACACTCGCTCAGCAAAGATCACTGCTCAGCCATGGTTTCACATCACAGCCTCCCAATGGCCGGTCTTGTGCTGCTGACCAAAAACCGACCAAAGACCAGAATTCTGTTCAAAATACATCTGACTGTGACAACTTTGCGATTGATAATTTTACCTTTACCGCACCTACTGAGTCTGATACAGGGGCTATAGCTGTACTGGACTTGCCGCTCGCAGTTGATATCTTTCGGGAGTCGCCTACCATTACCGATAGTGTCGCTGTCGAAGATAACAACATCGATCATTTAGCAGACTTTCTCACCACTGAGCAAGCAAAAGTGGCTGTGCGTAGAGGTTCAGACAAACATCCATATCAATTTCCATGCGATCATTCTGGTCACTCATTCCCACTTTCAGTGCTTCGTGCCAAACTTCAAAATGGCGAAACTACACCTCGAGATTGGTTAGTGTGGAGCAAGATCAAGCAGTTGCTATACTGCTTTCCTTGCCGTCTGTTCAGAAAACTTCCACAAGCTAGTCGATCAAAACTGGCGTCTGCACATGGTCATAGCGTGAACGACAGGTGGAAGAAACTGCACGATAAAATTCCTAAACATAAGAGCAGCAGCAGCCACAAGCAATGCTATATGCAATGGCGGCAGCTACAGAGGTCATTGACTGAGGGCTCAACTATTGAAGCGCTCATGCTGGAGAACATCAAAAGTAACATGGACAAATGGAAACAAATATTGCATCGAATACTGGATCTGACATTGTTCACATGTCAGTCGGGCACTTGTCCTAGATCCGTTCTTAGGCAAAAGAGGGTTAGCGTTGCGTGGAAAAAGGCAACTTTTTGGTGATCCTAAGAACGGCAATTTTCTTGGCGTTTTGGAATTGATTGGCCGTTACGATCCAGTTATTGGCAACCATCTAGCAAAAGTAAAAAAGTCACAGACAGCACACAAACGCTTGCAGGTTCACTATTTGTCCGCTGACAGTCATAACAAAGTTATTCAGTGCTGTGCGCAAAAAGTACTCGATGCTATACTGCATGAAGTTGAATCAGCGAAATACTATTTAATTATTGTGGACGCAACACCAGATTCCGCTCATGTTGAACAGACCGTTTTCATTTTGCGGTATATACATCTAAACGCTGACCTGGACACCTTCGAACTACATAAGAGATTTCTCGCATTTGTGGACTGCAACAAGAAGACAGGAAAAGATATAGCACAGCTAATCATTGACACGTTGATAAAACATAGCATACCGCTTACGAACAGCCGAGGCCAAGGTTATGACAATGGAAGCAATATGAGTGGTTTATACAAAGGCGCTCAAACAATTATAATGAAGAACAATCCTTTGGCAATGTTCTCACCTTGTGGCTGTCATAGTTTGAACCTGTGTGGCGTACATTCAACTGAGTGCTGTGCACAAGTGATAACATTCTTCGGAGTAGTCCAGAAATTGTACAACCTCTTCAGCAGCAGTCCGCAGAGATGGAAAATTTTGACTAGTAGTGTCGGATGCTCTCTTCATAATCCGTCAGAAACACGCTGGTTAGCTCGTGTCGATAGTGTTAAACCTTTTGCAGCGCATTTGCCAGGCATAATGACGGCACTTTCTCAACTACAGGAACTGAATTTGACACCAGAGACTCGCTCTAATGTAGTCGGCATGATTTTATACCTATCTTCATTCGAATCAATTCTGATGGCATCGCTGTGGTTGAAAATTTTAACAGCTATCAATTTTAGAAATTTGCTGCTGCAGGCAAGAGAAGCAACTCTTGATGTCGAAGTTGCAAATATTCATGACCTCATTGGCGACCTAAAACTGCTTCGATCCAAGTGGGATGAGATATTGTCTGAGAGCAAACTTGTTGCTGAGAGCTGCGGAATGGAACAGTCCCTGTGTTTGGCAGAGACAAAACGCAAACGAAGACGACAATTTCCAGACAGAACAGTTCTCGACGACAATGATGATCAGCAGGATCCACACGAACAATTCAAGCGTTCAGTTTTCTAGGTTGTGATCGACTGCGTCTTTGCGAATTTAACAACACGATACGAAGCGGCAAAGAATTTGAACAAATTGTTCGGAGTTCTGTGGAAATATCGTGATATGAATACCAAAGACGTCCTCATCGCAGCCAAGAATTTGGCAGATAAATATGCTGATGATATTAACACCAATCTTTTGAATGAGCTGGAGCATCTGAAAACAATAAATGTTGCAAACCTCGGTCAGAAAACTCTGTCGCCATTTGACCTGCTAAACCGTTTACACACTTTGAAAATCGATACACTGTTTCCAAACGTTGTCATTATGCTACGTATCTTCTGCACATTTCCGGTTACTGTTGCTCAAGCAGAAAGATCTTTCAGCACATTGGCTCGAGTTAAAAATGTTTTGAGATCGACAATGTGTCAAGAACGCCAAACCAGTCTTGGAATGCTGAGAGTGGAAGGTTGACTTGTAAGAACGATTGATTACAACAGTATAATTGAACTGTTTGCAAGCAGAAAAGCCCGAAAAGTTTTGTTGTAGTTTTCTATGCATGTCGTTGTTCCACAAAATTACATTTTTATTGAGGACTTGCGTAGTTTTATCAGAGATAGTGCATTGACAGCGGCAAAGTAAAATGAATTTAGTTTAAAACTTTTTGTATTACCTTTTTGTATGACTATGCCCAAAGTTGACTGTATTTGACAAGGGGCCCGCAATGGTGTCCTGCCCTGGGGCCCTCGTTGGCTCTCGGCGACCCTGGTTGTGGTGGCCAGTCTGACGAAAGACATGCAAACCTAGCATAAGCTCATACGCATAAATAAGGTAGCCTACCGTACTAAACATAGCCTAGAATTCTTTTCATTTTTTGAACATTTACTTACATTTAGTATCCTATTATTTAGCTGCCTCGTCAATCTTTGCGATATTCTAAAAAAAATTGCAACTTTAACCGATAAAATGTTAAGAAAATGAAGCCATAGCGAAAGCCTCCAATCAATTTTTATGCAAACAATGCGCTTTTGGTCCTCCAACAAAACTTTAAACGGCGCAGCAAGTGGTGATGACGCCACGTGAAATTTATTTATGTATTGAGGGAGCTGAACATCTTAACTTTTATTATTTGTTCAACATTTTTTGACCAAATTACAGTTTATTTGACACTGTAAAACATCTTATTCATGCATAAGGTAATACTGATTAAGCCTGATTAAAAACAATCCTGACGTTCTTCAGTTATTCATGCGTAACGATTTCGCGGGAAAATGAGTTTGATCAATCTAGTTTTCTATAGGTACCGGCACTGGTACTAGCAGGGATTCCAATGTGGATGAAGTTAGCTCACGTGGGAAAATTTGACCCAGAAATTTATGAAGGAGGTAATTTTGAACCTGCTAAAGAAAATAATCAAATGAAGAAATAAGAAAATACAAAGACACAGTTTAAATGAAAAGATTTGAGCTAGTTCTATTGAAATAAAGGAGTTCTAGAAAAAGAAAGGCTTTTTTTGCTGTCAATTGCATTTTACCCGTGGTAACTATTTTGCCTTTCAGACGTTTGTGATTAGTACTTAGTGATGAATCAAACGTGTGTCTTTCGATCGTTTCCGTCTTGACCAACGTGATGGTGTAGAGGTTAGAGCGTCTGCTTTGCAGTCTGTAGACCTGGGGTTCATTCCACTTGTTAAGTCATACCAAAAGGCTTTAAAAAAAAGTAGCCACAGCTTTCCTGCTTGGCACTCGGCATTTAGGGGAGGTTGTGGAGAACAAGCCGGCAAGTTTGCTTGTTGTGTGCTTGGGCAAGGCACTTAATGGGATGCCTACACCTTTATCTGTTTATGTGGAAGAGAGGTGGCCCATAAATCACGGAAATGGCAACTCCCAAGCAAATGCGGACGTCCCATCCAAAATCTAGCAATACAATTTGCTTTCTCATGAATGGAGGATAGACATTGACACTGTAATACAATTTCAAATATGAAAAATAAAACAACAAAAAACAATGAAAATAAAATTGTATATGGTGTACACTCCCCTGTGCATTCACATACCAGGCCTTCTCTTCCAGTGTACACTGCTTTTGTCTAAGTGCCCTGCCAGCAAGTATTCAAACCCATAACCATCACATTTCCATGCAGCTAGCCCATTTACTGCACCAGAGCATCACTACCAAAATTGTAGTAAATATGCCTGCCTAAATATTGAACACATTGGTAATGATGGCTAATAACTTCCAAAGGTAAAATACCATCAGCAACAAAATAGCCTTTTCCTAAAGTTGTGGGCAATTAAATGTCAAGACTTAGGTAAAGCCAAGTGGAAACCTATTAAAGAGTGCATAGGATAAGCTAGTTGAAAACCTCACCTCACGATTCTTGTCATCTATTGAGTGCAGAAACTTTTAATTCAGGTACCAGCATTTGTTAAATATGCATACCTTGTAGTGTGCATGAGTTCTTGTTGATTTTTTTTATTAAAGTTTATTTCATTGTTAATTTCAACATTTAGGTTACTCCATACTGTTTGGCTGTTGTGCCAAATTATTTTTATTTTTGACGACAGTGTTTTTATTATTTTTGAGTTGTGGAAGCTATGCAATTTAATTAGCCTTTGTACCTCGTATTTTCAGTGCCATGCAAGCTTTTTAGTGAAGAGAACAAAATAGTATTTTTCCAAATGTTTTTTTGAGAAAAATAGTGTAAGGAAAGTGGGAAGAAATTCAATTTTGAAGTGAAGAATTAACTTCCTTATATTGGGGAGATAGTAAAATTATTTGTGGAAGTACTGGGCACTAGTACTATTTCAAAGTCACATAATTTTGGAAAGGAAGAAACTTTCAGTTCATAGAATGATGCTACACACCAGTAGCTACATTACACTCTTCTTTTTTCTGGACATTTATTAACATATTTACCATAGGCTTTGTTCTTAAGCTTATTGTTTTCGGTTTACTTCAACTGATCAAGTCATTATCAAAGTATTTGAAATATTTTTAGGTAATTTTACTCAGAGTATAGCACAAAACTATAAAATATTAACGTTTTTTGGCTTTACTGCTATAGGTTACTTCAGCATGACGGATTGTGTGTTGAAGTTCATAGTCACAGTCAACATAGTCATTTTAACCCAATGCAATAGATTGTGAGAAAATATGACAATTGCATTGTAATATTGCTGGCAAATTGGAATGATTATTAGCATACCACCAGGGCATGTTAACATTTGAATCTCAACAACAATAGAAAAAGTGCTGCTAAGGGTCATATGCAACTCTGAATCATGTTCACAAACTGAAATTGATTTGGTCTCACTATTTATAGTTTTAAAGAAATGTTCATCTCAATATAATGCAAGTATTAATAAAGCTCTGTTACTTAAACAAAACTAGTCACTTCTTAAATAACACTGTAACAGCTATATGGTAATGGTTGTTCCTTTTAAATGGCAATATTTTATTGTTATAGTTCAGCCATATGAAGCTAGTGTTAGCCATATTTTTAGAGCTTGGATTGTGAGCACGCATTAATATTCTGTAGCTTAAATTGAACACCATCTGTTGTTTGGGCTGATGGGCAAGTGGAATAAGGCACTTGTTAAATAAGTTACCTGTCTACAAGGTTCTGAGGTTGATACTTGAGTTTATCTGATGAATACTAGCAGGGACAAAAAACCTATCATCATTCAAACTAAATTCTAATATTTTAATGCCATTGTCTTATTTTTTCTTATTTCATTGCATTTGGTTATAAATAGTATGTTGGTATGACTTCAAACTTTTCTGACTTGCAGAAGTAACCTAAAGCCTAAGCCTAAGTTAGTGTTTTAAATTTTCAGTTCTATGCCACTGTACAATAATTGAATTTTATACCTAGATGTTTTAGATGCTCCAACAAAAGGCTTCCTCATAAGCCAAAAAACAGTTTAACTTCGAACGTGTAGCCTATTGTAAATATGTAAATCAGTGGTCAAAACTGAACAAAATTTTTTTTTCAAAGTCAGTGTTGTAAGCTGTGGTGTAGTTTAGTTCAGGTAAACTCTAGCAAGCTAGAGTCCAAATTTTTGATAGAAATAGCTATCTATATATTGGCTAAAAACAAGATTTCATTGTAAAATATGAAGATTTCTGACAAGTATATTATTTATTTGTGCACTCATCATATATTTAGCCTCACCTCACAGCGATAGTTGCTGTAACACTAAGCATGGAACTACTGTCTGCATTTGTTGCAGAGTTAGCAAATTTCAAACTTTCATCTGCTGGAATTTCTGAATATTACTGTCACTGCAATTTTTACTTTTTAAAATTTGTCAAGTAGAAGAAATTGTCATCAATTAACTTTACCAAGGTTTCAAAAAGTCAGTCACTATGAAGTTTAAACACAGGACCTTTGATAACAGTCACTATAAAAATGGATCATGTACTCCAGCATTTGAAAAGCCATATAGTAATAGAGATGTGTGTAAGTGTGCGGAAGTGGGAGGATTGATTTTTTTGTCAAATATTTTTACCCTTTGGTTATTGAAAAATTTTTTGCTGCTTATGCTAGAACGTCTTTGTGTTTAGATCAGCTTCAAACTGCTGGCACTGTGCATTTCTAACCCAAATAAGGGAAAATTGCTGTAGCGTGCCTTGACCAAGTGCACAACAACATAGCCACTGTGAGATTTGAACTTACAATCATTGTTTTTGTAAACTGTGCTCCAGCCCACTCAAACATATTGCCGAAAAATTTACAATAAAGCTATAAACAAAAGTTGTTTGCTGCCTCTTCTAGTAAATTTGGCCTAAATTATGATAGATATTTTACTCTTTAATATTGTTTTAAGACCTCGCTTAATACAAATTGAAATATTTCCCTAAATACATTCATATAGCATTGGCTTAGCTGCTTAGTTTTAGTGTATGGTTTCCTCTGCTGCTCAGTATTTGTCTGGAGCTGCATAATCAAATATGTAATTGGTTTATTCTGTGTTCATATAATTTGCCAGTTTATATAAGTGGTTAGTGTAGTCACCTCACAGTACCCGTAGACATAGATCTGCTGGTCGCAACATACTCTGTAATATGAAAGTGGTCACACCAGAGATTTCATGGCATGGAAAGGAAGCAGTGTTCTCTATTGATTTTCAGTGTATCATCAAAGAACAACCTAAACGTCTTGCAACGGCTGGTTTGGATACAAATGTTCGAGTAAGTAGCATGCTTAGACTAAGCTCGTTGCTGGAGGCCAAGTGTATTGCTGACTGTTGTTTCCACCAAAAATAGTGGCAAGTTTAAAATAACAAGTTGGAGCTTGTGATTATTTAGTCTGAATCTCATACTGTCTCAACTGCAGTTTTAACTAAATAAATGAAATGGCTTATCCTGTAAAAACAGATTGACAACTGATTCTCCATCTGATTCGATTGTAACTCCAAGATATTTTAATCTTTCAATCTCAAGAACCTATTATTGGTTGTCATAGAATAACTTTGTTTTCTGAGCTGTGCTTTGGTATTTTATGCTCCTTTTCACCTGATATTATTTGGCGCATTGTCAATTTATTCGGGTTTATGCAAACCTCTCTTTCCACTGAACAACTAAGCTGCCATGACTTCTTATTATTTGTAATTCTGTTTTTGGATCAGTGATTTTTTTTGTCTTACATTTTATCTTTCAGTCGCGAGAAAATCTATTGTCAGGTATACAAGGACACTATTGTGTTTAGACTCGCTTTGTTTTGCTGATAGTGTGTTTACACAAAATTCGCTTTTGCTGACATTTTAATTATATGTTTGTTTTGTAAAAATTGACGTAATACTACAGTGATTTTTGCAGTGGCCGTCGTAGTGCACCGTACTCGTAAAGCAGTTATTTTTTAATTAGCTAATTGCAATGAATTGTTTCTTATTACGAGGTAATCTTCTATTGGCTGTATCTTCATATACTTAAGCCTGCAGGTTGAGTTTAAGTTTTAGTTATAAGATCAGTGCTAACTGTATTTGTCAATATAAAACTGTGTTGAATAAACAGCTACAGTATAAAGAATTGGCTTTGATATATTTTATGATGATGACTTTTCCCGCCAAACTGTTCAGCGCAAGAGCTATGAGTCGTTTTGTAATACTCTTTGCTGACCTCAGTATGTGGTTGTTTTGTCTGTATAATGTTCCAATTGCTACTGTAAGCAACACATAATTATTTTTTTTATGAAGAAAGGTGCCGATATCTTACTGGTAGTGTTTGTTTTTTTATTAAGACATAGTTCAGTATACTTTTTTGTTAAGTAATTTGTTCATAAATGCTTGTATGTCAAATCTGCTTTGCAGGTGTGGCAATTGAAAGACAATGAAATTAAATTTTTATCAAACTTGAGTCGTCATGAGAAAGCAGTCAATGTTGTTCGCTTTGCAAAGAAAAGTTTGTTGCTTGCATCTGGTGGTGATGGTAAGAACGCTTGAATATATACTTTCAAAAATATGTTTTTAATAAGAATATCTAACCTAGCAAGTATTAACTTTGTGTCAAAAAAATAAATAAATAGAATGGATACAACTATGGCTACTCAACTGGCAGTCCATGATCCAAATCTAATCTTTCTGAGGGTTGAAGCTGGACTTCAGTCTCCAAGATGATACATCCACGTGTAATATTCACTTTTTGCTAAATATTTGAGTGAAAAGAGAATTATGCTAAAACACAAGCTGATGCAGTTGCTACTCATTTTCATCATCTTTTTATTGGGTGTGTGAGTGGTACTCGCATGCCCCTTGGTGTGCAAGTGCACAACCTGATGAAACATTTTGGGGACCAAATTTTTGATATTCTGAGAAAATACTTGATTAAACTTACAATCTACGTTTTTTTGGTAAGTTTCCCATCTTGTGTTGCTTGATATGACTTTGGCTGTGAATTGTGAACAAATTCATATAAATGAATTGAGTAATTTTAGCCTTATACGGCAGGGTGGTTCTATTAGTGTTGGATAATCAGCAATGTAAAATCTGATTTTTTAACTTGTAGGCCAATAGGAATGATGTGCAAAATGATGAATAAAACAATTGATGCAAATATTTGAAATTAAAACCACAGCAAAAAATTCTGAATGATTAACTAACTTTATTGCGAAGGTTTTCGGGGATTTCTGTGTTCTCTGATATTGTTGCTTGTATGTCAATGATAATGTTAGTGATAATAAGTTAGGAGACAATTCTTCAGTGTTTTGTTTACTCTTTGCTTCTATAGTCAAAGTTAAATTGTTTTATAACAGTAAGTGCACCGTACTCTCACATAAGCATGTGTTTCTAAACGTTAAGAGCATTATTAATGCACTATTTTTCAGTTTGAGAAATCTACCTCACTAATAGATTGTTGCACCACGCTATTAGGTGATAACAATTTTGAAAAAGAAAATCGAGTTTGTACTTACGAGAACATCTAAAGAAAACAATTTGTCAGCTGCATGCAATTAAACCAGAAGACGTAAAAAAGTTTTCCATTTTGCTTGAAAGTAGCTTATGCCAGGATTGAGTCCAAAAAATTTAAGTGAGCAATAACTTTTTTTCACATCCTGGCTACATGTAGGTTATGTATAAGCTCGGTTGCCATACACATGCTCCATTACAATCAAACTTTGGCATTCTTTTTGCCCAGTTATAGTTAGATCCAAGTTTCGTTGATCACGTTTGCAATGAAATAGTCTGGTAAATGACTTATTCACTTGGTTTTGAGTGACAAAGTCACCATGGTCTTGGAATTGCCATTTTTATCCTAAAAGCAGGATTTTGGGAGCTTGCAAGAAACCAATGCAATTCCCACTAAAGTAACATTGCAATAGACCAGTGGTTCTCAAGCTTTTTCGAGTCACGACCTACTTTTCAAATCATGAAATTTCAACACTCACATAATTTTACATGTACTTTGAAGTACTTGGAAAAAAGTGCAGTGAAAACTAAACAGGTAGTATTCAAAATGTGAATTTTTTAGGCGGGAGGAGCATGTGGAGATTTTTCAAGTTGACTTTTCCACAATTGTTAACACAGGTCTTCCTTAGCTCAAACAAACAGTGAAATATTTGAGACAAAGCATACATTAATTTAAATTTCAAAGGACTTTTGCAACCCACTGAAATGCCTTGGATCTACCAGTGGGTTGCGATCCATAGTTTGGAAACCGCTGCAGTTGATCAGCAACTAATTTAATTTTTCGTTTCATTTACATTATTCTTAGATGCTAGTTTTTTTGGTGTTTGCATCGGTTTACTCTTACAATTTTGTTTTGGACAAGGGTAGCAAACGCTTTTTTTTGTCTTCATTATTACTCCTTCATATTTTGTTGATTCTTTTTCTTGTACCATTCTTGTCATCACCTGATTTATTGTATTTTTGTTATGCTTTAATTTTTAGGCATTACGGAATCAAAAAATGATTTCTTTTGATACTATACACACATATTTCAATGTTAACTTTAATTTCATCAATCTTGAACTTTTTTGGTAAAATGTATGGACTCAAAGCAAATTATAAGGCCGCTTTTTGTTTTAATTTTCAAATTGTGTTTACATCCAATTGTGCTTTCTCGTACTTCTTTTTTTAGCACTGCTTGAAAAAAATGATTGTTAAAAAAAAACTTATCGAGTCTACTAGCTATAATTTACCAATAGTATTGTCATGCTGTTTGCGTTTGAATATTTCACCACATCTCTGTAATCATTGAGGCTGTCTAACTGGACCTATGTTAAAATTGTCGAGTAACCCTGGTCTACCAACTTTGATTTCTGTCTAAAATAACTGACTATTACAAATCACAATTGCATGAAATAGGAATTTTATTTTCACAACAGCTGTTTCACCTGAAGGCTCATCAGGCATGCATAGGTCTATTTCAAATAGAAGATCTATTTGAATACGGTCTCATGCATGTTTGAGGAGCCATTGGGTGAAACAGCTGTTTCGGAAATGAAGTTGTTGATTTTTTGGAACTGTGGCCTTTAGTAGTTAGTTGTTTGGCTCTGACGTTTGAGTCATCGAGCACCCTGCTACTACTACCAAGATCACTCTCTCTGTCTAAGTTATGTAGTTACTCTTCACCTTTTTATGTGAGACAGGTCAAAATATGGGTTTGAGGACTAGTTTTATGTTGACAGTGATCAAACGATTATGGGTTCTGAAAATGCCTCACTGTTGCGTTTACTTTATAATAGCTTTTTTAACTGATTTTAACAAATTTTAATTCATTGGAAGAATTGTTGTGCTTAGTGTGGAAATTTTAAATTATCCAGGTAGACCAGGAGAATCGGACTGTGGCAGATAAAAATGTCAGGCAAACAGTTATATGTAGCTTGTTGATATGATCATCACTAAACTCGTCTTTAATGGACAAACATATTCTTAAAATATGGTAGTGATGTGCAATGTCCTTCTGGTTTGTTATTGCATGGGCTGTAAAAGTTGGAATTGCTTTATATTTGAAAATTATGGGCAAAGATATGGAAATTGTAAACCTTGCACCTAATTGGCAAAGCAGCATACGGGCGTAAGGGGAATTAACAATTTATTAAAATGAATATGCCAGGAAACAATAATGAGTATACCACCCAACCAATTTAGACGAGACCATCCCTGGACGCATTTTGTCCTTTTGGACTTATCAGCAGGGCCCGTCCCGTCACAAGCAAAAGTAGCCCACTCATTAACGTTATCCTTAAGAAAAAAAAGGAAAAAAAATTTTTTTTGTCAACAACCAATTTGTCAACCTGCCCTATTAAGCAATGCAATACGTCGTCGGTTGAAGTCTCAGTGCTTCTGCATGTGCATAGTTGGATTTTTTTTTGGATAACATTAATGAGTGGGCTACTTTTGCTTGTGACGGGACGGGCCCTGCTGATGAGTCCAAAAGGACAAAACACGTCCAGGGATGGTCTCGTCTAAATTGGTTGGGTGGTATACTCATTATTGTTTCCTGGCATATTCATTTTAATAAATTGTTAATGCCCCTTACGCCCGTATGCTGCTTTGCCAATTAGGTGCAAGGTTTACAATTGCTTTATACTTAAGTGTTTATTGGTGCTGTATGCTGTAGCGTCACCAATTTATACAACTGTTGTTATTGCTACCCAAGTACCAAACCTCTTCAGATTGGGACAAAACGGATGATGGGTAAATCTCATAATCTGGGGAGTGCCCTGCAGCCTGAACCAGAGTTTGTAAAGAGAAAGAGTTGCCAAAGGGAGCACCTTATAAAGAGACCGTAGCAGGATAAGACAGAGCGAGATAAAACGTGCCATATTCAAAAGTTGATTTGACCAGTAGGCCTCCGAAGGATTCTCAGTTTCGAAAAACAGCTTTTAAACAAAGGCTGTGTCCATTGCAACAAAATATAAATTGTGCTAGCGTGGTTTTGGTAGCGTATTCGTTAACACTGACCGCACGACAGTCTGATCTGCTTGTAACCGCGCCAAAATCTATGAGCAAAGGTATCAGTCTTAGCAAATCGACATTGAATCACTGTTGGATGACAATACTTGTAAATTGCCTAGATTTTAATAACGCTGACAGCGCGTCAATTGATTGTGGTCGTTACACGTAGTTTTTAAAGAACAAGCCACCATTGATTGTTTGCTGCAAACGATTTTGAATCACAGTCATATTTAGTTTTCTTTTCAACCTGCTATGTGGCAGTAAATTTCTGTTCAAACATGTGACTTTTTTACTAGTGGAAAAAATGTTTTGGCGAGCCAAAAATTTTGTTTCGATTCTGTGTATGCATGTACTTCCATGAGGCATAATCAGTATTTTGATGACAGATGGCACAATTGTGTTATGGAAATTAAACGACAAAGATGATGCTCCAAATATTTTTGACATTGGAGAAGGGGAAAATGTTGAAGTATGGAACGCATTTAAGATATTGCGGTAAATGAATATTTTATAACTACTACAAAGTACGAATGACATCTTGGTTTAGCCGGCTTCCATTCCATCCAGTTTTGATAGCTTCAATTTAATTCTAAACGTTTTGACGAGATTATTTTTGTTTGCGACTAAAGCACCTTAATTATAACCCTTAAAATAAGTACTTATTAAGTACAAAACTTATTAGTACAAAATTATTAAGTACAAAACTATTGTTTTTTTTTACTCTGCCCGTGAAGGAAACGCTTTCATCGATTTCCATTGGTGTAATTCTACGAAGGACGTAAATTTCTTATAAAAATTGAAAAGCCCTCTAAGGTTTATTTTTAAACATGGTCTCTGCCCTTCTGAATGTTCCAAACTAGACAGAATAATGAGAGCTAAGGTTTAGTTTGGAAAATAGTCTAGTGATGCGTAGTGACGTTAAATTATGAGCACATATTTCAAGCCCTACCTGCTGACTTCACTTAACGCATTTATTCGATTTAGTTCCGGTCATTTAGGGTAGGCTCATCGGTACAATTTACCTGAGACATTTTTCAACTCTCCTCAAGTTAGGCACCTCTGGTTCCCAAACTGCGGGTCGCCTGTGGTTCTAAAAAACTTGATCTCTAAAAACGAAGGAAAAAGAGGGGCTACAAAAAAAAGGTCATCTTGCCAAACTCTATCTTCAGAAAAGAAGTGTTGAACTTTGTTTTGAGACAAAAATGCCCTCAGCTGGTCAGAGTCGCGAATACTTGCAGACTTGGATTTTTGTTTGAATTCGGGTGGCCTAGACTAAAGTGTGAGGACCACAGTTTTACACAATAACGCCGAAGGATTCAAGCAGCGATTGTGGCAAACACAGTGAAACTGGTCTGTAAATTGTAGCGAAGGCAGTCGTGTTGCTTGCATAATAGATAAAAAAAAAAAGGTAGACACTTGATGCTGCTGATGGTGAAGGGTGGCCTACAGGAATGCTTTCATACCATCACGTGAAACTTCTTACATTTGAGTAAATTAATAAAAGACCGTCTGTGGGCATCCAATATTTTTTCGGGTTGTATGGCTGCTTCAATTTTACCTAACTTGTTGGACTTGTGCACAGGGTAGTGTGGAAGATCTATTGTAACATCTTACATTGTAAACGTTATTCTTTGTGTAGGGGCCACCTTGAAGATATCAATGACATCTGCTGGTCTTATGATGATCTGCATATAGTGAGTGGTTCTGTTGACCATACCGCCATATTGTGGGATATAGAAAAAGGACAAAAGATTGCAATTTTATCCGACTCCAAGCACTTTGTGAACGGAGTAGCGTGGGACCCATTGAATAGTTTTGTAGCCACAATGAGTTGTGACAGGTGAGAAACATAAATCGTAATTACTTCATTTATGCAAATAAGCTTATGCTCTGCTAGTTGTTAGTTAAATTGGGCCATTCGGACAGGTACAATGCTAAGGTTGCACTACCTCTGCACGTAAACGTGGACCAATCCCTTTCACTGCCGTATCCAAGGGGTAAACAAGTAAGGATGTCTGCTTTTTTTAGGCTGCTGTAGCGATTTTATGGTGATCGCCAATAAGGGGAAGCTGTGAAAAAAATTTTGGTATCTAAGTCGTGATAAAAATAATTTAAAAGTAAATGGTCAAATTTAGGGTAGTGTGTGAAAAATATCACTAAAAATACGTTAACTGGGTTTAGTTACAAGTCAGGCTTCGTAAGTATTCGTTTTTAGCGGAATCAAAAATGAAACAACGACATTTTATTTAATTCCTTAAACGAAAGACTGGGAGCCGGTGCAAGGCTACAAAATGATTTTACCATCGCCAAACAGTCGTGTGGGTGTTGTCGGTGGTAGCCAGAGTTTGAATTCGAAGCGTAGGCTTGTAAGGAAAAGGCTGTTCGGCGATTTGGCATGCTTTGAGGTGCTGCACCCTCACTTCTTTCTACTAATTTGGCGCTCAGTTCATCAGGCCTCACCTAACTTTGTAGAAAGAGCGCAACAGCAGTCAACCACAGGAGTGCTTCGCTCGTCTTTTGCATTAGCTCGTCAATCGAACTATTGTACAAATCGTAATTACGTCCATTTAAGTAAATTATTTCGCATTATTTAGGTCACTTCGAATATACAACATACAATCGAAGAAAATGGTGCACTGTGTCAATAAAGCAAGCCTTTTAAAAACAGATGCCACGGTATCAAAACCACAGCGAATATTTCACGATGAAACTGTTGTCCGTCGGAGGTAGACTTACAAATTTTAGAAAATAATTATTGGTTTCCTCTTGAACACCGTCAATGTACTATCGTTTTTTTTAGTTGAAATTGTGCTGGCAGTCATGATGATGAACATCTTTCAAAAAATTTGACAAATAAATCCTCTGGCGTATCGCGCACGCTTGTAAGGTTTCCAAGTGGATATCTTCTTACCATGCATTACTGCTGTGGTCCCCAATCTGTGGTCACTACCCCCAATGCTGGCGGTCACCTATGCTTTCAAAGAGCTTGATATTCCAAAAGAAAGGTGTTCACTTTTTGTTTGGAGCGTAAAATAGCGAAAAAGTTACTCTGCAAACAAGATCTAACAAAATGATCTTCATTTTTATTTTGAGACAAAAATGCATTTAGTTGGATTAGGGTTGTGAATACTTGCTGGCTTCGATTTTTGTCTAAATTGTGGTCACCAAGAATGATTTTTGAAGAGCACTGGATTTTGGTATCTAACGAAAACCCAAAAGAAAAGAAAGGTTCTCATAAAAAACCGGGGTACGTGTTCCTGCAAAAAAGCAATTTTCCAACATTTACACTTAATTTTGAAAATAAAAATTTATCCAGCTTCTTGTTTATTTCTTAATTTTCGAAAAAAGTGAGGACGCTACATAACGTGACCTCAACCTCTCCAAATATTTTGCGTTATTGAACACATGCAGTATGTGACTATGTGCTTTTTGTGGATTGCTCAGTCGCATTCATTATTTTTTCTATGTCGTAGTAACGTATGCAATGCAAGATTCGAACTTTACCCTTTCAATTAGGAACGCAGTAGAATTTTCTCGAAAGAAGTACCGTATTTTCCGCTTAATACGCCGAATTTTAGGACCTTAATTTTGGACCTGATTTTTTAGGGTCGGCTTATTGGCCGATCATCAGCTTTGGATCAGAAAATACCGAAGGTCACAATTACTTTTGATCTCACAGTTACGGCATAGTTATTTCAGTTGAATAAACTTTATTAATTAAATGAAAAAGTTCTATACATTACAATGGCATGTATTCATAAAAATAATTCGTGTGTTTTAACTCAAGGTGAAATTTAGCGCTAACTGTTAAGTTTACTTGTATTTTACTGGTGGCTGTTAATATGCACGTCGACGCTGAAACGAGACTAGGAAATCATTTTGAAGAAACTTGTCACTTCTTAAAAATGGCCTTGGCTTATTCCACGATTCCGCTTATTTACAGGAAAATACGGTATGTGTGCGAAATTTGTACTGTGCCGCCTTATTTGGTAAAAACTAGTTAACGAAGAAAAAAAAGGCATTTTGTTCTAACAAACCACAAATACAAAGTATGTGTGTTGTGATATACAACAATATTTACAATATTAACGTTTAGTAGCCACCCGTTATATGTCAAGTTTGTTTGCACGCAACGTACTGCGGTGTGAATATCACGTGGCTGTTACCCCCTTTACCACTTTTTGGGAGGGGGAATAGTTCCACTACAGGTACTAAAGTTCAATTTTTTTTGTACAAAAACAAATAGTAAAAATACATGTCATACATCATTGAATTTGCCTTGAAATAGCTTTTAATTTGTTTAGAAAAGTTTGAAAATCGATTTAGAAATGACGGTTGGGGTTAGTCAGTTTTTAAATAATTACCAATCGGTTTTTAAGTAAAGTGATTTTGAAAAAATGTTGCACTTTTTGAAAAAATGATCACATGATGATCTCCGCTACCGAAAGATTGTGTTAATCGTACCAGAAAGCATTATGGCATTATACGTGCGAGGTGAAGAGTACAAAAGAAAACCAAAGAAGCATGCTTGAAAGGCTTAAAGTGCTTAAATAAAGAATTGCTCTTGCCTCGTTAAAAGAGCTCAAGATGTTGTAGAGTTGTTTTTATCAGAAGCACGTTATTGATATTTTTCAAAAAAGCTTTTAATCGTGTTTCTATGACTAGTAGTTTTTTAGATGATACAGAGAACAAATTGTATAGTCAAGCGTTAATTGTGACATCATCTTTGACCCTAAAAAGATGAAATTTTTTGTAAGGTGGTAAGTTGGGGGCTGGCTTTCGTTTGAGCCACAAATGGTTGTCCTATGTTAAGGAATGCAAATTTAGGAAACTATCTTTAATTATGACGTTACGCACCTTCTTGTGACACCCACCCCGAGGTGGCGATCAGTCATGCCAAGTTTGATGTTTGTACCCTCAGTAGTTTCGGAGGAGTTAAAGGGCATATACATACACACACGTGCGGACAGAATTGCGCTTTATTTATTAGATATTTCTTCATAGCATGAAGCCAAATTTTTTTCAGATTAAGTTTCACTGTTGATGGGAAGTTACTGATAACTCCTGCTGGCTGTTTGCAGACTGATCCTACTTCGAAACAGGTAAATATGATAGTGTAATTTTAAGTTGAATTTTTCTTGGTGATACTGCTAGGGTACCTGAGCATTTTTAAAAGACACAAATGTGGGAAGCCTTTGTGGAAGGAAAACAGAAGTGTGTGCAGAACTGAGGAAGAGAAAAGTTGATGTTTGCTGCATCCAAGAAGTAAGATGGAAAGGCCAAGGAGCTCGTTCTGTGGGTGCTTCGGGACAAAGGTATAAACTGTGGTGGTCAGTAAATGATGCACGATTCGGAGGCGTTGGAATTTTGGTGAAAGAGGAAATATCTGGGAACGTTGTGGAAGTTGGAAGAAAATGCGACTGAGTAATGGTTATTGTGCTAACTTTAGGTAGAGAAGTGATGCGAATAACATGTGTGTATGGACCACAAAGCGGAAGACCAGACTCAGAGAAAATTCGCTTTTATGATGAAGTAGGGAGTGAGTGGGACTTGGGAGTTCAAGTAAAATCATTGTTTGTTTGGGGGATTTCAATGGACATGTGGAAAAATGTGCTGATGGTTTTGAAGGTGTACACGGGGGGAATGGTATTGGGAAAAGAAATCCAGAAGGAAGAAGATTGCTGGAGTTTTGTGATAAAAGAGAGCTGTGTGTAGCAAACACTTGGTTTGATTAGGCAGACAAAAAGAAAATCACTTATTGTGCCGGTGGATGTGAAACAGAAATTGATTTTGTGCTTGTGGAAGAAAAATACAGAAAGTATATAAGGGATGTGAAAGTGATTCCATGGGAACTTCAGCACAGGCTGGTCGTTGTAGATCTGAATAAAAAGGTTCTAAAAAAGGTTGCGAGAAAGCAACAGAGCATACGAAGGAAGATTTGGAAGTTGAATGATAACCGAAAAAGAGTAAGATTTGAAAAAAGAATATAAGAACTAGTAAGCACCGACCGCACCTGATTTGTGGAAAACTTTTAAGGATGGTATTGTAGAGGCATGTGATGAAGTTTTTGGAAAGAAGAAGTTTAGGAGAGATCGAGGAGACATGTGGTGGTGGATTGAAGAGGTCAAGAATATCATAGCAAGAAAGAAGGCAGCATTTAAAGAGCTGTGCAGGTTTCCACCAGAAGAAAATAAGACTCAATACAAACATATAAGACAGGGGTGGGCAATTGTTTTGGCTTGTGGGCCACATCGCGGTCACGTAAGCTAGCTGAGGGTTGCACTTTTTAACGAACGCATTGGTACATTATTCTAATTGATTTGCGTTTTTAATTTGGTATAACATTAAAAACCAATAATTATTAGACAAATGAATCAAAGTAGTTTTATTCAATTGAAAATGCAAGCACATTTAATTTTCAAAGTGTATCAATGAGAAAAATGCACCCTATCACGTCCTTCTACAATAATTAAGCAGGCCACATGCGCGCAGCAGGGTGCAGTTTGCCCACCTCTGATATAAGAAATCAAACAAGAAAAATTGTTGCTGGAGCTATGAGAATGAAAGCTAATTAGAAGTTGAATAATTTATATCAGAATTCTAATGGTGTTTTCTACTTCCGTAGAAGAATGAAAAAGGAAGGCAAGGATGCGGAAGGAGGAAGGTGCTTAAGAGGAAGAGACGGACGATTGGGTTTTATTGAAGAAGATAGGAAAAAATTTGGAAGGAACATGTGGAAAAGATCATGAATGAAAAGAATGAATGGGATCACATGGTGGAAACTGATGTAGTAGAAGGACCAGTGGAAAAAGTGGCTCGCAATGAAATTGTGGAAGCAATGCAAAAAATGAAATTAGGAGGCTACTGCACCATCTGAAGTAAGTGTGAAGATGATAGTTGCAAGTGGTGAAATCGGGGTTAAAGTGACGATGGAACTGTGTCAGCGTGTATTGGATGGTAGAGGAAAGCCTGATGAGTGGAAAATTGGTGTGATTGTGCCTATCTTCAAAAGAAAGGGTGATGTGATCAGCTGTGGATCATACAGAGCAGTGAGACTGCTAGAACATGCCATGAAAATTATTGAAAGGGTACTTAAAGACGAATACAAACACCAGTCAATTCAAATGAAATGCAGTTTGGATTTATGCCATGAAAAGGAACAGTGGATGCGATATTCATTGTGAAAAGAATGCAGGAAGAATATCAAAAGAAGGACAAGAAGTTGTATATGTGTTTTGTTGACAAGGAAAAATCCTTTGATGGAGTGCTAAGAAAAGTGATGGAGTGGGCCATTGAGGAAGAAGGGTCTATCAGAAGTAATGGTTCGAGCAGTTATGAGCTTGTATGATGGTGCAAAGACAAGAGTGAGGGTGGAATCTGCATATTCTAAGTAATTCGAAGTAAAAGTTGGTGTACATCAAGGATCTGTGCTGTCGCCACTATTGATTGCAATAGTTGTGGACGTTATTGCAGAAAATGCTAGGAGTGTGGTTAATAAATTACTGTATGCAGATGACCTTGTTCTCATGAGCGAAACCATGGAAGACTTAAAGGAAAAATTTTGTAATTGGAAGGATGCGCTGGAAAGTAAAGGTTTACAGGTCAACACCAGAAAAATAGAAGTAAAGGTAAGCGGGTCAGAAGGAGAACTATTCAAAAGCAAGATAGATCCATGTGGAGTTTGTGAGAGGAGGGTCATGGCCAATTCAGTGCTGTGCGCAAAATGTGGAAACTGGGCTAATGGCAAATGTGCAAAAATAAAGAGAGCTACCGCTAGGTTGGCAATGCATTTTGTTTGCTTGAAATGTAAAGGAATAATGGAAGGGACGATGAATTCGATCGAGAAGTTGTGCGATGAAGTGGAGACAGTGAATGGATTTTGTTATTTGGGAGACAGACTAAATGCTAGTGGTGGTTGTGAAGCGGCAGTTACAGCAAGATTAAGAATCGGTTGGGTAAGATTCAGGGAATGTGAAGAGTTGTTGCTTGGAAATAGGTTTCCTCTGAAGATAAAAGTTAGTCTATCGTTGTTGTGTAAGATCAGCAATACTGTATAGAAGTGAGACATGGTGTCTAAAAGAGAATGAAAAAGCAATTTTGAGGATAACGGATAGAGCTATGGTGAGAGCCATGTGCGGTCAGAAAGTGGTAGACAGGAAGACGACTGAAGAACAGATGGACAAGTTGGGGTTGAAGGAAACTACAGACTGGTTAGCAACAGCGAATGGAGTGAGATGATATGAACATGTGCTGAGGAGAAATGACGATAGTGTTTTGAGGGTTGCTCTGGATCTTGAAGTGAGTGGGAGGAGAAAGCGAGGACGGCCGAAGAAGACCTGGAAGAAGCAAGTAGAAGCGGAGATAGAGAAGATTGGTGTGAAGGAGGATGATTCCCTGAGACGAGACAAGTGGAGGGACGGAGTGCAAGCAATTGCAGAAGGATGGTAAATCCGGCCATCTCTGCTGAGGAGACAACACCGGATAGAAACTGAATAACTACTACGAGAGTCTTTATTATCCCGTTTTTTTGTGACAGCATCTAAAAACCAATGGGTGTTTGAACAAGAAGTAGAAGCAGCTTTCGCCTTAGACTAGTTAAGTAAGCCAAAGTAGTTGTAGAGAACAAGGCTTATAGAGAACTTCTAAGGTTGGTCTACCCTGCGACCTTCAGTGTAGAAAAAGCCAGTTTAAGACTATGGGTGCATGCCCCTTGCTCAATAAAAAGTGAGCTCAATTAATTAGATAAAGATGATGAGCCCAGGATTCCGCTTGGCTTAGAGCACTTCTTGTGTCTTTTATTTTACAAAAAAAGTTCAAGCTGATGATGCTTAGCTTAGCAAAATCAGCGCAAATACTGCAGCGTGCACTTGTTAATTGTGTGCGTAGAAAGTGACTTTTACTTACAAGATCCTTTTTTCTCAGATCAACACGGCCATGATATTCTCTCGCTATAATTTATCGAAACCTTGTGTGTACTTGCCTGGCTTTCAAGAACCAGCTTGTGTGGTGGCCTGTTGTCCAGTCGTCTTCGAATTAAGATCAGCAGAAAAGGGTCAGCTATTGCAACAATGTTATTTGCACTCTAAAAGATTTGTTTTAAAATGCGCGGTTAATGACGTTCTTTCGTTTTAGAAATGATCTTGGCCTCTTATCACGTAAGTGTGGAGGCTCAAATCCGGTTGTAAGTACTACTGGAATTTGGCGGGAAAAACATATGGCGTGTAAAAGCTCTTTTATTAATCAAACCTTGTCAATGGTTATGGTTTGTTTGATTAAGCAATATTTCACTTAGCCGCCGTGGTGTAGTCGTATCATTACGGGCTTCAGAGCGAAAGGTCCGGAGTTCAAAACGGTAGCCGCCATGGTGTAGTGGTATCGTTTCGGGCTTCAGAGCGAAAGGTCTGGAGTTCAAAACTCTAGGAACACCACTGGTATTCGTCAGGAAGGGCAACCGGAATTTAAAGTGCTACGTTGCTTCAGTACAAAGTCTGGTTCGAAAACTAGTGTGTAGTGGTAGAATTACATTCAATCAGCACGCCTGCAAAACGCGGGAAAAATGACGTAAAACCGACTTTCTTTCTTTCACTTGATGAAAGTTTGATGCAAATTACTGCATGCTTCTACGTTGCAGGCTCACACAATCAATTACGTAGGTAATCGTGCATATTTTGGACAATGCTCTTGCTTTGCAGCACCTACCTTCAAACTAGATTACCGACATATCTTCGCCATTGCTTCTAGCGATACTGTTCTATTGTACGACACACAACAACCAACTCCTTTTGCTGCCATTTCCAACATACATTATGCATCAATCACAGATCTGAGTTGGTATGTTAATCACTATCACATAATAACAGCATATTTTGACAATTATATGTGAGTCAAGTATTCTTACAGCAGTTTAGTTTAAGAATTCGGAGACCCTCAAATGTAAAAGAATCTTGTTTTTACTGCTTATCCTTTGTTTTTTTGATTTTTGTTGGACAATTAGTTTATATAACAAAGCCTTATTGAACTCATCTAACTTAAGATAAGAATTGCTGTCTCATGCTTGCTTCTTCTTCGCCTAGAAAAGCTCACTTTCGTTACTCACCTACCTTGAGCGTGGCACTCGCTCTTTCTACTCCATGTTCTCGTTCTGACTCTTCTTATTGGTCAAGGTGCGGCTTTCACACCTTGGCTCTCCCTCACAATCTTGTGATTTTCACTGATAGCCCTTTTCCTTTTCGCAAAGGAGGCTTTGGTGTCTTCGCCAACTGCTCCCTTTGTGGCGCTGAAGCTATTCTTTCCTATTGGCCTGGCTTAGCGTGTTCAAGCTTTCTGCTAAAGCCTGCGCCATACTGCAAACTGTTGTCTGGTCTTGGCAGCACCAACAAGACTGCCACTTCTGTAAGCCCTGTCCTTTCAGACTCTTGCTCTGTTCTTGCCACGCTTTCCTTTCTTTCTATCTTACACTCTGTGGATATCAAGAACTATAAATATCAAATATCAGAAACTATCTTTTCCCTCCTCCTCGTCTGCTCTGAGGTTATAGTGGCTCCCTGGTCGCTCATTTCTTTCAGGAAACGACATGGCCAATGAGTTGGCCAGGCAATGTGTGCTGCTCTAGTCATCCACTCTCCGATTTAGTCTCTTTTCTCTTACTTCTCTTATCCACCCATGTCTTGTTTTCGGACTGGAGGCATATTGTCTCATCAAAATGCTTTGACGCTCAGGTTCCTTCAGTATCTTCAGAAGAGCTTGTGCTCCTTTGTCACGCTTGTTGTGTCCTCTCTCTTCTTTGCTGCAAAGATCACATTCTACTGTTAAAATATTATTTCTTTAAAAATTGGCAGAATTGGGAGTTCTTCGTGCAGCGCTTTTGGTCATCCGGCCCAGAACATCTCTCATCTTATCCTGCTACGGACCCTTTGCATCGCTCGCTTTTTGGCGACTCTTTTTTTCTTTACGATGCTTGAGTTAAATCTTGGCGAATTGCCGCGCTTCTGGGGCTCCATGGTCTTACCCCGCGCTCTCATCCCTCGGAAGGACTTGGGTAACAACTGCAACACCAAATGAACTCCGACTGTGGTAGATTTCAAAGTGTTCTTACAAAGTTTGCAGTTTCTTGACCATGCCGCTTTACTCCAACGCATTGGTCATTATTTCATGTTACCCTATTAGCTTAACCCTCTTACGGGCATTGGGGTCAAAACTGACCCCAAGACAAGTTGATTTGTAGTAACTTTTTCTATTCTTGGTTGTTCAAGTTGTGCCCTCTTAAATTCTTCAATCAGACTGTATTTGTAAATTGTACGAATGAAAATGATGTTTCCCTCAAAATGCTAATTATCTTTTTTATATTATGCTTTCAAAAAAATGTACCATAGACATTAATTGGGGTCAAAAGTGACCCCAATATGTAATATTATGTTATGTCGTTTATTATATTCTTCAGTTGTTGCATTTCATGTTTGTTTAATAACTGCCTAATTATTTTCTCTTTTCCCAGCGATTATTTTTAGGACTTTTAGAAAAAACAATGGCTGAGGAAATAGAAATGTGTTTTCTTGGATGATCATTGTTTACCTATCAGAATTTTGTTGCAGCTTTTTTTAATTAGTTCCTTGTATGAACTAGTTTCTCGTTCCTGTTTTGTGTATGTGAATTGAAGTCCTTGTTTATACGAAATTTCATTGCAAGTTTGTTCTTGCTGTGTTCAAGAACTGTAAGTTTCCTGGTATAAAAACTTGTTTTCTTATACTTCGCAGAATTGGTGTGGTCGATTGATTCAGTTTAGTGCTTGTTGCATTTAACCTCTAAGTAACCAACTTTTTTACCCTATGGGATTCTTTGAATCACATTCAGTTTAGATTCATGTAACAACATGTTTGTGAATCAAAATACTTAAAATATCAACTTAAATCAACTTTCAATCCTATCTTAAATCATACTTAAGTTCAAATTTCTTACAAATTCACTAAAGGTTATTTGAGGAGAAAAATTGGCCTATATTATTTTTTATGTTTGAATATCGACATTGTACTAAAATTATGCAAAACGAATTGTTTTGATATTCTTATAGCTTCTTTGATTGATATTTGTAACAAACGAAACATTCAGCATTGCTTAAAATCGTGATTAAAGCAATTTTGAGCATGGTGTCAAATGTGACCCCAATCAACTTTAACGTTACAAAACTTAATCAACGTATGGGGTTTAAACATGCTGCCTACTACTTATTGAAATTTCATTGTTTCCAAAATTTAAAGCAAATAAGGACAATTCATGATTATTTTGGTTCTCTCTTTCAATACGATCTTGGAAATGAACGTGTTTAATGAAACTAAACTGAACTAAAGCTAACTTTAGTTAAATTCAACTAAAAGCGCATCTTCTTACGCATTGCCATCTAAAAAATTAATTGTTAGTTTTTTTACAGTTCTTATCTTGTGAGAAAACTTGTAAGGGAACAAACAGTGTTGACTTTTTTATTGAGATCGATCGTCCACAGTGCCAAATTTGGGCGAATGCATGCTGCAGTTACAATCATGGCAGCCGACAATCACTTCCACATATCCCCGGGGAGGCACGAGGATTTTTGGCAAATAATTATTGCCATAGACGTTTTACTCTTCCTGAGGAGGGGCGCGCGCGATGGAGCCCCTTCTGCGTACGCCACGGTGCAATATAATAGAGATTGATCTAAATTACTGTTATCTGAGAAGAAATTACTGTCGGCCGAAGATCTTGTTTTGGAAAATGCGAACCACTTTCAGGATTTTTACAAGTTATATGTTTTTTAATGCAGGAGCTGTGATGCTAATTTTCTGGCCGTGTCATCGCGTGACGGATTTTGCTCCGTCATTTTCTTTAATGAGAACGACCTAGGTTCGCCCGTTTCGTCGTCAATGTCGAACAATGCGCCTAAGGAAGTAAAAGAAATTGAAACAAATTTAAACATCCTCCCACAAGTTGAAGTTACTACGATTGAAACAAATGAACTTTCAATGAAAGTCACGAAACGTGAAGAGGAAAATGAAACTAGACTTTTTGATAAAACACAGCAACACGTTCAGGATGTGACGACTGTGCAATCTGATGTAAAGGATCATGATGCATTTACTGAGGTAGCCTATTCAAGCCATTCTAAATTTTTATAGAAATATTGGAATAAACAAGAATATTCACGTCTTTCGAGGGATACATCATTTTGTGTTGACGCAAAATCTCAGAAAATTGTTTTTCACTGATTCTGTCAGGCGGAGTGGAAGAGTTTGGCAAAGCAGATAGTTGAACTTTTAAATCTCTCACTGGCTATGGATATTTGTTTGGGATGTAGAAGCTTGCTTGTTAATAATTAAAGTCTGATACAGAACCACGTAGTTAGAGAAGACGTGATCTAAACCAGTGGTGGGCATGCTACGACCGTCAATACTATTAACTTTGTTATATGGCGGTTGAGTATGTAATTGTTGGCTGATACACTATCAAGAAAAAGCATTATTTGTACCTTTTTATTTTCTAATTAGACCAGTTTTAAAGTTATAAGTCTTAGCTATTGCAAGGTTTTAAACTCTGGCCCTTGACCAACTCTTGAATGGTCAATGCTGCCCCCCTGCTAAAAAGTTTGTCCACCCCTGATCTACACCTTATCAGCAATGTAAAATTTGTACGTACCCGTATAATGCGATGCTTTTATTACAGACTGATTTCGATAGCAAGATCAAAACAAGGTGAGTCTAAATAATGCAAGAAGAGATTTGGATGTTTTTTAAGTTTTTTTTAGATGCTTTATGAAGTGTTTTTAACCTATATTTTGAAAATGTATGTTGTCGCTAGAACTGCACCCCTGATTCATCAGGTTAGAACTGTGAAGCTGTTCATCCATTGATTGCCAACCTCTGATGGCAATTCGCGGTGGTGGTAGAACAGCTGGGGTTACCAGTCCGCGATTTGTATTCGCGCCTAGTTTGGTTGCAAAGTCTTTTTTAACCGCCTGATGTCGATGGGGTTTGCGGTGTGAAACTGGTCATTTGTTTCTTGCCGTGTCACCTCATAACGGAAAAGGGTGGGGTAAACAAACAAAAAGCTTGAACAATCCACTTACCTATTCAATACCACGTAGCACTTCGATCGCTCGTGGCCCTAGTTTCTATTGTTTGTCAACTACTGTTTTTTCATAGTGTATTTGTTGGCTGTCGGAAGTAGAAAACAAAGTTTTTAACGATCTTGTCCGTAACGCTCACTGCTGCCACTTTTGGTCATTAACCACCATTTACGCGTTATAGATGCTTAGTTTCATATGAAACAACTAGTCAATTTGTGTTCATCGGTCCCGCTTCAAAAACGTTACCGTGCATCTTATTACTTCAGGCAGGAGAAATAGCAGTGGACTTTCTTTTTTATGCATATATGAACTACAGACATATTAATTTTCTGATCATCGTAGCTTCGTTGCGCAGTTTTCTTATGGATATACAATTACGCATTTGAATTAGCAATTACACTTTTCAGTCCTCCAAAGCCACGAAGAGTTTTACTTGAGACAGTATCATCCACTCCTGGGGGAAGTTCTCCATTAGTGGAGAAACAAAACTCCATCAATCCAGTGAAAGTGAATCCCGCTCAACGACGAGTTCAGCTTATCCCAGTGGACAAATAAATCTAAAGCACAGCAGTTTACCGTTTTCTTTTTTTTTCTTTTCTGCTGTTACAGATTGTGTATCACTTCACGTTTTTTGTTACCCCGGCAACCGGCAGGGAGAGCAATATTATAATGCAAGTAATATTTTCCCGTAATCAATTGCTGGCCCCTACAAAAATGTGGTGATGTTTTAGAAAGAATTGGTCTTAGATTTTTATTTTACTTTTTCATTGTTGAATATCTTCCTACTTCGGCCATTTAAAACACGCATTGCATTACTGTACTGCTGAAGAACGCGTTCTATCCTATCCAGCAATCATACCACGTTGTCAAAAATATTTACAATAACCATTTCTATCATGTTCGCTAGGATTTGTGTAACAGGCTCCTGTATTTTGTTGCCACACTACATATTTGGTTTTTTAATAATTTTGCTCAATAAAAGCAAAATTAACTTTGGTATTCATTGTTACGATTATATTTCCGTTCAGTTTAGAGTTTCGCAGTGTCACCGTTAAAACTGCCGAACGCTTTTTGATCCTATTCACCAATGGTTGAATCTTACGACATAAAAAATGAAGTCATTAAATAGACAGTTGAGATTCATGTTCAGTAAGGTTTGTTTTGAATAATTTAGGTCCAGATCAAGTCCTCAGAGAAGAAAGTGAATGTGTATGAAGTGCGATTGTTGAGAATCCAGAAGGAAATCGCAAGACGTTATGAGATGAAAAACAAAGGAATTAAGAAACCATTCGGAGTGGAAGAAATGAATACGGAGATGGTAGGCCATGTTTTAAAGAAGAGTCGAAGACTACATGAGAAAAAAATTATAAATTTAGTGCTCGGAAAAAGAGAGGTCAAAAGATTGTGTGAGAGAAGATATGAAAAAAATGGGACAAAGACAATGCAAAGAATAGAACGACTTAGCGAAGAGCCTGCACCAATTAGCAGCCGCCTCAACGTGGTGGTGTGGTCCCCGACCCCGTTTTGGGTTGGGTCAAAATGGCTGTTGGACTTCCCGAGGGTACCAGTTACTCCGGGCACTCACCTTCGTTTTTTCGCTATGCTGCCCCTGAACGACCGCAGAAGGGCATCACACAGCTTCCTTAAAATCGGTCGCCTGTTTTCTCTTGCCCGTCTTCGTCTTTTTTTTTCTTTTGATGAACGGTCACGTTCATCCCAACCCTGGTCCCATTTTTCCCTACTCTTGCGTGCGCTGGAAATGTGACCTGGCGGGGCAAGTCAGTGCAATGCTGCACCTGCTCCAAATAGGTCCATCTAAGGTGCTCACAACTCTTCCTCTCCAAATTCAGAAATCTTGACAGCTCTCACTCTTGGCGCTGCCCCCCTACTGTGTCCCTACTCGTAACATTTTGACTCACGGACTCCTCCGACATGTATACCTCTACTGTTCAATCTAGCCCTTCGTCTGCTAATGCTGCACTCCCGCCCCACCGTCGTCTTCAAATTTCTTATCCCCCGTCTGCCCATTTTGTATCCTCTCCCTCCGCCTCCTCACCACCGTCCCTTGCTCCTGGCTGTCCTACGCCTCCTCTCCCCCCCTGACTCTCTCAGGGTTCTCCAATAGAATGCTGGAGGTCTTCGAGCCAGGAGCACTGAACTACTTTCTCTCGTCCCATCTTGTTGACCTTGTCTGTATCCAGGAACCCAATCTTAACTCATCTTCCTCTTTGGATTCTCTGCTCTGCGTTTTGATCGCACCCACTCCCGGTCTAGCACTCTCTCCTGATACCACGCACGCTAGCAGCGGTGTCATCATTTTCGTCAGACAGGGCCTATCTTTCTCCGAACTCTCTAGCTTCTCTCTTTCTGCGCTCGATCCTTACTCTGATTATGTAGGGATCAACATCTCTCTTAACAACTCCTCTTGGGTGTCATTTCTTAATGTGTACGCCCCCTATTTGCTCCTCCCCAACGGATGGCAGAACCGACTCCTTTTCTTCCTCCATTCTTCTCTCCTCCAGAAATCTCTTCATTCTGGTGGACTTCAATTGCCATCACCCCCTATGGAATTCAAAAGGTACTTCTGACTCCCGTGGGGAGGGAGTACTCGATTGGTTTATCTCCTCTGACCTCCTCCCCATCAATGACCCTGACACACCCCCCTTCATTCGCTCCTCTTCTGACATCTCCTTTGCTCCCTCTTCTCTTGCCCTTTCTTGCTTTTAGGAGGTGCTTCAGAACCTGGGTTCTGACCACCTACCAATTTTTTTTATCTGTCCCTCTTCCCCCGGTCTTTCTCCCCAACGAGCGTCCTCCTTCCTTCAACTTTCCCTATGCAATCAAATTGCAGAGCTTCATCACTTCTGTGAGCGGCAGCGAAAGCCTTACGTCTTTTACTAACCGCACCTTCCACCTCAGCGGACCACCAGGCTTTAGGATGGTGTTTGATGCGGCCGAAAGGAATGAAAGATTTGGCCGCATTCAGTATCAGAGCAGAAGCAGAGGAAAGAGAAAGACGAGTGTTGCGTTCTAGCTACCTCAACGCATACACCAAATTATACCATAGCCTCATAATCCGGCTTTAATCAACTAAAACGCTTGGTATCTAAAAATAAATAGAACGTATACAACCAAGAACGCCTAAACTAAAGATTTAAACTGACGCACTAGTAAGACTAACACCAGGGAAATGGAAGCGGTTATTTTTCGACCGCTTCCACTAACAAAAACGACCGTTGACAATTTTTTTTAACTTTTGTGAGTCTGTAGCCTTGCCTTCTTCTACACTTTATCATTTTGAGGGGACAAAAACCTTCATTTATTGCAATTACTTTACCTACTTCGCCTAAGCTTATTGTTCCGAACTACTCTGTGTTTCTTTTTTTTAGATATTAGAAGTCTTGTTGAATGTAGAACAGTGCTTTCATTCGATCGGGTCACCTCCTCTGACCTACTCCCCCTCAATAACTTTGACATACCTACTCTTTTTCATTGCTCCTCTGGCAGTCGCTCCTACCCTGACATCTCCTTTGCTCTTTTCTTTCTCGCCCTATCTTGCTCCTAGGATGTGCTTCAGAACCTGTGTTCTAATCATCTACCAATTCTATTAACCGTCCCTCTTTCGCCCCAACGAACGTCTCCCTTTCTTGAATTTTTGGAAAGCTCGTCAAGATGACTTTGCTTTTTACTTTGACTTTCACTGTCCTTATGCAGAGGAATACTCGTCTCTTTTTCTTTTTTTTTGCTGCTGTTCTCTTTACTTCTCTGCCACTGAATGCCCTCCTTGCGATCTGGTGCTCTGAACAGGCGGCTCTGTTCCTTTCCCTTTTGGCAAAGACGGCTCTGGCGTACTTGCCAACTGCTCTCTCTCTCTCTGTGGCATCGAGGCCATCCTTTTCTTTTCAGCAGGCCCAGTATGCTAAAGTATTTCCGCTTAAGCCTGCGCCATCCTGTACACTCTTTGCTGGTCTCGGTAGCACCAACAAGTCTGCCATTTTTCTTCTCTTCCTATCTGACTCTCGCTGTGTTCTCGTCACCCTGTTCTCTCCTTCACCTTTTCTTTTACCTCAATCTCGGGCAGAAACTGTTTTCTCTCTTCTCCAATACTATCAGGCTACAATGGGTCCCCGGACACTCGTTTCTTCCGGACGACGACGCGGCTGATGAACTGGCCAGACGGGGAGCGCTACTTGTTCCCTGAGCAATGCCTTGTAGTCACTTATCTCTGTTATCCACTCTTCTCTTTTTTTTGGACTGGAGGCGTACTGTCTCATCTAAATTCTTCGACACGCAGGTTCCCTCGATTTCTACCGAGTAACTTGTGCTTCTACGTCATACTCGCTGTGTTCTCTCTCGTCTTCGCTGCAACGGACACAGTCTTCTGTTAAGCTCCTATCTTTAAAGGATTGGCAGAATCGAAAATCCTTCCTCCCGCGCTTGCGGACACCTATCATCTCATTCTGCACTGTCCAGCTACGGATTCTTTGCGTCGCTGGCTCTTTGGCTATTTTCTGTCAGGCCTTGTTGAGTTTCCCGACTTCTGGGGCTCCGTGGTCTTCCGCCATCAACCCATCCCTCGGAAAGGGTCGGGTAACAACAACAACAACAGCAAAACTAAAATTGCAGACGCACTATTACGTTACAAAGGAAGTTGGCAAATTCAGACGTTCCTAAAGTTGTAAACAGAATTACGTCACAACCTGCAACTTGCTATCCTAAGATTTCAATACTATTTATACAGTATATACGGAACACCACTACATATAAGAAATCAATATCGGTATACTGAAATAAGAAATAAATACTAGTAATAAACGAAGAACCTTCGTGGTCCCCTCACGGAACACAACTGCATGTTTTACCAAACCCCTGTTAAAGAGCACTGATGTGGAGTGATCAAGTAGTTTCCGTCGTGAGTAATTTCTTTTTCAACGTTATTAACCCCCAACCAAGGTTAGTTAAGTTTAACCAAATCATCCTTTTATTAGCTACGTTTCATTGTCCAAACTCTCTTTTTCTTACCCATAATCGATATATAATGTGATGTTAGTTATACTTTTACTTGTTCTCTCGCGCTACTGATATCGCACGGTCGTTCAGACTTATTGTGCAACTTCACGGTTTAATCCACATTGGGAAATGGACAAAACTTTTTCGCCTTATTCTTCAAGTCAAATAACCTATGTGGAAGAGGAAGAATTTTCGCGCTTCTGCTTCCGCAGAAAAAGGACCGCTTCCACATCCCTGCCTAACACTGGACAGATAAGAAACGCAACTGTAACAGAAAACAATGATTGGATCCTAGTGCTTCAGGCTAACATTAAACTAACGCGCAGTTATCAAGCAACAAATTACAAACTAGGTTTAAACCCGAAGCCCTACAAATTTACATCAACGAGTATTCCTCTGCAGAAGGACAGTAAGAAACAAAGTAAAAGGCAAAGTTATCCCAGCGAGTTTTCTGAAAATTGAAGAATGGTTGAGGCTCCTTGGGGCGAAAGACCGAGAAGAGAGGGACAGATAGAAGAATTGGTAGGTAGTCAGAACCCAGGTTCTGAAGCACCTCCCAGAAGCAAGAAAGGGCGAAAGAGGAGGGAGATGTCAGGAGAGGAGCGACTGCCAGAGAAGCAATGAAGAAGAGTAGATACGTCAGGATTAATGAGGGGAGGAGGTCAGAAGAGATGAACCAATCGAATACTTGCTTCCCGCGGGAATCGGAAATACCTTTTGAATTCCAGAAGGGGTGATGGCAATTGAAGTTCCCCAGAATGAAAAGATTTCTGGAGAAGGGAAGAATGGAGGAAGAAAAGGAGTCGGTTCTACTATCCGTCGGAGAAAAGCGATTAAGGGGAGCATAAACGTTAAGAAATGAAAGCGAGGAGGAGTTAATTAGAGGGATGTTGATCCCTACATAATTAGAGTAGGGGTCAAGCGAAGAAAGAGAAGATGGAAAGTTTAGTAAAGGATAAGCTCTGTCTGACGAAAATAATGATGCCGCCGCTAGCGTGCGTGGCATCTGGAGAGAATCCAGGGATCCAGAAAGAGGAAGATGAGTTAAGATTGGATTCCTGGATACAAATAAGGTCAACAGGATGAGACGAAAGAAAATATAGCAGTTTAGTGCTCCTGGCTTGGAGACGACCAGCATTCCATTGAAGAACCCTGAGAGAGTCAGTTGGTAAGGAAAAGCAGGAGGTGTAAAGAGATAGAAAGGAGCAAGAGACTGTGGTGGTTAGGGAGCAGAGGGAGAAGATACAAAATGGGCGGAAGGGGGATAAAAAGTTTGAAGGCGAGGGTGGGGCAGAAGTGCAGCATCAGCAGAGGGGGGGCCACATTGAACAGTGGAGGTATACAAGCTCAAGGAGTCCGAGAAAGAAGTCATAGTGTTGTCTCAAGGAGAAGCAGGGATGCAGCACGGGGGGGGGGGGGGGAGCTCCAGCAGTGAGAGCTGCCAAGAGTTTTGAATTTAGAGGAGAGTAGTGAGCACCTTAAATGGACTGATTTAAACTAGGTGCAGCATAGCACTGACCTCCACCGCCAGGTCACGTTTCCGACGCACACTCAACAGGGAAAGATGGGATCAGGGTTGGGATGAACGTTGCCGCTCACCAAGAGTAGGAGAACTATAAAGAGACGAAGACGGACAAGAGAAAGGCAAGAGAAGGAAGAAGACAGGCGACCGATTTTAAAGAAGTTGTGTGCTGCCCTTCTGAGGTCGTTCAGGGGGCAGCACGCGAAAAAATGGTTTGTGCAAGGGGAGTGCCTGGGGTGACTGGGATCCTCGGAAAGGCCAACAGCCATTTTAACCTAACCCAAACAGGGTCGAGGACCGCACCACAACGTTGAGGTCTGTTGATTGGTGTAGTAGATTCATACCTCGTAAAAGTAGTTCTTTTGCCCAGGTACGGTCGGATGTCTCGATAGTCGATCAGCAAAAATAATGTTCTTCTCTCGATCTCACGCGAAAGAAGCTTTCAGCTTCCCGCGGCGCAGTCACACCTGCGAATTGCCAAAAAGCTTCTATCGTTTTCTGCCTATTGTCTTTCGACGTCACTCACTTCATATGTACTCTTGTATTTCGCTGGCGCACCAGTGAAACGCAGTTCTTTTCGATTGGCATACAAGACTCCAATTTGCTGCTGATTAGCACTACGCCTCCATTTTTGATTATTGTAAATTTTTTGATAACTGAAAACTGTTTAGTCTGATTTAATTTTAATGATTTAACACTATCACCATAAAAATCAACACGGTCTTTTCAAACAGTAGCAGTAGTTTTTAAGACCTTTTGGTCTTAAGACCAAAATATTCTCAAGACCACAAGATCTTTAAAGATCAAGACCAAGATCTTGTAAAACGGTCTCAAGACCTACAGTACTGGACGATAGTGTCTTGAGAATCGCCTTAGATCTTAAAGTGTGTGGCAAGAGGAACCGAGGACAATCGAAAAAAGACCTGGAAGAGGAGACGGAAAAGATTGGTTCAAAGACGAAAGATGCCCTAAATTGAGTGATGTCTTGAGATTGAGTGAATCCAGCCAACTTTAACAAAGGGACAAAACCGGATAAAATTGAATTATAAACTAATACTACCATAATAAATGACCAACATACGTGGTTGCATTCGAAAACCAAGCAAGCGTCACTATTTTTAACAAACTGTTTCATGAGCTTGTAAAATTTTAAGAACAGGTTCGTACAAACTGGCGAAATACCACCCCAGACAAGCATCAATGCAATGAAACACAGGACCTCAGGTTTTTGCATGACGTTACTTATACCGTGCTTCAACGGCTTAAAAGAATAGTGGAGCTGTTTACCCAGCATGTTGTAAGAGGTGACTATTGGGTACCTGCCAGTTGCAGTCTGACTGTTAATGGTGGGGCTGCCAGCTTAATTGCTTTGTTGGGCCACTCACGTCATATAACTGAGGTTGGGGCAGTGATAGGATTCAAAATTTTAAGAACAGGTTCTCTTTTGTATCAAACTCACTAACAACAGGTTCCCTCATTTTAGAAATTCTATTTGCTCCGGTCGTCTAAGGTCTATAACAAAAAACAAGAGCGGGTTCGCACGAACCCGTGCAAACCCCCTGAATTCCATCACTGGTTGGAGGTAAGCAAGGGTATTCTCCCCATAGACTTTTGCTCCAACAAATCCCAGTGACAAGAAAAAATAAACAAATAGCCTCTTATTTCCAGTAGCTCCGAAACAGGCAGGGGTGCAAAAAATCTCCTCATTTAAATTGTTTTGGACTCCTGCCTTACTATATGGATAGAAACTTGCAATTCCTGACGGAAGAAAACTTTACGAATTAATTTTGAGCTACCGTCTGAAACGCCATACCAACAACCTTACGCAGATGTGGCGTTGATATATTATTGAAAAGAAACAAATAACTCATTTAGAACATTTTCACTCTCTCAAGTATTTAGAAGTATTTGATTCTATGAGCGCACATGTATTTCATCTGGTAAACTGTATTCCGTAAAAACAGTACGAAGCAACGTTTCAAGGTCAAATGCAGTATAATTATGCAGATAATACAGCATTAACGAGGTTTATTCAAGTCATAAGGTACTAATAATACATTAAACTTGAAAAACGATGTTTTGCTACCAGCAGTACAAGTTAGCTATATAGGTTGCAAATAATTACACGATCAATGGCAATAATTGCTTCATGCATAAGCTCAAATAATTTTAGCCCAATTTCGGGCGGAAGTAACGTTAACATATTGCATAGATCGGTGACCTCCTATCTTTAATTTTTAGTCACAAAAGTTTTATGTGCAAGTATTCGCAACCCCGTTCAACAGCGCACTGTCTTAAAACAAAGTTGAAGACCTTTTTTTAGAGATTGCGTTTTTTATAACCACAAGGGACCTCCCAAAATTGGCAGCCGACACCTCAGTTTAAATATCACGAGCATTGATTTACATTTTGCAAACGAATAACTTTGCACCTAGTACACTTGGTTTCATCACAAAACGAAGACTTCAGAATACAAGCGTTAGCCTTAAGTGATTGGTTTGCATGGCAAATTCGAGCAAGATTCAAATTAAAACGTTCAATATTTTACCAGGCCTGCACATGCACACTAACGCGGAGTACTTCCGAGTATTAAAGTGATCCAGACATACAAACATAAAAAAGACCACGCAACAATTTCTTAAATTCATTCTTTAAGCCAGCGCAATACGTTTGGTGTAAAGTATGTGATGATAACGTCAGTACCAGCTCTCCTTAACGCACTAAAACTTTCAAGAACGGCTGATTTTAAATCTAGAGCTTTTTTATCAGCAGCATGCCACAGACAAGCGTATTCTCCTGAGACATGATATGCTGCAAGTGGGTAGTCAGGATATCTTTCTTTAATGCGACTGATGATGTCCAAATATGGCATTCCCGGTTTTACCATCAGCATATCAGCGCCTGAACAAGAACAATGATTAGGGTCACACTCACAAATGACAATACCAATTAACAATGCCCGATATCATGTGATAAAAACGATTTGAAGATTGACGAAACATACACAAATTAAAGTCCTTGGTTTTTACAGCTCCGTGAACAAGCAACAAACGGTACACTGCATAATTTTCAAAATAAGCGAACAAAAATAATTTAGCACAGCCCTGAATGTAAGCCTACCACAACAGCAAATCAGCTTTACATCAATGAGTAGCGATGCCCACGATAGATTCTTTTACCGAATTGAACTACTTTAAATTAAAAAATTTATAACAATTATTATACCTTCGGCGACGTCTCTTGCTACAGCTCTCATTGCCAGTCCCCTAGACCCTGGTGGAAGTTGATAACATTTTCGATCTCCAAAAGACGGAGCGGACTGTGCAGCATCTCGAAATGGACCGTAGAAACACGAAGAAAACTTTGCACTGTAACTCAGCACTGCAGTTTTTCCCAACATACCTGGTGCACAAATGAAGTCGGGTAGGTCAGTTTAAAGAGTATCACCTAAAAATGGACTTTTATTAAGTAGTCACGAATAAATGGTAATTTTTTAAATAGAGCAGGTGGTCATGAATAAAAATCAACTTTGCATATTCTTGAAAAAATTTATAAAACACATGTATAGCTCATTGTGCTGTAACCTGCTTGCACCAGATTTAGGATAGTACTTAGAATTGCTGATATATACAAGATTTCTTTTACCAATTGACAAGAAATTGCATTCTACCGTTACTCCATAATATGAAGAACATACCCTGATCTTTCAAAGTCTTTTTAATTGCGCTAATTCGGCAGTCCATCATATCACTAGGAGCAACTACGTGAGCTCCAGCTTTCGCATAGCTGCTCGCAACATCAGCAAGCCTTTGTATGCTGAACGCATTATTAATTGTACCATCTTCTTTCAAAATGCCACAATGACCATGATCTAAACATTAAATAGCGAAATAGTGTAGAAAAAACAACAACAAACACTATCAACACACTTCTTTGGTTAGGTGAAAAAGAGGGCTTTGCAGCTGGAGCCCAGGAGCATTTTCTTGGGAGAAAAACTATTCTAAAAATTTTGGAAGAGCTGGACCTATTTGCTAATAAGACAGCACCTGCTTTCGGTGTTTTGTTGAAAAAGTATTAAGAACTGTTTTCAGTTTCACATATTGTAATTATAGTTTTTATTTGGTGTTTTTAGTTCGGTCACAAGTCATTATAATAGCGCTCTTTAGCGCTGTTGTTATGCTGTTCCTAGGCAAAGACAAAAACAATATTAGATGTCTTTATGGCCAATCCATATCCAAACATCTAAAACCTAATTAACAATAAAAAAACATGTGTTCACTGAAAGGGAACAACATTACTAAAGTAGTTTCAAAATCAATTTACTACATAAAAAAAAATTACCATCAGCTAGCCTACAGCTGACAGTAAATCGGATATCATGACGCCATAACCTTGAAATTTAGCCAACTTGAATAGAAATTTGATAGTAACATCAGCAGCATTTCAAAACGAAGCATAAAAGCTACTCATCCGAATATGAAAGTCACAATCTTTTTCAAGTTAAAACAAGCTTGTTTCAAAAGCACAAAGCCACGCAACAAAATTTTAAACAACATTTTATAAAACAGCAAACTGTTATCTCTTTCTTTGAATTTACTAATTAGATGGTATTCAATTCAAAACTTGAATAGCGTTAAATAAAAGAATAAAAATTTCATAAATGCAAACAGCTTGAAACTGAGAGCGATAAAGGAGCCGGAGTAGTAGGTATCGAAGTGCTAAGGAGTTGAACCTATGTTTTGAGAAAAGGAGTGCCAAATCTGCAGCAGCATGCGATTTGAAACTCTAAGGCACTGATAAAAAAATTAAGCAAATCTCTTAAAATGGAGCTCTAGTATCTTATGCAAAATTTCAACAAAAAAATCCTTTTAGCTGACCCTGGAAATATTTGTCCCACACTTTAAGATGACTTTTTTCTTTGATATTGCAACACTGCGTCTTGTATATGCTTGCTAATCAATCAATCACATAAAACTCAGCTTGGCTTTGAAACTGTGTTTACACAATTGGCACAGATTATTGCAGCGGTTCTCAAACTTTTTCATGCAACGCATTAAAAAAAAAAAAAGGTTGAATTTGTACCAAAATTACACATACTTAGATTTCTGGTTGAAGTTCTGCAAGATAAATAGGACCTAAAATTTTTACAACTGAACTATACTTGAGAAATGTTCTTTTGGGCCTGCCATTTGCAACCTATATTTACACTTTTTATAGGTCACAGCACCAGCTTTCTAGTTTTCTATACACTTCACTGACTCCCATAGCCTTCATTTGTTTCGCACCCCACTTAATTAAAATTGTGCAATTTGATTAACGGCAAGTAAAAATATTACCACCTTACAGTAACTACAGCTTTTTAATAATGTCATTTTTTGGCACCAATTTTTAACCTCGGGTCACTGAAAAACATTTGCAGTATGCACAGAAAATTACAGCGTTCAGGCCCACTTCAAAGTTACCAGTACTGCTGGCATTAGTGCATTTCTCTATAACCCATGGCTTCTCAAAGTGTGAGTTGTCAATTGTAATTTTGGGGTCAGAAAACAAATTGGCTGAAACGTGAAAGTCAATAAAAACTAAAATATGACCCCCTCATCAGACAAAATTAGATACCTAAATTGAGTCAAGCATTTTCACAAATATTCATGATTTTTGCTTTTTGGTTTTTTCCATGTTTCTGTAAGAATTACTGTATTTTAGTGTTGCTCATACAAGTATGAATTGTTGGCACAAAGTTAAATTACCATACCACACTCATGAAAAGTTAAAACAATGCCCCCAAGGCATTGCAACACACTGTTTGAGAATCACTGGACTAGTGTAATGACTAACCTGTGTAAGCACAAAGACAAACATCAGCAGCAACAAGCAAAGAGGGGAACGAAGCACGAAGTTTTTTGATTGCTCGAATCACAGGTCCTTGCTCATCATTAGCACTGCTTCCAACAGCATTTTTCTCAGCCTTAGTTGGAACACCAAAGACAATAACAGCTAAAAATAACCCAGCATCAATGTATGTGCTGGGCTCCAAGATATAAAGAGAACATTTAAACTTCCAAATTCCATAAAGGACATACTAACATTTGATTAGTTGCACATTTTCATCCATTAGTTATTTGAAAACCTTAACAGCTAAATCTAGAACAACCTATTTACAAGTACTTTGAACACTGCCAGTTCTGCTAATAGAGTGAAGTTCTATGGCAAATAACTCTAACTAGAAAAATTAAGAGTTGTTCAAAATTGCATAAAATACTATGTATGTAGGCTTGAATATTAAATTTCTTTATTTTAAGGTTAGCAATTGTCATGGAGAGATGGAGTGGGTGAAAAAATGACAAATTTTGCCTGTTCATAATTTTATGGAAAATTTTAATCAGCATACCTTTTAGAGATAAGCTATCTACTCCTTTCACCAATGGTTCAAGGAAACTTATCAAGTGATTAACTCCATGTCTTGCTTGACCTGGCAGTGATGGAATTTCTTCACATGCATCATCACTTGAATCAGTGACAAATACAGGATACATCAAATTATCTAAATATAATAATGCAACCTAAAGAGATGAAAAATTTAGATGCAAGTTTTGGCAAGAAAACTACTAAACCAATGCAAACCCAAAACATTTAATTTTGGTCTCAATTTCGATCTCAAAGAAAGGCTAGTTCATTCAGCATACTGGTAGTAACTGTATCTTCTCTATAAATCCCAAGTCCAGCCTGATGCATGCACTTTCTCTAGTGTTTGTTGTCAAGATAATTAAAAGTACAGGGTGGCCATAAAGTCGCGCACCAAGATAAAACCCGCAATCTATTAATGTTTACAAAAACCATATAGTAATTTATCAAGTTGTTTCATCAATCTTCCAACAAAGTAAAATTATCTGTCTTGTGTCGTTTTCAACAAAACAACTTGCTAAATTAGTATATGGTTTTTGTATACAATTTTTAATTGCAGGTTTTACTTTGGTGCGCGACTTTATGGCCACCCTGTATAAGTATGTCAAGTAAAACATGTGTATTGCATTGAAGCAAAATAACTTACTGTATAACTTCTAATTTTTATGTCAGTCAAACATAAATGTGGTTGCAGTTAGCACAAGTAAGTCTTACACCAAAGCATGAAATGAAAGTACACCATGGTTCTACTCAGCCTCATGATATATACTACAGATATATAAAGCTACTGTAGTGATTTTATTTTATGCTAAGTACATAGCAGCACAGTGGCAGCCATTTTACTTTATGCTAAGTAAATAGTAGCACGGAGGCATCCTCTAAAATAAAAGTTTTGCTAAACTACTTTATTTAGAAATATTCTCAATTTCTTAAAATAACTACCTTACAACAGATCATATACCAGTGTTTAAACAAAACATAACACTAACCTGCTGTTAAATTTGAATCAATTGAACACCATGATCGTAAAGTAGGATGATGGTATGAACTGTGAAGATAATTTTTCAAAGGATATTCATTCATGGTCAAGCACTGTTAAGCTAAATAAAACTACTTTTAAACTGATTCGCTGTAAAAAGAATTTGTCTCATACTGTACTCGATAGACGTAACAAAACACGGTACAGCTCTGAAACCACTGTAATTCTAGCAGAATAATTTTACCAGCAAAAAAGTAAATCGAGCTATTCATAAAAAACGACTTTACTACCAAATCTTTGTAAAAAAAACTTACGAATTAAAAATTTGAGAAAAAACTTGCCTCAAGCATAGTCTCGTTGCAAAAAAACTTTCGAAACTGAGCCAATATTGCTTTAAACTTGACATATATTCCAAAACGATGACTCGAAAACAGTCGTTATTGATTGTCTGGGGGTGTATAAGTGATTATTGCACCTTTTTCCGCACACGTGCCCACCTTAAGATAACGTTTGTTGGAAAGCTCATTAAATTTCCTTCAACATAGGCATTGTCAAGCGAAAGGCACAGTTGTGGAAAATGTTCGAACACGACCGTGAACTAGACACAATCTCTAATACGATGCGATGGCGTAGTTATTCGTACGTCCGCTTCGCAATCGATAGACCTGGGGATCATTCCAAGGGTGCTATTCAAATATTGCAGGAACTAGATCTATCAAAAAGGTAAGAAAATAATGCCGGATCACTATTTTTAAAAATGTCTTTGCTGTAGAGGTGAGCGGCTAACTACAGTTTTGCCTGATTTTCTTCAAGTTTCCTGCTCAAATGGTACCCTAAAACTAGCCCAAAATAGCCCAACGCTTGCCTGTTGAAAAATAGCCTAAAATTTGCGAAGTTAGTCCATACAGAGCCGTTGGGGGAACAGTCCAGACCCGGCATCAGCACAGTGTTTGGTTTGTTTTGTTTTATTTTGTTTTATTTGCCATTTTTATCCTCCATTCACGAGAAAGCGAATTGTATCGCTATACTTTGGACGGGAAGTCCGCACTCGCTTGGGAGTTGCCATTTTCGAGGTTTTATGGGCCACCTGTCTTCCATATAAAGGCGGGGCATCCCGTTAAGTGCCTTGCCCATGGACACAACAAGCGAACTTGCCGGCTTGTTCTCCACAACCTTCCATAAATGCCGAGCGCCAAGCAGGGAAGCTATAGATACCATTTTTTAAAATCTTTTGGTATGACTCGACAAGTGGAATGAACCCCAGGTCTACCGACTGCGAAGCGGACGCTCTAACCACTACGCCATCGCGTCGGTTTTCCATCAACTGCCATAGACAAGTCAGCCTGTGTGTAGAAAATAAGTTTCTTTAAGCAAGAGCGGGCTGACTAAACCCCAATTGTTGGGAACTATGGCAGTCACAAGTAAGGAGGTCAATCAATCAGTCAATCAATCAATTTTATTTTATTTTTGTCCAAATCAGCATACATAGAAATAAATTACACAGCAGTGGACAAAAAAAGGAGACGATGGCAAAACGATATACGTTAATACATGCACATGAATAGAATTTAGATTAAATGTGAAGATAATGGCATGGCCATCGCACCTGTAAGATACTAGGTAAAATAAAAAACACACACGAAGAAAAACATATACAGTATGTACAAAGTGTCGCTAGAGACAGTAAAAATAAAAAACTGTCAAGTTGCAACCCTAACAGGGGAGGCTATCAGGTGCTACACCTTGCCCAAGGGTGACCTGGGAGCAACGACAGCTAAGAGACAGCTCCTTTACATCTCAAGGCACATAAACCCTGTCGCCGGTTGTAGTTTTAAGTCATACACCTAGGACTAGATTAAACACATAGCTATTATAAAAAAGAAGTTATTGTGAGTTAGTAGTACCGTTATGGTATTCCCAGCTGCATTGTTCGCGTAAAATTTAATCAACTAAATTAATAATCAATTTTACGGACCTTGGATCATTGATGTTTTGCTGAAATCATGTGGGTGACTCATAAACATTCTCGTTCTGTTCATACGCTCGTGTTGTACGGTGTATCGTTGTTATAAATCATTCGTGGCCTCAATGTTAAAATCATCCTTTGGCCTAAAAACTGGTCATAAAGGAATAAATATAGTTACGTGTCATGCTGTAACAATACTGGGTTACTAAGCCGTATGGCCAGGCGTGGTTCCGTCTGACGTGCGGCGAAGTAACCTAGCATATAAAAAGAGGCATTGTTATTTCAATTGGGGCATTCGATTAAAAGTCAACCACAAAGTCATTCGATTCAACTCAAAATTAAATTCATTCAACTCGATTCGCTTCAAGTCAATTCAAATCAAGATTCGTGTTTTCAACGTTGTGTTTGTGATTGAAATACATTTGTTCTGTGGAGTCAGATGTGCTGTGGGAACTCTACAACAATACATAAACTTGATCCCCACAGAAGCACGACAGTAATGTTTTTATTGCATTGATGTTAAGACTACAATTAACTCAGTTGTGGCCAACAATCAAAATCACCTTCGTGCTCCACAAAGTCCAGCGATGAAAGAGGTTGTGGCAGATAACTAGAACACGTCCGTCTGCAACGACGATCAACAACAAAAGAGAGCCGAAAATATCCGACCGCATAGTCGGCAACAAAATACCGCACACGTCACCAAACACTTGGCGGCTGCACACGTCTATGCAAACCAGGTCATTGCGCACGTCACATGAACAAAAGAAAATAGACAGCAAAACACAGCGGGAAAGGCAAGCCGATCAACGAACTACCGAGAGAAGAAAAATAAATAAACATTATATAGCCCTAATAAAAAAGGAAAATAAATGTGTGTGATTTTAGACACATGCAATAATAATAATAAACGAATACGCGATGCAATACCAAACGCAATAAACTCTTGTCACACCGCGACGGGTAGATTAAAAATAATCTGCAAAACTACACGCTGCTGTGCTTACTAGTTTATGAAGGGGTCCTCGCGCCAATAAGCCAACGCAAAGAATCACTCCAGTCTCCAACTACAGGGACTAATATTTAAACCGATCATTATAAGTACATAATAGATATCAGTTCAAGGCTAGATTGCCGGAAAGCCATACAGGCTGAGATTCCTGGCATAAGTTTACATCGCGAGGCATGCCAACTATTGGAACACGATATTCTTTAAGCGGATATAGCCGAGCGACTACAAACCTGACGGTAGATACTTCGTCGGTTAACATTACTTCATCAGTAAAATCGTCGAATAGAGTAGCAATGGTGCACTGGCTCAAAAAACGAGCGGCGAACTGAGGTCGCACAAAATTGCAAAATAGCAAACACAGCTCGTAGTAAACAATTAGAATCACACACATCGGCGGGAGCAAAGTGCTAAGCCGCCGAGAAAGCAAACCAACAAAAAAAATAAAAAAAAGATGTTTGGCATGGCAGCTCGATGAAGCGCAAGGCGCCACACCCTACATGTGCTTCAGCATGATTTCCAAAGAAAATAGGCCAACGCTGCTACGGTGATCGTTTTGACCCACGACTTTGGTAAATTCTCCTTCGGCAAGACGATGATCTCCAAAACAAAGAAAAAGGTTATAACTTACCAGGCGGTACCAAATCAACCTGGTTTTTCAAAAATAATGCGATTCATTGTCAGTTGAGTCTAGTCTATTTTTGCGCTGTTTTTCTAACGAAAACATGCCGGTGACGATCGGTAACAACCTCCATATCACACACTTTGTCTTATACTTTTACGCTAATTGTCACTCCAAAAACTAGCCCAAAAACTGCAACCCACGACTGCTAAATTTTTCCCGCAACACCTAATCAAAACTAGCCCAATTTCGCGTGAAAACCGCAAAATTGGCACCACTGGCTAACTAGCTCAAAAAGCGGTTCTCATAAGAAGGGTTTAGTAGTGTTTGATTGCAATTGCAAGGGCCCTGCTGAAAGCGGAAACTTCTTGAGAATAGAAATAAATAGGGTACAATGCGTGCTCAAAAACCTAAAATCCATCCTGTGCTAACTCAAACAATAACAACTAAATCATTTCATCTGAATTAAATTCATTCTAAAAATTTTCCCACAGCCATTTGATTGTTATAGAAGCTTTTTGAATGTTTATCTTAACCCTGGTATTGTGGGGATCGTCGATATCACGTCGGGATTACCAAAATTTGTGAGAATCGAGTTTCTGTATTAGTGTTGCTGAATTGTTGTTGAGTTGTGAAGTTCCCACAGCACGTCTTACTCTCAGAGCAAATATATTTCAATCATAAATACACCGTCAAAGCACGAATAAAAATGCGATGAATCTTGAATCGAATTGAATTGAATTGCATTGAATTACATTGAATGAATGCTTCATGAATGCTTTTCCAAGCTTCATAAATGCCTCCAATTCTCATGCTTTGAATGCCTTTTTTTATATACTTCTTTACTACGTCACTCCGCCGCACGTCGGATGGAACTACGCCTGGCCGTACGGTTTAGTCACCTAGTATTATTACATTATAACAAGAAAGCGGACATTATTCATGATATGCAGCTATGCATATTCTTTTATGACAAGTTTTTAGGCAAACGAATGATTTTGATGTTGAGGTCAACAAATAATTTACAGGGTAAACAGAAAAGTCCTTGGACTTTTTTGTGATGAAAATTAAGCAAACTATTTACCATTATTTTCGCAGTCTCAAAGGCTTGGAAATCGCCTTTGATTTTTGTGGATCAGGGCATCAAGATCAACACCAGTCGCTACATTGAAGATATTTTGGTCCCAGCCAACAGAGAGATAAATAAGCACTTCAATGATTTGGTTTTCATCTTTCAGCGAGATGGTGCGCCTTCCCACACTTTAAACAAAACGCAGGAGTGGTGCTCACAACATTTTCCGAGGTTCTGGAGCAAGAAAATGTGGCCTCCTTCATTGCCAGATTTGAACCCGGTGAACTTCTGCGTGTGGTCCTTGTTGAAGACCAAGGCGTGTTTGGTGTCTCACACCAGTGTTGAAGATTTGAAGAGATCCCTACGACTAGAATAGTCAAAAATACCTCAAAATCAAATTCGTGTCTCAATAGAAGACTTTCGCAAAAAATTGAAAAAGTTATTGAGGTTAATGGTAAGCATATTGAATAAAATAAATTATACGGATTCTTATGTGCATTTACTGCCATTCTGTATCGCTTTTTTGATATTTTTTGTGCTTTATCTATTAAAAAATAATAAAAGTTTGCTCCAAGGACTTTCTGTCACCCTGTACAATAACGATATACAGTACAATAGCGAGCGCACGAACAGAACGAGAATGTTTATAAGTCACCCACATGATTTCAGCAAAAGATCAATGACCCAGAGGTTGCATCTCGTAAGGTCGCCATAGTATCATCAGCAGTGTGGTATTTTCTAAGTCACGCTTTCACTGAATAAGCGGGGTTCCAGAATTCCAATGATAGGCCAGTCAAAATGATTGTCATAAAGTTTAATACATTTGAAACAGCAAGGCAGCTTCTTTTTTTTGAAAGTATGATAATAATCATTACTGAAAAGTCTCTCTCCGCCTCTGCTGAACTTACAGTAATATAGTATCGGTAATGCTTTTGATTGCTTTTAGCTTTTTTTATGGTTGGTGTAATTGCATGATTGTGGAAATTCTGCAGGACGTTTTTCACAGAGTCACGGAAATAGTTACTGCTAATTTCATAAAAAAAACTTTTTGAAATTATCTTAGTTTTCCTCTGCAGCTTGCCAAGGTACCGTAACTTCCTTAATCTTCCTAGAATCTGGTTCAAGTAGGTTTAGTATTTCATGAATGTGTTTGACTTTTTCTTGTTTTTTTTGCTGTCAAATGATCACATTCCATCAATTTTTTTTTTCATATTCTCTATTACTATCTCAAGCACCTTTTGACGAGGAAGGCTGAGAAGTCTGTAGTTTTCATTAAAATTAACATCTTTGAAGGTATCAGAAGCAGCGGTTTCTTCAATTTTTTTTTAAAAGTTCCCTTACTTGCTTTAAGTATTTCAAATTCCTTAATGGATCTTTTTATTTGATTTTCAGCGCTTGGCATGCTTAAGCTTCTGGCTTGTAGAGCAGTAGAAAGTAATGACATTTCATGCAATTTGTCTATCATTAATGCTAAATCGTTCAAGAAATTTTGATTGCAAAGACGGGCAGCCATTTCTGAATATTTTTCCTAGGTAGAAAAAAAACTGAATTAAGCTGGATAAGTACGTCACACTGAGGTCACAGATCGCAAACAGCAAGCAGCCCAACTTGGCCCTAGTAGGCTTACTCTACCAATCTTCAAAATTTGAAGCTTAAATTCTCTAGAAATATTGTAGAGTTGCAACTGGTTTTTGTTTGACTGATGAAAGATAATGTAAATTTTATCCATAAATATTTTATAGTGATTCTCCTGTTTTATACCATTGACAGAATCGTCCAAAGCAAGTTGCAAGCGATGATTTAAACAATGCCAAATGACTGTCTTTAAAGTTTAGTTCCTACCCCAGAATTGCGGCCAATAATTGTGCTTGCTCCATCTCAACAGAAAGCCATTGAATTTTTTCTCAAATATTCATCATTAAATTCAACGTCATGCAAACTTTTTAACAGTTGCCTATCTATTTCTTCTGCTCTCTGCCCATCCAATTCCGCTAAATCAAGAAAAATTGTTGGTAAACGATTGTAATCTTCAATATTCAAAAATATCATAAAAACAAGTTTATTAGATATGCTGTTAGTTTTAGTAATCATAACACAAATTGTTCGATTTTGTTCAATAATTTTGGTAAATATATCATTTTCTATCTCATTCACAACATGATCAACTATTTTTACGGCAGGGTGTCTAAAATGAAATCCAACACCCAAGTCTACTCCATTTTTAACTGAAGTTCAATTGCATCTTCAATATCAGAAAATGGCCAGCTCCTTTTTGCAAAACTGTAGACTGGTTAAATATTTTACATGTCGAGCCATTGCTGAATAGCACCACTGCTCATTCCCCTCACCGAATCATACCAAAAGACTTTAAAAATAGTATCCACAGCTTCCCAGCTTGCGCTCGGGATTAAACGGATATTGTGGAGCGCAAGCCGACAAGTTTGCTTGTTGTGTCCTTGGCCAGTGCACTTGAGAGGACGCTCTCACTTTTACGTGGATGACAGGTGGCCCACACACCTCGAAAATGACAACTCCCGAGCGAGTGCGGATGTCCCATCCAAAAAACAGCGATACAAATCGCTTTCTCGTGAATGGACGGTAAACCTGGACAAACATGGACAAAGAATTGAGAACAGCCGTTATTTATTGAGCGGGGAGTGTATAACTAAATTTTGTTTCTTTTTCCGCAAACGTGCCCACCTCAAGATTACGTTTGTGAGAAGACTGATAAATTTTTTCCTGAAAAAAAATGGACTTTTGATGCACCGACCCTGAAGCGACGCGCTTACCTTTGTGCAAACGCGCTTGTGTTTATAACTCTACAACAAATAAAGCATGATTAGAAATCGATGTGGTTTAATTCAGGGGTGTCAAAAGTAAAGCCCCCAAACGAATTCAATCTGGCCTGCGAAATGATTCCTAATCAATTTCGGCAGTATCACAACGTTAGATAGCACGCTGCTTACAACCGCGAACAAATCTTTGTTTTTGTAAAAAAAAACGCGACATGGCAGGGAAATACTTGCGCCAGCGTGCTACGCTGACTTTGTTCTTATAGTTACAGCGAGAGAGGCAATGACTCTCTTTTTTTATGGAGATCAGCCCCATTTCGGGCTACATCACACTATATCCCAAGATCGTTGCCAGGTCAAGTGGTCATCTCCAAATAAAGCCACTCGCCATCAAATAGGAATAGATTTGGGTGGCTGGTGTGCCGCAAAATTTTGATCAACTGGTTTCATGTGCCAGCAGACAGAAACGTTTGGGGACCATTGATACACAGTCTTACCTGCTTAACCCATTAGGCGCCGGAATTTTATAAAGTAAAATAAATAACTTTCTTTCGTATATTTGAAGTCATTGAGGTACAAAAGCATCACGGAAAAGATTTCAATCATTTCCAAATATTTTAAAGGGTCCAAACACGGTGTCCCATTTTTGGGACGCTGGCGGGATAAGGGAGCTATTAGACTGCAAAATAGATTCATAGTTCATAGTTTTAAATAGCGTCCCATTAATGGTAATGGGTTAAAGTTTTTTTCAATAGAGTCTGGGTCGTATAAAATCCAGGTATGTAAATGTGGCCTGCAGCACCGAATGAGTTTGACACGCCTGGTTTAATTGTATCATTTAAACATTGTTTCTTAGTTGCTATTTGTCCAAGTGCAAGACTTAAGTGACAGAAAACCACAAACTTTATAATTTCTAAGCATTATCCATTATCCACAATTAAAGTTTAGACTTTTTGCTATGTGGTCAGCATTGCCATCTCTCCAAAATCTTCACGCTATGCCGAAACGACGTTTTTGGTGTGGATTAATGATTGTGTGATCTTCCTCAGAGTTTTAAGTTGATTTCGTGGTTCTTGCTCATTTTATGTAGCTCTTCTGGTAATGATAACGCTTATTCAAGTTAATACAAGTTCTTTCCGAGCATGCAAAAAACTTCAATATTCGTCAACGTTTCGAACAGCTATACAGCTGTTTTTCATCACGACTAATAATTAATAAACGAAAGCACGAGTGAGGCAGTATAAATAGTGTGCTACGCAATGAAAGAAAAACGCAAAACAAAAAGTTTAAAAGCGAATAATAACTAACCGTAGATTACGCCAAATTATCATAAATTCCAGAATAAAAACAATTTTCTTTATCATTGATTGCATTTTCAGAATTATGAATAAACAGAGATTCAAGAAATCGGCATTTGGTAAAATCTTTGAAAAAATTTTAACCTTTGAAACAAATTTTAGCAAACGCTGATTTCTCGAATCTCTATTTATTCATAATTCTGAAAATGCAATCAATGATAAAGAAAATTGTTTTTATTCTGGAATTTATGATAAATTGGCGTAATCTACAGTTAGTTATTATTCGCTTTTAAACTTTTTGTTTTGCGTTTTTCTTTCATTGCGTAGCACGCTATTTATACTGCCTCACTCGTGCTTTCGTTTATTAATTATTAGTCGTGATGAAAAACAGCTGTATAGCTGTTCGAAACGTTGACGAATATTGAAGTTTTTTGCATGCTCGGAAAGAACTTGTATTAACTTGAATAAGCGTTATCATTACTAGAAGAGCTACATAAAAGGAATTTATCAAAAATACCTGGTAACCAGAATAACCGTATATTCTTGCTCAATTCTGCTAATGTGTATTTAGCCTCAATTCCACTTTTATTTTACTTTTTTGCACAGTTCCATGCCAACCAAAACTTTGACTCATTTGATATACACCAAAATCATAATCTGAAAAAAAACACTGCAGAACGCAGAACAAAATCAATTTTTTTTAAATTCTTAAATAGCAGTAAATCTGGATTCAACGTAGAAGCGTCACCAAAGAGTATGAACTTTATTTCATCACAAATTAGGTTATGCATTAGAAAAGGTAATTGCATTATCATCCTTCATTGTCGTCGCCCAAGCCCTTCGCCGCCTCCGTGAACTAAAAATTTAAAAGAAATTACTTTTGATTTAACGCTTGTCTTCTGCCTAGCGTAATAGCAAAGCTGTAAATATCCTGATCACCAAAAGTTGTTATGCACCCATTGCACATCAAAACTAATAACTCCTACAGCAACAGAAATCATGAAAAGTCAACCTGCATAATCCATATTGTAAAAATATGAAGAAATGTTAATCTCTGAAAATTTTGCTGTAAATTTTATTGTACGCTTTTTCCCAATTACATGTAGGCATATCCAAAGCTTTAGCTGTAGGCACATAAGCCACAATTTTCTGTTTTGAAACCTGGAGGGTTGTTGTAAAAAAAGATGCGCCAACAATTTAAGGAAAACGAACCCACGTGTTATTTCAAAGAAGCAGCATCGCTTTTTGCTTGGAAGAAAAGTAAAATATACCAGTGTAGTATGTGATCTACAGAAACTTACATCTAGACTAGCTTGTGATCTACAGTACCATTAAATTTTTTCTTTATTGAGTTTTATTTTAACCCTAGCCCTAACCCTAAGCTAATGAGTTTTATTTCAACCTAGCCCTAACTCTAATTAAAATTTTTCTTTATTGAGTTTTTTTTCAATCCTAACCTTAACCTTTAGCTGACGTAGATCACAAGTTATACAAGAAACATCCATGTAGATCACATACTACATTAGCACCAAGTAAAGTTATTTCATTTCCTACTGAAATACGAAGAAAAGGTAAGATTTAAATGGCTTGAAACGATTTGTAGTAGACACCGTATTCAGCCATGACGAGTAAAATTCTACTTTATTGTCCACCATTTGCGATAAATAAAAGTCGGGACTATCGTAAGGAGGCAGCATGAATCATTTATTCATTTCATAATTTCTTTTTATAAATGCTTTGTTAAAAGTCATTGCTCCTACAGAAAAAGTTTTCCCATAACTTCATCGTGAATTACATGCTGGCAAATTTTTTGTGAGGACAATTTTTTGGAGTCTATAAGCCTAAATCGACCATGAATTCAGAGCTTATAATTAATTCTTTACCGTTAATTCAGTTATTCATTTGACGGGGTAGTTTAGTATGAGATCGCAAATATAAACAATGGGGAAATCAATTTGCTTTGCTTTTACCTATCCAAAACGGAGTTTGAATTATTTCAACTAGGTTTTTTATAATAAACGCTAGTTTGTCCTTAACGTTGTCCTCCCATGATGTGCCAAAAAAACTTTGCATACATATAGCGGGTGATACGTAATCGCAATGTGTTTATATGATATTTTGGGCGTGTCTGATTGGTCCAAATCAAAATTGCGTCTCTCGATAATTCGGTTTGCATTGGTATAAACCTCATGCTCAGGATCATCGCTGCTTGAATATTTTTGATTGCAAGGGAAACGTTTTTGATAGAAGTACAAATAACCGCATCTTCCAAGTTTATTTGTGACATTAGGTGATGATTCTGTTTTTACTGTGCCGCTGAGCAAATATTTACCTACGCACTTTATGTAACATACAATATTCACAAAAAAGTGTTTGAGAATCTATGCGCTCACAAACTCCGCAGCTGTTCAAATCTAGTTGAGCAATGTATTGAACGTGTTCGAAAGATACACTAGCCTACTTACCGTAAAACCAAAGTTGCTCCGAAATACAGTAAAAGAATTACGCAAAATGACGACATCAAGAACTCCACTTTTTGGCTCTAAATTTACCAGCGTTAAACTACTTGTCGTACAGTTAACCCCAGAAACATGAAATGGTTGCGTAAAAAAATCAGTAAAAAGATCTAATTGCATAGAGTTTGTGATTGACTTACCAGAACTTTTTGCTAAAATTATTAACATTTTGTAATAGAGCACTATTGGTTAATGTAGTGTTACTCTTACTCCAAACTGCAACCGCAAACTTTTCAATGGCCGCTTTATCTTTTTTGTTCAAATTTCAAAAAAATTAATTCTTCTCGTGCATATTTGTCACGTTTCAATAGAATTTTCGTTCTATGTCAATCTTAATTTACTTCTTAAAATTGAGGCGATTTGTAGTATCACTCAGATAATTAAGTCTGGTTGCAACTTAATAACTAGGAAAAGATTGGTTTCCACCAAGATACTTCAACCCACGCACTTCTCGATCAAGAACAGAACAAATATATTTACAAACCACTCTATAACTTCGAATTCTTTCGCTTGCCAAAACACAGAACTAAAGCACTTTAATAATTAAATATCAAAGACTAACTAAAATCACCAAAATAATCGGTTGACTCCTGTCACAACTATCACCACACAGCAACGCCTTTTACAACACTGTAGTCTCTACTCTACTCTGATCTACTACTCAATCTCTCTCTGAATGAATAAAATCTTGCCGCCTTATATATACATGGCTGGAAAATAATCTAGAAATTGCTAGAACATCATATGACACAGGAAAACATCGTTAATAAATTACGTAATCGGTAATAATAAAAAAGAAAAATCTTCGTGAAGAAACAAGAATCACTGGAATACACTGGAAAGTCACGTAGACAACCATTGTAACGTCAGAAAGGCGTGTGAGTTACACATCTATTTATAAACCCCAAAGAGAAAAAAGGTCTTTTTTTCGAAAACAGTTTAGCAAGTTAGAGCTACAAACAGTTTAGATTTACAAATAAATATTCACAGCAAAACAAACAGATTACAACTCTATACATATGTAAAACTATTCTTTAACGCAAATTTACTTATTTGTGACGATATTGATTAGCTTGAAAAGTTCATTATTAAGGTCGTTTTGTTGCTTTTGAGGAGAAGTTTCATATGCACTGCTGTGAACAATGTCTTCTGCAAGTAATGTATCTGCAGGTTTGTCCCTTGCTGCTTTGCAAGAATAATAACCAGACAGTTGTTGTTTACAGCTTTTTTTGAAATTTTGATTCAACTATTAAAACTCGTTTTGATAAATTTTTTGGGAGGTGTTGCAGGAGGAACCAAAGCAGAAATCGGAGGGTTTTTCGTTAATTTCAGTAAAATTTTATTGGTGCTCGCATAACTATTGTGCTAAAAACATTGATGGTAAATGTAATCACTAAAAAGTTTTTGTGATGTAATAATTTCTTTTCACACTTTTTCTACCGAATCATCAAGTCGATCTGCTAGACTTTCTTTTAAGTAAACATGTTTTAAATCTTTAAATTACTCTTTGACTATGCCTCGGGTTAAATCTTTTGTTCAAACGATCTTTAAATGTAAGTTAGGAATTTTCTTCTGCTGCGATATATAATCTGTGCAAGCAATTTCACTCTTCTTGGTCAGCTTATTTACATTTTTTTGACCTGAGCATCACAGAACAAGTCACATAACATTTGAACCCGAAATCTCTAGGAAAACTCCACGTCTTATAAGCGAGTAAACACGGTAATAATCACTCGAATTAGTTTTTTGCAAAATGTTTTGCCTTTGTTAGAATTGTGATTAGAAAAACCATTTTTTTCACATTTCAAATGATTTCGGTATTTTTCTAGTGACAAAAAATTTCAAATACCAAAAAAACTTACAGTGTAGTTGTTGTCTTTTGTCAGTCAATCGAGAGGAAAAAACGCATTACCATAATTAATGTTTTCATTATCAAAATTAATTAACTTTGTTATTTTGCCGGAATCTTGATGCTCTTAAATTTTTTGATGCAAAATATCAAATTGCTCTTTACGAAATGAGACAAAGTTTTGAAGAAGCAACACCTATATAGTCTTCAAAATTCTTTCAATTTTCATAATTGTAGTACAGAAAAATATCAGCGAAACCCAAAACTTGGTGACATTTTTACGTTGTTTTTGTAATGGTTTAAAACTAAAGTTTTTGCTGCAATAATTGCGTGACTCAACAGTTATGCACTAAAGTGATGTTTAAATCTTGAGCTTTGGCTTCACAGTGAGTTATTTTCCAACATCTAACATAATATTGAGGTCTTGTTTTGTTGCAAAAGACTGTTGTTGTTGTTATTGTGATTAACCCTCCTCTTTCTCGGGATGGAAGTAAGGCACGAACGGCAATTCAGGTTCATGCCGTCAATTTAATGGAAATTAGACTAGGGGAAAGATGGCAGCCCGTTTCAAACCAGTCATGAGTGACTGGTAGCCCCACAACCAGCAAGGCGGACTGCCACTGATGATTATCCAAGAGTCGCCTCTTACGACATGCTGGGTTAGCAACTTCACAATTGTAACCCGGTGAAGTACGGGTGGGGCCACCTGTCTTCCACATAAAGGTGGAGACGTCCCGTTAGGTGCTTGCCCAAGGACACAACAAGCAAGCTTGCCGGCTTGTTCTCCACACTATCCTTTTTTTATGCTGAGCGCCAAGCAGGGAAGCTGTGAACACCATTTTTTAAAGTCTTTTGGTATGACTCGACTTAGGGAATGAACCCCAGGTCTATCGACTGCGAGCGGACGCTCTAACCACTATACCATCAAGCCTTGGAAAAGACTCATAATAAAGGGCACAACATTGCCATCGAACCATCGATCATTAACATTTTGGGGATGTTTTTTTGATCCACATAGCTTCAGATAATCATTTCGAAATAGTTTTTAAAAATAACGGATTGTATCTGCGTGCATGCACTGGGGAAAGGTGCCACTGGCAGAGTAAGTCTTCCTTGATGCGGATTTATCACAGGCATAGTGTAAAAATTTGAAAATTTTTTTAATTTTTATATCATTTTATAATGCTACTAGTTGCATTAAAACATATAATGTCTTTTTTTGCAGATGTCGCAATAGGTTCGTATTTCTGCTTTGATATACATTATAATTTGCGGCGGCAACACTTTAAATCGGCGAATAAATGGATTGTTGGCTTTTCTAAAATATTCAGCCATTATTGAAACGTTGATCATCTATTCATCGGAATACTTTTTGAAATTTTGCCTTAGAAATTTATGTTTCGTAGAATGGCTTTAGACTGGAGCATTTACTGTATAAATGCGCCATACTCTATTTCGTCTTCTGTGAGGTCGTGGTGCAATTTTTGATACATTGCTTGCGGACGCTTGAGTAATAATTCTTGGAAATACAGTATTAATTAACTTTTGCACAGTAAGGTTTGTAAAAGAACTGTTAAAACATCATTTGCGTTTTGTTTTTGAAAAACTTTTCATACTATAAGACTTCAAAAACAGTATGATTTAATTAGGTAATGAATACGCCTCAACAGCACACCACGTACGCAACACCAATTGAATACTATGTATCTCCAACAATAGTTTTGAAAACACGCACGCACTTACACCCGAGGAATCATTACTTTGTCAATTACACTTAGTGGCAATCATGATGACCGAATAATTTTAATAAAGCTATTTTCTCGTCAGCCGTTTTTGGTGCCATAAATTCAACCTACTCTGGACTTGGACAAGTGCACCAAAATCAGGTTGAATGTCGGAAGTTGATATAAAGAGGATAGCTCACAGGTTATCATCAGTGAGACTGTATCTGTATCCAGATTTGTTGAACTTCATCACTGAGAACGCTAGTTCACTTGTGTATGTTGATCCAAAGAGTACCAGCATTTTCTGAGCATACCTCCTAAATTTGCGAAATTCTCCTCATGAAAAGCAGGATAAAAATGTAGCAGCGGCATTTTCTTAAAATGATCTTGTAGCAGTTCATCAGACTGCAGATCAATAAGTTCAAATGGAACCTTGCTGGGTGCATCATCCACACAGCAAGAGAAGGAAAAAAGACAACATGCATCTCATTCTCAATTATTGTGAAGTCTTCAAACCGTCTTGAAAACTCGTCTTACAGTTCAAGTAGCATTTCCACGTATTTGCCCAGGCGATTAGTTGGAGATGAGATTTTCTTTAGAGTTGTTATGTGAGTGAAAATATTAATCTTCAATTGGCCGAAGAGAAACTCTAACTTCCTCATAAAGGCCTTTACCAGGCTGCACATATGATGTGCAAAGAAACCCTTGTCTTGTAATTTCGTTTTTAGCTCATTCTTAGGGCAGTAACGTCAACCGCAAATGCAAAATCTGCTATCCATTGAGCATCCGACAGCTCTGATAAATTCTACCTTTCATCTCACAAAACTCCGGAATCTCTGCTATGAGGTCCCATACTCGTTTTAGTTCTTTGCCAAGGCTAAGCCATCTGAAGTTTGCATGGTAGCATATGTTGCCGTGTTCTCTTTTATGAATGATCCTCCAAACGTCCAGCAAAGTATTTTTGATTCAGTGCTCTTGCCCTAATGAATTTAACAATTTTAATCATCATATCAGAAACGTTGCTAATTTTTAGCACTGATTTACATAATACTTTATGATCTATATTACAATGCAAGAACACTAATTTCTGATTTTGGTTTCTTGCAGTCACTTGATCTTGCATACGCTTCAAAAAACAAACATTTTTCCCTGTTAAATTTGGACAGCCATCAGTTGTTACAACAATCAATTTATCCCATTTCAGTCCGACCTTACTAAAAGACGCATCAACTTCTAATATAGCTTTGAAAAAAACTGTTTGAGCCATTAACTTTTCATGACGCTCTCATCAGTGGCGGTATCGCGTCAAAAAGGAAGATCTAAAGTGAATAAGTGTTTTATGTGATCAATTCGGACGTTAGGCAATCAAGACAAGCCAATGATAGCGCTAGTATTGTAAGGCTCGCCAAAAAAAGATTTTGCAATAGCGAAATGCTATAGAAAGCGCAACAAAAAGCCAAATAGGAACGCTGTGATTCTCGAAAGAGTTTAAGAGTGTAAACAAACTCCTTCTGTCTCTATCACATTGGCTTGTCTTGATTGCCTAACGTCCAAATTAATCACATAAAACACTTACTCACTTTAGATCTTACCTTTTGACGCGATACCGCCATTCATGAAAGCGTCACGAAAAGCTTATAGCTCAAACAGCTTTTTTCAGAGCCATATTTAAATTCTGTACCACCAACAAGATTTTTGCATTTACTTGTGTAAACAAATCACTGCTCGTTGTTGTCCCTATTATTAATTGCATCTCTACCAGAGATTCCGTAATTTGAAAGTCTTTTGTAATCCCTCGTAGAAAGACCAACAACTTTGCTGTGTCGCGTATGTCACAGCTCTCGTCCAGAGCGACCGATAATAAGTCAAATATTTTTATCTGTTTGCGTAGTTGAAGTTGCAGATTCTTTGCGATATCCTCAATCCGCCTCGTCGTGGTTCGCCTGGGAAGGGACACGTTTTCAAATGCTTCTTTTTTCTCCGGACTTAATTGCGACGCAGAGTCTACCAAACATTTCTTATTATACTCCACATCAAAAAACAGCTCACTGTTTTCAGCGATTTTGAGGGCTATCACAAAGCTGGTCTTCACTGCTGCTTCAACAGAAGTTTGAAGCTTGGTGAAAACACTCTGCTACTTTGCCAGCTTACTTAGCAAAGTCTTCGATATCTCTTCTCTTTCTAAATCGGTTACGCTTTTGCACTTGTTCCTATGTTTCCTAACGTCATGACCGCTGATATTGTATTCTTTAAGAAAGAAATCTGTTCCCCGTAAACTAAATGTACAGCTTTTCCTTTTGTTTCAGTAGAGAAATACTTAGAAGTCCATGCCTCCTTAAAGATTCTACATTCAGCATCAATCTTTTGTTTTCTTGCGGATGTTATCTTTTAGAAAGCCTAGGTTACTGCTGTGATATAACATGCTAGCCTTGATAAAAGGCGAATGCTTAACCAAGTAATCAGCTGATTCGAAGAAGATTTTGCCACTTACTAATATCTGTATGATGTAATAATCTACGGCACTTCTTGTTTTAACGAAGCGTAATGAATACGAAGTAAGATGGCGAATAAAAGTAGCCTTAATTAGCGTAAATGAAATTAACCTTAACTGTTCGGGAACTAATTCCCCTGTCATCTCTCGCCATGGCCAGATTGAAACAGCCAGCAGGTCAGATGCGGCCATCGGTTAGTGGTTTTATTTTAATTTTTTCTTAAAATTGGGCCGTATGTTGCCGAGGTCTGGCATAAGCGTTGCTAAGGTTTGGCTACAGCAGTGTCGTCGCCAAAGCAAACGAAGTAGTGAGGCACAAGCCAAAAGTGAGGAGGCACTAAAATATACTGAATTTTGCATATTAAAACTGATTTTGTAGGGCTGCAAACCATGTGCAATTGAAAATTCTGTATTTTTGTTTAATAAAAAGACATTGTAGGGTTTAGAATATTTTGAATTGCATACGATGCGAACCTCCATGATCTTAAAATAGATAGGACTGTTTGTGTGTTGATGATTAGATAAATTTCATTCATTCATTCATTCATTCATTCTTATTTTATTCATGACCACCACCATTACACACGACACTGAACAACAATAATAATGAGAGAAATGGAGTCAAGAAAAGGAAGAAGCGACACAACGTCAGACGTTAAAACATGCAAATGAAAACAGTGGATCCATAAAACTAGAGCAATAGTTGCATGGCCGCTAAACCCTAAATTTAAGCAATTAAAGGACAGTTTAATTGAATTGAAAAAAACAAACAGAACAAAACAAAAACGCAGGAGTTTTTATAGTTGTAGATCATATTATTTTGTAAATAAGAAGTTAGAACATTCGAAATAGTAAGGATCAGAAATATGACCAGTGCGAGACACGGCTACGTAGGTGGTCAATGGGTGGCGCAACCGGCCTATAAGGCTGTTTTTTAGCTCATCTGAGCATGGTGAGGAAAGAAAAACCACCCTGAAAATGAAACCTCACCGGGCCCGGAAACCCTTTCATTAAGCAACCGGTCGAAAAAAAAAACAGCACTACGAAACACATGTACATTATTAACTTACAAGACACGTAGCTTAGCTCATCTCAACACAAAGGTTTTAATGTGTTACCTGAGAGTAACAGTTCATCAATAAGTAGTTCGTCCTACAGCCCCAGTTCTTACGTTTGCATGAATGTTAGTAGTTTGTTACTTGCAGAATTAAAAGAGTAAAATTTTACCTTCACTTCGCGTACCTGTATTTTTGATGAGAAAGCAGCGTTGAGAGGAGCCAAGCGTAAACATACGACACAACAACATAATCATTTAAACAGATGATAATCCTATTTTACATTAAGAGATGATATCTGCAATGCACATACTACACTTGATTATAATAATGTGGTTGTCATGTTTCAAGCACTAATTGCTCTGCCAAGTGGTGTTACATATAAAAACAGCACTGTTCCATAAATTGTGAGTTTAACAACTGCCAACCGTTGTGTTAGAAACTGGCCTATTGTGTTGCAACATATTAAAATGTGGGTAGTATTACTATTCTTTTACAGTCGATAGAATTAAGAAGGTGATTATGCTCACAATATAAGGTTAGAGTACACTAAAATATTCAAGTTTAGGTAGTAGTAATTTGGTAACATGAGTTTCGATTGTTATCTTCTTCTTCTTCGTATGGAGGCGATGTTTCTTAGATTGTTATTATTATAATCTATTGCTGCCCAATGTCCAATGTTACAAGAAGTTGTTGATGATTGGTTGTTGTATTTGGAAGCCTCAGAAGAATCGCCCCTGCACGATGATGATGATGCTTCCTTCGATCGCACCACGTACATTATCTGTAAGCAAAAGAAGCGAACCAGCAATCTGTTCAAATACCAATGGAGTTTGTGCACAAGTAATTTCGCAACTTTGCGCTGAATGTGACAACAGATATTTTTTCATTTTTGAAAAAAATTGGCAATTTGCTCCAGATGGCGGGACCTTGGTACGAAATAGACTGCTGACATAAACTGCTAGAGCAAGGTTTTGGTATTAATTTAGATCTATTTCTGGTATTGTATTGTGAAATGCTTTTTACAAATACATTTCGAAATACGTCAGGATTTTTTCCAGAGTTCTGTTTGAACATAAATACTGCAATCTCCTTAGTTAGTAACTGGTTTATAGTAAGTAGCTGGTGAGTTTTTTTTTTAATTTTTAATACAACTAGCCGGCATCGCCCGGCAGGCTCCTCATCAGTAACGTCAGGGTAAAATTTTCCGTTCAGCCGGCTTCACCCGTCGAACTCTTGTGTGAACAGTACCAAAATCTTAATAAACTATATGCACTTCCACAATTCCCAAATACGTAATGGTGATCATCTTATTCTTTCGATCAAGACTGGCAATGCTTGTGAAGAAAAAATGCTGCCACAAACTATCATTGATATTTTTGAAAAGTGTGTCGGAGGAAGAATTGAAACGCAGCAAAAATAATGTTGGCGGCCAAATAGTGGTTGCTCTCATAGAGACAGAAATAAACTGTTTTGTGCCAAGCCTATTTTGTGAGTTGGTTCGGTTTTTTTCGTTTTCATATTTTTGGTATTATGTTTATTGGCTGCGCTATTTGTCTCTTTCGAGCATAGCGACAAAAGCGGTTATGCCTTCCCCAAACTCATTCACGATATTCTAGAAGGAACCTATCAGGCGAATTCATGTTCTAACAAAATGTTCTTTATAAATTCAGTTTTACAAATTGATAGGGTAGTGGTTTTATTTTGATTTTTTCTTAAACTTGGAAGTTTTTATATCAATTTTGAGTATAGGTATAGATATCTCAAGAAAAGCGTATTAGCAAAGAAAAAAGTCTTGCTTTATAGTATACTAACCGGCTCTGTCGATGCCACCCACAGGGCCCCCTCAGTAACGTCAAGGTAACTACAGTGCCGTCGCTAGGGTGGCCAGGGGAACCATACCCTCCCTGACGGATGCTTGTGCCCCCTTATTTTGGGTTACTCTAAATTCTGTGCTTTTTTTGGAGCACCGCGTAACGACAAGACAACAAACAATAGTAAGAAGCTTAGATTTTTGATGCAAAATAACGTTTAATTTAACATAATTCTCGTTTGACGTAGTCGATATTTTGCATAGCTGTGGCACAATCGACTGCTTTAACACAATAATTGTGACGCAATAGATCGTTTTGTCAACAGCTACAGCATATGTTTTCATTTCGCTTATTCACTGAGGATATAAAAGACGCGAAATGAGTTTGAGAGACTAATTGCAAAGTTCTAATTTGAGTGAAAGTTCGGAAATTTTGAAAAGTCTCATTTTTGCTCATCTGCTAGCTGCAGTGCACCTACAACGTCTGCTACAAGTAGGCCCATGAGCGAACGAAAATTTGCTGATGCTAATGATTTGGGAATTGATGACCCGAAGCAAGTTGGGCTACGTGCTAGTCCTGTAAGCATGTTTTGGACCAAGAAGAGATGCTTCAATGCTGAGTGCATCAGAGGTGGAATTGGTTGGACTATTCTCTCAACTTTGATGTAGCTTTTTGCTTTCCTTGACGCAATTTTGCAATTTTGACGCAACCGATGGCTATTCTAATTGGAAGCATGCTACTGAAATGAATAGAGATTTTTCCAATCATGCTGCCTCGAAAGAACGCTTAGCATGCTACAGTACCTGGAAAGAAAAAATCAAGCGGTCTAAAATGGGTAAGGAAATTTCCTCATTGGTCAACAGAGAAGCAATTGAAAGAAATCGCTGCTATTTTTCTACCTTAATCGACATTGTTAGCATTTTTGGCTACTCATCAATAGGGCCATTTTTTTTTACCTAAAAAAATATGTTTTTGACTTTATTTTAGCAAAATTTTGACTTTATTTTGACCTAACCGCTTTCGGCTATTATTTATGTCTTGTTGCACTTTTTTGAATAAAAATGTTTTATAATCCGCAATTTACATAAGTTTTTAAAGAAGGTAGCCTACTTTAAACATTTTCTCAATCACTCAGTCTTGAAGCTAATGCAACAAAGCGACGCATGACGTCAAAACCTAGGATAACGAGCCATTGTGCGTACCGGTATCAATTAGTGTGTAATACAAAAAATGCGTTGTTATCGCAACTGTACTGTACATTAACAGTCTGTCTATGATATTTTTAACAAAAGCCACACAGTATAATTACCAAGACTTTTTATTGTAATACAGCATCATATATTTTTTTACGTTCTTAACATCAAAATTTCTGTCTTTTCTCAGTAATTTACTGAGCATAGAAAACGACCTCTCAACAGCAGCAGAGGTTGGCTGGGATTTTTGCAATAGTGCGTAGCTTGTTGGATCAATTGTCAAGTTGGTACAGTTTATTATTGTTTCTAAATCAGAGTTGGATTGTCGCTTTTTAAAGTAATTTTTAATTGCGCACGGATCATCATCGAATTGCATATTCTTCAGCAGTCCGTATGCTTCGGTTATCGTGCAGGCACTTCTTTCTAAGAACTCTACGTTGGCTGCTAGAGTCCGGTATTGATTTATTTTAACCAAGTCCGGCACCAAATCTTCCACATTGATAGCGTCTTTTGCTCTGCTGACCAAGAGGCCTGCGCTTGTCCAATTGTTGACAATGGTACGAACAGCTGGAAGGTTCTCACTGTAATATAAGGCAGCTCTAAGCCAAGTTGCCCATCTTGTAATTACAGGGTCAGGAGGAGATGGCAGACCAGCATCATGAAAATCTTTCTTGCGATGTTTGTTTTTGATTGTTGCTGTCTTGACCGTTGCTATTATTTCATTAATATTTTTAAAATGAGCACGCACATGCATAGCGCAGTTATGTAGTAAGTGCGCAACGCAGGTGACATGCATCAAAGAAGGGTATAATTCCTTTAATGTCTTTCCAGCCAAAGACATGTACCGAGCAGCATCAGTCAAGAACAATGAAAAATTCTCGCGTTTTATTTCAAGTTGTTGCAATATGTCATCCACAGTGTGCAGAATAATACTGCTACTAACATTGCTAGCGCTGTCAAGTGGATGGCAATCAACGAGGAATGTCTGATTTGGGGCATCTAAGCTACCCACAAGCACACTAATATGCTTTTGTTTAGCAATCTATGCTTCATCCACAATTAAAAAAATTTTTTCTCACGAAGTAATTCTTGAATTTGTTCTTCTTTTTGGGATGCTAATTTAGCAACACATGCCCGGGCTGCAGTCTCCGAAGGCAATACTTTTCCCATTGTAGCAAACAGAGACTTTAAAGATGGATGGTTGAGTTTATGAAGTGGGATATCTGCAGCTAAGAATGAAGGGACCACCTGTTCTTTGAAGTTTACTTGATCGAGTTGTAAAAAGGTTTGCTTACTTTGGGATTTGCTTTTCGTCTCCAATTTTCTTTGGTGTTGCTTACTTTTTCGGTGGCTTTCCACAAAAAACTTTTTGTCGCATTTGACTCGCAAGTCGCGGGCAGGAGTTGCCGAAAACTCATCCGGATATTCGTGGCAAATTTGCCTAACTTTCGCTGTAGAAGATTTGGCTTGTTTAGGCATTCTTTGCTTTGCAAGCTACGACTTAAAAAGACCACGTGTAAAGAGCGCAAAGGTTTTATAGGAATAGATTAATTGCTTAACAATTATGTGTTTATGCATCAACAATGACGATTTGATGCATAATAAGTGCTATTTCCTTCTCAATTACCGCACGCATTTTTACCATTGCAACTATTTGAGAAGTTTAAAATCAAGTAAAACTGCGCATAAAATTTTAACAGCAGCTCAAAAATTCAAAAAAATATAAAAAAATATAAATTTGTTCGTTTTTGTAAGGAAATGTTTGATGAAGACAATTTTGACAAGTTTTGACTTTATGCAAAATTTTGACTTTATTTTGACTTATAAAATGTACCAAAACAGACTCCTGAACACCTGAAATGAACGTTAGAACACGTTTGATCATTTAAGAAGGTCCTGAAAAAATTTTGACTTTATTGAGTTTAGCGGGCCCTACTCATCAATTAGCACTCAGAGGAAAATTTGATAGCAAAGACAAAGGAGCGGAAGGGAGATAAGAGATTTGAAGGCGAGGGTGGGGCGGGAGTGCTGCATCAGCAGAGGAGGACCAGATGGGCCAGATTGCACAGTGGAGGTATACAAGCCGGAGGAATCCGAATAGGAAGACGGGGTTTCAATTGGTGTGGGATTTCCAGAAAAAGCAGGAACGCAGCAAGGGGGACAGCTCCAGGAGTGAGAGCTGTCCAAAATTTCAAATCTAGAAAAGGAGAGGTGTGAGCACAATAAAAGGACCCATTTGGTGCAGGTGCATCATTGTACCGACCTACCCATCCAGGTCACATTTTCAGTGCACACTGAAGAGGAAACGACGTTGTCTTTGTCATGGATAAAAATCTCTCGGGTAACGTCTGGCTTCCGGGACGGGTTTTAGAGACTTACCATGACACTTTTGGACACTTTTGCACTGTTCACGTCTTGACCAAGCATTCAATTTTAATCCTCTCTACCACGAAGTTAGTTTTGCTGACACCGGTAAGCAATGCCAGACCACGTTTATTTTTTCTTCGATAGAAATCGATTGGTTTTAATTGTTGATGAATATTTTGTTTCAAAGTGTGCTAATATTCTAGGTGAATCATTATGTTTTACGGTGTGCTCTAATTTTTGCTTGTAATTTGTGTAAACTGTTTCTACTCGTCAAAGCTTATTTAAGCGCTATGACCTATTTTATTCAATGCCCTTTAAGGGGTGGGAATGTTAAAGCCCTGAAGCTACTAAATTTCTATTTTCTTGGTTCTTTCATTTCGTTTTCTTTTGTTTGGCCTAATTGCTTTTTATGCACTGATAATTTTCACACATCACTTCCTATTGCAACTTTGAATTTGAATTTAACGCCGACGTGTCAGTTTGAGAAAGACACGTCGGCGTACAAGCAATGTTAGGTTTTGTGTTGTAGAGTTTATTAATTTTGTTCTCACTTTATGTATTAATCTTTTGTTTTGTATTCTACATGTATTTGAACAATATTTATTTAAATTTAATTTAACAATCAAAAGTGATATTGTTGAAAATAGCTGCGACGAAAAGTCGATCTCAACATGTCAATGCCAAGATATTGCCTGTGTGAATATCATCAGTGCTAGAGAAGACAGTTAAAGAATCTGCCTGCAGTCCAACCCCCAAATTCATATAAGTGCAAATCAACTCAAATACCGATTATACCAACTGTTATGTGGTATCTCTACATGAGTTCCGAAAAGATATAAGAGAATTAAGAAAAATGATAATACAGTAGGCGCCGCTTATTATGACCATGGATAATATGACCAGCCGCTTATCATGACCAATTTGGTAAGGTCCGGAATTTCTCCATTTAAAATTCTCCGTTTAATATGACCAAATTTCGGATAATATGACCAACATTTTCTCCATCTTTCTTGTTACAGTACAGTATTTTTTCCCGCCACTCACTTATAACTTCGCCTTTTCAATATATTGTTACACACTGTACTAAATTTTACCGTCACTTGTAGTGTTAAAGTACTGTACTTTGTTTTACTGCCAACGTCACATTGTTATTTCGGGTGTACGACGAATTTGACGGTATTTGGACTTCTTGTGCTTACGACGTCGATTTAGAAGCTGTTTTGGCCGCTTCGGTTTTTATAACCATTCGGATATTATGACCAAAATGGTCTGGTCCCAAGGTGGTCATATTAAGCGGCGTCTACTGTATGTAAAATTTTGATTATCAGTTATGACAGCTGTGCTTCTGATAAATGTCAGAATAAATATTCAGTTATGATGTATTGAAATAGGACATGGACGAAAGTTTGTTTCAGCTTACCATAATCTTGAAGGGCAGAAGATAATAAATCAATTTTGAATGAAATTATCTACAAAACCGAGATTCTGCACTTCTGCAAAAGACATGAAAAATGGGCATTCATTTTATAGCCTGATGTTTATATACTGTGTGTTTGCTCGTTACCATACCACCACCATACGCTACCAAACTAGCTTGTTCGTCGCAAGAACAATGTTGCATGGCAAAAAATATATGCTGAATATGGAAATATAAAAAGATTCCACAGGTATCTTTGTTGATATAGTTAACTAGAAACTACATCATAAAACCTGGTCGAACAAAGAGGCTGGCCAAAAGCACGAGGTTCGAAGTATTGAGTTAAAGATTAACAATTACTTTATCATATGTTGTTACTTGAAAACTTTCCTACGTTTTAGCACACCAACGTGCTCTTACAATATGATAAAAAGCTTGCATGAACACTTAATGTAAAATTTTCGGTGCCAGTTTGGTATGCGATCTGCCCACGTGTTTCAAGTTTAGCTTGTGATCTACCTAAAAAATGCCACGATAAGAGAGTACATGATAATAGATAAATTGGATGTTTATTAGAGAGATATTGCAAAAGGGATTAGACAGATTACTGGGAAATTGCTGAAGTTTAAGATCTACTATATATACCAGGGTAGTTGGCATCCGCGCACCACATTTACTCCAGATCAGGTCAGCCCGGGATGAGAGCTAAAGAACTGTACTCACAAGTCATCCGAGATGAAGTAACTGCTTCGGAAATTATTAGGCGCTATCAACTTCTTGAACAACCAGTTGATATTGCTCCTTGCAGTAAATGTGGAGGAGAAATGGCTGAAAAGCAAAGAAAAATAAAAGGTGAAAGCCGTCCTGTTTTCCGCTGCACAAGGAAGGGGTGCCAGGCATTGAGATCTGTTTGCCATGGAAATTTCTTCTTCAGCTACACTGACCTTAATAACAAAATCAATTGCAAGCTGACGCTGTGGAAATTTTGGAATTGGTTTATTATTTTGCAAAGGATTTGTCATTTGATTTAACTGAAGAAGTAACTGGAAGAAGCAGGACAACTATATGTGATTGGTTCAACATGTGCATAGAAGTTTGCTCTTCCATAGTGTCTGTCAATAGGAGAGGTCAAATGGTGGGAACTGAAGTAAATCTTGTTGAAATAGACGAAGCACGCTTTGCGGGAAGAAGAAAATACAATCGAGATCGTCTTCTTAATGGTGATGAAAGAGCCGAATCAACTGACAGTGAAGCAGGTGTTGTAAACAACAAGAACCATGGGCAAAGAATAGACGAGCCATGGGTTTTTGGTGTTAAAAATGGCTTGGATTGTCGCTATTTTTAGGTTGCAAAAAGAGACCGAGCTACTTTAAAACCAATGATTCGAAGAGAAGTTCAAGAAGGCTCTGTCATCCACTCAGATGAATGGCCAGCTTACTCGACTCTAAATTGCTATTTCAATCATTCCACCGTCAACCAGCAGCAAAGCTAGGCCTATATTAATCCTCAAGATGGAACACATACGCAACACATGGAACGATCTTGGCAAGAAGCTAAAATCCGTATTCTTAAAAAGATGAGAGGAGTTCCAATGCAAACATTTCAATCGCACTTAGACTTTATTTGCTGGAAAATTTTACGCTCAAATGAAGAAAATCTTTTTGTCTCTTTTTTAAATGATATTCGCATTGTAAATCGATCATAATTTCTTATGTGGATTCTTATTTATGATTGTATGAAATAAATTCTTTTTTCAGTTAAATATTCTTATGTATAGTAGTGGTTGATCATGTTTCTTGGGTAGGTCACATACTAAACCAGCACCAAATTTTCTTTTGAGCTGCACCAAACATACCACCAAGGGAAAAGGCTAACAGGATTGAAGCCCTTCTCTTCTTAGCTATGACACTTAGTTGACAATACCTTGTTTTAAAATTTATTCAGACCGACTGATATTTGTGTTTGGAGTGTAAAATCTATCTAAATGCATTTGAATTATATTTTTGATTAATTTTTGAGATTTAGAGCAACAACCGGGGTGACCATTTGTCGCACAAGCACTTGGCACTGTTAAATTTTGGATGTGCTATGTGGTGTGTAGCTGTTACTACTGCATTATTTCGTACCAAAATCACTTTGAACAAGCACTGGTTAGCTGTATTCGAGCACAAGTAAAAGTTAAAAATAGCAAGTCATTGTATTACGTTATGATGACGTTTTCATTTCACGACGTATTTACGGTTATATTTGCACAAGTAGTAAAACTAATGATGCTTAAATTCATTCGTTTACCTTAGCTACTTCCTTTGATAAACGTTAAATCGAAAAATTGCAAGCAAAAAGCGATTTGTTGCAATGAATGTTAAGCTAAATAGACTAGCCACATACTGCTTTCACGCAAGAAGGACGGAGCGCGTCAATTGACGCAAATCGTTTTTAGATTTTGCCAAACAGATTAACGCTTTGATATTACTTGACTAAATTTCTCGACTTTTAGTATTATCATGTAAACTACAATGGGTAGCAATTACATGATATTAATACTCCCAGGAGAGTAGTCACGTGTTTGTAAACAAAAAATGTGATTAGCTTGTAGATTCTCACGCTGTACACAGGTCTATCGCTTTTCATCTTGCGCCTGGAATAAACTGCTTGTTTGTTATTTCTCTTTCATTATTTTAGCATTTAAAATGTGCCACGTTAGGTTTTATTGTAAAAGAATGCCGTGGGAAACAAACACTGCAATACTTGTAGTCGGACTTTTTCTTAGCAGCATTTCGTTATTAGTCTCGCTTCTCATCAATTCGGAGCACAGTGTGTGAAATTGTGATGTTATTCTCGAAAATCTAAACGCTTGCAGTAGCCTGAAAGAGATACTACATAACCAAAATATGGGGCAGTTTCCTGACAAAAACCAATCGTCGTCATCGTTTGGTCAGGCACCCAATCCGGGCCGGCACAAGTCAAGGCCAGGGCCGAGGGTCTAACCTTTTACCACCCCGGGCTGCTGCGCTGCCCAGATTCGATGCCGGCAGTGATGGTGTTAAGCCAACATCGAGCTGTATCATCCAAAATCTGCAGACCTTATGTTCCTCTTGGTGCATGATGTAGAAATGTAGGAAACTCAAAAACTTAGAGTACTCTTCATTCTTATGTTACAATCCCAGAAGAAGGTAATCCTAAGAAAAAGCCGGACACCATCCTGTTTTACAATAGCACTAAATATGAAGTCGATGTACTAGATCAAATGTCTCCGTGTTGTTCTGTAAAAGCAGCTTGCAGGCGGTGGCCCACGAATGTCTTTTACCGCGTTTTGGATTTAGCTCTGATCAACAGCAGGATTCTTTATAAAAAGGTGGCCAAATCCAGCATCAGTCTTCATGGTTTTATTTAGCAGGTAAGCGAAGTGCTTACTGGTGCCGAGTTTGCAAGGGAATTTGTTCCAGCCATCGAAGTTCCAATTCTTCTCCCTCCAAGAAGCGGCGCACCTGTAGAAATGCAGGAACCGATCCACATGCGAGTGCGCTGCTTGCAGAATACGGATCTGCGGAAAGTGTTCAAAGAAGAAAAGCAATGAACGTGCTTGAAATACTCTGAGAAAAAACGGTTGTGATTTTTTCAATACAGTTTGTTTTTCAACTTGCTTTGGTTTATTGATCTATGAATATTATAGAAAACCAGCCTTAGTTACATCCACGGTTAAACTATTTAGAAATGACTGTGTAAAGCACAGCAATTTATCAAAATTCTGTAGAGTGTTATAAGAAGAATATTGCTAAAATATAGGTGGAATACGTAAATCACAAAAATAAACACTTAGAACCAAACATAAGAGAAAAATGAATTACATCTTTGTGTTTACGTTTTTCAGCGTCGGTCCTCTTTCACGATTTTAATAAACTTTGCATAGTATTAATTACCTTCTCTTAAGCATACAAAACACAGACGTAAACAAGCTTGCGTTAGCACAAGTATTTTCATTCAAATAATAGCGCTGCGTCAATTGACGCGCACCGTTCTTCTAGGTAGTTGGAAATTCCCGTCCTTCAAGTGTTAAACTTTATTTATTGTGCATAGTCTGCTCTAATTTAATTACTAGCCGACGTCGCCCGTCAGTTCTACCGGTCAGTTATGTTGGGTTAGTAACAACCGGCTGTGCCGGCTTTAACCGAATTACATTTTTAGGACCATAAGCGATAATTTGGTACTAATAGGGGCATCGCCCCTATGCGCGACCGCCGTACCGGTGCTTTTAATTAAAAGAGATCTTATAAACTTTCAATTATTTTACAATTTCAATCCGTTCCTTCAAAGAAGAATAGAAGCACAAGTGCAATGATGGAATGGGCGCCGTAATGGCTTTTGTTTTACAATTACAGAAAGAAGTTATCTGGTGGTATGCATATTTCACGAATTGGTGCAACTCCCCTCGTAAAAACAATAAACAGCAAAGAAACAAACAAACGATTGTCATTAATGAACAATAGTCAAAATTTACCAAAAGACTTAATTGGTTTGGAAATTTCAATTTTGTGAAGCCCAGATAACAAAAGTTTGAGTACTTTTGATTGGTAGGCTACCTTCCTAAATTTTTAGAAACTTCATTTTTTGATGAATCTTTTTGAAACTTTAAAGAGAAAATCTCCAAGCACCATGCTTGCTACGAAAAATAGTCAAAAGTCTAGTAGGAAAATTGTTCAACTAAAACTATTGCAACATAGTGTATGGCAACCAACCATTGATCGGCCATTATAAACTAATCCTTGGACGTAACTAATTAGAGTTACAAATTGCTCGAAAGCAAATTTCCTAAACTTTCAAACGACACTAATTGTCAGTACCCTATCATAGCCTTTATATATTAAATTTATCTGTTTTTACTCAGCTCACCACTTTTCGGGAGGAGGCAAAAAGTTGCAGTGCAGGCGTTAAAGTTCAATGTTTTTTAGTACAAAAACAGATAGTAAATGTACATGTCATATTTTATCGAAATTGCCTAAAAACAATCTTCAATTTGAAAACAAACTTTAAAAATCGGTTGAGATATGAGATCACAAATCAGTATTTAGGTAAACTAATATTGTGAATATTGTGCAATTTTTGGAAAAAGTCATCATATGAAGATCTCTGGAAAATTAATCGTACCAGACAGCATTACGACATCTTAAAGCCACTTTGAAGCACGCAGAAACAAAGAAAAAAACATGCTTGGAAGGTTTAAAATGCTTATAAAAGAATGTGTTGTTGCATCGCCAATTGAGCTTTGATTGTTGTAGAGTTTTTTTAGTGCATCTTGTTATCATCCCTATCTTGTTAATCGCGTTTCCACAATGAGTAGTTTTTGAGAAGGTACAGAGTACTAAATGTGCTAGCTGTAACGTCATTTTAGTTCACACAGGGATAAAATTTTTGTAAGTTAGCAGATTGGGGATTGGGTTTCGTTTGAGCGAAATACCATTTTTGTCGAAGAAATGCAAATTTTAAAAAATTATCTTTGATTATGACCTCACGAGCCCCTATAACGCACAACCCAGGGAAATGATCAATTGTGCCACGTTTGATGTTTGCATTGCCAGTAGTTTTGGATTAGTTAACGCAGACAGACACACAGACTAATAGAATCGTGTGTGGTAGTATAGATAGGCGGCAAATCAAGCTACATGTGGTCTTACATAGCTCATAGCTCACTGCAATTGGATCGACCGACTGACTGATGCTTTTCACCCGCATATCTTCCTTGCATATTGCATAGTTCTGGGGTGATGCGGTGATCACTTTTGTCATGTTTTGTGGGCTATGAAAAGTGTCTTCTACTTTATTGGTTGTAGATCTGCTTGCTCCTTTTGGCAAAGTACGATAAATCATCAGATACGTGGGCGCGATAACTCACTCTACCACTTACAAGAAACATTTCGCTGTTGCAGATCTTTGTCAGTATCCATTCATTGTTGATAAAATTCTTCTTATTGCGTGATGTATCACCTGGTAATTTTATTTTTGAAGCTCTCTAGATAAAACCCCATTCCCTGCGTAAAATATTTGTTCTCCGTATCAACTCCTTTGTTTGCAATATATCTTGGTTAACTATTTTTGGACTTTTTATTTATCTGAGAGAGAAAAGACGCGTTCATTTCAACTTTTCTGTAGAAGCCTAACTTTCGGGCGTGCTTTTATACCCTGCATGGATTTTTTTTATTTACACAAAACTGTTCCCGCAAAATTATTTCATCTCATTGGCATTCCTTTTCAAATCTGGGTAGTTTTTAAAATAGCGCATAGGCCTGTTAATAAAACTGTCTAAAAAATTTTTTCAAATTTTGTCGTCCATACAAAGCTCAAAAAGGAAGCAGGAGGCATATCTCTGTCCTCTTTTCTTCAAAAAGTTAGCGGGAGGAAAGATGCATAATTCTTTTGTTTGATCAGCTTTATTTCAATGATCATTTGAATCAGGAGAGCAGGTAGCAATTGTTTAATTTCCTGCTTCCAGTTTGTTCCGCCAATTGCCATTTAGTTTTTCTCAGCGATTTGACTTCATACAGCGTAGTCGCTTGAGAATGTGACGCAAAGAATTCATAAGCAATTTTCTAAAAATTCATTAATATTGTGATAAATTAAGTAATCTCATGTTGTTTTGTTTGGAGCTTAAATAAATATAGCGTCAAATTAGACCCCTAGAGCGAACCGAACAATTGGCCCCTACTGAAAAGTAGTACAGGTTATAACCGGGCTTCCTGCGGACTACTTCTAAAGGCTTTCCTTCGTTGTATTGTCTTTCTTGGTCTTTGTCCTGTGGTTAAATAAGACCACATGTTGTGCATCTGTTCATATACAGTATATATATTGCTAGTTCCAAGTGGTTACGATCGATTGATAGCGTCTTATAAGCTAGAAACAAAACAACAAAGCAAGTGCTGAAGGGGTGAGGCTTCCGGAGGAGCAATGCGATTGAGAGATATTTTCAAATTTACAAAGCCGTCCCTGGACGCGTTTCGTCCTTTCGGACTCATCAGCAGGGCTTGCCAAGGGTCAAGAGATCCTCCCCAATAGCACTAACGTTGACTTAAATAAAAACAAACTAACACAACGCACAAGACTTACGTGCTGTTTACTTTTGAACGAGGTTCGTTTTGACATACTGCTAGCCGCTCAGCTATACATTAAAACTGATATCCTTTTGTAAAGCTGATCACACAAGCAGTGATTAGGCATAAAAAGGTTTTCCAAAGGTTACAAGCTAAATGCGGTGCTTTAAGGCATGGCTGGCAGCACGTGGTGCATGGCAACGAAACTCGGCCTGTGGGGAAACCAGTTCGAAAGACGCGGGTTCGAATCCCACAGACGCGTTGCATTAGCGTTGACCTTTAAGAATACAATGTGCGCGTAACGTTAAAAGGGCGCTTAACTGATTTCGGTGGGTCCCAAATGGCTTCACCGCGGCTTATATAATGCCCAGCCGCCAAGAGGTCAACCACTTTGCCTATTCTTGTCAAAACGTGAACGTGGCGAAACGAGTAGTGAATTTTCGTTTCGACCTGATTACGCTTCGAATTTCTGTTTGGAACTGCGTGTTGGTTCCCCTGTTTGGTCGTTGTTAAGGCTGCGTAGCAGTCTTTATTGCTGTGGAATTTTCGTTCAACACACACTGGGCAGAGCTGTGCATATTTGTAAATAAAAATTGCAAGTAGGCTTCAACCGTTTTCTGTTTTTTGTTTGAAGAAGCAGAAAGGATCCGCAGAGCTAATATCACTAGCTCTACAAAGCAACTCGCCAGGTTCAGTGCAAATCAACGACGGACGCTTGGCGCAGGAATCAGAGAGTTGAACCTAGTGCTGCCGCACCACAGTTCATCGTTGCTTGTTATTTTTCGTCAAGTGCCTTAGACAATTCCTACATTAGCACGAAGTTACCTTTCGGTCAAATTTATTAAGTTTCGATTTTCATTGATGACGGAATCCGAATTCAGTCTGAAACTGAGATTCCACTCTCCTTTAAAAGACATGAAAAATGGGCATTCATTTTATAGCCTGATGTTTATATACTGTATGTTTGCTCGTTACCATACCACCACCATACGCTACCAAATTAGCTAGTTCGTCGCAAGAACAATGTTGCATGGCAAAAAATATATGCTGAATATGGAAATATAAAAAGATTCCACAGGTATCTTTGTTGATATAGTTAACTAGAAACTACATCATAAAACCTGGTCGAACAAAGAGGCTGGCCAAAAGCACGAGGTTCGAAGTATTGAGTTAAAGATTAACAATTACTTTATCATATGTTGTTACTTGAAAACTTTCCTACGTTTTAGCACACCAACGTGCTCTTACAATATGATAAAAAGCTTGCATGAACACTTAATGTAAAATTTTCGGTGCCAGTTTGGTATGCGATCTGCCCACGTGTTTCAAGTTTAGCTTGTGATCTACCTAAAAAATGCCACGATAAGAGAGTGCGATGGAGTAGTGGTTAAAGCGTCCGCTTCCTCGTCGGCAAACGTGGAGTTCATTTCCCAAGTCGAGTCATTAGCTATTACGGATGATTTTAAACTGAAACACAAACGAAACGCCGCAAGACATAATAATTATGAATTTTCTAAAGCTTCCGAAACATGTTCCCAAACCCTTTTAAGCAGGGCTTTGCCCCGTTTAAACAAACAGCGCTTTTGCTGGCTCTCTTCCCCTTCCCTAATGTTTGCTGACGGCACCACCACGACTATGGCGAGGTTTGTTCCTGCGATTGTATTATGACAAAGTCGATTTGAAAGTATAAAAGTTTTGGGGTATACGACGAACTCTCTGTTTACGCCGCTTCTTAAAAAAGAAGTCTGCAAAATTTTACGATCGAGGAACCACTTGGACCCAGTTTCCGCAAAAAAATTGAAAACGCTTGTTTCGAGATTTATTTCTTGAATGAGATCATTTTCCTATTTTCGTCTCAAAACAAAATAGAAGAGCAACTAAGATCCGCAGTTGAAAGATGAAAGAGCCGCATGCTGATGCAAAGCCGCAGATGCCGACTCCTGACTAAGAGTAATTAAATCCATTGAATACAAAAAAACATGCTAAAAAATGTTAGCCCACTTTTGGCGTTATTTTGTTGAAATCTGCCATAATTTATAATCATTTTCAGCTAAAAAAGTTTATAACTTTGCTACTAGCGCGTCCATCTCACGCGGCAGCGTACAAGAGAAAGACTAAATGTCGATGTTGAAGCGCAGCTTATTGGTTAAAGGAAAATTTAAAACAAACCCAAACAAATTGGCAAGCAGCGCAAGATTGGCAAAACAGAACTGAGAAACTAGTTTCTGTAACAAATAATATCTAATACAATACCATAATTTGCTTGCGCACACGACCTGTATAACTAACTTACCAACTTGTTTTTTCGACAAAACATCCAAAAAATTTATGAGCTTAACTAGAAAATTCTTACGTGCTTAAAGATGGTACAATGTAAGTGCGAGTTGATTTAATAGTAAATATTGCATTGGACTAACAAAATTTAGCTGCTGTAGCAGTGAACTAATCAAATTGACGAAAGGTTTTAGGTGAAATTCTTAAACTAAAGTGAATTACCGCTATGAGAGCAAAGCAACAGATTGGCCGTATTATGTAGAGAGCGAAGCTAAGACTAGTTAGTATACAACGCATAGCAAAATACAGCGCTCGAATAATCAGGCAACACAAAATGTCGTAAACTCAAAACTCATCTACAACTTACCACAGTTGCAACAGAAAACGATAAATAACGTAATAAGATAATCTGTATCGTTGCACATAAAGTTACAGTCATATGCAAAATAGTTGCCATGTAGTTAGTTGTAAGGAAAGCTCAGTGTTTTTCAGCAAAAATGATTAGCAACGATGCAAAACGCATCAGCATTTTATTGACCATACATTTCATTAAAAACTGTGACGTTTCCTTTTAGTTTGGTCGTGTCAGAATTATTAATGCTTCAAAGAAATGAAGATATCAATAAACGATTGTTGTTTATGGTTACCTGATAAAAACTGGAAATAAAATATATTTGTAATCATGATTCTTGTCAGTATCACGATTGCGAAAAACCAATATATATTATAGAAGTATTGAGAATTCATTCATATATCCGTCATTGCATATGAAAAACCCGATTGTTTTTTGTTCCTCCTTTTCTTTGTCACCTCGCCAATATGAATTCCTGAAACAGAGTTTTGTTTTTGTTATAGTTTAGGGTAAACGCTAAACTAAAATAGATATGATATTCATAATTCGTGACTCTTAACATAAACACAGCATCTATTTCAGTTTAGCGAATGGTTTCTAACCGGAATAGAATCTTTACCAGTTATGAAATTCAAACTTTTTTGAAAAATTTTCTCATATTAGAGTTTACAAATTAAGAGTTCCGCATTATTTGATTTCATTACTTCTCGCGATAGAACTCCTGTGTTTTAAACTAATTCCATGCATTTGCTTAGATTCAGGAGCGTTAGCAGAAACTTCTTGAAAGGGGTCGCGAGACATTTATTAGTGAAGATCGGCGCACGATGAACGCAGTATTCAAAGTTGTTCTCGTTGCAACAGTGTTGACCTCTAATGTCTTCAAAGATCGATGACGGCGTTTGTCCAAATTTTGCCGAAGAATAGGTGAATGACCTTTTTTCTTGGAAATCGACCGTACACAGTGCAAAATTTCGCCAAATTCACGTTTTTATTACAATCATGGCAGCTGACAACCCCATTCCACAATTTCCTGACGGAGGAGCACGAGGATAATTTTGGGCAAATAATTGCTGAAATAGACATTTTATTGTCCCTGAGGGGAGGGCACGCCCCCCTGAGTACGCCGCGGCATAGATTAGTTGTCAAGCAATGTGGTACTATAAATATATTCATACACATTAGAGTGCCAAAAGTTTCCGAGGACAGAACAACAAGCTTCTATGCGAAGTAAAAGCGCTTTTTTTCGAAAGAGCGCTTTTACTTCGCATAGAAGCAGTTTTTAGAAACGATTTAAAACCTGCACCACAAGTTGGCCTCCAAAAAAGATTATTATTCCAAAAAAGGGATAATGATTTCTTGCAGCGAGGTAATCTTGACTGCACCAATCAACAGCTGCCTCAACTTTGTGGTGCGGTCCCCGACCCCGTTGGGTTGGATCGAAATGGTTGTTGGCCTTTCCGAAGGTCCCAGTTACCCTGGGCACTCCCCTCCATTATTTCGCAACACTGCCCCTTGAAAGATCACAGAAGGGCTTCACACAGTTTCTTCAAAATCGGTCGCCTGATTTCTCTTTCTCTCTTCTCTTGCCTTTCTCTTGCCCGTCTTTGTCTCCTCATTCTTCTCCTTCTCTTGATGAGCGGCAACGCTCATTCCAACCCTGGCCCTATTTTTCCTTGCTCAGTGTGCGTTGGAAATGTGACCTGGCGGGGCAAGTCAATGCAATGCTGCATCTGCTCCAAATGGGTCCATCTAAGGTGCTTACAACTTTCCCTCTCCAAATTCAGAGCTCTTTGCAGCTCTCACTCTTGGAGCTTCCCCCCTCCTGTCAACCCACTCGTAACACTGTGACTTCCATCTCGGAATCCTCCAACCTATATACCTCCACCGTACAATTTGGCCCCCCTTCTGCTAATGCTGCACTCCCACCCCACCCTTGTCTTCAAGCCTCCTATCCCCCTTCTGCCCATTTTGTATCTTCTCCCTCCGCCTCCTCACCACCGTCCCTTGCTTCTGGCTGTCCTTCTACGCCTCCTGCCTTCTCTCCCCCCTAACTCTCTCATGGTTCTCCAATGGAATGCTTGAAGTCTTCGAGCCAGGAGCACTGAACTACTTTACTTTCTCTCGTCCCATTCTGTTGAACTTATCTGTATTCAGGAATCCAATCTTAAGTCATCTTCCTCTTTCCGGATTCCTGGATTCTCTGCTTTGCGTTATGATCGCACCTACTCCCAGTCTGGCACTCTCTCTTCAGATGCCACGCACGCAAGCGGCGGTGTCATCATTTTCGTCAGGCAGGGCTTATCTTTCTCGGAACTTCATATCTCCTGTCTTTCTTCGCTTCATCCCTACTCTGATTATGTCGGGGTCAACATTTCTCTTAACAACTCCTCCTCGCTCTCATTTCTTAATGTGTACGCCCTTTCTATTCGCTCTTCTCCGACGGATGGCAGAACCAACTCCTTTTCTCCCTCCATTCTTTCCTTCTCCAGAAATCTTTTCATTCTGGGGGACTTCAATTGCCATCAGCCCCTCTGGGATTCAAGAGGTTCTTCCAACCACGTGGGGAGGAAGTAATTGACTGGGTCATCTCTTCTGACCTCCTTCTCTTCTACATCGCTCCTCTGGCAATCGATCCTCCCCCGACATCTCCTTTGCCCCCTCCTCTCTTGCTCTTTCTTGCTCCTGGGAGGTGCTTCAGGACCTGGGTTCTGACCACCAACCAATTCTTCTATCTGCTCCTCTCTCTCCGGTCTTTCGCCCCAACGAGCGTCCTCGTTCCATCAACTTTCAGATAGCTCGCTGGGATTACTTTTCCTCCTACTTTGACTCTCACTGTCCTTCAACAGAGGAATACTCATCTCTTATTCTTTCTTCTGCTGCTGCTCTCTTCACCTCTCTGACATTGAATGCGGCCAAATCTTCCATTCTTTTCGGCCGCATCAAACGCCACCTTAAAGCCTGGTGGTTTGCTGAGGTGGAAAGTGCGGTTAGTAAAAGACGCAAGGCTTTCGATGCCGCTCACAGAAGTGATGAAGATCGCCAGGCTTATATCTCTGCCTCACGACGCGCCTCGTCAGTCATCGACAAGGCCAAGACTGAGGCATGGCAGACTACTTGCTCTTCTCTTTCACCCAAATCAAACTTAAAAACTGTATACACTCTTTTTCGTTCAGGTGCTGGGTCTCCTTCCTGTTGTTGTTGTTGTGATTACCCCTCCTCTTCCTGGGGATGGAGGTACGGCACGTACGGCAATTCAGGTTCATGCCAGCAACCTAATTGAAATTAGGCTAGGGGAAAGATGGCAGTCCATTTCGAACCAGTCCATGAGTTACTGGTAGCCCCACCACCAACAAGGCGGACTGTCACTGATGATTATCCAAGAGTCGCCTCTTACGACATGCTGGGATAGCAACTTCACAATTGTAACCCGGTGAAGTACGGGTAGGCCACCTGTCTTCCACATAAAGGCTCGGGCGTCCCGTTAAGTATTTTGCCCAAGAACACAACAAGCAAGCTTGCCGGCTTGTTCTCCACACTATCCTTTTTTTTATGCTAAGCACCAAATAGGGAAGCTGTGAATACCATTTTTTAAAGTCTTTTGGTATGACTCGACTTAGGGAATGAGCCCCAGGTCTACGACTGCGAAGCGGACGCTCTAACTACTACACCATCGCATCGGTATCTTCTTCCTCGTCTTCCTTCCCTCCTAATTTCCCAACTGTTTTTCTCCCAGAAAATCGGCTTCGGTCTATGCCGCATACCTGAGATTCCACTTTTCTGTTTCTCAGCAAAAAGGTCCTACGTAGCAGAGCCAGAGGCTACCTCTCTGAGTTACGTGCCCTGAGAAGGTTCACTGGTTCTTCTACTCTCTTTTCTCTCCCGCTGAATTTCTTGCGGCTGCCTCCAACCTTTCCTCCTCCACTGCCACTGACCCAGACAAAGTTGCCTATCCTATGCTAAAAATATCTTCCTGCCTCTGGCACGGATTTTCTTCTTCACATTTTCAATCTTTCCTAGACTTTGCATTCCTTTCCTTCCATCTGGAAGACATCTTCTATTATTCCCATCCACAAGATCGGAAAACCTCTCGACTCTCCTGCTTCCTTCCGGCCTATCTCTTTCACCTCCTCCGTCTCAAAGCTTTTTAAATGCATCATACTATTTGATCTACTCTTGTTTCTGGAATCAAATTCCCTTCTCTCTCTCCGCCAGGCCGGTTTCCGCCCTGGACGGTCTACTCTAGATCAAATTCTGTTCTTTTCTCAGTCCATTTCGGATGGTTTCAACAAACCCAGGCCGGGCTCTTGGACAATCCTCTCAACTATTGATTTCTCGAAAGCTTTTGACTCTGTCTGGCATTCCGCCCTTTTCCATAAACTCATTTCAAATGGCTTCCCTCCTTGCTTTGCTCGTTGGACTCAATCTTTCCTTTCTGGTAGGCGCTTGTGTGGTTTTTCAAGATCACAAAAGTCGTTCATTTTGACTCCGTCGAGGTGTTCTGCAAGGATCCGTTCTTGGCCCTGTACTTTTCTCTCTCTTCATCAATGATCTTCTGGCCTCTCTGCATTCTTCTGTCAGCTGCTCTCTTTACGCTGACGATCTGGCCACTTGGTCCTCTTCCCTCTCGGTCCCCATTGCTGTGGACGCCACACAAAGAGCTCTGTTTTGATTGGAACGCTGGTCTGAGTACTGGTGTCTTCCTCTCAATCTGAGCAAATGTGAGGCCTCTTTTTTCTTAGTGGATCTCCACCAAGCTAACCTCCAGCTCAACCTCCTCTTACTCGGCTCCCGCCTCCGTCTAATCCCACTCCAACTTTTCTTGGGATCATCATCGACCGCGCTCTTTCCTTTTCTAAACATGCATCTTCGCTGAAGGCCAAGTTCTTCCCACGTCTCAAGGCCTTGTGCTGTATCTCTGCTTCCTCACAGGGCCCCTCTAAGGAGTAATATTACCAAATTAAACGCCTCCACCGAGCGGCCAGTCGCGCGATCATCGGCTGCCTCTCGTCCTCCCCTATCTCACTTCTTCTCTACCTCCCCTACAAGTCACCCTGACTCATTTTTCACTCTTTTATCTTATGAGCGGGCTCTTCGTCTCCCATCCTCCTTTCCTATTTCAGGTTTGGCCAGACTTGGAGTGAAACCAAGATTCTGCAGATCGTCCTGGAGAGCTTTTGCGTCCACTCATCTGATCATGCTTCCTTCTACCTCTTCTAGGGAGGCTCTTCTTGCGTGCCCTCCCTTTCCTCCTTGGAATTTGCTTTCCTTCACTGTGGAGTCCACCACTTCCTCTTCATGCTCCCGCTTTTATCCCTTTTCTCTCTCTCTCGCCAAGGTGAGGCTCTTGCTCACCTTGACTCTCTCCCGCTCATGACCTGGTACTCTGGACAGACGGCTTTGTTCCTTTTCCTTTTGGCAAGGGCAGCTTCGGCATACTTGGGAACTGCTCTGTTTGTGGCACTGAGGCCACTCTTTCCTTTTCAGCAGGCCCAGTATGTTCAAATTTCTCCGCTAAAGCCTGCGCAATTGTACACTCTCTTTGCTGGTCTCGGCAGCACCAGCAAGTCTGCCATTTCTCTTCTCTTCTCCTCTTACCTGACTCTCGTTCTGTGCTTGCCACCCTGTCCTCTCCTGCATCTTTCCTCTTATCTCAAACTCTGTGGCAGGAACTGTTTTCTCTCTCCTTCTGTCCCATCAGGCTACAATGGGTTCCCGACACTCGCTTCTCCCGGGGAAAGACGCGGCTGATGAGCTGGCCAGACGGGGAGCGCTATTTGAACCCTCTGCAATCCCTTGTAGTCTCTCTTCTCTGATCTTTCGTATCCACTCTTCTCTTTTCTCGGACTGGAGGCGTGCTGTCTCATCGAAATTCTTTGACACACAGGTTCCCTCGATTTCCACCAAGAAACTTGTGCTCTCTCGTCATGCTCCCTGTGTTCTCTCTCGTCTACGCTGCAACGGACACAGCCTTCTGTTAAGCTCTTATCTCGCAAGGATTTGCAGAATCAAGAATCCATACTGCAGCGCCTGCGGACACTAGTCCCAGGACACCTCTCATCTCATTGTTCACGGTCCAGCAACGGACTCTTTACGCCGATCACTCTTTGGCAATTTTCTGTCTCTCTATGACTTTTGGTCCAGGCTCCTGAGATTTTCCCGGCTTCTGGGTATCCATAATCTTCCGCCATGCCCCCATCCCTCCGAAGGGGTCGGGAAATCAACAGCAACACCAACAACGGGTGATTTTGAAGGGAATAAAGCACTTTGTATCAATAAAAAATCAAAACCGATTCAGCACTATTTTACCTCAAAATGTAACAACAAAATTTACAATTTTTATGTTGCTGTGCAAAGAGTTTATGAGATTTTTGTAAATAAAAATCAAAAACAGTAATTTTACGCTTATCCGGTAATTTTGCTCTCGAACACCATGCTCAAGATCATTGTATTTCTTCAGATGCTAGAATATATTTTTTTGAGTTGCTCATAATGATTGCTTTAATACCAATTGCGAAAGAAAATTATCGAAAATGAAACAGAAAGTTACTTGACCATTGCCAAGAAATCACTACAAAAGAATAAAAAAACAAACAACGAATGTCGAGCAGAAAAGCAAGTAAATTGAACTCCAAGTTTCTAAATGAAATGAAATTTATCAGAAAAGTTTTGCCGATTTTAAGATGCAGAAAATTATTGTTGCTTTGATTCAGCAGCAAACGCACTAACCACTTGAATTGATTGGCAATGTACGTAAGGTACTGTATTACTCAAATTTTTTTAACTGAGAAAAACCCCAACTTTTGCTATGACGTAATCGATATTCTAAAATTTATTTCTGAAATTGAATTTTTGCAGTTTTCTATTAAAAAACAGTAATTTTGGGCTTAACCCAAAAACTGCAAGAAACTCATTAGGCCTATTATGCTTAAAGCTTCTGCTTCTTTGCAAACAAAAGGTGCATTCCTATGAATAGCAAGACAATGTCAGCATAAATGTTTTTAATTTTAATTTTGAGAAGTTTCGGTTTACCTTTAAGCCATTTACGATCTTATTGAAATAGATTTTTTTTATCAATGCTATTTGTTTTTCGCCAAATTTGACAGTATTCATCTGGAAATTACATATATTTAAGATTATTCTTTTGCAGCGCATTATCATTAAAGCGTTTGCATTTTCATTGCCTCATTTCTTCGCTTGCCCTACATCTTCGTTTATGACATAGCACTTACCTTTTAGGGTGACTTTCAAGTTTTATTTCGTGATGTCACTTTGTGTATCGTTTGATACAAGTTTCAAAAACTGTAACTTGTATCACATGTTATGCGGTTTTATTTTTCCTTTGACTTGCAGTTTGAAACGCTACGTGTTTGCTACAACTTCTAAACAAAGTTCAAAGTCGCAGACAGACTTTAAAAAAATTTGTGAGCCTGGGTTTGCTTAAATTTTTAGTTTTTGGCAACACGGATTTTAGGGTGAGGCAGTCTAGTCGCGAGATTCTATTTTCTTTCGGAATTCTATTCCCGGGATTTAAATTCAGGTTATTCATTGTCAAGTCGCCGTTTTGTGAAAGTTAAGATTCAAAAACTAAGTTGCTCAATTTTTTTGCTTGTGCTTGTTTTCGATTTGTTGATTTCGTTTTGCTGATATTGTTTGAGCACCTGACAAAGCGGAAGTATTAACCGCGAAAGCTCGTGCTTAACTATGCTTATACAGACAAATAACCAAATTATCGTGATTAAATGTAAAATTAGTTATATGATGCAATATTATTTATTTATTTTTCAAGGAAGTACTGAGTGTACAAATTCTGTTGCAGGAGATATGGAAAAGCTGCTTTTTATGCCAAACATGCCATAACTGTGACACCGAGAACCTGTCCAATGGGGAGGGCATTTCATTTCTTTCGCCGAAGTTGAAATTAACCATGTCGAAAACAAGAAATTAATAAACAACAATATTTTGCTCCTTTTTTCACCAAGTGTTTTTAAGTGAAGCCAGTGCAGCCCACACTGCGTTTATTACTTTGAAGTTGACGATTAAATTAGTGCTCTTTGCTCCAACATGCACAATTTGTCCCAAATGAAGGCACCGTCCCAGTCAGCTGGTAGACTGTAAAGCAATTTGAAATATGACTAACAGATTGACGTAGCGTGGGTTTTAGCCGCTCCCTGCAAAATCAAAAAATACTCTACCATTTCCGATCAAGCTAATCATTAATTTTGAAGTTAGAATTCTGTGTTTAAACACAATCTCGGAACTCGATCAAAAGTAACCGCCTATGATGCACAAATGACCGCAATCATCTTGCTACGCCATTGCTGTATCATACTAATTATTACAAGATGCAGTCAAATCTATTTGGCACAATTTAGAATTTATTTTATACTACCTAATTAATTAGAATTAATAAATCTTATATTTCAAAATATAAGTGTAGGCTTTCGACGAATCACACTCTCATTAGACCAAACAAGTTTGTTTTTCACATAAAAGTCTAAATATGAGAATAGATTTCAAGAAATTTGTGGACAAGGCATGAGCTTTATACCCATTTTCTCTGCTGACTAGTGGGTGCGCCTACGTGCTTTGCAACATTTTGAATTGAAATACATGCAGTTTTGATTTTTTGTGTCATGTGATTGCCATTGAAAAACGATTTTCAGAGAAGTTAATCATTACTTCAAGTGGTTTAAGTTACTAACGCATTAATAACTTTAAAACAAAACATTATCAATGCTGTTTTCAGGAATATCAAAAATAAATTGCATATAATAGTTTTAACGGTTGAATATGCATACTGCATCCTGAAAAAAGAATGGGCTCAATGGCATTGAGTTGATGCACAATAAGTAGGCTAAACTTTGTCGTCCATTTATACACTTCAGGAAGCAATGCAGCTATAAGCCGTTCATTGTAAACAATAGTGCTTTTCCAATTTACTATTTGCTAGTTCAGATCGTAAGTTATTCAAATTTCTTTTTGCTTTGACGCAACATATCATCGCTGAACCAAGTCACAAAAAGCTGGCTAGAAACATAAAGTCTAAAGTATTGAGTTAAACATTAACAAAGATATTGTTACTTGAATGCCCATCTGTATTTTATTTATAGCATAACGTGAGCTTCATAAGAAAAAGGTTACTTGAGTAGGCTGTGTTATAAAATTATTTTTTTGTATTGCAGCTAAAACACAGACTAGTCTGGCAGTTTAAAAGCTTATTTTGATAACTGATATGAGTGAAAACAAAAATTGGTCAAAGGTAACGGTTTTATGCTATAACCGATCTGTCAAAGTGGATTACAACATTTCTAAGTCAGATGGAAGCAAAGCTATTATAGCAATATGTGGAGGAAAAAAAACTGGTGGATTTTGCCCAAAACTTCTTCATAAAAAAGAAGGTCCATTGCAAGGAAGTAAAGTATTTCACGTTTCATCACCAGCTCTTGATGAATATGATTATACAGCTGCAGTGTACGGTAGCAAGCCAAAAGTAAGAATATTGAAAAAAAAGTTTAACTTCAAATCATGCACCAAGGCGCTTCAAACAACGTCGAGCACTTGGCATGTGGAAGTCAGTGAAAGTCAGTTATTTTCAACAACGGATCAAGACACAGTTTCTGATAAAAATTGGCCTTCAGCAGAAACAAAATTAATCTTAAGCATTTCTGGAATAGCTGTTTTTGTCATTTTACTAATTTTCATATTGGTCTGGTTTATTCGAAAAAAGCGTCATAAGAATTTTCAAGATGAGAAAAAGCATTCTGCTAATTCTCCCTTGACAGTTATGAAAAATGAAAAGCCAAAAAGGGTGTACGTTGTTTTTGCAAATGACAATGGCAAGCACATGGAAATTGTGCTGGCCTTTGCTTCTTACTTAAGCAGAGATTTAGGATTCCATGTTGCTTTTGAACTTTGGGAGAAACTAAAAGCAAGTCAAAATTTTCAAATGTGGATGAAAATGTCTTTAGAAGAAGCTGATAAAGTGTTGGTGATTTGGTCATCTACGGCTACCGAATTAATGAAGGAACCAAAGAGTAATCATTCCAACAGCACAGATATGTTTTCTCCGGTAGTTCGCCATATACAGTCTGATATGTTTGCAGGTGAAAACATAAACAAATATTTGTTTGCATATTTTAATTACTCTGAGAGCAATTGCATCCCTCAAGAATATTTAGACAGAAAGAAGTTTCCTTGTTACCAACTAATGCAAGATATGGAAGCTTTGTACTTCAGTCTAACTGATACTGAGAAGCACCAACCGGGTCGAACTTTGCACAATGATCAAATTATGGGCACTTCTTACTTCAAATCGCCTCTTAACAAAGATGGGCTGTGGTTGAAAAATGCCATTCATACAGCAGCAAATTTTCCGGAAAATTCTACAGGAATAACAGATAATAGAAGCGATACTGAATCTGAATCAGATAGTGGAAGAGCAACCCTCAAGACATCTATTTTATCCTTTGCAACAACGATAACCCCTTCTACTGATATTAATGTAGTAAACAAAAATCTACTACATTCATCATCTGTTGAAACAACTGAACTTATGAAACCATGTATAAGCATTGCATCCATTGCACAAATCGATTTAGATTCAGACCCAATGGCAGTTCTACAAGGAATTAACAAAAAGACTCTACGTCGAGACGAGCGTTTTGATCTAAATCTATGGACACGCAAGACCAAATTGGCATATTGAAAGCTGAATTGCTAAATTGATAAACAGTTCCAGTTTTGCGCCAAGAGTATAACGTTTCGAGATGTGTGGCCATATACACTGTAATTTTGTAGTACGAAATGAAATCGGCTTTTCATTTTATATTACTGCACAGTCAGTTGTCATCAAGGTAGTGCAAGACGTTAAATTGTAATTGCTCTCCATCTTCGCATCTTGTCTGTCTTTCAAAAAATATTGAAAACTTGTTAGATTTAATGGACATTGAATAAACTGAGAATAGATAGGCTGTGAAGTAATCTGGCTTTTTCAAGTCAGCACTTGCCAACAGGCCTTCATGTTGCATCAGCACAAACCACGGTTTAAAACAAATATTGAGGGCTTGTATCCAGGGCGCAATTAAGAGAGCTAAAAGAGGTAAAACCCCACGTGCTTTACCCTTGTTACATTGAATAAATGCACATAAATTTTAATTTATTAAAAGCCATATTTGAATTTTACATGTTACATACAAAAAATAATGCTAAATTGCAGCTGAAATTTTTCCCACGCCTTTACTCCTCAGCTATATGGTGGTGGTTGTGCAATGAAATTGCAATTAATTTTAAGTTTAAAGATACTTGTACAAAAACAGTAATAATGATCAAAGTTTAATAATACTTCTTGAACTCTAGGCCTCACTAATTTTGCAACCTCGTTATTAGGAACAATAAAATTTCTTTGATCAAAGCATTTGTAATACGTAAGCTCAACTCTTTTTTAAAATGGGGTAAGATGTATAAAAATATTTTGCTCATTCCGTAAGCTCAATCAGGTAATAGCGTCAATTTTACGAGTTGATTCTTTCGAAAATTGTGTTTGGTTCTGAGGTGGGCTAAAGATTTGTGAGTTTTTCCACTTTTTTGTCATTCGTTAAAACTACTAATGTTTATTGCATGACAGTGAGTGTAAAATAAGGAGAGCTTAGGGGCTGCAGGCCCCCTGATTGTTTTCATTTCCCATAAATTTAAAATACTGATCTTTAAAAACAATAACTTTTAAAAAGTAGATCTCCAAAAAATTCTCCAAAAAATCTTTGTAGTTTTTTCCCAAAATGTTGCTAAACAATCGATTTTTAACTGTTTATTTCAAAAAAGTTCTTTCCACAACCCCATTTCCCCAATAAAGTACGAAGTATTATGTCTTTAATACTCTAAATCAGTGAACTTCAACCTTTAAATGATGGTTTGCAATCTTTTGTTTTACAAAACTTTTTTCACACGAATCTGCAGAATTCGTGAAGGATAGTCGTAAAATCAGATTAGACTATAGGAAAACCAACAGAATCTTTTTTAAATGATTGTTGCTGTCTATATATTTATCGTTATCACATCAAACATCACCGACATTGAAGTTATTTATAAACGGAACGCAATTTCGAATTCAAAAAGCTAATAGATAAAACCAATATTGAAACAAAATGGCATGCATTCCTCATCCACACTTCAAGCAGTAAGCAGTGTGTTTGGTTTTCTTATCGACATTATGCAATGTTTAACGTTTCAGAGATGAAATGAATTGCTGCGACTATATAATTTGTCGATCGGTATATTCTTGCAATTGTGGACGAGGCCAGGAAATGGTATCGTGGGAACGATGTCTCCCCGAATTTCTTTAACCCGATTTTCATGTTGAGCTGTTTTGGAGTAAAATAAAACTTTAAATATTTTTGTGTGGGATGTCGTTTTCATAATTTTGCCTTTAACTCTGAATTTTGTAATTTTTACCTTAACTCATGGGTATAAAATGGTTTTGGGTTACGGCCAAAAAGATTTAATGCAACTAAAGATGCTGAATTCATCAAAAAACTGCAAACGTGAATTTGAATATTGCGATTTTGGTCAAACTTGCTTTTTTTAAATAGTGGTACCAAAAATTATGGAAAAAAATTGACCCTTTCCAAATGTTTATGAAGTTTGACGAAGAGAAAAATGTTGTTCAAACAACGTTACTGCCTTTCTATATATCTATGATTTGACACCTCGCATCCTGGCTGCGCGTCTAATTGCAGAGAATGAGGTTCTGCTCAGCCATACTGGAAGTAACAAAACGTTCGAATAACTCTAAGAACGCGTGCGGCTGCCAGGTAATAATCATCGAGAGTTCTGCTTTTTTCATAGAAAACGTTAATGTCTATTACTCGTACAGGCGCGTAGCAAGGAAAATCTGTGTGAAAGTGGCTAGATATCTGAATGTTGTTGTCATGGTGAAGCCATCAATACATATTGGCAGCTTCTCTTGTTTTCCCTCTTCTTTTTTAACTGCGCAATTGTACTGAGTTGTTGTGCAATATATTGAAGTGTATCATCACACTGAAAATCTATACAACAGTAAAATGTTTTTCCGAATCAAAATGAATTTCAAGCTGATTATTAGAAAATATTTAACGAGCTTTTTATTTGAATGTTGATTGTTTTCAGCTAACAAAGTGTTAAAATGCAAGCCTACCAAATCGAACATTACAAATTACATTATTACAAAAGTTGTCGTCGCTTGCCAAACAAGTTGTAATAAAAATAGGTATTTTGTGTGTTTTTCAACGTATTGATTTGCAATTACGTGATTTGTATCATCATTTTACTGCTCACTGATGATATTAAAAAAGCGCGAAGTTTGTGTGTTGTTGTTCATGTTAAACTATTTCTTTTTTAACAAATCTAGTTATACTGATGTTGCCTTTTTTGATGTGGACATATTAACTGGTCTTTATCGAAACTATCACCGCAACACAAGAACAAATCTTGATTCTGCATCGTTCTTTATTTCCCACCCTTCTTTATTTGATCGAGACCCTTTGTTATAGCTTGATTTTAGGACTGTTCAGGAACTAACTACCTGAGCAGATTTCACGATTAATTATGTAACCACGCTATTAAAGAAATCTACAGTAGGCCTTTAACAGAGTTTTGCTTAAGAAACCACGGTAACGAAATGAAGTGTTAATCGATGTTGTAGTACCATAGCTGGTCAGATGAAAAATCGGAATTAATCTCTCTCAAAAACTAAAACCTACTTTTTTGACGCATTCCGGGACCAAAGAGTCAAAGACCAGTGTGCGTCCTTTGTAGTGCGGCTTTCATTGCATTTTCATCAAACACTTTGTAGCATAGCTTTTGCTGAAACAGTTTTGATAGTCCGCAATCTGTGCGTGACAACTATTTTAACTATAAGTTTGGCCTTAGAAAGCATGGACTATTTGGTTTGTTTCTGCTATATTTAACCTCATACCATTAATCTGGTATCGATCCAACACAAAAACAAATATCCATTTATGTGACAGAGTCACTTGATTGCATTTCTTTTCATTTCGTCATTGTTACCATCTGTGTGAGTTTATATACATAACTATTCGATTTTTGCCCATAAAAGCACGAAACGAAAAACAATTAACAATAGATATCGAAAAAGGGAAACGATAGCAAAACGAGATTTGCCAGGGCGGGCAAGTTAAACTTGAAGAGAGAAAAAATTGTTGACGACAACATGGTAATTGCAAATGTCAAATGAGAAAAGCTGTGCTGAATTGAATGAGAAGCAAGTTGCATGTACATTCTCGTGACAAAAAGTGTATTTTCGACATCGAGAAGACGGTTTGCTTTTATTAGTAAACAAATCAAATATATCAAACGCAATTATGTCTGTAAGTACTTGCGCTTTAACTCTTTTGAAACTACAGGAAGTACAAACATCTAACTTGGCACGATTGATTACCACCCCTGGGTGAGTGCTATAAAGGTAGTCATGACGTCATCATGATGTCATAATTAAAGATAATTTTTTAAAATTTACATTTCTTGACGGAGCAAAATCATTTTGTGCTCAAACAAAACCTACCACCCAACCAACCACTTTAAACAAAATTTTATACCTTTAGAGCTTAAGATAAGGTCACAATCAACGTTTGATTGTACAATTTGTTTAGCTGTATTTTCTCAAAAATTGTTGGTCGTAGAAAGGCGATTAAATGCATTTTCAGCAAATATTAATGACGTGCTTTCGATAAAAACATCTCAACAACAGTTTAAGCTCATTTGACAATGCAACGAGCTATTCTTTATTTAAGCATTATAAGCCTTCTAAGAATGCTTCTTTTCTTTATCTTTCGCACGCTTACAACTAGCTCTATGATGTCATAATATCGTCGGGTATAAATAACACAGTGTTCTGCTATCAGAGATCATAACATAGGGTTGCCATGTATCCGAAAAATTCCCGACAAGTCCGGAATTTTTGTAACCAAGCAACAGTAAAAGCATATAACAAAAAATTGCAATACTAGAATCTAATAGCCAACAAAAGTAGCCCGTCTGCTTAAGCGGGCCACTTGGATTGAATCAACATTGCCGCGATTAGTACAAATGGCAGCGAGACAGGAGATGACTTTTTTTTTCTGAGAACATCTTTATTTGGGGTAACGCAACACGAGCTCCAACATCCCAGACCGTTATTTCAGAGCGTTGTTTACTTAAATTAGGCCCAAAATATTTGTTAATAAACAAGTGGACTAGTAACATCTTTTGATGGCGTCGTAACGAAAGTAACAAATTTTAAACTTGCTAGCAAAAGATAACAATTTTTTGCCGAAAATTACAACTCTGCCAATACTTAAAAGAGTGAACGGTTGTGTCCGGAATTTTGCCTCATGAGATATGATAACCCTATTATTATATGATAATTTTTTCAAAAATTGCAACATTTTTGCAAAATCAGTTTAACTAAATTCTAATTTGTGACCTTATTTCCCAATCGATTTTTACATTTGTTTCAACAAATCAAGATTATTTCACGGCACTTTCGATAGTATATGACATGTGACTTAACTATTGTTTTTTATACTAAAAAACTGAACTTTACCACCGGTAATGTAACTTCTTATCTCTCCCAAAAAGTGGAAAGCAGAGTAAAACCCGATTAGTTTGAGTCATAAAAGTTATAATAAGGTACTAACAATGACTGTCGTTTGAAAACTTAGTAAATTTGCTTTCCAGCAATATGTAATTCTAATTAGGTAAGGCTAACAATTAGTTTGTAACAGCTGATTAAAACTCAGTTGCCATACATCATGTTCCATTTTTAGTTAAACTATTATCCTATTTGACCTCACAACCTTGCACTTGTTTGACAAAGTTTGTTCTTTGCTATATTTTGACTACTTTTCCTCACAAGCATAGTTCTTTTGCATTATCTGTCTACGTTTTCAAAATCATTTATTAAAACGTGACCTCTCTAAACGTCTGTGAATTGTAACCTACCGGTTAAAGACACTCATAATTTTGGTACATGCATTTCGCAAAGTTGAAATTGTTGCAAAAACTAAGTACTATGGTATATTTTGTCTGTTCTCTTCGATAACATGGATCACTGGCATTATCAATCAAAATATTCCAAAAGATTCATCTAAAAATGAAGTCTCAAAAACTTTAATATGTAGCCATCTCCAAGCAAAAAAATTGGTGATCCCCCAAGAAAAGGAAACAAAGACGTTTCTCTGTAATCTTTTACAACAAAATATTAGTGTCGACCTAGATATCATCTAAATGTTGAAGCAATTTTCTTTGCAATTGGGTGTGGCTGACGCAGCCACCTGATTTAATATTCTTAACCTCGACATTATTGATGGAGACCGTGTTATTGCAATGATTTAATTCGGAGTTCTTCCTTTCGGACTAGTTTGCTTTTTGCATGGTTGCGTTTGTGCCAGGCCAAGCAACATGTGCGAAGTCACAGGCGTTAGCTCATGCAAATTTGCCTACGATAACAAAAAAGTCGTTTGTAGCGGTCCTAATATTTAATGGCTTAATCCAGGAAATATACATCAATTACCTTGGCGCCCTCTCACAACTTTGATATGCTTTCAAGCACTTGCTTAATTTAAAAGATAAAAGCCTGTTTAGTATAAGAATACGTGTGGCGATAACAGGGCAAATAAGGGGTTGCCCGCACCTGATAAACTAGGGAGACATGTAGTAGCTATGCACACCCGCCCATACTGTTTTTTAATCGATTGCGTTTAAACAGACGTTAATTTTTGCTAAAAGTAATCCTATAACATCTTACGCTGTATCACGGTGCAACAAGCGATCATTTATTTAACTGCTTTTTAAGCATGCTTTTTTCTCGCTTTTTTTCTCTTACAAAGCAGTGTTCCGTTTATAGTCTTTAATGACATCACAGAGCTTGCCGCTACATAGTGAAAACAGTAGCAGGTGGCATAATTATTCACTATCATTGTGGTAGCAAACATAGACAGTAAAGCTCATTACTGATATTTGCAATTGATAGACTCTTTGTATTAGTACGAAACACTGGTCAATATTTAAAAGTAGGGAGATCTGGATTACGGGCAAAGTCAAATGTAATAAAATCCTAAATTTAAGAAAAGATCAAAATAAAACAATAATGGCATCAATTTGAAAACCGGATTTGGAGGGAACGTTTTTGCTGGAAAAGAGCTTAATAAGCGCCTATTGGATTAGATTGTATGACTTCGGAAAAAGACATGGCCCCTTTTTTTGCTATGGTCGCATACAGCATAAAGCAAACAGCACAGCCAAAGAACTTAACGTCACAAATGTAAATGCGTAAGGGGCCCACAAAATCGTCAAGCGAGCCTAACACTACATATCTTATCTTTTAATTGTCAAAGCAAACACCATGTGGAAGCAGCCATCATTTTTGACTATGTTTCACTACCCCCTCATCAACAGCTTCAAAAAGAAAGAATGATAGTTTGTGACATCATTCTTTTTGAGTACTTTTAGTCTTGATTAATAGACCAACATGATCACCATTACGAGTACAGAAGCTATGGTCTATATGTTCTACAACTTTTTGTTGCTACTCTCACAAATGTTTGTGCGGTAAAGCCGGCGCAGCTACCTTAACTGATTCCTTTTAAGTCGGTGTAGGTGATGACATGACATGACCTACCAGGGTAAAATCGCATCAAACTTAGGAGAAAGATTTTTTTATTTTGGTTAATAACACCTTTATAGAACTATTAGGATGAAGCTAACAATTTGGGTAAAAACAAGGACTCTTTTAATTTCTTGGAGCACACCTAAGCAAGGAAAAACGAACATGCAACATAATGCGAAGCCTGCAGGGACTAAAGAAAGTTTGAGGGAAAATAAAAAATAAAAAACAACGTCGCTGTGTTAAATCGCACCACATGGTATTTTGCTTTGCAATAGCCTCAACATTTGGGGAAAAGCAAGGACTCTTTTAAATAACCCGGGCACGCCAAGCAGAGGAACATGCAACATAATACGTAGCCAGCAATAACGTGATAAAATTTCAGAAGAAATCAAAAGAAACAATGTCGATGTGTGAAATCGCACCACATAAAAAACATTTTGGAATTTTCCTAACAAATAGCTTTATATCACAAATGTGATCTATACTTTCAAGCTCAGGGAGACCCCAGACCCCCTTTGGTTCACGTAAGCAATGAACAGAGCTTGTAGATCTAAAGCAAACTAGAACCTTAAAATCAGAAATTTTATCACAAAAGAAGCGCGCCAAGTCGTGAAAATCTTATGTAAAGAAAAAACAAAAATTTTTCGTTGCTGTTCACTCAAGTGCCCGCTGGGCGAAGCCGACTTGGCCGGCTGAACCGATATTTTTATTCCCGACGTTTCTGATGGTGGCCCTGCGGGTGACGCCGACATATACTGTAAAGCAAGGATTTTTTCATTTTCTGATATGCTGCCTGTTAGGTTATCTATATCTATACTTTAAAGCAATATAATAAACTCCCAAGTTTAAGAAAAAAATCAAAATAAAACCATAAACCTAACAATTTGTAAAATGGAATTTAGAAGGAATATTTTGCTTGAAAATAACTCGGCTTGACGGGCTCCTACTAAAATATGGTGAATGATATGGGAGAAGGCATAACCGCTTTTGTCACTACGCCGAAAACAAGGCAAATAGCGCAGTCAAAGAGCTTAACACAACAAATATACCGACGAAAAAGCCCGCACGAAATTCCAAAATTGGCCTACCACTAAATAGTTTATTTGTGTAATAGTGAAAACACCCACCTTTTGGCCGCCACTATCATTTTTGATTGTGTTTCAATCAATCCCTCATATACTTTTTTCGAAGTATTAATGGTAGTTTGAGACAGGATTCTTTGTTTGTGAACATTAGCAGTCTTGATTAAGATATTAAAATTGCCGCAATTGCGTTGGGGGCCTTGCGAGCGACACCGGCAGGGTCGGCCAGTACTTTATAAATTGAGAAAGAAATTTGGCCTACCCTTTAATTAGGGCTCAGAACTTTTAAAATGCACCAAACTGGTTATACCCAGCCTCTAAATGCTTTACAAAATATCTTGATTTATTGAAAGAAGTTGCTTATAAACAAGTTTGAAAAACTCTGTTGTAATTTTTTTTTTGCTTTCACAAGAAACTACATCATAAAACCTAATCGTACAAAGAAGCTGGCCAAAAGCACGAGGTTCGAAGTATTGAGTTAAATATTAACAATTACTTGATCAAATATTGTTAATTGAATACTTTCTGCGCTTTAGCACAGACGTGCTCTTACAGTAAAATAAAAAGCTTACATGAACACTTAATGTAAAGTTTTCTTTTGAGCTGCACCAAACATTCCAGCAAGGGAAAAGGCCAACAAGATTGAAGCCCTTCTCTTTTTAGCTATGACACTTAGTTAACAATACTTTGTTTTCAAATTCAAACTGACCAGTGGAAATTTGTGTTTGAAGTGTAAAATCCATCTAAATGCATTTGAATTATATTTTTGATTAATTTTTGAGATTTAAAGCAACAACTAGGGTGACCATTTGTCGCACAAGTACTTGGCAGTGTCAATTTTTTTGGATGTGCTATGTGATGTAGCTGTTACTACTGCATTATTTCGTACCAAAATTACATTTTATAAACACTGGTCAGCTGCACTCGAGCATAAGTAAAAGTTAAAAATAGCAAGTCATTGTATTATGTTATGATGACGTTTTCATTTCACGTCGTATTTATGATTATATTTGCACCAATAGTAAAACTAGTGGCGCTTGACTTCTTTTGTTGACCTTTGCTACTTCCTTTGATAAACGTTAAATCAAAAGATTGCAAGCAAAAAGCAATTTGTTACAATGGATGTTAAGCTAAATAAACTGGCCACATATTACTTAAAACTTTATTTATTGTGAATAGTTTGCTATATTTTAATTACTAGCCGACGTCGCCAGTCAGTTCTACCGGTCAGTTATGTTGGGTTAGTAACAACTGGCTGTGCCGGCTTTAACCGAATTACATTTTTAGGACCATAAGCGATAATTTGGTACTAATAGGGGCATCGCTCCTATTCACGACCGCAGTACCGGTGCTTTTAATTAAAAGAGATCTTATAAACTCTCAATCATTTTACAATTTCAATCCGTTCCTTCAAAGAAGAATAGAAGCACAAATGCAATGATGGAATGGGCGCCGCAATGGCTTTTGTTTTACAATTACAGAAAGAAGTTATCTGGTGGTATGCATATTTCACGAATTGGTGCAACTCCCCTCGTAAAACAATAAGCAGCAAAGAAACAAACAAACGATTGTCATTAATGAACAATAGTCAAAATTTACCAAAAGACTTAATTGGTTTGGAAATTTCAATTTTGTGAAGCCCAGACAACAAAACTTCGAGTACTTTTGATCGGTAGGTTACCTTCCTAAATTTTTAGAAACTTCATTTTTTGATGAATCTTTTTGAAACTTTAAAGAGAAAATCTCCAAGCACCATGCTTGCTATGAAAAATAGTCAAAATGTGTCTGAGAACCAACTTTTTCTAAAAATTGCAGGTTTCTAAGGTCTAGTAGGAAAATTGTTCAACTAAAACTACTGCAACATAGTGTATGGCAACCAACTATTGATCGGCCATTATAAACTAATCCTTGGACGTAACTAATTAGAGTTACAAATTGCTCGAAAGCAAATTTCCTAAGCTTTCAAACGACACTAATTGTCAGTACTCTATCATAGCCTTTATATATTAAATTTATCTGTTTTTACTCAGCTCACCACTTTTCGGGAGGAGGCAAAAAGTCACAGTGAAGGCGTTAAAATTGAAACTTTTTAGTATAAAAACAAATAGTAAATGTACATGTCATATTTTATCGGAATTACCTTAACATACCTTCAACTTGTTAAAAAAATCTTTAAAAATCGGTTGAGATATGAGATCACAAATCAGTATTTAAATACACTGATTTTGTAAATATTGTGCAATTTTTGGAAAAAGTCATCATATGAAGATCTCTGGAAAATTAATCGTACCAGACAGCATTATGACATCTTAAAGCCACTTTGAAGCACGCAGAAACAAAGAAAAAAACATGCTTGGAAGGTTTAAAATGCTAAAAAAATAATGTGTTGTTGCATCGTCAATTGAGCTTTGATTGTTGTAAAGTTTTTTTTATTGAAAGCACTTTGTTGTTACATTTCAAAAAACTTCCAAACCCCGTTTTCACGATGAGTAGTTTTTTAGAAGGTACAGAGTACTAAATGTGCTATCAAGTGCTAGCTGTAACGTCACTTTAGACCACACAAGGATAAAATTTTTGAAAAATAGCAAGTTATGGTTTGGATTTCATTTGAACAAAAACCGTTTTCGTCGAAGAAATGCAAATTTTAAAAAATTATCTTTGATTATGACCTCATGAGCCCCTATAACGCACAACCCAGGGAAATGATCAATTGTGCCACGTTTGATGTTTGCATTGCCAGTAGTTTTAGATTAGTTGACGCAGACAGACACACATACTAATAGAATCGTGTGTGGTAGTATAGATAGGCGGCAAATCAAGCTACATGTGGTCTTACATAGCACATAGCTCACTGCAATTGGATTGACCGACTGACTGATGCTTTTCACCCGCACATCTTCCTTGCATATTGCATAGTTCTGGGGTGATGCGGTGATCACTTTTGTCATGTTTTGTGGGCTATGAAAAGTGTCTTCTACTTTATTGGTTGTAGACCTGCTTGCTCCTTTTGGCAAAGTACGATAAATCATCAGATACGTGGGCGCGATAACTCATTCTACGACTTACTAGAAACATTTCGCTGTTGCAAATCTTTACCATTATTCATAAATTCTTCTTATTGCGTGATGTATCACCTGGTAATATCATTCTTGGAGCTCTCTAAATAAAACCCCACCCCTGCATGGATTTTTATTATATAAAAAAATTGCACTCCCGAAATTATTTCATTTTTTTGGCATTCTTTTATATATGGGAAACTGGTAACTGTATATCTGGTAACTCATATATATATATGTTAACTTTATATATGGTAACTTTTAAAATAGCGCATAGACCTGTTGATTAAACTTTCTGAGAAGATCTTCTAAATTTTATTGTCCACAAAAAGCTCAAAAATGAAGCGAGAAGCATATCTCTGTGTTCTTTTCTTCTGAAAGTTAGCGGGAGGAATGATGCATACGGTAATTCTTTCGTGTGATCAGTTTTCTTTCAATGATCATTAGTAATAGCAGAGCAGGTAGCAATTGTGGTTAATTTCCTGCTTCCACTACATCTTTGCTTGTTATTTTTCACCAAATGCTTTAAACGATTTCTGCATTAGCACAAAGTTGTCTTTTAGTCAAATTTATCAATTTATTTGGTTTCTATTATCATTGATGACGGAATGCAAATTCAATGTGCGTTAACATAAACAGATAATTTTACTGTAACTATTCTAGCAACATCAAGCTCTTTATTTTCAACATCTACAACGTCTTTCAACGAAAAGCTAGCGTAATATAAAAATATCCAACTGCGCCTGAGCATACGCAGTGATAGGCCATGGTAGACGTAGAAACACGACAAAATGGAATGACTGCCCTAATGAGTAAAACCCCATTAGCCCATATTTTTAGATCTCAATAACTTAATGAATTCGGAGTCGTTGGAAAAGCCACTAATTTGATAACACGTCCCAACTCTCTGAAACGCCTGAAATAGTGCATATCAAATTTAAGGAATAGTCGGAATAAAAGTGAATTTTAATAAGTGAAGCATAGTCTTATCGAAAACGAATGACATGGTGTTATAACCCCCTTGGAAGAGTTGATTCGTGGTACAGAATTTGAAAATCGCAGAAAGTAAAGTATTCATATTTTCGAAGCTTTTCGTATAACACTTTTTAAGAGAATCCGTCAAAAATAGAGTGAAAAAGATGAAGTGAGTCACTTATATAGAGACACAGTTGCAGAAAAAGAAAAAAAAGAAAAAGGCTTCAACGTGATTTGGTAAAAGGAGCGACCAATAGAAGTAGCGGAAACTAATGTGCGATGTTTAGGCCATACACGAATTCCTTTTGTTTACATATATTTGGTTGCGATGTTTTAATGTAAGTAGCTTCAAGGGTGGAAAGATGAAAAGAAGTACGCCCTCGGGCAAGAATGGAAAACTAGCCATCATTGTATTCACGTGCACGTGCCGTATTTCGTAAGAGATGCTGCTCTGTAGCGAATAAAGAAGTTTCAGCTTTAAGGCTTTTGATTGGCTTGCAAGAGCGAGTAAATGAGCTTCGGTCTTGAGAAAAATGTCCCAGAAAAATAGTTTTAAGTACGTGTTGCTTAATCTTTTGCTGTAGCCTTTGAGAAGTACGACCCACGTACCGACTATCACAAGTGGCACAGAAATTGATAAACAATGTTGCTTTGATGTGAAGCGGGTGGTACATTCTTTTAAGCTGCAAGCAGAAGTTGTCTGGTGGTGTAGACAATGCGTGGTTAAACTGCAAAGTAACAACGTTTGACGGCTGTTTGAGTTTGCATTTCGTATCTTATCGAAACATTGCCAAGCCATGGCAAACAAAGATAAACTGGGAATTTCTTCGGACCTAATTGTATTGGTCTGCAAACCTGATTCCTTTTCTTGGTTATGACAGTGTTGATTACAACTTCAGTGTAATCGTTGTTGATTAAGTATTTGATCAGGTCTTATCGAAAACGAATGACATGATTTTATAACTCTGTTGCAACTCTCTCATTCGAAATACAAAATTTTTGATCACTTTGAAAACACTTAAATACTGAAAAAAAACAAAAAACCAATAGCGTTGGAAATTCCGTCTTAAGCCTCTTGGACAATTATAAAACATCGGAAGATTTAATATGCCTCTAAAAAAAAGTAGGCCATTAAGTGTCGTATATTCATTTAAAAGTCTCGGAACAAGACCGATAAGCTTGGGAAACCCATTCACATCCTTCTGAAACAGTAATAAGAGTCAGAAATTCATGTACACGCATTTGAGACTGAGTGGTAAGTGTCGGAATTTCATTTACAAACCTGTGAATCAGGGTATAAAGTGTCAGAAATTCATACATAAGCCATTGAATAAGAACAATGAGTGTCGGAAATTTATTTATAAGCATCTGAAACCGAGTATTTATGTGGAAGACAGGTGACCCAGATACTTCGGAAATAGCAGCTCCCAAGCGAGTGCGGAGCTACCGTTCAAAACATAGCAATACAATTTGCTTTCTCGTGAATGGAGGATAAATAAGGCAAACAAAAAAAAAGTAATAAGTGTCGGAATTTTATTAATAAGCCTTGGAATATGAGCTCTAAGTGTTGAAAATTCATTTACAAGTTTTGGAATAAGAGCAATAAGTGTCAGAATTTCATTTACAAGGCTCTGAATTAGAAGAGTAAGTTATATTTTGTAAGCGAGTTTTTTTAATCAAATTTAAAAAGCTTTCTAGCGCTTTTAACCGCAGAGTTATTTTTCCACTGTATGACATTTCAGTAATTATAACCGATAAAACTCGGCTTTATACATCATTTCTTCTGAATATGTTTTCCTCACTGAGACCCAAGCAGTGAATCGGTTAACACTGTTTTTCAAGTCTTTTGATGTGAGTTGTCAAAGGATTCTGAATCTAGGTCTACCGACTGTGAAACGGATGCTTTTACTTAGCGATTTCTCACCGTTATGAGATACTGACTTCCAGGACGCATTGGAAGTTATTCTTCGCCTCCCTTACGTTCACAATAATTGCGACCCAACAAGCACAAATAGCAACTAAGTAATGCAAAAAGTAGTAGGAACACTGCAGTTGCTATTTACTTAATAATAAGGAAATTCTTGGTTAAGGAAATTCTTGGTACGGATTTAACAATGAAAACTACATTTTAACAATGAAAACCACATATCATATCTCTCGTTTTGGTTTCATCGTAACCGCAACACTATGTTTTCTATGGGTGCAGGAGGCTGACAGTGTTTTGTCTTAAAACAAAGGTGTAAATCTTTTTCGATTAACTTTGCAACAATGATAATTTTGCCCAAACATAGGATTTTTATGGGGCTAAACGACAGTTTGGGGGGCTGCAGCCTCGTAGCTGCATTTACTTTTACACAAATCAAAATTATAAAACAATTCTCATTGAACCGTTTTCACAAGTCTCTGCTCATCTCTCTAAAATTGAATTTTACCTCTCGTTGAATTGTCGGCCTTCTATTTGAAAACCGCGGCTCCAACCAATGTATTCTTGGTACCGTTAAACAGACGTAGTCACACTGTTGCTTTTGGGGGCAAATATGTGCCATATTTTGTTCAAAAAACTACTTAACCTTTTGGTGGAGAAGCAGATTGTTGAAATTCCAACACTTAATTACTCTGTTTTAGAAGCAAATTGATGAATTTCCTACGCTTATTGTTCTCATTCAAAGACTTATGAATGAATTTCCGACACTTATTACTCTGATTCATAGGTTTATAAATGAAATTCCGACACTTATTACTGTATTTCAGAGGCTTGTAAATGAAATTTCGACACCTACTACTCTGTTTCAAATGCGTGTAAATGAAATTCCGACTGTTTCAGAAGGATATAAATGAGTTTGAATGGGCTGCCGATGCTCATTGGTCTTGTTCCGAGGCTTATAAATGAATATACGACACCTATTAGCTAATTTTTTAAAGGCATATCAATAACCTTGGGACGTTTTGTTGTTGTTCAAGAGGCTTAAGACGAAATTTTCAACGCTTTTTGTTTTTTTTTGGTATTTTCAAAGTGTTCAAAAATTTTGTATTTCAATTGAGAGAGTTGTAACAGGATCATAAAATCATGCAGTTCGTTTTCGATAAAACTGTGCTTCACTTATTAAAATTCACTTTTATTCCGACAATTCCGACTATTCCTTAAATTAGATATGCACTATTTCAGGCGTTTCAGAGAGTTAGGACGCTTCATCTAATTAGTGGCTTTTCCAACAATTTCGAATTCATTAAATTTGTGAGACACAGTATCCTGTATCCGTACAGAAATCGAACAATTAGTTGTTGCTGCAAATACACATCCATTTATACATTTTCGGTTTTTATATATTTCTAGCTCGTCTAATTTCTATCTAGGTATTGGTGCATGAAAGTTCGTTTAGTTTGCTTCATAATGAGAGAAGTGAAAAATTTTTCCACTCCGCACAACTACAATACGACACTATGGCAACAAAATTACTATTACATAGCCTATATTTCTAATCGATACTTCGGTTCAATCTTTTTTTTATCACAGCATCAGCAGTAAAATCGCTCTTCTTCGCCAAAATGTAAAAAATTTGCTGGCATATAAAAAGTTTTTTGAAATTTATTGTCATTAGTCTAGCTCAAACCTTATTTGATCGAATACTGGGAAAAAAATTGGATCGAGTTTTTATATGTTTCCTCAACAGACTAAAAACTTCATAATTTACCATCGTTAAATAAAAGTGTTTAAATAATTTAGATATGATTAGGGCGTTCTGCCATCGAAACTACTTCGTTAAATTGGCTTAGATTTACAATCACCTTCGTCAATTCTACACCTCGCTAAATAGGCTCAGATCGATGAAGTAGAACATAAGATTCTCGAAAAATGACCAACAGATACAAAAAGATTAGCCAATGATTTACATGGTGGGCTATCGGCAAAAAATTTGTAGAAAATGGGGTCTGATTTACGTAATGATTTCATAGTACCGTATATGATTGCTTTTGTTGCAAGCTGAACAACGATGTATCAGTATTATCCAGGTTGTGTAATGTAAAATTAGCCATTAAAGAGTAATTAGCGCATTTCCATATATATATATTTCCTGGCGTAAAAGTTTATAAAAGTCTAGGGCAATTGGGTACATACGACTTTAAACAAATTTGAAGTTTGCAAGCTTGAAAAATAATCTAGTCATCTGTAGGTCATGAGCTTGTTTTAGGGCAAGCCGCCTATTCAACCTGAAGAGCGAGCTTGCAGTTATGATGATTCTGCTCGGCCGCGCCCCGCGCAATGACAAGTTGCAAAAAACTGTTAGAACGAGAGTAAGTCTACCAAACAATGCCCGTGGTCCAGCCAACAACTAATTAAAAGTTTTCGTTGAGTAAGAATACTACTATATGTATAGTAATGCAAGAGGCCAGCGATGCACTTAGCAAACTGCAGACAGTGACACTGTTTCGACCTATCAGGTCTCTTCAGTGCAGTTGGTGACCAATAAGAAGCTAGAGGCTTTTAATAAAGCATAGCTTAGACCGTCACACTTGTGGGACCAAATACTAGGCCCACTGTAGTGGATGGTCTGTCAACCTCTGCCTGTCAACCTGTCAACCTGTCAACCTGTCAACTTGTCAACCTGTCAACCTGTCAAAAACCTGTCAACCTCAAGAATACTACAAATTTACAATCTCAAATCAGTGGCATAATCAGAATTCTGATATAGGATAAGTGGGGAAAAAATTATCTCAAGGATGTTTTCTGAAAAATTCTTTCAGAAGATTTTCAGCGAAAGTTGTCTTATTTGTGTTGCACCTGATTTTGGTATTAGGGTGTTTAGGTTACGCATGTTGGTCCATGTTTTGTTGCAACGGATCATAGTAAAGAGCAATCTAGAATATTTTTTCTTTAAAAAAATTTTTTGTTATCTTCCAAGACCCCAAATTTTATAAATAGGCCAATGAGATGTTATTTTTTAGGATTAATGATCATAAGTTCAAGTTAAGCACAGCTTTCGCAATCACACCACGAATTGTCGTGTTATTTAGATCAGCTTATTTCGCAATACGCGCTTTTTGATAATTGCAAACATATTTTGATGATAATGCGGCCTAAACGCATTGCTACGTCTTTCAATGAAATCGCGATTAATATAGAATCATTTTCATCATTGTTTCACGTTTTTTTTTTAGGTCCAATCTTTATTTGTAACAAATATGACAAATAAGAAGTTCATAAAAATCTCCTTTGAAATGCTACAAGGAAACTTTTGAAGTGTCTTAAATACGAATACAAAGGTCATGCCAGCGTTAACTCACGATATTTTGACAAGGGAGTGGATCTAAGATCTTTTCTTTCATGCATAGCACGATATTTTCAATCGTGATATCAATTAACTTATGCATGCAAGTAAAACTATGCACACACCCAGTATGTCTACAGACTTCTTTACAAATGCATGCAATCATGAAACAGTACGTTAATACGACCTAAAATGATGCACGATTAATAGCTAAAAGCAGTTAAGCTACCCAAACTAAACACAAAAACCAAGAAAAATTAAGCACTTGATGAGAAAACACCTTAAAATGGCATTTAAATGCAAATAAATAAAGCAGGCTTCTCAAAAATAGATTAAGAAAACAAAATTGAATTAAAGAAAAAGCCGTTACTACTTTTTCGTGTAGCTATAAACCTTGGGAAAAAACAACAAGGTGCACTTGGCAAACATAAAAACATGATAAACCGTGAATAAAATTACCGCAGGCAATAAGCAAAGTAAAAAAGTGGTACCAGCAACTTCAAGTAAAAAAATATTTTCATCATGTTAAGAGCAATAAAAAATAACGCTTAATTAAGTGAACATACGAGTAGAAAGAAAATAGCACTTCATTAAGCGAACATACGAGTAGAAAGGGCTAGCACTTGTGCAAAATTAAGCAATGAGCTAGAGAAAAAAGTAGTACTAGTAAACTTGTGTTACTGCAAGCTTATCCCGCCCCTAGCACAGATGATGATACCGGTGTCAATGACTACAAAACCTACTCTGGTCATGCATTAAAAATTTATTATTTCCAAAATGAGGAAAGAAATGTTTGCTATTGGAACTGGCGTTGAATGCGTCTATTTCACATTTTACAAAATAATAAATTATAAGTGTTTTACGTTATCAAACTTCGAGCATCAAACCAAAAATTAAACCTAACCGACTCAACAACAGATTAGTAGCAAAAACATATGACATCAGATTTTTTGTCCAAAACGTCAGATGTGGCAAGACTGTCTGATACAGTTTGTCTCACGATCATGTGACTTTATCAGTTTCTTTTTGGTCAAGAAGAAGAGCTGGAAAATTGGTAGTTCAATTTGTTTAAGTAAACAAACACATAAAAATGCAGTTTTCATTAGCTATTACGGATGATTTTAAACTAAAACACAAACGAAAAGCTGCAGGACATAAAATTTATGAATGCTCCAAATTTTCCGAACATGCCCACAAACCCTTCTAAGCAGGGCTTTCTCCCTTTCAAACAAACAGCGTTTTTTCTGGCTCCCTTCCCCCTTCTATAATGTTTTCTGACGACACCGCCACGACTATGGCGAGGTCTGTTTCTGCGATTGTGATTATGATGAAATCTTTTTTGCTAGTACAAAAGTTTTGGGGTATACGACGAACCCTCTGTTTACGCCGCTTCTTAAAAAAAGAAGTCCGCAAAATTTTATGATCGAGGAACCACTTGGACCCGGTTTCCTCAAAAAAATTGATGAAACCCGCAATAATTGAAAACGCTTGTTTCGAGATTTATTTCTTGAGTGAGATCATTTTCCTATTTTCGTCTCAAAACAAAATAGAAGAGCAACTAAGATCCGCAGTTGAAAGATGAAAGAGCCGCATGCTGATGCAAAGCCGCAGATTGCCGACTTCTGACTAATTTTGTTGATTTTATTTTATTGACCACTTGCCTGCTTTGCCGGCGTCGCCTGCCAACGGCTTTCCATCAGCAATGTCGAGGTTTAATAATTCGATTCCACTGGGTAGGCCGGTTTCGCCCATCCGGCTCTTCTGTGAGCAGTAGCAAAAAGTTAAAAGAATTTTGTGCACTTTCACAATTCCTGCACACACAATTGTGATCATCATATTCTCTTATTCATGACTAGTAATGCTCACAAAGAATCTAGCCACAAATTATCGTTAATACTTGTGAGAGAGAAGGGATTGAAGCACAATCAAAACTGATGGTAGCGGCGAAATGGTGGTAACTTTCACAATTACAGAAATAAACTATTTAGTGGCAAGCCTATTTTGTGATGTGGTGCTGCCCCTTTCCTGTTTATATAAGTGGTATTAACTTCTTTTGGCTGCGCTATTGGTCTTGTTTATGACATAGCGACAAAAGCGGCTATGACTTCCCCAAAATCATTCACCATGTTTTAGTAGGAGCACATCAGGCCGAGTTATTTTCAAACAAATGTTCTCTCTATACTCAGTTTTACACATTGTTATTATGGTTTTATGTTGATTATTTCTTAAACTTGGGATTTTATTACAATGCTATAGAGTATGCTATAGATTTTGTTACAATACTATAGACATCAATATCTTAACAGGCATAGGGTTACCAACTTTCAATTTCGCCATTCCGGGACACCTTAATTACCAAGAATTCCAAGATTGATGCAACAAAAGCTTACGAAACACGATAAACATCAAAAGCAACAGCGCGTACTGCGCGTTGTAGTGATTGATTTTGCAGCGTTATCCCAACAACCTCTAAGGCCCTAATTAATTTTATCATAATAGAAGAAACTTGTGAAATGGTGAATCTTTAAGGCATAAATGAAAAAACTACTAAAATAGGGAAAATAAACAATTTGTACGAAGTAGATTTATTTCTCCAACAAAATCACAACAAATTTTTAAAGACATATCAATCTTAATTTACGGAAATATAGTAATCTATGAACTCTCGCTAAGACAAAGAACTATCAGTAACTTCCGGGACAAAAGTAACCCAGCCCGGGAGGGTTGCCAACCGTCCCGGAATGGCCGGGACTGTCCCGGAATTGACGTCTTTCGTCCCGTGTCCCGGGCTGGGTTACTTTTGTCCCGGAAGTTACTGATAGTTCTTTGTCTTAGCGAGAGTTCATAGATTACTATATTTCCGTAAATTAAGATTGATATGTCTTTAAAAATTTGTTGTGATTTTGTTGGAGAAATAAATCTACTTCGTACAAATTGTTTATTTCCCTAGTTTAGTAGTTTTTTCATTTTATGCCTTAAAGATTCACCATTTCACAAGTTTCTTCTATTATGATAAAATTAATTAGGGCCTTAGAGGTTGTTAGGATAATGCTGCAAAATCAATCACTACAACGCGCAGTACGCGCTGTTGCTTTTGATGTTTATCGTGTTTCGTAAGCTTTTGTTGCGTCAATCTTGGAATTCTTGGTAATTAAGGTGTCCCGGAATGGCGAAATTGAAAGTTGGTAACCCTACCCGGGACACGGGACGAAAGACGTCAATTCCGGGACTGTCCCGGCCATTCCGGGACGGTTGGCAACCCTAAGCAGGCAGCATATAAGCAAAAAATCATTCTTGCTTTGTAGTATACTAGCCGGCTCTGCCTGCGTCGCCCGGCGTCGCCCGGCAGGGATCCTTCATCAGTAATGATGGGGTTTAGCATTTTAGTTCAACCTGCTGCGCTGGCTTCATACATGGGGCTTTTGTGTGAGCAGTAGTGAGAAGTGAAATAATTTTTGTGCACTTTCAAAATTCTTGCACACGAAAATGTGATAATCATATTGTCTTAATCGTGACTGGCAATGCTCACAAAGAATCTTGCTACAAATTATGGTTAATACTTAAGAGAAAAGGGATTGAATAGCGGCGATATGGTGGTTGCTTTCACAATTACACGAACAAACTATTTAGTGGTAAGCCTATTTTGCAATATGGTGCTGCTTCTTTCCTATGTATATTTGCCGGCTGTTTATATTTGTGGTATTAATTTGTTTTGGCTGCGCTATTTGCAACGTTCCCTCTAAGCTGCGCGCGTGCGCGGCCGCGCAGTTGTTTTGACCCCTCCGCGCAGTCCCCAACACGGGGAAAATGGTGAAATTCTGCACGCCAACGAGCAACGTGGGCTTCGAAGGGCTTTACAGACGGAATTTCACCACAGCAATTCAGCGATGACCTTTTTTTTTTTTGGAGACCACCAAGTCCGCGCGTGATAATCTGTCCATCTGGGGAGAGTAGTCGGTATTCTACTGCTGGGGAAAAAACTTTTGTAGACTCTGCCTAGTAAATTTCTGATTCAGCGCACACGTTAGTTTTTCCGCGCGGCGTTATCAAAAATTAGAGGGAACGTTGGCTATTTGTCTTATTTACGGCATAGCGACAAAAGCGGCTATGTCTTCCCCAAAATCATTCATCATAGTTATCACACCGAGTTATTTTCAAACAAAACGCTTAGAAATATTTGAGGTAGGTCTCTTTTTGTTCAAAAGGAGCATGAAGTGACCTGAAGACTGAACTGTGTGCCTTCAACCACTTTCGTGCAAGTAATAAAAAGGTCTTGTGTATTAAAATTTGTTGAGTTTACAGACAATGCAAATGAAATGTAACTGTGAGTCAGCTAAGAGTTAAGCAAAGATTAGCTCTGTAAAGGTATTACCAAGCAAAATAGAAAACATTTTTCTCCTAAGGCACATTATCACCCTTGCCGATTAAAAAGGTATCAATTAATACAGCTGGGCCAGCTTCACAGCATATACCTTTATGAGAGCAACAACGAAGTGATTTAGCAACATTCCCTTTTTCGAATTAATATTTGTTGTATTAAGATTTTTGTCTGCGCTATTTTCTTTAATTCGACCTTACCATGAAAAGGGGCAATAGCTTTCCTTTAAGTCATATGACCTATTGCAATAGGTGCCCATTACGCTCTTTTTAAGCAAAAACATTCTCTCTTAATCCAGTGTTATAGATTGATGCTATTATTGTTTTACTTTGATTTGTACTTGAATTTGGGACTTTATTACATTCAACTTTGCCCCAAATCCTGACCTCCCAACTTCTAAATGGAGATTAGTGTTTTGTACCGATATCCTTGCAATTACAAATATCAGTAATGGGCTTTACCATTTCTGTTTGCTATCAAAATGATATGAATAATTTTGCTGCCTACTGCTGTTCTGACTATGTAATGGCAAGCATTGCGATGGCATTCAACATTATGACCTCACTGTGCGTTTTGAGCCATTATTATTAGGATCGCTACTTACCACTTTTTCGTTACTGTAGGCAAATACGAGGCGTAGATATGAACTAACGTCTCCTACTGGGTGCATGTTTCTTGGCCATGGCATAAACGCCGCCATGCAAAGAGCAAACTAATTCGAAACAAAGCACTCACAGTTGAGTTATAGCAGTAGCGGGGGCCCTCAATAATGTTGAGGTTAAGAATATCAAATCAGGTGGCTGCTGTGGCAGCCTCGCCCAATTGCAAAGGAAATTGCTTGAACATTTAGATCATATGTAGCCATGACCTACTACAACACGGCCATATAAGTTGCATTTTTCGCTTCGATTCTTAGCGGCCTATCTTTTTCTCTCGACAACTGTGTCACAGACAAGCGTGTGTGCGCTTTGAGCGATGTCAAAGCGTGATCGCTCACACGCTATGTTTAAATAACCAAAATGCACTTTTAAGCGTGCGCGACTTGGACTAAACTAGCAGAATCAACTAACAACAATTTCGCGAATATTAATTAATACATTTTGTGTGTATAGTGGAACACTGAAAAGAACAAAAACTAAAACACTGAAAATTGAAAAGTATATAAAAAAAACTAAAACACTGAAAAGTGAAAAGTATAAAAACGAAAGTATATAAATAGTTGACATGTTGCTCAGTGCTCACATTCACAAGTTTTTAATCGTTTTTAGAGCATTTACGTTTTTTAAAGCCTACAACGGCATTTTTTTCTGATGGAATCATTGGTACGTTTCTGTTTATTGTTAAAAAATATATTAACAAGTATGCTTCTGCACATCTTTGTAGCCCACTCGTTGTGCTGATCGCAAGCAAATGGAGAGTTGCAGTTATACTGCAAAATTTCTTCTGCAGCAGTACGAGCTGGAATGGTAGGATAGCTTTGTATTAAATTGTCTGCAACATCCAAAATCGCAAATGTATTTATTACGTGCTCAGTTAGAGACCGTGATGGAACAGTTAAACCACCTCGGGATAGTAGTTCAAAATAACGTTCTCTTCTGCCTTCAAAACCTCCTGTATTAATAACTAGATCTTTGCAGTTTTCACATCCATTTTTTTTTATCAATTTTTTAGCAACAAAACAGCAAGAGCAAAAGCGACCTCTTCGCTATCAGGAGAAAGCGTCGCCTCTTGCATTACTACTGACATTTCCGAAGCAGCCACTCTAAACTTCTGCAGCTCTTCGAAATCAGGTGTTCGTTGAATGTTTGATTCTCCATTCCAAAAAATCACATTTTGCTTAATCAATGATTTGCACAACAATATTTTCTCAGAGTTAGAAACTTCCTTTAAGCTGACCAAAAAGTTACCTCCATTCATTTGTCGGTATTGAGAAAAACGACGTTCTATCGGGTCACTTTGAAAGCGGCCAGTCAACACATAAGCATATCCTTCTTGCAGTAGTTCTTTTGTCAATAAAGCTTGAGAACGAAGGGTTTTGATTAGGGCATCACACGTTTGTTTTGATAAACAGAAAACCCTACTTCCAGTCAGAAGAGACCAATTTTCTAGCCATTCAGCGAATTCCAATAAAAATTCGACTTTTCCATCATCATTCACTATTGCATTTCCAAGTGCATTGGGGTGGTATTGCTGCTTGCTGTTAGCAATAGTCCACCAAGTGTTGATAAGCGACAAAAAACCAGCCATATGTGTTCTGTCCGGAAAATATGCTTTGGAGGCAGCAATTGTTGTTTCGTGAAATATTGCCAGCGCTAGATTCACATTTTGCTTATTGTGTCCAGGGTGCAACGCTTCAAAGGATAGCTTCGAAGCTTTTCGCAAATTTGCCTCTAACTTGACATCTCTGTTCAACAAAGATTGCATATCACTCCACGATATGAAGCCAGCATCAGAAGATGCAACAATTTTATTTTTAATTTGAAATGAAAATGATGGAAAAACAAATTTGTGGCAGTTCAACAGGTTGTTTCTAACATTTTTTATAAGATGCACATTGTCAAAAAATAAGCATATTTTTGTAGAGTTCTTGGGATGCTGAAAGAAAAACCCTCCACCTGGAAACTTTTTTCGTAACATGCTAAATGCCGCCACATTTGCCGAATGGTTGTCGGTAACAATAGCTCGTACCTTAAAACCCGCTTCAGCTAATGTACAAACGCATTCCTCCAGTTGTTCCGACATCCATGTCCCATTCAGTTTGGTTTCTGGGGAAGCTTTGACAACAATGGGCAAAGTTTTTTTCAAACCGCAAACCATAAAAACTACAATGCCTTTGTATAAATTTCCATCTTTATCGGCACCAACATATTCACCTCCAGAGTACTGCACTTTCTTCCGTAAATACATTTCCATTAAAATTATGTCTTCTAAAATTGCTTTATTTTCACGCAGTACTTGTGCGGCTTTAATTGAATCCACCGAACTAGATTTGAGTTTGGCCAATAAGCTCAATGAAGGTAATGGAAAATATTCCAGTAAAATTTTGTATGATTGCAGAGAGGTGTAGCGAAGAAGCAATGACAGTCTAATCAGCTCAGAACTATATGGTGGGCGACCTTGCAATTTGTAATTTTGTCGATTTTGGAGCTCATTTAAGATGGGATATTTAGTGGTAGAAGTTCGCAAATAACTTGGCAAATTTTGTAACATTGAAAATCTAGTTAAGGTTGCTGTTCTTCCTTCTCGAAACCATGGGGGAAGTGGTACAGGATTGCCGCGATATTGCAATTGTACATGCAATTCACTGTCGATCTTTATTGCTTCTTGTATAGCAGGAAAACCAGTCAAATTGTCAAATCATAAGTTGTACATTAAAATATGATTTTCTGCTTTATGATATAGGTATCCTGGCGGGCAATGCTTTTCGGTAACTTCGTTTAGACTTCTAATCTTATCTTTTTCGTTAAAATGCAGCAGCTCATCTGGTTGATATATTCTTGAAGTAGGGGGCTTTCTAGAAGTAGTCGGTGTTTGCAAACTCGATTCTTGTTGTAGACCTTTTGCAGCGTGAACTGTAGGGATCGGATTCAATTTCCAGTGTAATTTGGTTCTTTTTCCTTCGTTTAAAAATTTTGATTCAAAATGTTTGCAACAAATAACGGAATTTTTTGTAGGTATCCAATCAGCTCGGTTTACGAATTTAATCCACTTTTGCAATAACTCCGGATTTGCAGCTGGAAATCGAAATGATGAAACATTTTCTTTACACGTTGAATAACCTGAATTACATCCGAAAACGACACATTTATTGACCATTGCCATATGCAGTATGACATTGATATCAAATAAATAGTTCGAATATATCTGCAAAGTACAATTCTTATTACAAACAAATCACATACTACAAGTTTTGATCTACGCTACTTGGTTTTTGCTGCTGTGGTGTATTCGATATTGTTTAATTACTTACTAGTATTCTGGCATTTTTAGTCATTATATCAATTTGCAAACGCTCCTTGCAATGACACTATCTGAAGACGATGGTTTTAATGCAAAACCAAATCGGTTTCTGAAATCTTGCACTCCACTGCATAATATGGTTTGTTCGTTTACAAATTAACAAAACTTTATTACGCTATTCTCAAAGTTATTGTATCTCATAACTATTCTGACTACTGTAAGCGAAAGTTCTTCAATCCTCCCAAAGCAATCACTGATGAAAATCTGCTTTCAGAAAGTTGCTGCTCTTGCAAAAACAGTCGCGCACGTTAATTAGTTAAACAATGTGTGTGAGCGAAACTGTTTTTCACACCCGCACGGCGCACACACATTCGTCGGCGACACAGTGTTCTAAAGAAAAAGATAGGCCGCTAAGAATCTATGGCCGTGTTGTAGTAGGTCATGATGTAGCTCGTCACTTACATTTTGTTGCAAAAGATGAGAAAGGACCATTTTCACCTCCTTCTCTTTTCCTTGGGTGATCACTAAGTCTTTTGCTTCACAAATTAAAATTTGTAGATTTCATTTTTCGATAAATCTTTTTGAATGTTTTGATGGATAATGCCAAAGATCCATGCTATCAAGAAAGAAGAGCCAAGGTGTACTAAAGGACTTAGTTTTTCTAGGAATTGGAATTTTGTGAAATGTAGGCAAAAAATTTTTGTATGTTTTGAACCGGTAGCCTACATTTTATAAACATTTACAAACTTCAGTTTTTGATGAATATTTTTGAAAACGTCGACAGACAATGCAAAAGAACCATGCTTGTGAGGAAAAGTAGTCAAATTGTACCAAAGAACTAACTTTGGGTTCAACAATTGCAAGTTTGTTAAGTCAGGTAGGATATTGTTCAACTAAAAATGAAACATGATGTATGGCTACCAATTTTTGATCACACATTATAAACTAATCCTTAACCCTAAGTAATTGAAGTCACATATTGCTGGAAAGCAAATTTCCTCAGCTCTCAAAGGACAGTAATTGTTGGTACCTTACTATAACGTTGTTGTATTGAAGTTACCTTTTTTTACTGAGCTTACCACTTTTAGGGAGGGGTAAAAAGTTACACCACAGGTCTTAAAGTTCAGTTTTTTGACTATAAAAATTAACATTAATTGTACATATCATAAACTATCAAAATTGCCTTGAAATAATCTTTAATTTGTTGAAAAAAGTTTGAAAATCGGTTGAGAAATGGGTCATAAATCAGTTTTTTAGTAAACTGATTTTGCAAAAAGATAGCAATTTTTGAAAACATGTTTATATAGTAATCTGCTGTAGCCAAAAATTTGTGTTAATCGTACAGAATGTATTATGACATCATAGAGCCCAGTTTTAAGCGCACAAGCAAAATAGAAAATAAAAATGCTTAAATGGCTTAAAGTTCTTAAATAAAGAATTGCTTGTAGCATTGTCAAATAAGCAATAATTGCTGTAGAATTTTTTTATTTAAAGAACCTTATTAATATCTGCTGAAAAAACGTTTAATCGCATTTCCGAAATCAGTACTTTTTGAGAAAGAACAAAATACAGATTGTGCAATAAAGGTTGATTGTGATGTTATTTTAGACCCGAAACAAATGAAAGTTGTGTGATGTGGTAAGTCGGAAGCTGGTTTTCGTTTGAGCAAAAAGCGATTTTCCTATGTCAAGTAATGCAAATTTTAGGAAAATTATTTTTGATTATGACGTCATTGTGACGTCGCCAACACTCTTAAGATACTCAGCACGGGGTGGTGATCAATCGTGCCAAGTTTGATGCTTGTACCTATAGCAGTTTCGGAGGAGTTAAAACAGAGAGACAGAGAGAATTGCGCTTTATATACAGTAGATTCCGCTTAATTGGGTCACATCGGGACAAGCACCATTTGGCCCGATTAAGCGGCTGACCCGATCATCCGAAGTCTTTCAGTATCCGTGCCAGGGTTGTCCTTGGTACACCAGTTATCTCAGCTAGCTGGCGATGACTATTGTTTGGAGGTTGCTCTCTAATTTTTCTTAGGACAACAATCTTTTCGTGGCATTTCTGCTTAGAACTTCACAAAATTTGCAACAAAACACAACAATTACCATGTCCTAGGGCATGAAATGACAAAATAAGTTGCGCCTGTATTGTTCAATTGTTGCATAATATAGTTGGCTTTGTGATATTGACTTCTGCTACATTACAAAGGCGGTTTTGCAATTGCACCGGTGTATGTCTGACTACAGTTGTGGCCCAATTAAGCGGAATAGTGGCCAGATTATGCGAATTCAACGTAGCGCATTATCTTTAATTGGATTTTGTTCTTCACAATTTAGCCCAATTAAACGGCTGACCCAATTAACCGGGGGCCCAATTTAGCGGAATCTACTGTATTAGATAAAAGAGGTTCCCAAACTTTTTTTGTTGATGGCGCCCTTTGAAAACTTATCACTATTCCAGCGCCGTAATGAAGCCAAAGTTTGCAAATTTCAAGTTTTACCAAAAATTGTGTTTATATCAGGGATGTGGAAGCGGTTATTTTTCAAACGCTTCCGCTTCCACACCTATCGCTTCCGCTTCCACATCCCTGGTTTATATCATGTTTATTATTCAAAATTCAAAATACTGAAAAACATTTAATGCACAGTAAGTAGTGAGCTTGTTGCTTTATGGACATTTTATCAAAGCGCAGTGCAATGTTTGGCATTGCAATACGCATCTCACGTTCAATGTCAATCTTATTGCGGTACTTCGACTTGATTACTGCTACCGCAGAAAAACCGGCTTCACACAAGTATCACGGTGCAAACGGCACAAGAACACTGAGAGCTTTACAGCCTACAAGAGGAAATTCAGCTCGAGCCTTAACCCAAATGAAATGAGTGATTTAGGGTTGTATATGCTTTTCAAAGTGAGATCAGAAGTAAGATCGATAAATTGTTCAACTTTCAAAGATGTAAACCCTGAGGGGTATTTGCATTATCAACAATACGATTTCTTATCCAATTGTACTTCTTCATGTCTTTAGAAAAATATTTCTCCAAGTGCGAGTTTAGAGCATCGAAATGCAAACACATCACAGTCTTCCCATCTCGCTCATCGGTATTCTGCAGGGAGAGATTGCCAGATTGCGAGTTTAAATAAGATTTTAGAAGTGGAAAACTATCACATTGCTCGTTATTTATCAACAGATCAGTTTTTCACAACTGTAGTTTTCTTTTAAAGGGTGCAATTTTGTCATGGAGAGGCAGAAGGCGATTATTTTTTCCTTGAAGTGAGATGTTCAATTGATCTAATTTTGCAAAAATATCAGAGATACGCCAACTGAGTCAGGAAAACTTCATCCTCAAAGAAAGTAGCAAGTGCATGGTTTTCTTTTTTTAAAATATGAAGATTTCGTTTCTCAATTCGTTCACACGTAAAAGAACTTTGCCTTTGGAAAGCCACCGTGCATTAAAATAAAACAATAAATTGCTGTGGTTTGCTCCTAATTCATCGCAAAGACTTTGGAAAAGCCGAGCTTTAATGAAGTTCACAGTTTTGACAACAACTTCAAGCGCTCCATTAAGGCCACCACTGAGCTGTAGCGAGGCCAGCGCTTCACGGTGTATTTAAGCAGTGGGTCCATTTTGCGTTAACGGCAACTCCTTGTACTAATGCTCGCAGCCCGCAGAAACGACCACACATAGCTCGGGCTCCATCAGTGCATAAACCAACGCAGTATTTCCACTCGAGGTTATTTTCCAGAAAAAAATTGCTCAGTATTGCAAACAATTCATGTGCTCTGCAATTTGTTAAAATGGGCTTACAAAAGAGCAAATCTAGAACGATGTTGTTGTCGTTATCAATAAAGCGTACTAACAAATCAAATAAGCATCTTTATTACTGGTACTGGTTGTTGCCTAATCTAACTATAAGCTGAACTCATTTCCATGCAATTTCCCAACCATCTGATCGCTGATACCATCCGAAATTTTATCGATCCTCCTACAAATGGTATTGTTTGAGAGTGGAACAGCTTTTAGTTTTTGAGTAACTGATTCTCCAATCATTGTCGAGACAGTCAAGAGCAGCACGAAGCACGAGTTCTTCCGCAATAGCATGCGGTTTTTTTATATTTGGAGATTCTGTACTCAACTTTGAACGACGCAAGCTGTGCCTTGGCATGTGTGTGCAAAAAATTTGAAAATAAGACCGACTAGTTATTCATTTTTGATAGCCCACGAGCGAAAAATTTGCGTAGTTTTCCAGATAAGTTGTTGTGGTTTGTTGTTAAGTGGCATTTTAGTTTACCACGTAGCTTACATTCCGCAACTAAAACTTTGCAACAAATAACACATTGCGTATGCTCAACGCCTTCCCTTTCTGCGACTGTAAAGCCAAAATTGAGATAGCTATTATCGTATTTTCTAGTCTTCTTTCTTCCACTTTTCTTTTTGTTTACATCAACTTCTCCTTGTCTCTTCTGAGGTAAAGTACCAGCAAGAAATGCGTCAATTACGAAGCCAACAAATTGTCAATTCTTTGCTGTAGATATTGTTTGACACTACGGAAAATGTTATTTTCTACAATCTTGTGGTTGCTATAAAATATGTTGCCAAGCTGTAAAATTGAAACAAGTTGTTGACAACTTTGGAGCTGTAATTATTTAGCCGCTAATAAGCCGCTGCTAACCACGCAGTGTAATTTTTTGTGAAGAAAGCAGCGAATGAATCGCCTTCTCGTATAATACGGTGTAGGACCCATAAACAGTAGATTACAGCGGAGGTCACCAAACAGCAGTTAGGCCGCTAGTACCCTAGTCTCTCTTTTTGACCTAGGAAATAGCCCTGTCTAGGCAGGCGACACGGATAGAGAAAGCAAACAGATAATTCTACGCAGTCTGGAGCCAGGCAGTTCTTATCTCATACAAGTAGTTTCAAGGTGAATTTTGAAACCCACAAATATTATAAAGAAAATTCAACCAACCTTCTTTATTTTCGGAGTCTTAGCAGCATGAGAGCTGATTCAACAAATCCTTGGTGGAAAAAAAACGTAAGAAAATTTTTTAAATAAGCTCGCTCAATTCATATCGAAAAGACACGTGCTACACTTCAAATCATGCAATGCTCATACGATTGTAAACAGCCAATCAGGGATTTCTCATGATTCACACCAACATTCGGGCAAGAATAGAGAATAGAACATAATTACAATTTTAGCGTAATAATCAAATAGATTACGCAGAGAAGCGCTATCTTTCTTCATTATCGCCTCAAAAATAGACAAAAATTTCCACCAAATTTTACTTTACACAGGTTAATGAAATTGAATGGGGAATTGTTACACAATATATTACATTGTGACGTGTGACCACGTAATCTGTTTACGAGAATGTATGCTCATGGAAGTTAAGAGTCCTTGCTTTTCCCAAATTTTCGGGTTTAATCCTGGTAGCTCTATAAACCTATTATCAGATTAAATAGAAATAGAATTCATAGTTCCTGTGCATGTAACGGTGCTCGAGTTCGTCTATCAATGAAGACTGGAAGTATTCAATAAGAAAGAATCATGTCACAAGCTACCATTCGTAGTTCTTTAAAGTGTTAGAGGGGTGGGGGTAAAACATAGTCAAAATTGATGGTGTCGCCCAATTGGTGGTCAGTTTGACAATTAAAGAAATGAACTAGTTACTGGTAGGTTTATTTGACGATTTGGTGGCCCTGCTTTCATATAACCTATTGCAATTGGCGCCTATTAAGCTCTTTTCAAACAAAAACATTTCCTCTTAATCCAGTATAACAAATTGATGCTATTATTGTTCAATTTTGATCTTTTCTTGAATTTAGGATTTTATTACATTAAACTTTTGCCCCTAATCCAGACCTCCCTACTTTTTAAACATTCGTGTTTTGTACAGATACAAATATTTGCCATTATTTCTTCTTCTTCTTTTGGGAGGGATCCACATTTTCAGATGCTGGCAGTGATGGTACTCAGCTAGCATCGTGTGTCGACATCCAAAACCGTCAGTCCACGTATTCCTGTAGGTGCCCGATGTACGGGGCATGTTAGAATGATGTGTTCTGCGGTTTGTTCTACAGCGCCACACTCGCAATTCGATGTAGGAGCAAGGCCCCATTCGTGCATGAACGACTGAAAACACCCAACACCAGCCCGCAAGCGGTTGAGCCTGACCCATGATGATCTGGGCAGGCCCATCCCCATTGGCCTAGTGCTTGTCCTAGGAATGAAAGCACGGAGATCAGATGAACACTCCGAGTATTCCGTGCTCCATTTAAAGTCAGTCCATTGAGCTGCACGAATATCCAATTCAGTTAGATCTTGCAGTAACTTCCGTGCAGCGGGCACAAAGGGGCGTCTAGATTTTAGTCTCTCTCTGTAGCCGTCTGGGGACCCAGCCAATAATTCATGAAGAATATGGCCAGGGTCCAGACTGCCACGATATGCCAAGGAGAGCCTTGCTCCTAATCGGCGAAGCTCAGCCGGCTGGATACCTGCGAGGACGGGTAGATAGTCTGTTGGAGTTGGACGCAGGCATCCAGTGACAATGCGCAATGCGTCGTTGAGAACACTATCGATGAGGCGAGTGTGTGCACTGCGACACCAAACTGGTGCACAGTACTCCGCAGTAGAGTAGACCAGAGATAGGGCGGCTGTACGCAGTGTTTTAGCTCCAGCGCCCCAACCTGAGCCTGCAAGTCGTCTCATCAGTGCAATGAGCGTTGTTAGTTTTTTGCGCAGTGACTCAAGGTGGTGACGAAACGTGAGTGATCTGTCCAGTTTAACTCCAAGATAGGTAGGGACTGGACAGAATGGCAGGCGTTTTCCATTGTTGTAGACATTAAGCTCACGTTTGGCCTCTCTGTTGTTCAGGTGAAAGGCCGTCGTCATCGTTTTAGTGTGGCTGAGCTGTAGCCTCCAAGTCTGGAGATATGTTGAGAATGTAGTCATGTCTTGGCTTAAGACCCCCTCCAGGTCCTTCAAGTCATCAGAAGAGTATAACAGTGCCAGATCATCGGCATAAGTATACCTTCTGGAGACCGTTGAAGGAAGATCGTACACATAGATATTGAAAAGAAGGGGTGCCAAGACCGATCCCTGTGGGACGCCGTTTTTCAGACGTCGCAACCTGCTTCGCTTGCTGTCACCGGCAGTAAGGGTGAAACTTCTATTCCGGACAAGTTCCATGATCATACAAATCATGTGCTTATCCGGGAGAAGTCTCAGCAGCTTGCAGGTGAGGCCACGATGCCAGACAGTGTCATATGCAGCTGTCAGATCTACAAACACAGCACCAACTTTTTTTTTGCCTTGAAAGAATCCTCGATGCTTTGTGTTAGTAAAACAACTTGATCCACTGTCGATTTACCATGTCGAAACCCAGCCTGCTCGCCTGGGAGCAGGGGGTCGACAATAGGTTCAATACGAGCACAGATCAGTTGTTCGAGGATCTTGTAGGGGACACAGAGCAAGGAGATGATGCGATAGCTCTTTGGGTCCTCTACAGGTTTCTTTGGCTTTGGGATCGCAACTACAAGTGCTCTTCTCCAGACTTTGGGAATTTTGAGTTGGCGCAAACAGGAAGAGAGGAAACCACGTAACCAGGACTTCAAAGCAATTCCCGCATGGATTATGAGCTCCGGACAAAAGAGTCCGGACCCGGAGCTTTCCCTGGCTTAACATGCTGGAGAGCGGCAGCGAATTCTCTGGACGAGAAGTCGCCAGAGAGATTTACTGGAGATGGTATCAAAGCCCTCCAACGGTCAGACACTTCTTGAGAAATGAGTCGAGACGACTCACGATCAACACCCTTGTATTTCCCGTTTCTTACCGGCTGAGCAGCGATGGCGTTAGCTGAAACGGGACAGTTACGGGGGCTGTGTCGCGACCTGCCAGCAAGGTTGCTAATTGTGCTCCATGCTTTTCTGCTTTAGTGTGGGAAGTCGATGTTTCGGACTGCCTCCGACCATCGGTCTCTGCGTTTCCTGTCAAGCCAAGTTATTAGGGCTGTAGCAGCCCTGCTCGACTGGTCTCCAGCAGGAGACTGCAGAAACGTTTGGTAGAGAGCCTCACACTTAGCATCCCAACATGGTATGTAGGTGTTACGACGACCGCGTGGGATAGCTTTCTTGGCTGCTTTGCTGATGGTATTGCAAAGGTCCTGGTAGGCCTGATCCACATTTGTTGAATCAGGTGATGGCAAATTCCTTGCAAGCTTATTTGTCAAGGAGTTATAGTGGCTTCAGTTGGCCTTGCGGAAGTTCCATCGCTTTACAGGCCTTCCCGGTACTGGGAGGAAAAGCCTTGGTGGTGTTATAAGCGAAGGTCGATGTTGTGACCTAGGAAACTTCTCCAAGACGCGTCTGTAAGGCAAGCGACTATCAGGACCGACGGTGGTAAAGGCAAGATCCGGGTTAGTGCCAGTGTTCCAGCGCCCAGAATGAAAGCTAGGTTCATCCTTGGGATCGTGAAGAAAGGCAAGATTATTGGAGCTTGCCCAGGCCAGTAGGTAGTCTCCATTCGCGCTGTTGGTGTTATAACCCCAGTCGACATGGGGGCAGTTGAAATCACCCGCATACAGACAAGGATGAGTGAACACTGGAAGGTCGGAAACTTGCAACCGCGTTGGTGGAGGTTTGTAGATGTTAACGATTTTATAACCGTCAACATCCACGCACAACCACTCAGTCTCCGATGTCGTGGAAGATTGATCGTATAAGGTCCATTTTAGCCGCTCATGGACAAACGTGGCAAGGCCATGCTTCCTGCTTAGGGAAAACCCAGCTAGTTAATAGTTTGATAGCACTAGCTTTTCTACAGATATGCAGTGGGTCTCCTGTAGGAGGACGACGAACGCCTCAAGCTGAATAGCAAGGTGATGAAGAACGTTCATCTTGCTAGCTGTGAGGCCTTCGATGTTCAGTTGTATTATTGAGGGCCCACGGAACTTTTTGATGATGTGCCCTGAAAAGGGCAGTTTATGTGCAACGCACTCATCATTCCGTCCTGAAAAGGACATTTGCTGATTAGCAGGCCCTTGAACATCGGAACAAGTGGATACCCTTCCGGGTGGGCACATTCGGTTTCCACAGAGCATTAGAGAGACTTTCCAATTGCTAGATGTACTCACGACCCGCGCTGCGTGAAAGCATGTGCCATGCGGGCCATTTTGCCATTATGAATATTATTAATGAGTTTTACCTTTATGTTCGCTATCAAAGTGATTGTGGATAAATTTTGCTGCCTGCTGCTGTTTTCACTATATAGTGGCAAGTATTGCGATGTCATTTAAGATTATAACCTAACAGTCCGTTTTAAGCAATTAAATATTAGGATTGCTACTTACCATGTTTTCCTTGCTGTAGGCGAATTAATATGAACTAACGTCTCTAAACTAACGTGCATGTTCCTTCGCCCTGGCATAAACGCCACCACGCAAAGAGCAAACTAACCCCAAATGAAGCACCTCGCAGTTAAGTTATAGCAATAGCTGGATCTATACATAAATATTTACAGCATTAAAACTTTCGTTGAACGAAAACACAAAAAACACAAAATAACTTGAAAATAGTTCTGATAAAAAACAGTAAAGCTTATTTCTGCGATCTCCGTAATTGTCTGGTCACTGCTAACAAAGAATCTGATAATACAAACAATTGCCTGCTAGGAGTTGATCGGATTTAAGATTATGCATATAATTGTTTCAAATGAATTAAAATTATAGGTAAGTTCATTGCAAAATTGTTTGGTTAAAGGATTAAATAAATATCTTTGATTAAAACACGTTTCGTAAAAATGACGCTCCGTTTGCATACAGTTGTTTGTTTAGCACAGGGTTACTTCTTTTGATCATCAAGGCTTCATGGATTTTGGCTTCGTAGGATGTTTGGCATTTTCTAATTATTTCAAATTGCTTGATGTTATTCGGCTGAGTTTTGCATAAATTGCATTTTCTTATATGTTCTTTGATGGCACTTTTACCTAATCTTGAAACATTTTAGTGCTCCCCTGCTCTTATACTCAAATGTCTTGCGGACGTACCTTTTAAATATAGCAGGCATTCCTCGTATGTCGAGTGTAACGATATTTCAACCAGATCACTTCATTCTTTCGACAATTTATTATTCAAATTTAACTTTTCGCTCCCCTTAGTTACCGGGGAGCTTCTTCAGAAAACGGTAGCTGTTAATAATGTAACATACAAACTGTACAACATAAAAATATAAAGACTACCTGTATTACTAAACACTAAAAATTGTTTATCAACAGGGCAGGCAACACGTAATAGTAAAAGCATTATTACATCACAGATACAGGAGTGGGCAAGTAAAAAGTGTTGTGAGATACATAAGACATTATTTATTGGAGACACACACACTATAAACAGTCGGAAAATTTGCACCATCATTGCTATTAATTACATTACATGAACAAGCCTTTTGATTTATCAAAAAACTTTCCGCAACGCGACGTCTGTATGAATGTGATTCTGACTTCAGTATTTTAACATAATCCCAATCTATTCTATGATCGAAATCCATAACATGTTGATTCAGCGCTGAGTTTTTGGTGTTAAAAGTCTTGACCGCATCAGCATGCTCCCGTTTTCTGGTTCTAACACTACGTCCTGTTTCACCTACATACACAGCATTGCAATCCCGGCAAGAAATTTGATACACCAAACCACGCTTTTGTTCAAAATTAATAGCATCTTTAGGTTTGCGAAACAACGAAGACAACGTGTGATGTGGTTTTAAAGCCACTCCGATACCAACTTGAGTCAAAATTCGGCTAATAGGTTCGGAGACACCTTGCACGTAGGGAATCGAAGTAAACCGTTTCAGTTTTTCTGTTTTTCTGACATTATGATTTTTCAAGTACTTCTTAAAACTACATTTGTTAGTGGGAAATCCGTTATTTTTTAAGGTTTTTGTTATCTGATGAAACTCTTCAATCTTTTTTTCGTTAATGGATGTGATACTGTTGGCTCTGAAGAATACTGTACGAGCCACACTAATCTTTTGATTAACCGGGTGATGAGACGAATATTGAAGATACCTGTCCGTGTGTGTTTCATATTTCACTTTGTTTAGTTTTTTTACTTTAGTTTCACGTGTTCCAACACTTTTCACTTGCCCACTCCTGTATCTGTGATGTAATAATGTTTTTGTTGTTACGTGTTGCCTGCCCTGTTGATAAACAATTTTTAGTGTTTAGTAATACAGGTAGTCTTTATATTTTTATGTTGTACAGTTTGTATATTACATTATTAACAGCTACCGTTTTCTGAAGAAGCTCCCCGGTAACTAAGGGGAGCAAAATGTTAAATTTGAACAATGAATTGTCGAAAGAACGAATTGATCTAGTTGAAATGACGTACCTTTTATTGTGGTCAATTCAGTTAAAACAAATTGAAATGCAAAACTCAGAAAGAGCAAAAATTCATCGAGGGCTTACTTCGTAAAACTAAATTTATGCAGTAACAAAATGAACGTTCGTGCTACGACAAATGATTAAGCAACTACTTATTTAATGTTTGGAGCGAGACGTCGGCTAATCAAATGCAAACCTCGTCCGGTTTTAGGCAGAGAGTTGCATTTCGACCTCAATCTACCAATAACAAGAAATAAAAGGCGTGCGAGAGCTAAAGGCGCGAGTTCAGTTCAGGTATGGAAATTAAAATATATTTTTTTGTGATTGTTCTGAAGCTGATTCTGTTGTAACACAGCAGCCCCTTTGAAAAAGAGCAAAAAAGTGAGATTTCAATATAAACAGCAATCGGCAAACAAACAACAACGTAAGACAAATCAACAATAATCAAGCCAATATACGGTAAATATAAATTACAAGTGATGTATCAACCGGTGTCCAAATCCTCGCCGAGCTTAATCCTTTCATACGTAAATAAAAATAAAGGCAAATTTTAATAATTTACAACATAAATTAAGTTTCATAACAAAGAAATAAAACACTTTTAGAGGGCGCGATCTTGGAAGTTATCCTTTCAAAATCAAGTCGAAGGCATCCGGGGATGCGTTTGCAAATCAACAGCGGCCAGAAAACGATTGTATTGCACGTAATTGACTACGTCCATAGAAGCTTTATTCAAAGTATACGCGCTTAAAATCGGTTTAGCAAAAGATTTCTTTTTTGCTTTAGCAGCGAGAAACTGTTTAAACGCAATAAAGTAAGCCGCGCGCTTTTTTGATACCTAAAGATCCGGCGAGATCTCAATGAGTTGATCAAAGTCTCTACTGCCAATGTGTAACAGTAGGTCTCCACCAACGCCTGCCCTATGCACTGTGACTGTGGAAACTAAAAGATGAGGCTCCAGGCCTCTCTGCAGCACAAAGTCGGATCCGTTAAGCCAGAGTGAGTGATTACCAGACCGTTTAACACTTTCCACGTTTTGCCACATCAGCAGGATTGAACGATGTATTAATATACTTCCAAGCATCGACAGAAGCAACTAAAAGGATTTGTCAACTCGGTGCTTTACGAAACGCGGCAAATGAAGGTCAGGGTTTATAATCTATCTTATAACCACTTGCAGTCTGACCAGAAATGGCGACTACATCCGAGATGCTGCAACGATTTTGACACATCCTGCATCAACTTTGTGCACATCTCGACAGCCTCCAGCTTGTTACTTGAAATAACCCAATTGGTCTGATTTACCAACACAACTTTGCCTTGCCCTACACAAATGCCACACACGAGCGTCCATTTATCATGCGTCTCAGATACATCACGCAATAGAAGGCTTCATTTGACGCGTCACAAAACTAATGGAGTTGGTACGCGACATTTCATCGTCCTTAATCACGAATCCCTCCAAAAAGCAATAGCGGGGAATACCCAAGCCAGCAAAATTCCCATCACATTTACCCATTTGCTCCAGTCTTCGAGAATATCCTCTGAAAGTTCATTATCCCACCCCAGACCAAAAATGGTCACTTTTTGATGAAATAGTATTACTTCTAGCAAGCAAGGTGCCAGGATACGCAAGGGGTCAAACTGGCCCGTCAGTGCATCTAACATTTCACGTCTGGTTGTGATCTCACCCTATTTTTGATGTTTAAAACACATTGGCAACCTGTTGTTTTCGACGTCCCACACCAGACCAAACGTTTTCAAGTCAGGCATAGGCTCTGCACTTAAATCTATCTCCCGGACATTTGAACCGAGATCAAACTTCAATATTCCAGACAAAACAGTTTTAGAATTGTCTGTAGCTGCCCATTTGCACAATATAAAACCTCCACTTTTAAACAGCGAGTCTGATTTGCGAGAAATTCGTTTGAGATCATCGAGCGAGTGTGAGGCCAACAAAAAGGTCATCCATGTACCGATTATTTTCGATTGCCGTTATAAAGTCATAGTACTAGCGTTCGTAGGGTCGTTAGCGATAAACTTTTCAATTGCAAAAAGTGCAATAAAGGGGCTAAAATTGATTTCCCAAACATGTCTCGTAAATCGATATAGTTGAACTTTTCCTTCATCTTAATCGTTGTTCCTGTACCATACCAAACGGAACAAATCCTTTTGACTCTCAGGCATAGCAACCTGGAAAAAGCACTTGCTCAGATCAGCCGTGCAAGCCAACCTTACCACTCGAAATCTTGTCAAGACTTCGACCAAACCATTTAACAAATTGATTCCAGAATGGACAATATCATCCCCGTCAAACACTACCCTTGCTTTATCTTGCTTAGTGGCAAAAAAGGATAAATACCAGCATTTGGTATCAGACAACGTCGCATCTCGGAAATTATCTCTTGAAATGTTTCCTTAAGTATATCCTTTTAGCTTTACGTTTATATGCGTTTCGGCGCAAATTCGTTGTCTGATTTAAAGCGCAAACGTAATTATCTGGCAAGTTAGTCACAAGATCCATTTTTATTGGAACTGGAATTTCGTAGCGGCCGTTGGTTACTTTTTACATTAGACTAGACCAGGGGTCGGCAACCTTCTGATGCTGCCGGGCCAAAATCAAGCTCAAGAATTGGCCGCGGGCCATAAATAGCGTTTCCACTAAATCTGGACAAAACAAAATACACAATAATGTCTAGGCTAGGACTAGGTTGTCACGTCAAGTCAACAAAACCGTTGATATTGTGTTTTTATTGAAAGTTTTTGTAAGGTAAGAAGTCAAAATAACTTAACTACTCGTGAACAAACGAAAATGCACAAGAACATTCATTTACTGTTTCTGTCATAACTTTAATACGATGTTTGATATGAAAGTTTATTAAGGTCATTTATTGTCAAACCGCCCATTGTCAAGCCATCGATGAGATGCTTGATGTTGTTTCTGGTCTGCAAGTTTATCGATGTTTGGTTTTAAATTGGAAGAGGCCAGAAGCATAACATCTTGCAAGTGGCCGTCATTTAGTCTTGTTCTTAACTTGCTTTTGGTGTTTTTCATTGATGAAAACAGCTGTTCGCACACATAGGTGCTGCCAAACATCGATGTGATCTTTTTGGCATGATTGATCAGATATGGATATTTTTCGCATTTAAGATGGTGTTTATAGAAGTCAAGCAATAAAACACCTTTGGCGTGAAATTTTGATTTCAACTCGTCGCAGCACTGCAACTCTACCAGTTCCATTTGATATTGCTCATGCACAACTTCCACCGGCACATCAAAGGGGGTACTAAAAAGTTTGATATCATTCTCTATTGAACGGATGTCATCGAATCGGGACAAAAATTCGGTTCTCAATTGTTGGATCACAGAAACAAATTGATCACTGCAGGTAGGGTGGTGTTGTTGTAATGTAGAAAAGTGCGCATAGTTTCCACTTTGCAACTGACTTTCCCACAGTCGCAGTTTAGTTGTGAATGAACGTATGTGGCCCCACATGTCGTGTATCAATTGGCATTTTCCTTGTAGCTGCAGATTCAACTTGTTTAAATGAGACGTAACATCGACTAAAAATGCTAAATTGCAAATCCAGTTTTGATCGCGAAATTCTGAAGCATTGAGTTTTTTTTGTTCAAGAAAGGTTACGATTTCTTCCTTCAATTGGTACACTCTTAGCAGCATATCACCTCGACTAAGCCACCGTACATTACAGAAATAAAGCAAGTCGCCGTATTGACTCTCTGCTTCTAAGAGCAGTTGTCTAAATTGACGATGATTCAATCCTCGCGACAAAATCAAGTTCACAGTTTTCACCACTATGCTCATGACATCTTTGAAGCTTGCTACCTTTGCACACAATGCCTCCTGGTGAATAAGGCACTGCAATTTAACAATACTGTTATCAATTCCATTGATTTGCATGTGCTTCTGAAGTAAAGACACGACCCCTTTATGCTTGCCTACCATTGATGGGGCCCCATCAGTTGTTATTGACACCAGTCTTGCTAGATTTAAATTCTTGGCTTGAAGGCATTGAAGTAGTTCTTTCAGAATGTCAGCCCCTGTCGTTGTATTCTTCATTGGAATCAGTTGTACAAATTCTTCAAGAACAGTAAAATCTTCGCTTACTCCACGCACAAACACTGCCAGTTGGGCTGTATCTGTAGCATCCGTGCTCTCATCTATAGCTATGGAAAAGAACTGTAGTTTTTTGAAACAATCTTCTTGACTTGCTTTCAAGTTCTCAGACATCTCTTCTATTCGACGGGTTACGGTTCTCGCGGAAAGACTGACATTTAGAAATGCCTCTTTTTTCTCTGGACATATAGTTTCCACAACAGCCATCATGCATTTTTTAGCGAATTCGCCGTCTATAAACGCCCTCTTGTCTTTGGCTATTATCTGTGCTACTTTGTAGCTAGCAAGAGTATTATTTTCCTGTTTAGTCAAAATTTTGTGGAATGCATCACTTTGCTTTTTCAGACCTTTTTTTAGTCGATCAAGTTTGTCTTTTCTTGCTTGACCCACTAGCTCAGAAAAACTTTTGTGCTTTGTTTCGTAATGACGCTTGATATTGTACTCTTTATTGACAGCAATAGATACGTTGCAAATCAAACAAGTAGGTCTTCCATGGTGATTTACAAAAAAGAAATTGTTTTCCCACTCTTCTTTAAACGCTCTGAATTCCTCATCAACTTTTCTACGTTTTGATAACATTTTTGCTAAATTATATTACAAGGGCTATGTTTTCTAGTTATTAGCTAAAAACAAAACAGAAATTCACTTTTTATTAAAGGAAATTGCTCAGTGGCAAACAAATATGTTACAGTGGAACCCCGCTAACCTGACCACCCATGGGACCGCATTAAAGCGGTCAGGTTAGCGGGGTGGTCAGGTTAGTGAATTTTGCCGTTGAGCATCATATTTATAACAACTGGACTTACACCCTTAAATGCAGGCATTGATTTGCCTAAGTAGCCTATGATAAGCGAAAAAGAATCATCGGAAAGTTAGCAAATCGATATCTTCTTCAAATTGAAACGTTTTGATTCTCTTTCGATCATTAGGTAAATTATCCTCGTATGCAGCCAAAATATCAGCCTTTCTTTTTAGCGTACTCTGTATCTGAGTTTTGCTTACGCCGAAAATCTTAGCGAGTTCCCTTTGAGATTTTCCCTCACTTTCCTTTTGCTTTATAACCAAAACTTTTTCTTTGATTGAAAGTTCACGCGATTTCTTTTTACTAAGCGCCATATCTTTATAAAAACAACTGCAGATTGAAAAATACTAAACTCGCCAGAATGGGTTTTACAGAATGAGTTTAAACTTTTAAGTTAAGCGGTTTTAATCAGTTCGCACGCCATTTTGTGTGTACAGTACTGTAGTTTCTTTGTTTGTTAGTGTGTGCATGCACTTCCCTACATCACACTGTTTATTTGTTACGAAATTTCTTTGTTTGTGTGTGCACACAGTGATCTTATCTTTTTATTTTGGTCACAAAAGTAAATTATTGCGCACATGTGGTCGCTTTGGCGGAGTTTAATTTGCATTGTGGGACCAAGAATATGGTGGTCGCGGTCTGGATAGCGGGGTGGTCGCGTTAGTGAAACAAAATACAATGCATCAACATAGCAAATTATTTGGGATGGCAATGAAGTGGTCCTGTTAACGGGGTGGTCATTTTAGTGAGGTGGTCGCCAACCGGGGTTTCACTGTATTAGAAGGATTGCAACTAAAACGCTCGCTCTCCGTGTTTTCATAGTCGAGGTGCGAAGTGCTTGATGCGTGACGATGCCCTAAGCTTAATTTTTTTCTCCTTTTCCACAGGTCTTTAATCTATTATTGCGTCATGCAATTGTTTAGAAGCGTTGTGTCAGCTCAATTGAATAGTATTCGCCAAACGTCAGTTTGCGTCGCTGAAATAGAAACTACGTAGAAGTCGCGGGCCGGATAAATATACAATTTCGAAAAGAGGACGCGGGCCGGATAGAATGTGTCGGCGGGCCGGATTTGGCCCGCGGGCCGCAGGTTGCCGACCCCTGGACTAGACCAACTGATGCGCCATCTCATCATTTATAGCCGGCTGCTTAAATTCGTCTTCTATTTCATAATTACGCAAAAACTTTTTCAAACCAGCAATTTCTTGTTTAAGTTCTTTACATTCGCATCTATCGCAATCCCTGTGCACTTGAATTTCAAAGTTTTCACAGGAAATGCTCCGTCTCGCTCCAAAGCGTCCGTCGCTAGCAATCGACCCAAGTCGAGTTAAAACGTAATTGTGGTGATCAGGATGCTTACTTTCTCGTTCCTCCAACACAGTAAGCAAAGATTTATTGGTTTGTTCGATTAAAATATCGATGCTTTTACGTTGAGCAATTACCAGAATGGTCACACCTTGAAAGTGCATGAATTTCTCGATGTTGCCTATGATGCAGTGTCATATTGCGCGTAAACAAAAGTGGACCTCCCGGTGCTAGGATCAACGACCCTCACTGCACTGGTGCGAAGCAATACAGTATTATTATTTGGCGTCAATTTTCTTATTCTAGGCTGCTTATTCTCAGACGAGAACTCGCGTGTTTCAGTGTCAAGCACATTTGACGGTCCAGAACTTCTGTTCCCGTCGCTAACGTGAAGCCGGGCATAAAGTTCATAAAGCGCACCAGAGTGCTTGCTGTTAGATGCGGGACCGCACCTGCGACATCTCGAAGGGACCATTCGAACTATATGGCCCTAGAAAAAGCAATTTAGGCACCGTTTCACACCCCTTACAACACGCTTTTTACGTTCGTTTGCAAATATCTTAAACGTTTCGCTATCTTCAAAAAAATGTCTCGACACGTAGTCATTGCACACAAAGCAAAGCAGGGATGGTTTAGTTAGCTGAGGCAAATGAGGTCTTTTATTATTTGTTTGCGATGCCTGTGCCACAGGTGCTTTAATCGTGACCTGTCAAACACCCAACAGAACCACGTCCTACCCGAGGGTAACGCGACTTTTCTTTATCATCCGATTAACAAAGGTGTTAGCGTAAACTGATGTCATAATGCTTAAGTTTTTCAACGACAAATTTACACAAAGTTTCGAACCCAGGACGGTTCAAATCAAGGTCCGATTTTTTTAGATCATCAAGATACCGTCATTTAAGCACACATGGGAGGCCATTGGCCACATCTAGCAGCAAGTGCCCCGACAATTTTTTTACTTCGTCATGTGCGTAAGCAAAAACCTCTAAGGTATTTAAATCCTCGTTGCAAGATTTCAGTAATGCAGTATTAAAACCCACTCTGGGCCCAAGGCGAATATCAATTATTTGAGTTTCGGTAGTCATCACATTTCCAAAGCGATCTAACGCCTTTTCGATTTGCTACGCCGTCGACATGCTCAATAGAAAGGTTTACCATTTCGCACGGTTGGCTTATACAGGATACTCAGAGAGCTTCCAACCTGCGCTGATCACAAAGACTTTCACAAGTTTTTGTATTTGATTCTAATAAAATACAAAAGCAATGTTGGTTCCATCATAAGCTATTTGCGAGGCAAAGTTAATAAATTCATTGCGCCCTTGATGTTCAAGATACGCTTTAAAACCAAATGTATTGGTAGTAACAAGATTAGCGGCGGTGTCCTGACGCTGCGAGAATGCAACCGGACGCAACCGCGGATCTGCACGGCAAGTCCTTTCAACTTTAGCTTTAGTTTCTCTCAAAGCGCTCTCACAATTGAAGGCTTTGCTGTGTGTGTGTGTTTGCCCTTCCTCTTCCTTGGGATGGAGGTACGGCATGGACGGTAATTCAGATTCATGCCGACAACCTAATTGACATTGGGCTAGGGGAAGATGGCAGCCCATTTCGAACCAGTCTTGAGTGACTGGTAGCCCCACCACCAACAAGGCGGACTGCCACTGGTGGGTACCCAAGAGTCGTCTGACATGCTGGGTAAGCAACTTCACAATTATAATCCGGTGAAGTACGGGTGGGGCCACCTGTCTGCCACATAAAGGTGGAGGCGTCCCGTTAAGTGCCTTGCCCAAGGACACAACAAGCAAGCTGCCGGCTTGTTCTCCACACTATCCCTTTTTTATGCTGAGCGCCAAGCAGGGAAGCTGTGGATACCATTTTTTAAAGTCTTTTGGTATGACTCGACTTAGGGAATGAACCCCAGGTCTACCGACTACAACGTGGACGATTTAACCACTGCACCATCGCGCCGGTGAAGGCTTTGCTCGCTGCCAAAGCCGGCTGACAACTTGCAGCCGCGACGTTGCCACTTTCACCAAAATTAAGATTTGCAAATTTTGGATCTAAGTCAGGCTTACGAGTGTCCATAGTTTTAGGGACCCCGGATGTGACAACACTACTTAAGCAAAGTTTATGTTTATATCTCCCCGAAACCACCACTTTGCTTCCACGATTTGTAATCTGCCCTCGGCGTCACCTCAGCAACAGCGTCATCTGCTTTTGCCCTAGCCAGATCACGGGTGTGAATAGCTCGAGTTTTGCGCGCCTGCAATCAAGATCAATCTGTCTTACAATAATTTACTAGACGTCGTACTCATGGTGCCCTGACAACTAGCAATCTGAGAAACGCTGTCCTCCTGGTCTAGATCAGTCTCAGGTGGGCAATCTTTACAAGGATCGCACTGTACATCACCGATAGTGTTATCATCAGTTCTCAACACCCGATTTAACAGGTCTTTCACATCGTTAAGTACTTACATTCTTACCTCCGGGTCGCACATGTTATCATTAACGCGAATTTATAATCCGCAAACGATTTTTTAATTTCTTGGAATTGTGTCGCAAGATTGTCAAGGTCATTGCCTTTAACCCATTGCAATTCATTTTTAAGATGTTTTGCGTTGATTACCAATAATCTTTTTTCAGTCAACAGCTAGCAGTACAACTAATCTTGAACTGAAGGAAACACATTATTATCATGGGGCGAAGAGGGTGTAGGCCCATAAAAAGTTTTTTCTTTATCATTACTAGGATTAAGGGGCCCAACAAAAGACATAATAAATAAAAACTACAAAATAGCAGCAAAAAAGGCAATGTACTTCTTTCGACGAAGTCCAGCTTTGATCTTCCTCCATCGCAGTCTTTGGACCAATGATGCTCGAAGAAAAGAAGTTGAAGATTTTCCAGGAGATATTTAGCTCAAATGAATTTGATCAAAGTAAACGTAGGCTTCAGTGTTGAGTGTTGAGAGCTTTCACAAAATAAATTTCGAATTCACTTGAAGTTCAGAATAGCTTTAATAATGAAGGCTACCAGAAAATAAGATCTTCAAAGTATGCAAAGTGTTTAACGTCAAAAACGGAAAAGAAAGAGAACAGCGGTAAAGTTTCTTTTGTTTCAAAACTTCAGACGACAAAAACTTGTCCGCAAGTGCCCAGGTGGAACTATAGGGTCTTCGCTTCTTCTTCATCACAACAGCCAAAGTAAAAAACTTCTTTTACTGTTGTTAACTCAGTTATAAGAAATTGAAATGCAAAAATAAGTTAAAATAAATTCCAATATCAAATAAAAATAGCAAAAATTCACCAAGGTCTTCTTTCGTAAAATTAAATTGATGCAGTAACAAAATGAACTTTCGTGCAACGACCAATAAGAAGCAAAAGCAATTACTTCAAAAATGAAAGAACGTTACTTATTTAGCGTTTGGAGCAAGAGATCGGCTAATCAAATGCAAATCTCGTGCGGTGCAGAAAAGTGTTTAAAACAACGCAACAAACTAGAGGTGAGGAAACTTTTGTAAGTCGAAGGCCGCTTTTCAAATCACAAGGAATCAGTTAGGCTGCAACTTAAAACAGTAGTACACATAGACAAACTTGTCATGCACAAAAAATAATAAACAACTTTCAAACGCACAAAAGCAATTTTACAGCATTTAGTGACTACAGTGAGGCTGTTTGTCACAAGCTAATGATACGATGTTTGGTTCCAAGATCGTTGATTTTAAGATTAGTTGGTCTTCCAAGTGAACATATGTTTCCTGAGATCTCAAGCGATTCTTGATTTGTGTCATGTATGAGAATGCTGATTCACAGCGGTAGGTTGTACCAAAGCATGATAACATTTGTCGAGCATGCTGATGCAGGCATGGACATTCTACAGCTTCATATTTCCATCGGATCCTTCTTGGCGTTGAATAAAGATTTCAGAATGCTATCTTCTGATAGCTCTACAGTGGGCGCAAATGAAATGTTGACAAAATCAAATTTCAACGAAAAGTTGTATTTTATTGACAGTAACTTATCGTTTCAGCATTGACAGTGAAAACAACGCATGATTTTAGCAATAGTAGTCTTGTTATTTAGTATTTAGTCATAAACCCCTTGGCCTGGATTACATCTTTCAATCTTCGAGGCATTGAACCAGCCAACTTTTCAAAATAATCGGTTTCCATTGTAACCCACAATATTTTTAGTACATGTGTTAGTTCGGAGATGTTAACTGGCTGGGCTTCTTGTACCTTTTTTTTCATCACATTCCATGCGTTTTTAATCGGGTTTAGGTCGGGAGAGTTGCCGGTCCACTCTAAAGTGGGTATATTTTCTTCAGATAACCACTTTTACACAAGTTTTGTTTGGTGTGCGGGGCACCATCATGCATAAAACGTGTGGGGTGATGAATGCCCCAAAAAAGCAGCAAGTGATTCTGCAAAACTTGGAGACAGTTAGATCCCCGCATTGTGACATTTTTGGGTAAGAAATATAATCCACCTCGCCCGTGGGTACCAATAAACGCACCCCAGACCATCACACCATCTGAATGCTTAACCGTCTTAACGGTGTACCGTGGGTCACGCCTTGGTACGTTTATGGGCCTTCTGATCACTTTTGACTGCCCCCTCACCAGTCGGAATGTGCTCTCGTCAGAAAACATCACTTTTCGCCACTGTTGAGATGTCCAATGTTGATAATTCTTTGCAAAAGTTAGTCTCTTTTTTTTCATTTTCTCTGTCAAAAGGGGCTTTTTTGCTGCACGCCTAGGGGAGGTCCAAGTCATTTTTCAACCGATGCTGGATGGTTCTGATGGCTACTTCCTCCAACAGTTTTGGGTGCTTCTTTTTTAAACTTGTAGGTGTGATTGATGGTCTGAGGAGCACTTCTCGCCTTAAAAGATGATCTGTCCTAGCTGTTGTCTTTCGCTTCCTACCAGAACCAATTTTTCGTTTCGGAACAGTACCCTCTGGTAGGCCTTTTGTAGCCTTTTACAAGGTGTAAACAGTCTGTCTTGATACGTTCAAATCAGCCGCAACTTTTGCTACAGGCACGTTCATTTTGATTTGTGTTAAAGCCTGAGCCTTTTTAATCTCTAATAACTTCTTTCTTCCCATTTTTCTTTTTAACAAGCAAATGACAACAGCCTAAAATTGCTAAAATTTCGCTTATAAAGTGCTAAATAATGACGGCCTTACCAGCCACGTGGTTGCACTACAGCGACACCTGTGGTGGCTGTTACAAAGGGTAAAAAGAATGCCTTCCTACTGACCAAAGATCAATCAGAAATACGAGAGAGAACACAGGAAAATGGCTACGCGAAGTTGCATGTCAACATTTTTTTTGCGCAAATGATGTAAACATTTTTTTTGCGCCCACTGTATTAACTCCATTTGGAAACGATCAGGCACTTGGTTGACATCTACCAAGTGCGGTTGATATGCCAGTTGCAAGCTGAGATTGTGCTTTTCAAAATCTTTAAATCTGTCATTGCACTCTTCAATCAGTGAGTCTAGGACCAATGTGTATTCCAACACATTGCACGATCTGCCTGCTACTTTTGCCAGTTGAGGAAAGTGCTCAGCTAAAATTTGCAGTGGGCTAAAGACAGATTTTAATAAAGTTAGTTTCTTTCAAAATGCCTCGATTTTTTGCCACTTGTCATGTATAGATTTCGTTTCACCGTGCAGGGAAACATTGAGCTGATTTTGCTTCGACATTACATCACACAAAAAAGCAGCCTTTCTGCAAAAATTTTGTTCTGACAATTTGCAAGATATATTTTTATCTTCGAAAAAATTGACAATTTGTTTTTGCAAAGATAAAACTTTTTCAAGTATTTTTTTTTGTATTTGTATTTGTTCATATTTATCCTCCATTCACGAGAAAGCGAATTGTATCGCTATATTTTGGACGAGATGTCCGCACTCGCTTGGGAGTTGCCATTTTTGAGGTGTCTGGGCCATCTGTCTTCCACATAAAGGCGGAGGCGTCCCGTTAAGTGCCTTGCCCAAGGACACAACAAGCGAACTTGCCGGCTTGTTCTCTACAACCTCCCATAAATGCTGAGCGCCAAGCAGGGAAGCTGTGGATACCATTTTTTAAAGTCTTTTGGTATGACTCAACAAGGGGAATGAACCCCTAGTCTACCGACTGCGAAGCGGACGCTCTAACCACTACACCACCGCGCCGCTCAGTACTTGTCCCTGTGACAACCAGCGCACTTTTGAATGATACGGTAAATCTACATTAAATGTCTCGTCATCATACTGAAGCATTTGACAAAATTGCCGATACCTCATTGCATTTGCTCGGATGTAATTCACGATACCTATCACTCCATTCAAGGTATCACTCAGCAAAGCAGATTTGACCCACAAGTTTTTCTGATGCAAAATACAATGAAAGGACATCAACATGTCTGGATTTGGCGGTTCTCTTCGTAATAATGCCACTAATCCTTCGTGCTTTTCTATGATAGAAGGTGCACCATCTGTGCACACGCTTACTAAATTACCTAAGTTTAGGTTTATTTTACAGAATTTTTCTTTAAACAAATTCAAAATGTCGATTGCTCGTGTTCTCTCTGTAAGAGTACCCAAACCCAGCAGCTCCTCATAGCATTGAAAATCGGAAGTTACAAGACGAATAAAAAATAGCATTTGTGTCGGATCATTTATATCAGTCGCTTCATCCAAAGCAATCCAATAACACACATCTTCGTTTTGGCATATTGCGTGAAGTTGCTCAAATACACTGAGTGCTAACTCATGTTGCCGATCAGTTATGGTCCGTCTAGAGAGCGGCAATTTTTTTGTATTTGTAAACTTTGTCGGAATCTAAACACAATACTGCTTCAATTATGCAATCTTTTATGAGTTCAGCATCACTATATCGCTTGCCTTTCTTGCCGAGAATGTGCGCTATTCTGTAACTTGCTTCAGTAATGTTTGTCCCTTGCCTTAATACTGGCTGAAACACTTGCCGGTGTTGCTGATTATGAAGCTTCATCTTCTTTAGTTCTTCCTTACGGGCCTCACTTTCCAATGCAACATATTGATGATTTTTGTGAGTTCTGTAATGCTAATTTGCATTGTATTTTTTCACAGTTGTAATCATAGAGTTGCAAAGTAAGTACATTATTTACTCCTTTACAGCAACTACATAAAGCTGCAACTCCCATTCCTCGTTGAATACTCTTCCTTCTTCCTGCAGTGTTCTTTTTTTGATGTTTGGCTTTGACATGGTCTTTTTGCAGAAAATAAGAATAGTATTGTTACTCAAATATATCGACTACTATTCGTAGTTTTCTCACATCAAGCTGCAAAAAAAACTTGGAGGTTTGTGAACCATCTTACAATTTTGCTTGCTGTGTACCTAGTTTTTTGTGAATGAAACATAGCCAAAATTGATGGCGTCGCCCAAATGGTGGTTGTTTTGACTCATATAGAAATGAGCTGTTTTGACTCATAAAGAAATTGTGGTAGGCTTGTTCGACAATTTTGTGGGCCCGCTTTCATATTTATATTGGCGACATCAAGATTTTTGCCTGCCGTGTTTGCTTTAATTCGGCCTTAGCATGAGAAGGGGCCCTACCTTTCCTTTAAGACATATAACCTATTGCAATAGGCGTCTATTAAGCTCTTTTTAAACAAAAACATTTCCTTTTAATTCAGTGTTACAGATTGATGCCATTATTGTTTAATTTTGATATTTTCTTAAATTTAGGATTTTATTACGTATAACTTTGCCCCTAATCCAGACCTCCCTATTTTTAAAGAAAGATTAGTGTTTTGTACCCATAGGCCTGTCTTAGCAATTACAAATACCAGTAATGGGTTTTACAATTTATGTTTGCTATCAAAATGATAGCAGATAATTTTGCTGCTTGCTGCTGTTTCCACTAAATAGTGGCTAGCATGGAGATGTCATTTATTATTATGACCTCTCAATGCGTTTTGAGCCATTATTATTAGGATTGCTACTTACCACTTCTCCATCACACTAGGCGAATTAATATGAGCTAGCGTCTCTAAACTAACATGCATGTTCCCTGTCCCTGGCATAAACGCCGCTATGCAAAGAACAAACTAACCCGAAATGAAGCACTCACAGTTCAACTGTACCAGTAGCGAGAGCCCCATCAATATTGTCGAGGTTAAGAACATCAAATCAGCTGGCTGCTGCGACAGCCTTGCCCAATTGCAAAGGAAATTGCTTCAACGTTTAAATCATTTGTAGCTCGACCCCTACGTTTTGTGGCAAACGATAAGAAAGAACCTTCTTTACTCCCTCGTCTTTCACTTGGGTGATCACCAAGTGTATTACTTGCAGTAGGTTACATGTTAAAATTTGTAGAGACTTCATTTTTCGATGAGTCTTTTGAATAATTTGATTGATAATGCCAAAGATCCATGCTGTGGAGAAAGAGTACCCAAAATGTACCAAAGAACTTAGTTTTTCTAGAAATTGCAATTTTGTGAACTGCATGCACTAAAATTTTGTGTGTTTCTAACCGGTAGACTACATTTCATAAACATTTGGAGACTTCAGTTTTGGATGGATCTTTTTGAAAACGGCGTCAGACAATGCAAAAGAACAACACTTGTGAGGGAAAGTACTCAAAATGTACCAAAAATCAACTTTGTTTAACAATTGCAAGTTTGTTAGCTCTAGTAGGATAATTACACAACTAAAAATAAAATATTATGTGTGGCAACCAAGTTTTGATCAGCCATGGGGTGGTGATCAATCGTGTCAAGTTTGATGCTTGTACCTCAAGCAGTTTTAGAGGAGTTAAAACAGACAGACAGACAGACAGACAGAATTGCGCTTTGTATATAAGATACGGTATCAGGACAAATACCCACCGGACAAATACCCACCGGACATATACCCCCGGACAAATACCCACCGGACAATTACCCCCCTTGCAAAATACCCCCTGGACATATACCCACCAGTTTTTTTTGTTTTGTTTAAGGGTTAGGGTTAGGGTTAGGGTTAGGGTTAGGGTTAGGGTTAGGGTTAAGGTTAGGGTTAGGGTTAGGGTTAGGGTTAGGATTAGGGTTAGGGTTAGGGTTAGGGTTAGGGTTAAGGTTAGGGTTAGGGTTAGGATTAGGGTTAGGATTAGGGTTAGGGTTAGGGTTAGGGTTAGGGTTAGGGTTAGGGTTAGGGTTAGGGTTAGGGTTAGGGTTTTTCCTCACATTTCATCTTGTGGTGGGTATATGTCCAGGGGGTATTTTGCAAGGGGGGTAATTGTCCGGTGGGTATATGTCCGGTGGGTATTTGTCCGGTGGGTATTTGTCCGGGGGTATTTGTCCTAGAATCATAAGATACATGTCATTAAAAGCTGTGACGTATCCAATTAGTTTGGTCGTGTCAGAATTGTTAATGCTTTGAACAAATGAAGATATCTAATTATTGGTTATCGTTATTTGATAGAAATTGGAAATAAAATGAATTTATAATCAGTTTCTCACTTATCAGCATAACGATTGCGAAAAACCAATGTTACAGAAGTATTGCGCATTGATTCGTATCGCCCACATTGTATGCAAAAAAGTCGATTGGTTTTTTGTTTCTCCTTTACATTATAATCTCACCAATATGAATTCCTGAAACAGAGTTTTGTTTTTTGCCATGCTTTGTTTTGTTTGCTTACTATGCTTTGTTATTGTTTTGTTTTTAGGGTAAACATTAAACTAAAATAGATACGATATTCATAACTCGTGACTCTTGACATAAACACCGCATCCATTTCAGTTTATCCCAATGGTTTCCAACCGGAATAGAATCTTTACCAGTTATGAAATTCAAACTTTTTTTGAAAAATTTTCGCATTTTAGAGTTTACAAATTAAGAGTTCCGCATCATTTGATTTCATTACTTCTCGCGATAGAACTCCTGTATTTTAAGGTAATTCCATGCATTTGCTTAGATTCAGGAGCGTACGCAGAAACTTCTTGAGGGCGGTCGCGAGACATTTATTGGTGGAGATCGGCGCACGATGAACGCAGTATTCAAAGTTGTTCTCGTTGCAACAGTGTTGACCTCTAATGTCTTCAAAGATCGATGTAGGCGTTTGTCCAAATTTTGCCGAAGAATAGGTGAATGATATTTTTTTGACAATCACATTCCACATTTCTCTGACGGGAAAGCGCGTGGATGATTTTGGGCAAATAATTGCGGAAATAGACATTTTATTGTTGCTGAGGAGGGTGCACATAGGAACCCCATCCCCCTTCTTACGCTACTGCTTAGATTAGTTGTCTAGCAATGTCATACTATAAATAGATTCTTATGCAGAGAAGTGCCAAATGGTCTCGAGGACGGAACAACAAGCTTTAAAAAAAAGCGCTTTTTGTTTTTCAAGAGTGCTTTTACTTCACATGGAAGCAGTTTTCAAAGACGATTTAAAACCTGCATCACAAGTTCACCTCCAAAAAAACGGAAAACAATTTCTCACTGCAAGATGATCATTAAGAAAATAAAGCACTTTGTTCCAATAAAAAGGCAAAACTGACCCCACTAAAATTTTACCTCAAAATATAACAAATTTACAATTTTTATGTTGATGTGCAAAGAGTTTATAAGATTTTTGTAAATAAAAATCAAAAACAGTAATTTTATGCTTAACCGGTAATTTTGCCCTCAAACACCATGCTCAAGATCATTATGTTTCTTCAGATGCTAGAAAATATTGTTTTCGCGTTGCGCACAATGACAGCTTTAATACGAATTGTGAAAAAATAATTATCCAAAATGAAAAAGAAAGTTACTTGACCATTGCCAAGAAATCACAATAAAAAAATAAAAAACAACCTATCTCGAGCAGAAAAGGAAGTAAATTGAACTCCAAGTACCTTTAGAAATGGAATTTATTGGAAAAGTTTTGCCGATTTCGAGAAGCAGAAAATTATCATTGGTTTGATTCAGCAGCAAACGCACTAAGCACTTGAATTGATTGGCAATGTACATAAGGTACGGAGTTACTCAAACTTTTTTAACTGAGAGAAACTCCAACTTTTGCTATGACGTAATCGATATTCTAAAATATATTTCTGAAATTGATTTTTTGTAGTTTTCTATTTAAAAGCAATAATTTTGGGCTCAACCTGAAAACTGCAAGGGACTCATTAGGTCTATTATGCTAAAAACTTCTGTTTTTTCGCATACAAGCAGGTGCATTCCTATAAGTAGTAAGACAACATCAGAATGAATGTTTTTAATTTTGAGAAGTTTCGGTTTACCTTTATTCTATTTACGATCTTATTGAAATAAACTATTTTTATCAATACAAATTGTTTTTTGCCAGATTTGACAGTATTCAACTGGAACTTAAATGTTGAAAAAGGGTCTGCTATTAACAAACAGTAATAAAGTCAGCTTAGACATTTATTTGCCATAAGAAAAATTAATTTCGCTAACGCATCCTCAGTTTCTGCAAAAAAATAATAAAAATCGCACAAAAAAAATTTAAATATTTTTAAACAAACTAATGGTAAACCAGAGAAAAGGCTGTAGTAAGATAATAAAATCTTCAAAACTTAACAAGAAGCAAAAATATTTATCTGCGCAGGGTCTACAATAACAATAAACAGCTATCAAAACTACAGGCCATAAAACTAGCTCCGACTCCTTTCAAAATACATTCAAACTAATATTATAGGTTAAGTTATATAGAAATAGATGCGAGATGAAAGAGATGTCTAATTACTAAATAAACAAAGGGCAGTATATCATAATAATGAGTGAAGGGTCATAACCTATAGACGCAGTGACGTAAGTGATGAATAACACACTGAGATGTAAAAGGAAATAAAACTAAAACAGTATTTCAAAAACAAAAAATAGTTACAAAATCACTTAATTGAGGGCAAGAGCATTTTGTTTATGTTAATAGTAGCATTTAATTTGTCTAGCCATATGTTTTCGTAAATAGATAAAAAATGTTTGGGCGGTTGATCTACAAACGTAACAAAAAAACAATCGGCAATATCTGGTTTGGTCTGCAATTTGAGTCGATGGAAAGTGTGGTAATGATGTAATAAAGCTGCTTTATCGTCAATATTGTCGTATTTAAATTGATTCCAAATAAATCTGTGGTGGCACCATCGTTTTGAAAATTTGTTCATGGTTTGACCAACATATTGTTTGTGACGTAAACGGCATGTAGCCACGTATATGCCGTAGTTTGAACAATTCAAGGTTTGCTTCAATGCAAAAATTTTACCGTTGGCTGCTGTGATGGTACTAGTTTGATGTACCATAGATTTAAAATGGTTGAAATGGCTGCAAAGGGCACATTTCTTGCAAGGTTGAGATATTCCTTGACTAGTATTTTCAGTTGTCGAATGAGCTACCTTTTTGTAATTGGTAAGCATACTGGCAAGGGTAGGTGGACGCTTATACACGACGGTAGCTTGAACTAGGCTTTTCTCTTTTGCAGTAAGTGGGAGTAAATTGGAAAACTGGAACTGGAACTTAATAAAGATTTAATAACTTAATAAAGATTCTTCTATCGCGGCTCATTAACATTAAAGCGATTTGTATTTTTATTGTCTAATTTCTTTGCTTGCTCTGCGTCTTCCTTTAAGTACGCATTTCTTACCTTTCAGGGTAACTTTCAAGTTTTATTCCGTTATATCACTTTATGTATCGTTTCATAGGCATACAAGTTTTAACTTGTATCCAGGGTCGGATTTATCTATAGGCTTGGAAGGCTGAAGCCTAGGGCCTCAAAGTTTATAGAGGCCTCGAAATTCAATTTTGAACTATCATTCATTTTTTATTCTTTTTTAAATTTAAAAGAATTAAAAAGTTTATAATTTTATTATGATAATTTCTGTGTATTTTAAATGATTATGTGCTTCGCACTGAAGCCTGATTGCAAAAATCTGTTGCGAAATTATTTGTAAAAACCTTACCAGTTTTATCAGTTTGGTTTGTATTGTAGCGATGGACGGCGGTTGTAGGTCGTTGATTGCAGGGCGGAGTCACAGAAGCGGATGGATGAGGAGCTCTGACGGCTGATACTGTGGCTGTCCACCACGTCTATTTGCTGTTTGTTCTTGAACCGCATCACGCTTACACAAAATGGAACTTTTACACTTTTATTAACACAATTACTTTATCGGATGGAAACTTGAACAACTGAAGAAGAAAAATGGCAGAGCAGACAATTTATATACATTCGTAGCGGTGACGTCATAATGGTCGGCCGCTACAGTCCTTCATACAGCACATTGTTAAATTGAGTCGCAAAGGTTAGTGTAAAACATGTGGGACTAGGACTGCATCAGTTGCAATGTCGACAGATTCCCGACGCAGTGCCACCGCGCGCACGCTACGGCGGAACCGGCCGTGAAAACCATCGCATGGCAGAAAGCTGACGCTGCGTCCAGTGACGTCTGTCTTCTACTAGCAACGTTACAAAACGAACGATATGTACAGTGCACACCAAAAAAAACAAAAGACAACCACATTACAAACAGTAGTCTCAAAGCTTCGCGGGGGGACGTACGACTCTAGCTCTGGCTGTTTTAACGATTGGGAAAGAAACACTGTGGAAATACCGACGCAATGGGGTAGTGGTTAGAGCGTCCGCTTCGCAGTCGGTAGACCTGAGGTTTATTTCCTAAGTTGAGTCATAACTAAAGACTTTATAAAATGGTATTCACAGCTTTCCTGCTTGGCGCTCAACAAATAAGGATAGTGTGGAGAACAAGCCGGCAAGCTTGCTTGTTGTGTCGTTGGGCAAAGCACTTAACGGGATGCCTCCGTCTTTATGTGGCGGACAGATGGTGGGGCCAAGCAGTCTACCCGTCGTGGTGGCCCCAGTCTAACTGAAGACCAGCAAATCGAGCGTGAGCGCTAACGCAGTGTGGCCAATATATGCATCTTCCTGCATAAACCTCACAACAAATAGCTCAAACGATGAAGAAGAAGAACTGAGGAGGTGAGCCGTTTTGATGCGATCAATAGAAACATTGTTTATCCCATGCCGCATGTCGAGTTTAAAATACTTGAAAAATTTAGCGAGCAATTTGTAGGGGCCTTAATATACAGGTTGCAAGGGGGAACGATAAGAGTCCACTCGTACATAGACGTGGGTTGTAGCAGGTGAAAACAAATTCTTGTCCAGGTTGGAGGCTCTATCTGCTCGAGGAGTGAGGGATGGCAAGAAACGTGAAGACGCGACATAATGTCCAAATTTGCTGACAAAAGCATCAGGATCAGGTTCAGTGCCGTAGATGTTACTAACGTCAAAGAATTCCCCGAGGAGTCGTATGTGGTGACCAGGTACCAAACCAGTGGGGGAAAAATTGCCAAGGTCTTCTTTGGGGCTGTTGCGCAGAGCCATCACAATGCCCACGGCTGATTGTCATACTATTCATCTGCATTATCTTAGCATCATAAGCTATTCTTTGTTGTTTTGTTAAGACGTTCGGTTTGACCCTGGGCTTGTGAGTGATAGGCTGTGGCGTGGTGTTGTTGCGCACCCAAATAATTACACATGCTTAGCCAGAGGGATGAGATGAATTGGGTTCCGCGGTCACTAAATATGTGCTCGGGGGTACCAAACAAAGCAACCCAATGCCTTATGAATGCGTTGGCACACTCCTCAGCTGAAATGTTTGGAAGAGGAACGGTGTTCATAAAACGGGTGAACTTGTCGATATTACGAGAAGATAGTTGTTGTCCCAGCTGTTGCCAAAAGGTCCGGTTATGTCTACATACACGTTGGTGAAGTGACCACGAGGTTGTGAGGTGACGTTTACAAGAGGGGCAATGTTGTGACGTTGGATTTTACTACGTGCGCAAGCTTTACATTCTCTCGTTCACTAGCGTATGTTTTGCTTCATCCCATGCCAAACAAAACGGTGACTAATGAGTTTAATACCGGTGTTGGCGCCAGGATGTGACCAAGAATGGTACAAGTGGAACACGTCGAAGCGAACGTTAGAAGGAATAATAGGGTTCAGGCGGCCGTGACTTGTATCGCACAACAGGCTAACACCGTTATCAGCAAGAAGTACTGGGGTTAGTTTTAACGAGGGGGCATTAATCGATTCAGCCTGGAATAAGCGTTCGATCTCAGGGTCTCCTCTTTGGGAGATAGCAATGCAAGTAATCTAAGCTGGGTTCTTCAAGTAAAATGGCATTGATGTCACACTCAGTGTGTTAAGGAGGAGGGGACAAAGCGTCGGCGACGTTAGAAACTCCCGCCCCGTGGTGTACTTTGTTGGTCATTTGTGCGATGTAATCAGAATATCGTTGCTGGTGCGGAAATGTAGCCTAAAGTATTGCAAAAAAACTTGTCGACAATAGAGAGGTAAATTGTTTTGAGGATAAATTCTTTTGCATCTTGTAGGTACTGAAAGTGTTTGATGGATGCGTAGCAAGCGTACAACTCTGGTTCAAAAGCGGACCATGATTTTTGTGATTCCGTTAAGATTTTTGACCAAAACGCCAAGGGTTGACATAGGCCATTTTGTACTTGTTGCGAGGTGGCGCCAATGCAAAAACCGGAGACAGCAACAATAAGTTCTGTGGTCGTAAGGGGATTAGAAAAAGCCAAAAGAGTTGATTCTGCGAGGGCATTTTTACTTTTATTGAAGAGGGATTGAGGGCGTCGGTCCAAGCTAAAGGTCAATTAGTGGGGGCGGAAGCGGAAAAAAGATGGAGGCGTTGTTGGGTACAAATTTGCTGTAGTACCAAAATCTGCGGAGATACGATTTTAATTGGCGTTTGGTATGAGGCAGAGGAAAATCATGTATGGCTGAAACTTTCGTGGGCAAGGGAGAAAATCCCTGTTCAGACACCTTGAAACCTAAAAACGATAAACTGTTAACGCCGAAAACACACTTATCTCGGTTGACCACCAGGCCGTGATCACGCAGTCGGGTAAACATTTGATTCAAGGTCCTCTCGTAATCAGCTGGATTGCGGGACATCACTATTACGTCATCTAGGTAGCAGAATACTTGGGAAATCCCCGCCAATGCCTCATTTATTGGCTGCTGAAAATAGGTAGAGCTGGTAGCCAAGACCATGTGTAGGTAGTTGTAGGAATAGTTGCCCAAAGGGGTTGTGATGGTAAGTTTGTGTTTATATTCAGGCTTTATCGGTATGTTGTAATTGAGGGAAATGCCAAGGCTTGAAAAGATGAAGTACCCACGTGCTAACGCAGTAAAGTCCCTGATATAAGGTAGGGCATACTTTCGTGTTTGAAGTATTTTCTTTAAGTTTGTAAAGTCGGCACAAAGTCTCCACGTTCCTGATTTTTTACGAACCATTACGATTGGGTATGTCCAAGCGCTATGGCTATTTTCCAGAATACCCTGATCACAAAGGCGTTTTGACTCATCTCGCAAGGCTCTAGACTTTTGAAGGCTGAGACTACGTGCTCCGGCAAATACCGGCTTTTTAGTAGACGTTTCCACTAAGGCCACAACTGAATGCTTAGCTTCACTATTGCGGCGGCAAGGATTAAAGACCTCTGGAAAGCTTTTCTGGAGCGAGTTCAATATTTTTGGGTTCGTATTGTTGTTGTTTTGGATCCCGAAGCTAGGATCTGGTTTTAGCTCGGAAGAGGGGAAAATCTCTCTACCTCTATGGACTCAATCAGTCGTCGATGGATTACATCGATAACACTAGGCGACATTTTGCAATTTTTTTATTAGTTTTTTAAACAATTGGATGAGTTTACCTGATTTGACTACGCTGATTCCGAATCTGCAATTAGAATTCACTCACCACGTCACACTTTTTTGCAAAATTGAATTGAAATTTTCTCAAAAACGCATTTAATAAGCCCAATAAGCATATATTTCTGTTCATTTGCTCAATAAAACTTTTTTCAAACTAAACTGGTTTTTTTTCTTCGTTGGTGTGAGGCGTGAATTTTCTTCTTTTAGATTTTCTTACAACCTCACTACTCTTACAATCGCGTTTCAGGCACCAAGAGTAGTCCGCCATCATGGATACATCCCATCACCCTCGGTACCGAGTTTCAAAATTTTTGATGGCCTGGCGAAAGCGTTTCCCATGTTCTTCACTTATATCACCCAAGTTTAGTGGAAAATAGCCCAAATTTGCGCGCAAAAAATGAACTTTCAAACTCATGCAACATCCAAGCATGTTAAAACAAGCCAACATGTTTGCTACAATGTTTTGGTAGTCAGAATCTTTACTGTTGCCAAAAAACTTCAATACTACTTCTGCAAAGGAAAGCCATGATTTTTTTACACATTCATCATGGTATATAGAAACTGCTGGTCTTTGGTAAGTTTTCTAGTTTGAAGTACAACAAATACACCCTCTTTAGCCTTCTCAGCACCAAATTAGAAAACTTTTCTTGAATGTATTTAAAGCAGGCACCTTTTTTATTGAGAGCTTTCACAATTTGTTTTATGAGTCCCAGTTCAACAATGTAGTGTTGGAAGTATCATATTGTGTCCATCAACAAGAGCAGGAAGTGAAATATTTCTATCACCTGGTGCAAGGGACTCCTTCAACGATTAACCACGTTTAATCCAATGGTTGCTCCTGTCCCTGCTGTCCCATTTGCACATAAAACAAGGGTATTTTGTAAATCCACACTGTTGACCCAGTAGCATATTTAGGACTTTAAAATCAACACAGATTTTCCATGTATGAGCGCTATATTGTAACTTCAACAGCAAAATTTTCATAAAACTCTTTCATGCAAGTCAATTGAGATAAAGGGACAGAAGCAAACTGATTTCTCTTGTGTAATAAAACAGCTTTCAGGCTTGATTTTGATGCATCAATAAAGAGGCGCCAGTCACTGGGGTTATAAACGGTTCACAATTTCTCTGTAGTACCTTGAACATCCACATAATAGACTAAAGAGTGTTCCATGGCAAAGAAGCAAATATACTCTCTTTCACGATGTTTGTACCAAGCAAAAGTGGTATCACAGCAGAGGATACGTTTTGCTTGCAATCTGGACCCCAGAATAAGAGCAGGAGCTTTTGGCAAATTCAAATCTCTGACAAGGTCATTTAGCTCGATTTGATTAAACGGTTTTAATGCTGATCATCATCATACTCATATTCTGAACATTCTGTCAACTAGCGATCAGACAAAGACTCCTCACTGTCAGAATCTTCATCTGTTTCCAAAACGTTTGGAGGCAATGGAATTAGTACGTCTGGGCCACAAGGAATTGGTCATATGGCACAAGGCAAGTTAGAATATTTAATTTTATGCTTTTTTTAACATTGAATCCACCAACAACACTTGAGCAAAAGTAACATTCTTTGCCATGTCCATTCGGCTTCCTCCAAACCATTGGAACACCAAATACCAAAGACTTTTGCTTTTTCCAATGCTCCACTGCCTCAATGACGACACACTTTGTGCGGGGCCCATGCTTACTTTTGGTCTTTTAACTTAACACCAAAATAAGCAAGTAAGCATATTAGACATTTTTAACAAATGGTGTTATATTCTTCTGTTAAACAGATGGAACAAAGCTTCCGCATATGTAGCAAAATATAACTGGGTCATTCACGCACCCTCTTCGCTTAGATCACATTTTGCACTCTAAAACTCAAGCAACAGCCTAAACAAAAGTAACTGCAAGACTAGGTCAACGAAGATTAGCTCAGTCGTTTTAAAGTAAAGCCTTTCAGTGATGACGCAATATAATGATTATGACATCACAATGAAGTGTATGTAAATATTGTCACAACATTTGGCAACATCTAATGCTTTAAACTCATAGTTTCGGGTAGCCAATCTGTGATTTGAACCCGCGTTGTGTCGTTGTTACGTGTGTTTCACTTGAGGTATCGTTTTTATTGATTAGTAGTTAAATTTGTATTACTTTTAATTAATTGATATTAAGACATATAGGCTAACTGCAATAGGCTATAAGGCTAACTGCAATAGGCTAACTGCAATAGGCTATAACTGGAATAGGCTAACTGCTAACTGTAATAGGCTAAATTATAAATTATAATTAAAATAATAGGCTAACTGCAATAGCAATAGGCAATAGGCTATAACTGCAATAGGCTAACTACAATAGGCTAACTGCATATAGGCTAACTAACGAGTTCTAATTGGAACGAAACCGGTCGTGGAAGTAGTATGTTTTATTCAACTGACTGCAGTTAGCCAATATGTCTTAATATCAATTAATTAAAAGTAATATCTTAAACAGGCTAACACTAGCTCCTATAATTCGTAGTTAAATTTGGTAAAGTTGACCCTAAAGCGACGCTGCGAAAACTGCCTTTTTATCACATCTTACATCATTCTCAAGTAGACACGTAGCAGAAAAGATTACGTTGTTTTGTAAACCTGCACGTTTGAACATACGACGAAAACTGTCAAAAGAAGCTTGCAAGACACCAAGTAGATAAATTGGATAAGTTGTTCTTTTGTTGATCGTCTTTGTGGAGCTGTAGGAAAGAAGGTACTTGGGGGTCAAACTAGCTTGAAACCGCTACACCGCTACATCGCCAACACCGGTAACAACGTCAACGCCAACAACGCCACCACCATCATCCCATCGTGATTTTCTATCAATTGTAATATCTTAATTTCAATTTTCAGTTCTTTATCGTCAATATAAGTTCATCAAAGGATTGGTGTACGAAAGTTTGGGCGACAGAAGAAAGGAAGTGCAAGGGGCGCGTTTCATCTATTTGAACAGCTTCACAACAATCTGTCTCGGGTTCGGAGGCTACCCCAAGGGCCTCTGTTCCACAAACCCGTTACAGTGTGGCAACTCTGAACAATAACAACGATGACGCAACAATGCGGGATTTACAGGTTTTGTTACTATTTGAAATGCAAAAAATATAAATTGCAGATTATGAAAAATCCTGACCTAATAGAATAAAAGGGACTTCAGATTAATAATCAGCATAGACAAATTGTCTTAGAACCAACCATTTCAGCCAGAAAATAAAAATCATGTCGGCCAGTGTAATCAGTTTGTGACGCGATAAGAAGTCCACGTCTAAAATGCCAAACTTATTATCGCAGACACAGAAATCGTGGCTGAACAACCGAGGTTAAGTGGGGTGTGTAAGCAACCAATAACTGGGAGAAGACCTTTACCCGGTGCTTGGAGGGGGTGTGTTGTGGCTGGTTGTAACCGATGACGATCCACCCACGTCGATGGAAAAATGGAAACGGTGGCGCCGATATCGATCAGAAAGCGAGTCTTGGAAACGTTTTCAATGATGAAAAATAAGCTGTGATTAGGAGATTTGGCAGCGGGAGAGAAAATGTTGAGTAACTACGAAGATGGAGGAGAAGTAGCTTCTCGAAGGCAGGGGAGTCCTTCATATTTCCGAGCGCAGTCGCCAAAGCGGCTGTGGTAATAAAAAAGCCGTGTTTGAACACGCCGACGTAATTGGGGAGACGAATTCCTATTAAAAGGTCTGTTGTGGTGGTGTTGGGAGCCGTGAGATGACACTTGGGTGGCATGAGATGGTTTAGCTATGGTGTGGTTTTCGCTTTGTGAAAGCTCGCTGACCCTTCTTTGCAGCGAATCAAAGCGTGATTCTAGGACCTCGTTCATGAGACTTTGGTTAGAAGACGGTTCCTTCCCGGGATAAGGAGTGGGCTGTCACCTATGGTTCTGTTTCAAGCAAGCGATGAGGTGGCCAGCGTGCTGAGCCAGCTCCTCATGGCTAGCTGATTCGTAGTGATAAAGGTTGATCCTTATCTAGGGGTCGACAGCATCCGAGAGATGATGGTGGATTAAGTCGATGACGATTGAAGAGTGTGAATTATAGTATTTCTCGAGGGCAACTTTGAAACGGAAAAGGAATTTGGTTATAGTGTTGGCGCCTTTAGTGCACTGTTTTAAGGTATTGTAGGTTGATTCTTCAATTTTGTTACAAAGGCGCGCGAGAAGTGATGTTTTTAGTTAGATATATGGTTCGTCCTGATTCAAGTTTTGCAGGATATCAGCTATTTTGGTAAGTGGTTGTTCGTGGTTGCCTAAGGTTTGAATGAGGGTAGAGTATTTGGGGGCTTCCTCGGCAATCCTGTTGTGGCTCAATATTATTTCAACCGCGCTGAAGTACCCCGAAACATTAAACGGCCAAAACTCTGGCAACTTAAACAAGGTGTGCGACAGGGGCAAAGTGATTGACGGCTCACGGTCAATTTGGAAGGCCATGTGCGCTGGGAGTGTGGCAAAGCAGCCTTGCGGTGTCCCAAAGTTAAAGGATGTGGAAATGGGATGTGGGCGTGAATAGGAGCACTGATAAGCAAGATTGAAGCTATGGAGTTGCTCTTATGGTGTACTGCGACAGAAGACTGTGCATTTGCGTCGTGAATTAGTATGGGGTAACCGTCGGTGGGCTGGGCTACGTAGTTTACAATTGTACAGAACAGTTATTACGATAATGCTAAGCAGTAAAATTAAGCTTAAACAAATGTTAAATAATGTTGGTAACATAACTATTTACAAGTTATTAATCGTAACAGTTTCTTCGCAATTTTTGAAAGAAGTATTGGAAATTGTTTGTGATACGCAGTTCATGAATCAAAACAAATAACTTGCTTGTATTTGGTCGGAGTAATGGGAGTATTAAAACGGCAATTGTGACGTTGTCTCTTGATTATTACGTATTTCACTCAGAGGAGCAATTGATAGTGTCACGCTCATACGATAAACAAAATGGCGCAAGTAATGCTAGATAATGAAGCGATGCGGTTCTGTTTCTTATTTATCTAAGGGCTTGGTCTTGCTGCTTTAGAGCGGAAAACAAATGCAAAATAATAAAAATAATGTACGGTGCCGTCTTTGTTGTCTTGTAAGACTGAGTTCGTTGACTTGATCGCTTTTGTTATGATGCTGCTACTTTTATTGTTCCTGGCCGGGGTCACCACTATAGCGATGGACGGCGGTTGTTGGGCGGAGCCACAGGAGTGGATGGATGAGGAGCTCTGACCGCTGATACTGTGGCTGTCTACCACGTCTATTTGCTGAATGTTTTTGAACCGCACCTCGCTGACACAAAATAGAGCTTTCACACTTTTATTAACACGATTACTTTATAGGAAAGAAACTCGAACGACTGAATAAGTTGACCGACTAAAGAAGTCTATCGACCGAGGAATTCTACCGACAAAGATTGCCAGTAACTATAATTTTAAAAACCAAGATAACACCTTTTAAGGAAGGAACCAAAATTTGAACAGAAAAGCAAACATTCCAAAAAGCTACACCTATAGCTATTATTTACTTACTTTTCTTTTATTTGCCATATTTATTCTCCATTCACGAGAAAGCGAATTGTATCGCTATGTTTTTGGACGGTAGGTTCGCACCTGCTTGGGAGTTGCTATTTCCGAAGTATCTGGGCAACTTGTCTTCGACATAAAGGCGGGGTGTCCCGTTAAGTGCCTTACCCAAGGACACAACAAGTCAACTTGCCAACTTGTTCTTCACAACCTCCCATAAATGCCGAGCGCCAAGCAGGGAAGCTGTAGATATCATTTTTTTAAAGTCTTCAGGTATGACTCAACAAGGAAAATGAACCCCAGGTCCACCGACTGCGAAGCGGACGCTCTAACCACTACGCCATCGCATCGGTCGTTACTTTGTTATTTAGACTTCCTAATAATACTAAATTCTTGTGTTGTACATTTACAGTAATTTAATGCGCTATTAGCATAGACTTGCTGCCATTTTTAAGTGCAACAGAACAGCATTATCGATGACTATATGCTCTTTATTGTCTCTTTTTGTGTGGTTCATCAATCTCCGAGGCTATACGGAGGTGGCCTACAAAAAAAAAGGTCAACGCCTGTTTTTGTGCCGCGGTCCATCATACAGTCAAACTAGAGTTGATAGTTATAGTTTCTGAAATACATTTTCGAGACTTTGTAGTCGGATCCCTTGTGCATTCGGCGGAGGGACAATTAGATTTCACTAACCTACATTTTTATTCAGTAAATATGAATTTGTCTCAGTATTTACTCCATTACCGTGAAAAACCAAGATTTCAATAATTTGGAAGAAAAAAACAAGAAAAAAACCAAGATCTTGGTTTCAAAACTAAGCGCTGGCAGCCTTGCTACCGACTGAAGAAGTCTATCGACTGAACAAAGAAAAAGCCAGAGCAGACAGTTCATATACATAGGTAGCGGTGACGTCATAATGATCGGCCGCAACAGTGTGTTATGTGTATGTAGAGTTGCCCGACTGGGTTACGAGTAGCGAATGGGCTGTTTATATGCCAAAAGTAGCAAATCTGGAACAACAGTGACCAAATTTTTTATGTATGTTGTTAACAAGAACCTATCCCTCGACAGTTGGCCTTGACGATTTAATTCACGGTCAGGATAGAACTTTTAAGGTATAATTTATTAAATCTGTCGACAGCTCAGTATACAACTAAAACTGGTTTTAAATCAGTATTCAACTACAGCGGGTTTTTAAAATTAAAAACTAAAACCGTGCAGTTAGTAAAATCAATTTTGTTTACAGGGTAAACATCGTCGGCAACATCTAAACATAAAATAAGCATTGCTAAAATCTAAAAAGCTCAATTTAATTAAATTTTTAATTTCACTGCTTGCGACTTTCTGAGCCACTTTGAACTTTGTTAATTTGGCTACTAATGAGAAGGAAGTCAATTAATTGTTAGTATATGCATTTGCAATAAATTCTAGTTAGGTGAAACTAAACACAAAATAACTAAGCACGAGATGCTTTGAATTACTTGTATTAACAAACTTTATGTGTGTGTTTGTGCCCAAAGTCCTGCAATGTAAGCAAACGCATACTTGCTTTTACAGATAGAGGATGTTGTTTTGCTTGGTTAAAGTTGGGGTACAATGTAAGTGTCTTGGATGTTGATGAAGTAGTTAGTTAGTTATAGTTATTTAAAGAAAAAAAGATTAATTGATTAACTACCTAAAGGAGGTAGGAAAAGCTTTGCTAGCACTAAAAACCTGCTTTTGCTAATCAATAAACTCTGGGTGATACAACCCGATCATACGCACAATGTGCTTTGATTAAAAAAGGCATTTTTTACATCTTATAGCTCTCGAGCACGCCGTAAATCATAGGTCATGACCCTTACATTTCCTTTGATTCCAAAGACGGCACCCCCTTCTTAGGAGAGACTCTATTATGACTGCAAGATGCATCGGTGGGGGTAGTTGAACCCGCATTTTTAAAATTATATTTGAATGTCTAATCAAAGTCTAAAAAAGTCTATGACCGACATAGACAAACCGAAGAACTTACTTTCATGTTCATGCGCTGATCCGCCCACTCATCCTCGTTACAGATATATTAGATTTTTAGATTTTAGCAATGCTTATTTTATGTTTAGATGTTGCCGACGATGTTTACCTTGTAAACAAAATTGATTTTACTAACTGCGCGGTTTTAGTTTTTAATTTTAAAAATCCGCTGTAGTTGAATACTGATTTAAAACCAGTTTTAGTTGTATACTGAGCTGTCGACAGATTTAATAAATTATACCTTAAAAGTTCTATCCTGACCGTGAATTGAATAGTCGAGGCCAACTGTGAAGGGATAGGTTCTTGTTAACAACATACATAAAAAATTTGGTCACTGTTGTTCCAGATTTGCTACTTTTAACATTTAAAATCTGACAACTCTTCGTGGATGCATGGAGCACATGCTCCGTACTCTTTCTGGACAGCAAGCAGTCCAAACTACAGTATTATAGGCTGCGATAACTGATAATTTTGCTTTTTTTTTAAATTTAGGGTATGTACATGGTTTTATGAAATGATTGTATAGGCCAAGCAGTCTAGGTTCAAGTTGATAAGTATATATCCTAAAGTGGAACCTATACCTGTATTGCCAAAATAGTAAAATAACGTACATCTAGGTTATAGAACCTGTAGCAACCTCAGCAACTTTAACTAGGGGAAAGACGTGTAATACGAACCCCCTAAGAACACATTTTGATAACTCCGCAACTTGACGTTGTAGAAGCGCAATACTTTGGCATTATGTAATCTTTGTACAACCCTACATCTCTTAATTATATAAACTTGAAACACCTTTTACTACACGAGCAATTTTTAAATTTGGCTTTTTCGGAAAAGGATTCATATTACACATCCGCTTGTGTAATATGAATCTCCCTAATGTGTATTATGAACCTCCTAGAATTACTACTAATTTAACACAAGACAAGTAAATAGAAAGCAACACAAGCACTCTTATTGACCATCTAATAAGCAAACTAGCGACACAGACAACTTGAGACAGTATTTACAGGTGATGGCTTAACCTCCTATACCTTGAAGGCAAAACAAGAAAAGAGTGCACAAATAACCAGCACAACTTCTACAGCATTTAAAGTTAGAAACAGTTGTCCCAATAGTAAAACCTAGCATCCGTTAAGTCTGCACATTCCTCATGAGCCCATTTGTGACACTTGTGACACTGGATCCAATCTTTATTCTCTCACCCACCACAAACCACGCAAGCACAAACTTGATTTGCAGTTTTGAAAGAAATCTGCTTTTTAGCAGATTTTTTGGTTAATTTTTTATTTACTGCATTGCTGCTATTTGTTGTTTTGCTCAGTAGGCTTCTTTTATCCGGTGATGAAGTTAGCACTAATGATTTGAAGCATTTTCGTCTAGACATTCCTGGTTTGACTATTCCTTTAGGAAGAAAACTAATTTCTTCCGCATTAACCATGGCAGATTTTGGGGTGTTTCCATGAATGACCTGCAATGGCTCTGCAGACACAAGCATATCATTTTGAGGAGAAAGAGGAGGTACAAAATCTCGGCATCGTTCAACAGATAAGTTGTTATTGCTGTTTTCCTGTAATGAAAGTGGCCTATCAGTGACCTCTGCTGGGCAGAAATTATCATGATTAAAAACCATCGAGTTGATAGGACAAATGCTAGATTTTCGAAACCAATTTTCAGTTGTGCTGACAGTGGAAGCTTTACCATAAGCAATGCCAAAAAGTCTGCACACTTGATACAAAGTAACTCCTTTTCCAGGATTGGCACGCATCCAATGCTCAACGGCCTGATAGTAGTATGTTTTTAATGGTTTAAAAAAAGTAATGCCAAGAGGCTGCATTTTATGGCTAGTGTGAGGAGGCAATGACAGCATTATAATGCCACATTCTGATGCTCTTCTCAACGCAGCAATATTGTGTGGATGGCTTCTATAGCCATCCAAAATGAGAAGAATTTTGTTTTCCTTGCTGGATTTGGTAACATTGATGAAGTGGTCCAGCCATTCACAAAAAATCTCGCAATTTATCTATCCTTTTCTAAAAAAAAAACACTTTAATATGCACCAGCAGGATATGACCAGAAAGCTACTGATCAATAACTTTTTTACTGACCTGACAAGAAAACATGCTTCCTGAAGGTGCACCATCTTGAAGCTTTGCCTTCATTCGAACACGTGGAAATATAAATGCAGGAAGTACATAACTTTCTAAAGCATTCATACAGCATATGGCTGTCGTAGTCTGACCTCTTTTCAGTCTTGTAACAAAATCAACTTGATGCTTGCCTTTTTTAGCTAACACCATGAAAAGCTTTTGGACCACAGTTAATTCAGTCTCATCTACATTGTAAATGTTTTGGGCACTGATATTGTTTTCATCAATAATGTCAGTTAACAAATTAAAAAATGTTTCAATTTGAGTACAATTGAAGCCAGAAGCTCTAGCTAATGACCTTGCTTCTGGTGAGCGCAACGAAATTTCTGGATAATGTTTTAAAAACCCAGATAACCATTCTTTTCCGGCTATTTCTTTATCTTTGTCAAATCTTGTCATCAATTTATTAGCTTTTGCAATTTGGAAAGCCTATTTTCTTAAATTTGGAGAACTCCATAAAATCTTGCTTCTAATTAAATAATATGATTAGCTGACTGTTTTTCTATCTCTTCCGGCAATTCAGTTTGTCGCCCAACATGTGTTTGATTTCCATTACCATACTTATTTAAATTTCTCAAATGACGTAACAAAGTTGCTTTATTAATGCCAAAGTTTTTTCAACCACTGTTCTTGCTCATGGTGCCATTGGCCACAGCTGTAAGAGCAGCTGTTATGTCTTCTTTTTCCATTTGTAATGCAATCCTTTGATTTTCTAGCTGCACGTGTTGTGATGACTTTGAATAACATATAGAGGGACTGTTCTTTTTAAACAACACAATCAAACTTTATCAAAATTTAAGTAGTAACAGACTAAAACTGCGACATGATTGTAAAGCCAGACTTTCCAGCAAAGATGTAAGGTTGCAAACAGCTGATTGATAACAAAATTTACAGGTTTCTTCAGAAAAACTATAGGTCTTACCCAAAGTTAAACAGATACATCAACAGGTATAAACAATGCCCACCAGTTTCACCCAGTGCCTTTACCACACAACGGTATGCAATTCAGAGTGCACCAGTTCAGCTTGATTTTAACATGTCCCAAATTCTTTACTGTAAAATAGATGAGTTATACTGACTGGTTATGACACGTATGTTCATATTACACAATTGTATGAGGTTCATGTTACACATTTTAAGGTGACCATACGTTGAGACCTCCCATACGTTGGGGTAGAATGTAAAAAATATATAGCCAATTTTTCAAAACACTTACCTCAAGGACTAGCATCTGCTATATTTACAGCAAATACAACAAAGGAACTTTACTTCTAATCAAAACATCCAACCTCAAGGTAAAAATAACATCAGCCAATGCTGAAACACCAAAATCTTTTCAATCGCACATTGCTGCAAAACTAAAACAATTCTGTCCCAACCATTTTTGTTACATGTCTAACACTACCTTCTTATTTCAAGCTGTTATCAATTGAAACGCAAAATTATCTCCTTAATGCTGAATTGAGAAAGGATTCATATTACACGACTTTCCCCTACAAACCACAAACAGAACGTCAAAAAAACACTTGGCTTTATATATGGATCGCCATCTACGATCAGTAGATATCATGTTAGAAGTGACTAGTCGCCACATGAGGTGCACCCGCCTTTTTTTTTTTTAACATGAACTACAGTCGGATGCCTGCCGTTGCGCTACAGTGGTGACCCTGACGTGATGAAGCCACATCTTCTGTGATGTAATTGAACGGCAGCGTCTTCAGTCAAGCAGCACAAACCATCGTCGAGTAGCCGAGCCCTAACGTCAACAACGACTTCCAATTGAAGACTTGGCGGTAATCTCACTTACTTCGGCCGACAAGCCTCACTCTCTCAACGTTGGCGGGAAAGGCATGTTGCGATCTCAGCAACCTCCTCCGTTCCTTTCCATGTCTCCGCTAGATGCGCGTGCTTGAAGGGGGAAATTGAGTAGCAACCCCTGCAACTTCAACAGCAAACCACAAACAGAAAGTCACCAACAACACTTGGATTTATATATGGGTCGCCATCTACGTTCAGCAGCTATCATGATAGAAGTGAATTGTCTTCACATGGAGTGCACTAATTTTAACGTGGACTACAGTCGGATGTGTGCCGTTGCGCTACAAACCGCAGTCATAAAAATAATAAAGTACCGAAAACCATCTTGCAAAAAACACATCTGATAGTTGACATGTCACTGAAATAATTTATAAACAGTGTACTGTTTACTGTTAATGTGGTAAATACGTTTTACCAAAGGGAAATAACTTGGATTATGGACTTATCTTAATATTAGAGGTACTAATAACCTACGTTATCTCTACTTTAGATCAAGCTATAACATTATTTTTTACTTTTTCGTATCCTAATCTTATTCTGAGTAAAAATTTGAAAGTGGTGCTAGCAAGCGCAAGAGAAAAAAAATTGAAAATCATATCGTAAAGAAGATAAGACCAATCACTGCTTTCTTGCACCGGCCTTTGGAAGAAGCAAGAGGTGCCGGTGGTGAAGCAGGTGCATTAAAACAAACACAAGGAAATCAGTGTGATGGAACTAATCAGCAAACTGCTAGCATTCAACCAGAAGAAAATCTTATTAAAACAGCAATGCAAGACGTTGAACAGCAAGTTTATGAAGAAGCAGCCATGCCCACAGAAAATGAAAGTCCAGTTATAATTCAGAACTCAGTTGCTGCAAAGAGAGGAGTAAAAGAACTACGTAAACGTAGTGTGGGTAGCCAAAATTTTCAGCTCACACCTGGTGAGGTAAATCAATCCCAAGGTATAACAGACGCATATGCAGATGATGTCGAACATAGATCTACTCCAAGTTCAAAAGACGTTGGTTTGTGGAAAGAATTATCACATGATGAAATAACGTACTGAATAAAGAGAGGTCGTTCTGAAGTTCAGCACAGTTGTGAACAATTTTCCAGTTCCAAGCGAGTGTACAAAAACCAATCCAGGTTTTGCACAAAAGCTCTGTTTTATTCAACGAAGTCAATAGTGAAACATACATAGTCGAGAGTGGCTTGTGTATTCTTCTGCAAAAGACCTGGCATATTGCTTTGTAAACTTTTTCAAACCCTGCATCTTCTTCGGCTTTAACTTATCATGAGTTTGTTGATTGGTACTCTTATCTCATCCACACTCATAAAAGCACACAAATACCATGTTCACCTACCTAACAAGGAAGCGAGGGCATACGCTTACTTCAAAGCTGGTAGAACAAATAAAAGCAGAACAGCAGTAGTGGCGGCGTGTCATGGAAAGAATTAGCGCTATAATCTGAACTCTTGCAGAACAAGGCTTACCTTTTAGAGGAGGCAATGAATAATTAGTATTTCCTAATAACGGCAATTATCTTCATCTTTTAGAACTAGTAGCAAAATTTGATCCATTTTTACTTGCTCATATCAATAGGTATGGAAATTCCAGATCAGGCGATTCCTCTTATTTGTCAAAAACCATATGCGAAGAGATGACTCAGCTCATGGCCAAAAATGTTAAGAAGTCAATTGTGGCTAATGTGAAAGAAGCGGAATATTTCAGTTATTCAGTGGATTCCACTCCTCATATTTCACATACCAATCAGTTAACTATGATTTTCAGATATGTGTCTCCTGTAACGGTTTACTAAGTGAGAGATTTTTAACTTTTCTTGAGTTGAAAAACTACTCTGGGGAAGGCATGGCTGATTTAGTGCAGAAATATCTCATTACTGAGCTTCAGCTTGATTTAAAAAAATTAATACCTATTGCATTCAAGACGGACGCCGAACCATTACACCATCGAAGCAGTCTGGGCTTTGAAAGTTGCCGCAGAATGCTGATTCGCGTGCGAGAGACAATGATGCAAGGAAGGGCTTGAATTTTACTATTTCATTTATCAAAAATTTTAGTTGATTCCATAATATTTATACAATACTAGGTCAACTCAAGTTTTTCAAAGTGTCGATTTTAACGTCTATGCAATGCATAATTCCATGTATACTACACTGATATCTTTGATATGTAGAAATGACAAGTTTAGTAGTTTAGAGAGAAATTCTGAGTTCGAAAATGGGAAGAAGCCTCACAAATGGAATAGCCTAGGGCCTCTCATCTAAAACCGGTCCTGCTTGTATCACATGTCTATGCGGCTTTATTTTTCCTTTGTTTTGCAGTTAGAAACGCTTCGTGTTTGCTACAACTTCCAAATAAAGTACAAAGTTGCATACAGACTTTGAAAAAATTTGTTAGCCTGAGTTTGCTTAAATTTACAGTTTTTGGCAACACGGATTTTAGGGTGAGGCGTTTCAGTCGGGAAATTCCATTTTCTTTCTAAACTTTATCTCTCGGATTTAGATTCAAGTTACTCATTGTTGAGTTACTTTTTATGCTGCTCAATTTTTTGCTTGTGCGTGTCTTCATTTAGTTGATATCATTTTGCTGATACTTTTTGAGCACCTAACAAAGCGGAAGTATTAACCCCGAAAGCTCGTGAATAAATACGCTTATACAGACAAATAACTGAGTTATCGTAATCAAGTGGAAAATTGGTTATATGATGTCACAGGTAGACAAGATATCTGTTACAATTTATTTATTTTCCAAGAAGTACTGAGTGTACAAATGCTGTTGCGGGAGGCAAGAAAGAGCTGCTTTTTATGGAAAAGATGCCATAGCTGTGACATAAAGAATCTATCCCATGTGCGGGACTTTGAGGTCACCAATTTGTCGGAATTCCGTCAAGGTCCACACAATAAACACGAGAAATGAATCAAGAGAGACTCACCTTTTGTCCACACCAACCAGTTATTCAAACACTTTAATTGTGATTTGGTTTTCTTCAATTAAACACTATCCAATTGAAGCCGGTCCACGCAAGAGTATAGGTACTAGTAGTCAATTATCAGTTTACTTCACTTTCTCGTAAGTTAAATACAAGATCCACAAGGTGAAGAAACACTCACTCAGCTTCAAGTGTAATCTACTAGTCTACCATGTGCTCTTTTCAGATTGTTAGTGTTGCCATTCTAATTAGATAAATAGAGGTTACATATTTTGAAAAGGCCATAAAAATGCTACTCTTGGGTAGAGCACTTCATTTCTTTTGCCGACGTTGAAATTAACTATGTCGAAAACAAGAAATTAGTAAACAAGCAATGTTCTGCTCCTGTTTTTACCAAGTGTTTTTAAGTGAAGCCTGTGCAGCCCACACTGCGTTTATTACTTTGGAGTTGACGATTAAATCAGTGCTCTTTGCCCCGACATGCACAAGTAGTCCCAAATGACGACATCGTCTCAGTCAGCTGGTAGACTATAAAGCAATTTGAAATATGACTTTAGCAGATTGGCGTAGCGTGGGTTTTAGCCGCTCTCTACAAAATCAAAACATGCCCGACAATTTCAGGTCAAGCACATCATTATTTTTGAAGTTAGAATTGTTTGTTGTTTAGACACAATCTAAGAATTCAATAAAAAATAACCGCTCTGTGAAGCACAAATGACCGCAATCATCTTGCTACGCCATTGCTGCGTCATACTAATTATCATAAGATACAGTTAAATCTATTTGGCACAATTTAGGATATATTTTATACTACCTAATTAAGGTAGAACTAATAAATCTCAAATTTCAAAAAATGACGTTGGTTGGCTTTTGACGAATTACACTCTCATTCGACCAAACAAGTTTGTTTTTCACATAAAAGTCTCAATATGAGAATAGATTTCAAGAACTTTGTGGACGAGGCATGAGCTTTATACCCACTTTCTCTGCTGACTAGTGGGTGCGCCTAAGTGTTTCGCTACATTTTGAACTATAAATACATGCAGTTATGATTTTTTTGTGTCACGTAATTGCCATAGAAAACCAATTTTCAGAGAAGTTAATCATTACTTTAAGTGGTTTAAGTTACTTCAGCATTAATAACAGTAAAGCAAAACATTATCAATGCTGTTTTCAGGAATATCAAAAATAAATTTCATGAAATAGTTTGAAGAGTTGAATATGCATGCTAAAAAAAGAATGGGCTCAATGACATTGAGTTGATGCGCAATAAGTAGGCTAAACTTTGTCGTCCATTTATACACTTCAGGAAGCAATGCAGCTATAAGCCGTTCATTGTAAACAATAGTGTTTTTTTCCAATTTACTATTTGCTAGTTCAGATCGTAAGTTATTCAAATTTCTTTTTGCTTTGACGCAACATATCATCATTGAATCAAGCCACAAAAAGCTGGCTAGAAACATAAAGTCTAAAGTATTGAGTTAAATATCAACAAAGATATTGTTACTTGAATGCTCTTCTATATTTTATTTATAGCATAACGTGAGCTTCATAAGAAAAAGGTTACTTGAGTAGGCTGTGTTATAAAATTATTTTTTTGTATTGCAGCTAAAACACAGACTAGTCTGGCAGTTTAAAAGCTTATTTTGATAACTGACATGAGTGAAAACAAAAATTGGTCAAAGGTAACGGTTTTATGCTATAACCGATCTGTAAAAGTGGATTACAACATTTCTAAGTCAGATGGAAGCAAAGCTATTATAGCAATATGTGGAGGAAAAAAAACTGGTGGATTTTGCCCAAACCCTCTTGATAGAAAAACCGGTCCATTGCAAGGAAGTAAAGTATTTCACGTTTCATCACCAGCTCTTGATGAATATGGTTATACAGCTGCAGTGTACGGTAGCAAGCCAAAAGCAACGATATTGAAAAAAAAGTTTAACTTCAAATCATGCACCAAGGCGCTTCAAACAACGTCGAGCACTTGGCATGTGGAAGTCAATGAAAGTCAGTTATTTTCAACAGCGGATCAAGACACAGTTTCTGATAAAAATTGGCCTTCAGCAGAAACAAAATTAATCTTAAGCATTTCTGGAATAGCTGTTTTTGTCATTTTACTAATTTTCATATTGGTCTGGTTTATTCGAAAAAAGTGTCATAAGAATTTTCAAGATGAGAAAAAGCCTTCTGCTGATTCTCTCCTCACAGTTATGAAAAATGAAAAGCCAAAAAGGGTTTACGTTGTTTTTGCAAATGACAATGGCAAGCACAAGAAAATTGTGTTGGCCTTCGCTTCTTACTTAAGCAGAGATTTAGGATTCCATGTTGTTTTTGAACTTTGGGAAAAACTAAAAGCAAGTCAAAATTTTCAAATGTGGATGAAAAAGTCTTTAGAAGAAGCTGATAAAGTGTTGGTGATTTGGTCATCTACGGCTACCGAATTAATGAAGGAACCAAAGAGTAATCATTCCAACAGCGCAGATATGTTTTCTCCGGTAGTTCGCCATATACAGTCTGATATGTTTGCAGGTGAAAACATAAACAAATATTTGTTTGCATATTTTAATTACTCTGAGAGCAATTGCATCCCTCAAGAATATTTAGACAGAAAGAAGTTTCCTTGTTACCAACTGATGCAAGATATGGAAGCTTTGTACTTCAGTCTAACTGATACTGAGAAGCACCAACCGGGTCGAACTTTGCACAATGATCAAATTATGGGCACTTCTTACTTCAAATCGCCTCTTAACCAATGTGGGCTGTGGTTGAAAAATGTCATTCACACAGCAGCAAATTTTCCGGAAAATTCTAAAGAAATGACAGATAATAGAAGCAATACTGAATCTGAATCAGATAGTGGAAGAGCAACCCTCAAGACATCTATTTTATCCTTTCCAACAACGATAACCCCTTTTATTGGTACTAATGTAGTAAACAAAAATCTACTACATTCATCATCTGTTGAAACAACTGAACTTATGAAACCATGTATAAGCATTGCATCCATTGCACAAATCGATTTAAATTCAGACCCAATGGCAGTTCTACAAGGAATTAACAAAAAGACTCTACGTCGAGACGAGCGTTTCGATCTAAATCTATGGACACACAAGACCAAATTAACATATTGAATGCTAAACTGCTAAATTGATAAACAGTTCTTGTTTTGCGCCAAGAGCATAACGTTTCGAGATGTGTGGCCATATAGGCCTACATTGCAATTTCGTAGCACGAAATGAAATCGGCTTTTCATTTTATATTACTGCACAGTCAGTTGTCATCCAGGTAGTGCAAGATGTTAAATTGTAGTTACTCACCATTTTCGCATCTTGTCTGTCTTTCAAAAAATATCAAAAACTTATTGCGTTTATTGAACATTGAATAAACTAAGAATTGGATAGAATGTAAAGTGATCTGGTTTTTTCAAGTCAGCTCTTGCCAACAGGCCATCACGTTGTATCAGCACAAACCCCTGTTTGAACCAATTATTGGGGGCTAGTATCCAGGGAGGCAATTAGGAGAGCTAAAAGGGGTAAAGCCCCACGTGCTTTACCCATGTTACATTGAATAAATGCACATAAATTTTAAGTCATATTTGCATTGTAGAGGTTACATACACAAAAAAGATGTTAAATTGCAGCTGAAATTTTTTCCACGCTTTTACCCCACAGCTATATGTTACTGAGGGTGTAAGTAATATTAAGTTTAAAGAAACTTATACAACAACAGTAATAATGATCAGAGGTCTATGGCACTTGTTTAATTCTAGGCCACAAAACAATTAGTCGTTGAATTCTAGGCTTCATTAATAGTACTTGTTGAATTCTAGGCCTCACTAATAGTACTTGTTGAGCTATAGGCCTCACTAATAGTACTTGTTGAAATATAGGTCTTATTAATAGTACTTGTTGAATTCTAGGTCTCATCATCTTTGCTATCTCGTGGTTAGGAACAATACTTATCTCCAAAAACAATAACTTTTAGAAAATAGATCTCCAGAAAAATCAACGTAGTTTTGTCCCAAAATGTTGCTAAACAATCGATTTTTAACTGTTTATTTCAAAAAAGTTCTTTCCTCAACCTCCTTCCCCCAATAAAGTACAAAGTAGTACCGGTATGTCTTTAATACTGTAAATCAGTAAACTTCAACCTTTAAACGACGGTTCGCAATCTTTTGTTTTACAAAACTTACAAAACTTGTCGCACGAATCTGTAGAATTCTCGAAGGATAGTCGTAAAATCAGATTAGATTAAAAATCAGATTAGACAAATTGTGCCCTCAATATTGCAGAATAAAACTCACACAACAAACACTGAAATTTAGAGGCCCAATGTTATGGAATAAACTACCTGTAGCACTCAAAGATATTAAATCACTTCCCAGGTTCATCAAATGCTTTAAAGAATATATTATAAATCAGTAGATTAGTATTTATTATGTTTTAAGACTGGAAACCTACTTCTTTTGATTGCTTAAAGATATACCTAATTGTAAAACGAACTTGCAAAGTAGGATAAAAAGTAAAAGAATAGGTATTTGCTGTTTTTCATTCTTTTTCAGAATCTGCCAATCACTTTCGAACTACCAATTAAAAAGAGCGAATGATCATCTTATACTCCATCTCCAACTTCAGGCGACAACTGTTCCTCGAAATATTATCGGATGAAGAAGAAGAATAAAAAAAATACACCTGCGATATAGGTCCATGAAACTTCAGTCTATTCATTAGAATAAATGATTAATTTCTATTTGAGTAAAAAAAAAAGAGGGACACTTCCAATGGTTTACCTAAATTATCCACAATCACGTGATTAAAATCAGGTCATAAAAATTCAAACGCAATGTAATAGTACTACTGTTTATCTGCAAATTGCATGGTCCTGGGCAGTAAGACTATAACTGCATCCGGCGACAGGGTCCTGCCTAGAGTGTAATGGAGCTAACTCTTTAACTGTCGTTGCTCCCAGGTCACCCTTGGGCAAGGTGTAGTACCTGCTAGCCCCCCTCGTTAGGGTAACAACAGTTTGGCACTGAGAAGAATGTATTTCTTTTAGCTATTGGGTTTTTTACATAGGGTAAAATATTGTTTATTTGGCTGACTGCTTTTTTAGTTTCTTTTTTGTGTTTTTTTTTTATTTCAATTTTTTTGCTTGATATTTTTGTCAGGTGTGGTGACATGCCCCTCTCTACAATCTTTTTAATGTAATCTTAAAAAATTTGGGTATGTTTAACGTCAATTCGTTTTGTCACCTGCATTCCTTTTTCGCTCGTTGTTTTTATCCTATCGTTGAGTTTTTTGTGTTGACAAAACAGAAGCGAAATAAATTGCCAACTACTACTACTACTAGACTGTAGGAAAACCAACAGAATCTTTTTTAAATGATTGTTGTTGTCCATATATTTATCGTTATCACAATAAACATCACCGACATTGAAGTTATTTATAAACGGAACGCAATTTCGAATTCAAAAAGCTAATAGATAAAATCAATATCGAAACAAAATGGTAGGCATTCCTCATCCACACTTCTCAAGCAGTAAGCGTTGTACGAGTTTTCTTATCGACATTATGCAATGTTTAACGTTTCAGAGATTGAAAAGAATTGCTGCGACTATATAATTTGTCGATCGGTATATTCTTGCAATTGTGGACGAGGCCAGGAAATGGTATCGTGGGAACGATGTCTCCCCGAATTTCTTTAACCCGATTTTCATGTTGAGCTGTTTTGGAGTAAAATAAAACTTTAAATATTTTTGTGGGGGATGACGTTTTGATGATTTTGCCTCTAACTCTAAATTTTGTAATTTTTACCTTAACTCATGGGTATAAAATGATTTGGGGTCACGGCCAAAAAGTTTTAATGCAGCTAAAGATGCTGAATTCATCAAAAAACTGCAAACGTGAATTTGAATATTGCGATTTTGGTCAAACTTGCTTTTTTTAAATAGTGGTACCAAAAATTATGGAAAAAAATTGACCCTTTCCAAATGTTTATGAAGTTTGACGAAGAGAAAAATGTTGTTCAAACAACGTTACTGCCTTTCTATATATCTATGATTTGACACCTCGCATCCTGGCTGCGCGTCTAATTGCAGAGAATGAGGTTCTGCTCAGCCATACTGGAAGTAACAAAACGTTCGAATAACTCTAAGAACGCGTGCGGCTGCCAGGTAATAATCATCGAGAGTTCTGCTTTTTTCATAGAAAACGTTAATGTCTATTACTCGTACAGGCGCGTAGCAAGGAAAATCTGTGTGAAAGTGGCTAGATATCTGAATGTTGTTGTCATGGTGAAGCCATCAATACATATTGGCAGCTTCTCTTGTTTTCCCTCTTCTTTTTTAACTGCGCAATTGTACTGAGTTGTTGTGCAATATATTGAAGTGTATCATCACACTGAAAATCTATACAACAGTAAAATGTTTTTCCGAATCAAAATGAATTTCAAGCTGATTATTAGAAAATATTTAACGAGCTTTTTATTTGAATGTTGATTGTTTTCAGCTAACAAAGTGTTAAAATGCAAGCCTACCAAATCGAACATTACAAATTACATTATTACAAAAGTTGTCGTCGCTTGCCAAACAAGTTGTAATAAAAATAGGTATTTGTGTGTTTTTCAGCATATTGATTTGCAATTACGTGATTTGTATCATCATTTTACTGGTCACACATACGAGTTTGTTTCACACAGTTTGTTTCAATTTGTTTCACACAGCTCGTAATATTAAAAAGCGCGACGTTTGTATGGTGTCGCTCATGTTAAGCTAATTTTTTAACAAATTTAGTTATACCGAAGTTGCCTTTTTTTAATGTGGACAGGTCAAAAGTATTGAATTAAAGGTTAACAATATTACTTAATCAAACATTGTTACTTAAAACTTTCTACACATTAGCATACCAACGTGCTCTTACATTATGATAAAAAGCTTAGATGAACACGTTATGTAAAATTTTCTTTTGAGCTGTACCAACCATACCAGCAAGGGAGAAGGCAAATAAGATTGAAGCCCTTCCATTCTTAGCTATGACACTTAGTTAACAATACTTTGCTTTAAAATTATACTGGCCAGCTGAAATTTGTGTTTGAAGTGTAAAATTCATCTAAATGCATTTCAATTATGTCTGTGAGATTTGGAGCAACAACTGGGGTGATTATTTGTCATACAACACTTGGCAGTGTCAATTTTTTTGGGATGTGTTATGTGGTATAGCTGTTACGTCTGTATTATTTCGTACCAAATTCACATTTTATAAGCACTGGTCAGCCATACCCGAGCATAAGTAAAAGTTAAAAGTAGCAAGTCATTGTACTACGTTGTCACGAATACGTAAATTTGTGCTAGAAGAATAGCTTTATATATGTATAGTTATTGTAATCTGTTTTTTTTTTGCAGTGATCATTTTTAATTGTAAATCTGAATTGTTTGCAGCCCTAACTTGCTAAACTGTTTTCAAAATAATACCTTTTTTTCTTTTCGGTTTATAAATAAATTTGTAACTCACATGCCTTTCTGACGTCACAATGACTGTCTACATGACTTTCCAGTGTATTCTAGTGATTCTTGTTTCTTCTTGACAATTTTCCTTTTTTTTATTATTATTACCGATTACATAATTTATTAACGGTGTTTTTCCTGTGTCACGTGATGTTCTAGCAATTTCTAGATTATTTTCCAACCCCATATATAAGGCGGCGAGATTTTTTCATTCATTCAGAGAGAGACTCAGAGATTCAGCGATTGAGTAATAAATCAGAGTAGAGTAGAAATTAGTGTTGCAAAGGCGTTGTTCTGTGGTGATTGTTGTGACAGGAATCAAACGATTATTTTGGCAGCTTAGTTATAGCTAGTCTCTGATATTTAATTATTGAAGTGCTTTAGTTCTGTGTTTTGTCAAGCGAAGGAATTCGAAGTTATAAAGTGGTTTGTGAATATATTGTTCTGTTCTTGATCGAGAAGTGCCCGGGTTAAAGTATCTTAGTGGAAGCCAATCTTTTCCAAGCTATTAAGTTGCAAACAAACTTAATTATTCGAGCGATACTGCAAGTCGCTTCAATTTAAGAAGTAAATTGAAATTGAAATAGAATCAAAAACTCTATTAAAACGCGACATACGTTATGATGACGTATTCATTTCACGGCGTATTTATGGTTGTATTTGCACACATAATAAAACAAGTGGCGCTTGACCTCGTTCTTTTATCCTTGCTACTTCCTTTGATAAACTTTTGTTTAATCCTTTTCTTACCACTGCATGTTCCAGTTGTCTACTCTTTATCAATTGCGCTGTATGAGACTAAACTAAACCATTGAGTTGATGTACAAAAAAATTATCTTTCTAGCTAAAAAAGATTTTGAGATACACTTATGTTCCTGTATGGGAATATTGGCTGGTTGCAGCAAAAAACTCAAAAACAAAGAACTCGTTTTTAATTTTTTTGCCTTTTTATTCAAAATTACAAGCAGGATGCATTGTGGTACACGTCCAAGCACATGCTCCTAGATCCAACATATACTTTTATTTGAACCTCGTTTTCTTTTTTTTGGTTCTCTCAGTCAGGAAACCTATGTGATCCTTCTCTACATCATCTATATCTTCTTCCACTTCGAGCTCGTTAGCAGCCTTAAAAGCCGTTTCAAAGTCTTGAGGAACTTCCTTATCACTTGCTTGATCACATTTATCACCAGCAGCAGGCGGGAATAGAACTACACCTCTTGGTTTTTCTATTGTTTCTACTAGGTTTCTCACTTCTGACTGCCCTAATGAGTAAAGCCCCATTACCCTATATTTTTGGATCTCAATAACTTAACGAATTCGGAATCGTCGGAAAAGCCACTAATTTTATAACACGTCCTAACTCTCTGAAACGCCTGAAATAGTGCATATCTAATTTAAGGAATAGTCGGAATCGTCGGAATTGTCGGAATAAAAGTGAATTTTTAATAAGTGAAGCATAGTCTCTGAAAATAATAGGCTAATAGGTGTCGTATATTCATTTATAAGCTTCGGAACAAGACCAATGAGCATCGAAAACCCACTCATATTCTTCTAAAACAGTAATAGGTGTCGGAAATTCATTTACACGCATTTGAAACAGAGTAGTAAGCGTCGGAATTTCATTTGTAAACCTATGAATCAGAGTAATAAGTGTCGGAGGTTCATACAGAATACGTTCATACAGTCTTTGAATAAGAACAATAAGTGTCGGAAATTCATTTATAAGCATCTGAAACAGAGTGATTAGTGTCGGAAATTAATTAATAAGCTTTGGAATATGAGCTCTAAGTGTTGGAAATTTATTTACAAGTTTTCGAATTAGAATAATAAGTATCAGAATTTCATTTGCAAGGCTGTAAGTCAGAACAGTAACTTATGTTTTGTTAACGAGTTTTTTTAAATCAAATTAATAAAGCTTTCTAGCGCTTTTAACTGCAGAGTTATTTTTCCACTGTATGACATTTCAGTAATTATAACCGATAAAACTCGGTTTTATATATCACTTTTTCCGAATGCATTCTGATCGATGAGACCCAAGCAGTGGATTCGTTAACATTGTTTTTCAAGTCTTTTGATGTGAGTTGTCAAAGGATTCTGAATCCAGGTCTACCGACTGTAAAGCGGACCCTTTTACTCAGCAATTTCCCACCTTTATGAGATACTGACTTCCGGCCGCATTGGAAGTTATTATTCACCTCCCTTACGTTCACAACAATTGCGACACAACAAACACAAATAGCAACTAAGTAATGTAAAAAAGAGTAGGAGCACTGCTGTTGCTATTTACTTAAAAATACTTGGTACGGATTTAACAACGAAAACTATATTTTAACAATGAAAAATATGTATCATATTTCTCGTTAAGCTGTTTTTCCTTTTAGTTTCATCATAACCGTAACACTATCTTTTTCATGGAAGAGGAGGCCAACGGTATTTTGTCGTAAAACAAAGGTATAGACATTTTTTGATTAACTTTGCAACAGTGATAATTTCGCCCAAATATGACATTTCTATGGGGCCAAACGACAGTTTGGGGGGCTGCACCTACTTTTACGCAAACGGTTTCAAGAATCAAAAATGAAAAACAGATCTCACATGAGCCATTTTCACACGTCTTTTCTCAGCCCCTCTAAAATTGAATTTTACCTTCCGTTGAAATGCCTGTCTTCTATTCGAAAACCGCGGCTTCATGCAGCTTATCATTGGTACCGTTAAACAGACATAGTCATGGTGTTGCTCTTCAGGATGGAGGCAAATTTGTGTTGAATTTTGTTTATAAAACTACTAAGCCTTTTGGTGGAGAAGTAGATTGTTGAAATTCCAACACTTAATTACTCTGTTTCAAAAACAAATTAATAAATTTCCGACACTTGTTGTTCATATTCAAAGACTTATGAATGAATTTCCGACACTTATTACTCTGATTCATAGATTTATATATGAATTCCGACAGTTATTGCTGTACTTCAGAGGCTTGCAAATGAATTTCCGACGCTTACTACTCTGTTTCAAATGCGTGTAAATGAATTTCCGACACCTATTACTGTTTTAGAAGAATATGAGTGGGTTTTCGATGCTCATTGGTCTTGTTCCGAAGCTTATAAATGAATATACGACACCTATTAGCCTATTATTTTCAGAGGCATATTAATAACCTTCGGACGTTTTGTTGTTGTCCAAGAGGCTGAAGGCGGAATTACCAACGCTTTTTGGTTTATCTTGTTTTATTCAGTATTTAGATATTTTTGTAGTGTTCAAAAATTTTGTATTTCAATTGAGAGAGTTGAAACAGGATCATAAAATCGTGCCATTTGTTTTCGATAAGACTATGCTTCACTTATTAAAAATTCACTTTTATTCCGACAATTCCGACGATTCCGACTATTCCTTAAATTAGATATGCACTATTTCAGTCGTTTCAGAGAGTTAGGACGTGTTATCAAATTTCGAATTTATCAAATTAGTGAGACGCAATATTTTTATCTGTACAGAAATCGAACAATTAGTTGTCGCTGCAAATATATAGACATTTATATATTTTCGGCTTTTACATATCTCTAGCTCGTCTAATTTCTACCTAGGTATTGGTGCATGAAAATTTGTTAGTTAAATTATAACCATACAATTTAAATATGGTTATGGCTTTCTACCATCGAAACTGCTTCTTTAAATTGGCTTAGATTTACAATCATCTTGGTCGATCCCACACCTCGCAAAATAGGCCTAGGCCGATGAAGTAAAATATAAGATTCTCGAAAAATGATCAACAGATACAAAAAGATTAGCCAATGATTTACATGGTGTGCTATCGGCAAAAAATTTGTCGGAAATGGGGTTTGATTTTTGGTCATGATTTGATAGCACCGTATATCATTGCTTTTGTTGAAAGCTAAACAACGATGCCTTTAGTTTTCCCAGCATGACCATAACATGTCAATTGTTACATGAATCAGTTTCTTGCATTGCTTCAAGAACACAAACGTTTGAGATAGGTTCGCAGCTAGTAGCGTTGCCAAAAAAACTTTTTGGGTACCAAAATATATTTATTTCGGTTTGGTGTTTCTCAATTTTTTGAGCGACTTTCTTAGAAATCAATATTTTCTAACCCTCAACTTATCCAATTTGCACCTCAAGTTTGATAGAAGACCTTTTTTTGAAGGCCAGAGTTATATAGCCGTTATATGTGATAACACCTTCATTCTTTTACCGAGTTTAAATAACTTGGGACCATAGTCCCAAATGTCTCTCACCCCTTAGGTATGTTTATTTTACAGCAAAAAGTAGTTGGGTAAAAACGAGTAAAATCGAGTCTTCATCTTATACTGTATGGGTCAGTATTTTTCAGATTGTGCACTGTAAAATTAGCCATTGAACAGCAATTAGCGCACTCTCTATATACCCATTTTTATTGGCGTAAAAGTTTATAAAAGCATAGGCCTATTGCATGGGCGCAGCCGGGGGGGGCACTCTGCCAGGCCTCCCTTGGTCCCTGATAAAAATATGCTTAAAACAAACAATTGCCTGAAAATTTGCTGGTAGCGTTGGGCTTCATGCCTGAGATTTACACAAGAGCTTTAAATTTTATAAAGTTTTTTTGATATAAAGATCACACGAGCATGTTTTTTTGCGCAAGAATCTTGCAGCAATAATCTGTCGGTGTCAGAGAAGGTGCGCAAGAATCTTGTGCGTCATTGAGAGCAATATTGCACAAAAACAAGTAGCTTGCTACGAGTGAAAGCGAGTTATGTGCTTTCTGAAAAACTTTCAGAAATATTGTCTAGAATGGAACATGTCTCTGTTTTCCCCACAAATTATTTACCAAACTATCTTGATGAGCTTAGATTCATAGTTGATGATTTAAATTTTCTAATTTTAGTCAAAATGCTTTGGACTGTTGTCTGAGGAGAAAACAAAACCATTGATTGGCTAAGTAGAAATTCGACATTTTCTCTGGAATGCTTTCTAAAAGACTACAAAGACCGCAATAAAAAGTTTAATGAGTGAACAAAAGCAGCAGAGACGCTACCATCAGAGATAGCCCGATTTCCGGCAGCATTCTCTGGCTTGCAGCGTACGCGAAATTCAAGCATGCGTAAGCACTATTAAAGATATATTGGTATTTTTTCTAATTCTGAAAAACGTTTTTCGCTACTGCATGCTCAAATTAATGGTAAGTGTTCTGATTCTCCGCAGTCACGTTTAAAGCGTCATTGTTTTACAAAGTGGATTGAGGACCATGATGCTATCTTTGTTTTCAAGAAGTTTTATCCGGCGGTTGTTGGTTATCTTGATCGACTGTCAGAATCAAGAGGCGTAGAAGTTTTTGGAAGGGCTATGTTTTATGTGAAAGCGACAACAACACCTCGGTTTTTGGTTAGCCTAGAAGTTATCAATGCTACACATAATCTTACCAAACCAGTTGCAAAGAAGCTACAGGGCATCAAGAAACAATTTTAAGTGCATTAGATGCTACGAGTATTACCGGTTACAAAAATGTGATACAGGCTTTTAGGGACAATAAAAGAATATTTGTTGGACTATTCAGACATGCCAAAGGTCTCAACAGGGAATCCATGCCATGCCTGGAATTGTAAATCGGAAAGCCAACACAGCAAATCCACTACCTGCTTTACGATTGCAGTTTTACAGGCGTTCTGTCTTTTTGTATTTTATTGACACAGTGCTTAAGCAACTCAGCGAAAGATTTTGCTCTGATCTAGTTGATTGCATAAAACTGCAATTTTTGATAACATTTGTTTGCGTAAAGCCTTTGCTTTGACTCCAACAAAAATGCTGTAAACTTCTATCTTCCTTTTCTGGAAACAGCATTGACGCTGTGGAGGTTGAATATGTGCAATGGCGTTTATATTGGCAGCGCCACAAAGGTGATTTTTACCGTACAACGCTTTGGGCGCATTGTTGTCAGCTATAGAAATGAAAACGTATTCATCTCTGGGAGTTCTGCTTTAAATATTAGCAACTCGTCCGGTTACTACAGCAACAAATGAGCGTTTGTTTAGTGCTCTGAAATATTTGGAAACCTATTTGCGGTCCACAATGAAAGAAGCTTGTTTAAATGGATTTGCCTTGCTGTATGCTCACTGTGACCTCAATATTAATTTTGAATATGGGATTGATGAATTTCCTCATAAAAATTGTAGGCTATACTTCAAATAAGTTAAATTTTGACACACAGCATCAGAAAAATTTTTTGGTTCGCCTATCGCCACTACCAATCAGTTTGTATGAGTAAATGCGTTGAGTGCAGTTGCGTAAGTGCAAAATTTTTTGTGTGCAATTACGTTAAATTTCTTCACGTTCTGTTTAAAAACCACACACGCCCCTCATATCCTGGGGAGAAGAAGCCTCGATATCCCTATCGCGAATAGATTCTGAGGGTTTTATCACTGCACGTGGACTGTGTGGTTCAAAAAACTTTGGCTTCCCCTTGAAAAAATCCTGGCTGTGTGATTGGCCTATTGGGTTCATTCGACTTTTACAAACTCAAAGTTTGCAAGAAATAATCTAGTCATCTGTAGGACACGAGCTTGCTATAGGGCAAGCCGCCTATTCAATTTGAAGAGCGAGCTTGCAGTTATGATGTTTCTGCTCGGCCGCGCCCCGCGCAATGACAAGTTGCAAAAAACTGTTAGAACGAGAGTAAGTCTACCAAACAATCTTCATGGTCCAACCGACAACGATGGATTAAACATTTTCGTTGATTAAGAATACTACAAATTTACAGCCATAAATCAATGGCATAATTAGAATTCTGATATAGGATAAGTGGGAAAAAATTATTTCAAGGGTGTTCTATAAAAAATTCTTTCAGAAGATTTTCAGCGAAAGTTGTCTCATTTGTGTTGCACCTGATTTTGGTATTAGGGTGTTTAGGTTACGCATGTTGGTCCATGTTTTGTTGCAACGGATCATAGTAAAGAGCAATCTAGAATATTTTTTCTTTAAAAAAATTTTTTGTTATCTTCCAAGACCCAAATTTTATAAATAGGCCAATGAGATGTTATTTTTTAGGATTAATGATCATAAGTTCAAGTTAAGCACAGCTTTCGCAATCACACCACGAATTGTCGTGTTATTTAAATCAGCTTATTTCGCAATACGCGCTTTTTGATAATTGCAAACATGTTTTAATGATGACCTAAACGCATTGCTACATCTTTCAATGATATTGCGATTAATATAGAATCATTTTTCATCATTATTTCACGTTTTTTTTAAAGTCCAATCTTTATTTGTAACAAATATGACAAATAAGAAGTTCATAAAAATCCCCCTTGAAATGCTACTTGTAATCTTACCAACAAGGAAACTTTTGAAGTGTCTTAAATACGAACAAAAAGGTCATGCCAGCGTTAACTCACGATATTTTGACAAGGGAGTAGATCTAAGATCTTTTCTTTCATTCATAGCACGATATTTTTAATGGTTTTATCAATTAACTTATACATGCAAGTAAAACTATGCACACACCCAGTATGTCTACAGACTTCTTTACAAATGTATGCATTCATGAAATAGTATGTCAATACGACCTAAAATGATGCACGATTAATAGCTAAAAGCAGTTAAGCTACCCAAACTAAACACAAAAACCAAGAAAAATTAATCACTTGATGAGAAAACACCTTAAAATGGAAATGAATAAAACAGCCTACTCAAAAATAGATTAAGAAAACAAAATTGAATTAAAGAAAAAGCCGTTACTACTTTTTCGTGTAGCAATAAACCTTGAGAAAAAACAACAAGAAGTACTTTGCAAACATAAAAACATGATATACCGTGAGTAAAATTACCGCAGGCAATAACCAAAGTAAAAAAATGGTACCAGTAACTTCAAGTAAAAAATATTTTTAGCAAGTTACGAACAATAAAAAACAACACTTAATTTAGTGAACATACGAGTGGAAAGGGCTAGCACTTGTGCAAACTCAAGCAATGAGCTAGAGAAAAAGTAGTACTAGTAAACTTATGTTACTGCAAGCTTAGCCCGCCCCTGGCAGAGATGATGATTATTATTACGCGTATGAGCTCATGCTCTGTTTGCATGTCTTTCGTCAGACTGGGCCACCACGACGGGTAGACTGCCCGGCCCCACCATCTGTCTGCCACATAAAGACGGAGGCGTCCCGTTAAGTGCCTTGCCCAAAGACACAACAAGCAAGCTTGCCGGCTTGTTCTCCACACTATCCCTTATGTGCTGAGCGCCAAGCAGGGAAGCTGTGAATACCATTTTTTAAAGTCTTTTGGTATGACTCGACAAGGGAAATGAACCCCAGGTCTACCGACTGCGAAGCGGACGCTCTAACCACTACACCATCGCGCCGGTAGAGATGATGATACCGCTATTACATACAGGTTAATCCGCTTAATTGCATACCGGATAATCGCATATTATGCTTTACTGCATAGGAATGGTAAATTCCAAACCATAGCCTATCTTTTTCTAAGAAAATAGTCTGGTAAATCGCATATCCACTTATTACATCACCCGTTTGAATACATAGAAATAAAAGCTGTTTATTCGATTAATCAAGGTGTTAGTTGCAAAATCAAGTAACAAAAATTCGTCTTTGGCAAAAAGTTTTGGCTTTCTTTGAAGACAGACGCCAATTACCAGCAAAGTGGGAGCACGTATTGCATTGTAAAAAATGCTGCAAGAGTTTTTTGAACAATAGCAGAATTTTTTTATCATGCAGCAGATTTTTTTACAGTATACGAGCACAAATTCGCACGTGTATTTCGCAATTGCTGGTCTTTGATGTAAGTGAAAAAATGCTATTTGGAAGCAATGACATCGGGGAAGAAAGCGCTGCCAATTCAATTCTCATTATTCCGCCAAAAAATAAAGAAGCATTAAATGCTCTTGATACAATTTGGTGGCGTTTGCAATATGAAGGCGCAGACAAGGACACATTTTCTGGTTTCAAAAAACAATTACAAGAGAGCACTCAAAACAGCATTAACAAACTACTATTGCGCAGTATTTTACGTGATTGGAACAATGTTGCTTATGATTAAACAATACTTTGTCTTCAGCAGTGCTATATTTGTGTGTTTATACTAATTTTGGATAAACGCATAATCTGCTTAACCACATAAAAGAGCTTGGCAAATTGACTATGCAAACAACAGGATTTGTCTGTACTATAAAAACCTACTCTGGTCATGATTTAAAAATTTATTATTTCCAAAATGAGGAAAGAAATGTTTGCTGTTGGGACTGGCGTTGAATGCGTCTATCTTACATTTTACAAAATAATAAATTATAAATTTTAGGTGTTTTACGTTATCAAACTTCGAGCATCAAACCAAAAATTAAACCTAACCGACTCAACAACAGATTAGTAGCAAAAACATTTGACATCAGATTTTTTGTCCAAAACGTCAGATGTGGCAAGACTGTCTGATACAGTTTGTCTCACGATCATGTGACTTTATCAGTTTCTTTTTGGTCAAGAAGAAGAGCTGGAAAATTGGTAGTTCAATTTATTTAAGTAAACAAACACATAAAAATGCAGTTTTCATTAGCTATTACCGATGATTTTAAACTGAAACACAAACGAAAAGCTGCAGGACATAAAATTGATGAATGCCCTAAAGCTCCTGGAACATGCCCACAAACCCTTTTAAGCAGGGCTTTGCCCCTTTCAAACAAACAGCGCTTTTTCTGGCTCCCTTCCCCCTTCCCTAATGTTTTCTGACGACACCGCCACGACTATGGCGAGATTTATTTCTGCAATTGTGATTATGATGAAGTTGTTTTTGCAGATACAAAAGTTTTTGGGGTATACAACGAATTCTTTGTTTACGCCGCTTCTTAAAAAAGAAGTCCGCAAAATTTTGTGCCCGAGTAGCCACTTGGACTCGGTTTCCTCAAAAAAATTGATGAAATCCGCAATAATTGAAAACGCTTGTTTCGAGATTTATTTCTTGAGTGAGATCGTTTTCCTATTTTCGTCTCAAAACAAAATAGAAGAGCAACTAAGATCCGCAGTTGAAAGATGAAAGAGCCGCATGCTGATGCAAAGCCGCAGATGCCGCTCCTGACTAAGAGTAACTAAATTCACTGAACACAGAAAATATGCAAAAAATGTTAGCCCATTTTTGGCGATATTTTGTTGAAATGTGCCATAATTTACAACTCTTCTCAGCTAAAAAAGTTTATAACTTTGCTACTAGCGCGTCCATCTCACGCGGCAGCAGCATACAAGAGAAAGACTAAATGTCGATATTGAAACGCAGCTTATTGGTGAAAGGAAAATTTAAAACAAACCCAAACAAATTGGCAAGCAGCGCAAGATTGGCAAAACAGAACTGAGAAACTAGTTTCTGTAACAAATAATATCTAATACGATACGACTATTTGCTTGTGCACACGGCCTGTATAACTAACTTACCAACTTGTTTTTTCGACAAAACGTTCAAAAACATTATAAGCTTAACTAGAAAACTCTTACGTGCTTAAAGATGGTACAATGTAAGTGCGAGTTGATTCGGTAGTAAGTACTGCATTGCACTATCAAAATTTGAGCTGCTGCAGCAGTGAATTAATCAAATTGACGAAAGCTTTTATGTGAAATTTTTAAACTAAAGTGAATTACCGATATGAGAGCAAAGCAACAGATTGGCCGTATTATGTAGAGAGCGAAGCTAGGGCTAGTTAGTATACAATGCATAGCAAAATACAGCGCTCGAATAATCAGGCAACACAAAATGTCGTAAACTCAAAACTCTTCCATGTACAACGTACGATAATTGCATCAGTAAACGATTAATGGCGTAACAAGATAATCTGTAACGTTGCACATAAAGTTAACACAAAAGTTACAATCATATGCAAAAAAGTTGCCATGTAGTTAGTTGTAACGAAAGCTCGGTGTTTTTCAGCAAAAATGATTAGCAACTATGCGAAACGCATCAGCATTTTATTGGCCACTTGCCGGCTTTGCCGGCGTCTCCAGGCACGGGTCCTCCATCAGTAATGTCGGGGTTTGGTATTTCAGTTCAACCGGCTACACATTCGGATCTTATGTGAGCAATAGCAAAAAGTTAAATAATTTTGTGCACTTTCACAATTCCTGCACACGCAATTGTAATCATCATATTCTCTTAATCATGACTGGTAATGCTCACCAAGAATCTAGCCACAAATTATCGTAAATGCTTGTAAGGGAGCAGGGATTGAAGCACAGTCAAAACTGATGGTAGCGGCGAAATGGCGGTTGCTTTCACAATTACAGAAATAAACTATTTAGTGGCAAGCCTATTCTGCAATATAGTGCTGCCCTTTTCCTATTCATATTTGTGACATTTAGTTCTTTTGGCTGGGCTGTGTCTCTTGTTTCCGGCATAGCGACAAACCGCTATAGCTTCCCCAAAATCATTTACCATATTTTGGTTGGCGCACATCATCCAAGTTATTTTCAAATAAATGTGCTCTCTATATTCAGTTTTACAAATTGTTATAATTATGGTTTTATGCTGATTTTTTCTTAAACTTGGGATTTTGTTACAATGCTATAGAATATAGACATCAATATCTTAGCAGGCAGCATATCAGCATAAGAAAAAATCCTTGCTTTATAATATATACGACGGCGTCACCCGAAGAGACCCCCATCAGCCACGTCGGGATTGAGAGTGTCACTTCAGCTTGCCAACCCGGGTTCACTTGTCGGGCTCTTGTGAGAACAGTTATCCAACGTTTATGTGTTTTCTGCACATTTGATGTTCACGAATTTTTGTGCTCCTTTTCCTAATAGAATATCTCATTTTCAGATCCTGGCTACGCCTTAGGTCTATGAGCTCTGTTCATTGCTGACACGAACCCAAAGGAGCCTTGCATTTCCCGTATTTTGGAAGTAGGGATTACATTTCTGATATTAATCTAAGCAAGCTATTTGCAAGCAAAATATCTTTCGTGTGGTGCGATTTCACACAATGACGCTATTTTCTTTTGATTTTCCCTTAAACTTTCTCAAGTTTTTGCTGGCTACGCATTATATTGCATGTTCTTTTCTCCGTGCTTGACGTGCCCTAAAAAGTGAAAAAAGTCCTTGCTTTTCCCCAAATGTTTGGTTTGACCCCGGTAGTTCTATAAAGCTACTGTCACGAGTAAGGAAATTTGCCTTGTGAGAATAGTTTTCATCTATGTGTATGATGCTGTATTATTTGTTCGCTCGGCTACGGATTGAAAAAAAACACCTTTATTCCTCGCAACTGGATTTGCTGTAAGTACGCATTTATTACGTCACAATCGTTTATCACATAATAAAATTCCAGATTCATCTAGTGATTCTAGCTTCTTCGAAGAATTTCGTTGACCGATTACATAGTAATGCTTTTTTTTCACGTGATTTCGTTCTAGCGACTTCTGGATTGTTTTTTTCAATTTATATATAAGGCGACAGGATTTTTTTTTATTTAGACAACAGAAAAACGTTGTAGTGGGGAGAGAAAGATTGATTGACAGAGTAAAGAAGGGCTATTGTTTTTTTGTAATAATTTATTGTGGATTCTGTGGACGTAGCGAATATTGAACAATTATTGGTGAAATTCGTTTTGGCGGTTTTCTGATTGTGTAGTAAAGTGATTAGTTCTGAGATCGTTGAGCAAAGAAGCTTGAAGTCGTGGAGTATTATTTCTGTGAATACAATATTCTGTTATTAACGTGGTTTAAGGTGCTTTTTTTAGTGGAAGCCAATCTTTTCCAAGTTTTATTAAGTTGCAGTCAGACCTAATTATCCGAGCGATTATCATAGGTCGCCTCAATTTTAAAAGGAATTTAAGATTGAGATAGAACCGAAAGTTCTATTATTATATCAAAACGCGACAGCTACTATAACGCAAAATACTAATGATGTATTCCATGTGGTGCGATTTGACATAGTGACGTTGTTAACTTTGATTTCACCTCAAAATTTCTCAAGTCCTTGCTGGCTACGCATTATGATTTATTTTATTTTTCCTGTTTTAGGCATGCTCCGCAAAGTTAAATGACTCCTTGCTTTTCCCAAATTTTCAGATTTAATCCCGGAAGCTCTAAAAAGCTCTTATCAAGCAACATAGAAAAAATGTTTCTCCCAAGTATAGTTCGATTTTACCCCGGCAACCCATATTATCAATCGTGCCGATTAAAAACGTATCAATTAATACAGCTGCACCAGCTTTGCTGCACAAATTTTTGTGAGAGTAATAACAAAATGTTTCTGTACATGTAATGGTGATCATCTTAGTCTATTAAGCAAGATAAGAAGTATTCAATAAGAAAGAATGATATTACAAACTACTATTTGTGATGTTTAAAAGTGTAAATGGTGAAGGGGGTGAAGCATAGTCAAAATTGATGGTGTTTTGACATTTAAAGAAATAAACTAGTTACTGGTAGGCCTATTTGACGATTTGGTGGGCCCCGCTTTTGCATTTATATTTGTGACATTGAGATTTTTGTCTGCGGCCTTTGCTTTAATTCGGCCATAGAATAAAAAGTAGCCATGCCTTTCCTTTAAGTTATATAACCCATTGCAATAGGCATCTATTAAGCTCTTTTCAAGAAAAACATTCCTCTTAATCCAGTTTTACAAATTGATGCTAGTATTGTTCAATTTTGATCTTTTCTTAAACTTGAGATTTTATTACATTTGACTTTGTCCCTAATCCAGATCTCTTTACTTTTAAATAACGATTCGTGTTTTGTACAGATACAAATATTTTTGCCATTACAAATATTAGTAATGGGTTTTGCCTTTATTTTCGCTATCAAAATGATCGTGGATAAATTTTGCTGCCTGCTGCTGTTTTCACTATATAGTGGCAAGTATTGTAATGCCATTTAAGATTATGACCTAACAGTCCGTTTTAAGCCATTTGTTGCGTCTACTCCTGGAATCGAACCGGTGACCCGAGCCAGGATGAGAGGCTTAATTTTTACTGTTCTTGTGTTTGCTCTAAGCCGGCTTGCTTGCTATTTGTTCATTTGTGTATGCGTGCTTCAGCTAGTAAAATTACCACCCGCGTTGGCTATTTTTTGGAACCAATTATGAGCAGCGCAGCAACAAATGCCGCAATTGTATTTGCCAAAACATTCGTATCAATCAAAATATTGCAACTTCGGAACTGGGCAAAAAACTTCTTTGAAACCGTTTTCTATGTTTCCTTTTGTTTTTGGAATATCAATCATTTTAGTTTTATAACTCGTTTTTGGCTGTGCTTTTGCGATTATTCAATAAAAAGATTGACACGATACGAGTTGCGGCGGTTTACCAGCGAAAGAAAAGCAGAGGAAAACGCGTTTCGGCTCTTATGTAGCGAAACTGATCAGAAAGCATAATTCTGACGCTACACCATTAAATATTGGGATCGCTACTTACCACTTTTTCCTTACTGTAAGCGAATTGATATGAACTAACGTCTCTAATTGCGTGCATGTTCCTTGGCCCTGGCATAAACGCCCCCTTGCAAAGAGCAAACTAACCCGAAATGAAGCACTCACAGTTAAGTTATAGCAATAGCGGGAGCCCCCATTAACAATGTCGAGGTTAAGAACATCAAGCCAGCTGGCTGTGCCGGCCTCACCCTATTGCAAAGGAAATTGCTTCAGCATTTACATCATATGTAGCTCGACACTTAGGTTTTGTTGCGAACGATAAGAAAAGACCATTTTGCCCAATCATCTCATCTCTTGGGTGATCACCAAATGTTTTGCTTGGATTAGGCTACATATTAAAATTTGTTGAGACTTCATTTTTTGATGAATTTTTTGAAATATTTTGATGGATGATGCCAAAGATTCATGCTATGGAGAAAGAATAGGCAAAATGTAATAAAGGACTTAGTTATTTTGTGAAGCGCAGGTATCAAAATTTTGTATGTTTTTAACCTGTAGATTACATTTTAGAAACATTTGTAGACTTCAGTTTTTGATGAATGTTTTTGAAAACGTTGACAGATAATGCAAAAGAGCGATGCTTGAGAGGAAAAGTAGAAAAAATTTACCAGAGAACTAACTTAGCTTAAAAATTGCAAGTTTGTTAGGTCAAGTAGGATAATTGTTCAACTAAAAATGAAACATGTATGGCTGTTACAAATCTTCAGACGACGAAAACTTGTCCACAAGTGCTCGGGAAGAACTGCAGGGCTTTCACTTCTTCTTCACCACAACATCCAAAGTAAAAAAATTCTTTTATTGTCGTCAACTCAGTTATAAGAAATCGAAATGCAAAACTCAGTTAAAATAAATTCCAATATCAAATAAAATTTTAGCAAAACTTCACCAAAGGTTTCCTTGGTAAAATTAAATTGATGCAGTAACAAAATGAACCTTCGTAGCATATTCAAAAATGAAAGAACGTTACATATTTAGCGTTTGGAGCGAGAGGTCGGCTAATCAAATGTAAATCTCGCCAGGTTTTAGGCAGAGCTGCATTTCGACCACAAGCTACCAAATACCAATAACAAGAAATAAAAGGCGAGCGAGAGCTAAAGGCGCGAGTTTTAATTTAGCCGCGGAAATTACAATATATTTTTTTGTGATTATTCTGAAGCCGATTCTGTTGTAACACAGCAGCCCCTGTGAAATAGAACAAAAAGGTGAGATTTCGATATAAACAGCAATCGGCAAACAAACAACAACATAAGACAAATCAACAATAATCAAGCCAATACACGGTAAATATAAATTACAAGTGATGTATCAACCGGTGTCCAAATCCTCGCCGAGCTTAATCCTTTCATACGTAAATAAAAATAAAGGCAAATTTTAATAATTTACAACATAAATTAAGTTTCATAACAAAGAAATAAAACACTTTTAGAGGGACGCGATCTTGGAAGTTATCCTTTCAAAATCAAGTCGAAGGCATCCGGGGATTCGTTTGCAAATCAACAGCGGCCACAAAGTTTGCAAATCAACAACGATTGTATTGCACGTAATTGACTACGTCCATAGAAACCTTATCCAAAGTGTTTAAAAGCAATAAAGTAAGCCGCGCGCTTTTTTGATACCTAAAGATCCGGCGAGATCTCAATGAGTTGATCAAAGTCTCTACTGCCAATGTGTAACAGTAGGTCTCCACCAACGCCTGCCCTATGCACTGTGACTGTGGAAACTAAAAGATGAGGCTCCAGGCCTCTCTGCAGCACAAAGTCGGATCCGTTAAGCCAGAGTGAGTGATTACCAGACCGTTTAACACTTTCCACGTTTTGCCACATCAGCAGGATTGAACGATGTATTAATATACTTCCAAGCATCGACAGAAGCAACTAAAAGGATTTGTCAACTCGTTGCTTTACGAAACGCGGCAAATGAAGGTCAGGGTTTATAATCCATCTTATAACCACTTGCAGTCTGACCAGAAATGGCGACTACATCCGAGATGCTGCAACGATTTTGACACATCCTGCATCAACTTTGTGCACATCTCGGCAGCCTCCAGCTTCTTGCGTGAAATAACCCAATTGGTCTGATTTACCAATATAACTTTGGCCTTGCCCTGCACAAAAGCCACACACGAGCGTCCATTTATTATGCGTCTTAAATGCATCACGCAATAGAAGGCTTCATTTGACGCGTCACAAAACCAATGGAGTTGGTACGCGACATTTTAATCGTCCTTAATCACGAATCCCTCCAAAAAGCAATAGCGGGGAATACCCAAGCCAGCAAAATTCCCATCACATTTACCCATTTGCTCCAGTCTTCGAGAATATCCTCTGAAAGTTCATTATCCCAGCCCAGACCAAAACTGGTCACTTTTTGATGAATTAGTATTACATCTAGCAAGCAAGGTGCCAGAATACTCAAAGAGATCAAACTGGCCCACCAGTGCATCTAACATTTCACGTCTGGTTGTGATCTCACCCTATTTTTGATGTTTAAAACACATTGGCAACCTGTTGTTTTCGACGTCTCACACCAGACCAAACATTTTCAAGTCAAACATAGGCTCTGCACTTAAATCTATCTCCCGGATATTTGAACCGAGATCAAACTTCAATATTCCAGACAGAACAGTTTTAGAATTGTCTGTAGCTGCCCATTCGCACAATTTAAAACCTCCACTTTTAAACAGCGAGTCTGATTTGCGAGAAATTCTTTTGAGATCATCGAGCGAGTGTGAGGCCAACAAAAAGGTCATCTATGTACTGATTATTTTCGATAGCATTTAAAGTCATAGTACTAGCGTTTGTAGGGTTTTCAGTAGGGTTCAATTGCAAAAAGTGCAATAAAGTGGCTAAAATTGATTTCCCAAACATGTCTCGTAAATCGATGTAGTTGAAGTTTTCCTTCATCTAAATCGTTGTTCCTGTACCATACCAAACGGAACAAATCCTTTTGACTCTCAGGCATAGCCACCAGGAAAAAGCACTTGCTCAGATCAGCCGTGCAAGCCAACCTTACCACTCGAAATCTTGTCAAGACTTCGACCAAACCATTTAACAAATTAATTCCAGAATGGACAATGTCATCCCCGTCAAACACTACCCTTGCTTTATCTTGCTTAGTGACAAAAAAGGATAAATACCAGCATTTGGTATCAGACAACGTCGCATCATTAACAGACACTATCCAACCCTCGGGAAATTATCTCTTGAAATGTTTTCTTAAGTATATCCTTTTAGCTTTACGTTTATATGCGTTTCGGCACAAATTCGTTGTCCGATTTAAAGTGCTAACGTAATTATCTGGCAAGTTGGTCACAAGATCCATTTTTATTGGAACTGGAATTTCGTAGCGGCCGTTGGTTACTTTTTACATTAGAGTCGACCAACTAACGTTCCATCTCACCATATATAGACTGCTGCTTGGCATCGCCTATATTTCATAATTACGCAAGGACTCTTTCAAACCAGCTTTGCGATCCTTGTCCACTTGAATTTTGAAGTTTTCACAGAAAACGCTCCATCTCGCTCCCAAGCGTCCGTCGCTAGCGATCGGCCCAAGTCGAGTTAACACGTAATTGTGGTGATTAGGATGCTTACTTTCTCGTTCCTCCAACACAGCAAGCAAAAATTTATCGGTTTGTCCGATTAAAATATCGATGCTTTTACGTTGAGCAATTCTCGGAATGGTCACACCTTGAAAGTGCATGAATTTCTCTATGTTCACAGCGTGAAAAAGAGTGCCTTCATTGTCCACAAACTCAGGCACAACTAAAGCATTTTTAATTTAAAAGATTTCATCGGTAGACAGCGACTAAAGGGTAAACTCTGTCAGTCAGCCACTGCTGGTTGCTTATCCTCAGACGAGAACTCGCGTGTTTCAGTGTCAAGCACATTTGACGGTCCAGAACTTCCGTTCTCTCCGCCAACGTGAAACCGGGCATAAAGTTCATGAAGCGCACTAGCGTGCTTGCTGCTAGATGCGGGAACGCATCTGCGACATCTCGAAGGGACCATTCGAACTATATGGCCCCAGAAAAAGCAATTTAGGCACCGTCCCACACCCACTACAACACGCTTTTTATGTTTGTTTGCAAATATCTTAACCATTTTGCAATCTTCAAGAAAATGTCTCGATACGGAGACATTGTACACAAAGCAAAGCGGGGGTGGTTTAGTTAGCTGAGGCCTCGGATTTCCTCCAGAATTATTACGCAAATCAGTTCCTTTGTAATTAGTTTGCGATGCCTGCACCACAGGTGTTTTAACCCTATTTGGCCTGGGGGGAGGGTCGATTCGACCCACAGCAAATTAAAACTGTTGTAACTTAGCGACCGCTTGAGATAAATGTTTGAAATTTTTTGATTTTTCCTAAAATTTATCTGGCTTTTGGTTGGTTATAAACTGACAAACATATTCTAAGTAGTTTTGACTTAAACATAGCAATTTCGAAACCCACTCGGGCAAATTTCTTCATCAATTGCTTTTGTATAAAAAAGAAAAAAAAGAGAAAGAGCGCACTCGCAAAACCGTGACAAGGTACGTAAACTACAGAACTTGTTTGAACTAACGCACTGACTGTAAAGCTGTACGGCTTCTCAGAAATCTTTCTTCTCAAAACCTTATCGCTGTGAATAGCAACTCTTAATTTGACAAGCCAAAAACATCAAAGTGTTTTCAGATACACGGCTATTTTGTAACTTTTAGTTAAATAAATAATACCTTCTTGACGCTAGACCATAACCTACCGATAAAGTAATGCAAGAAAAATTTCGTAATTTTGATACTTGATAAATGCAACAAAGCATAAAAAATTGTTTTCAAGCGCAAAGCCAGAAAACAAATTTGGCAGTGTGATAATATAGTTTGCGCTTTTCATAATGATTTGTAATGTTGTTACCAATTAAAATTGGGGATTGGTTGGTGGGAGAGCAACAAGCGCACTTGCAATTTTTATTGGATGGAAAATATGCAGTGGTAGATTAAGGGACGCAGGGACGACAGACAGCAAAATTTAATTTAGGAGTTTTATAAAACTTGATTTCCGTTGCTTTACGAGTAAGCTGTTAGTGATTAATTGAATACCAAATTTTTATCAGCAAATACAAATCCAAAACGCAAGAAGCCAATCGTGAATCACAAAATTAAACTTTTGTTAAGGGGAGGAGGAGCTGTGGAACATCTCCTGAGTTTGTGACAAACACCAAATTTTTTTTCTGTTGACCGCGTGACAAAAGCAATGTGTTTGTATTTTACATCTACACACTTCCAAAAGCAAATGAAGATTTTTTTTCCGTGTTCTTTCATCCACTTTTATAAAGACGCCTCTGGTAAAAGCATTACGTTTCCTGCTGCATGGCTGAGCAGAAAGGCATTTGCATTGAAGTTGACGTTTAAAGTTCAAACTACAGCTTGCGTCAACTGTCACAACATTATAAGATTGAATGCTGACTCAAATATCGTCTTGTCATTTCCATTCTTCTAAACCAGAGATGGGCAAACTTTTTAGTCGGAGGGTAGCATTGACCATTCAAAAGTTAGCCGAGGGCCGGATCGACCATTCAAGAATTCGCAGAGGGCCAATGCGTAAAATCTGGTAATAGCTGTATGCAATGCAAGAGCTTGCAATAGCTTAAAATCTTGCAATAACTTCTTGCAAAGACTATTACAGGGCTTTGATAATGATGGCGTCCAAAAACAAAAATCATGACTCTTTATTTGGACGGAAAATGCGTCAGTTCAAACTAAGAATTGCATAGCGGCTCTTTCAATGATGGCTTCTATCGTTTTTGGCTCTTCAGTACGGCAAGTGCGGCCAACCCTTTCTTATTGAATTAAATCCATGGAAGTTTGTATAAGTTTGGAGAGCCGCACAAAATGCTCTGGCGGGCCGCATGCGGCCCGCGTTTCGTAGTTTGCCCACCCCTACTCCAAACTACGTTCATGTTAGGTACGATAAGTTAAATTTCTAATTGTTTTACTTCAATACAGGAATAGTTAAGAAATCAAAAGTTTCTTATGACATTGGGAATGCAGCCACTACATTTTAGTTCTATGTTTGAAATGTTCAAATTGCTCGTTTCCACTAAAATTTAAATATTCTGCCGGTGTATAAGATAGTGATGATTATACGATATTTAACGAATAATTTTCTTCTTTCAGGCCTGTAAATGTCGCAAACAAAAGTAGTAAAAAATAGCCCATGTTAATGTATGACCTGAAGAAGTGTTAAGTAAATTTTTGAATGAAGTATCTGACGAAAAAAACGACGGCATTGAAAACATAGTCTCTTTAGCTTCTGGTGACTATAAAATTGTAAGGACCGTATAAATATCACATGACACCTCCAGAGGGAAACAAAACTGCCGTATTGGTGTTATTATGAGGGAGAGGATAAAAATAGGTTGCGTAGGTCTATTACTGTAGCACAAACTTGATAATAAAACAAATTAAAGTTTACAATCGTTTGATATAACAGGCTTTTTGTAGCAAATCCAAAACTTAAGTTTGCTTGAGGACTTTTTTCATACGATTCGTCACATACACACGCAGACTTGGACAACAAAATATGCGTAATCGTAGTTGGCTGATTCGATGAATTGCAGCCAAAAGTCGCTAATTCTAATCTAATTTGAAAAATCCCTAATTCCAATTCTAATCTCATTTCGAAAAAGTTCCTGACCGAAGAGTCGGGTGTGAAAAATAAAAAGATCTTTTATGTTAGGGATCAGAACCACCTTCGAAAGTATTGGCACTGATTGGAATGATTTTCATGCGAGGCTTACTAGGACAAGCACATCAAAGCACTAATGCGATGTTCCATGAAATATTTGGCAATCCAGTTTTTAGTGCAGCTAAGTCAAGGAATAGATTTAAATTTTTGATTGCCCACATATCACTTGATGATCATACAACGCGTCCTACTTCTTAGCAATACGATAAATTTGCAGCTTTTTGCAAAATTTTTGAAGAATTTAACAAAAACTGTGGGAAATTTCTAGTTCCTAATGATTATTTGCCGCTGGATGATACTCTTTATCCTACGAGAACGCAAATCAGTTTCAAAAAATTTAATCCGAGCAAACCAGCCAAGTATGGAATGCTGTATAAATCAATCAATGCTTTTCGCTATCCATTTACCTTTTCAATTGCTGCGTATTCTGATAAGCCAAAAGCAGAGCCGACATCTTACTACACTCCTGGGACGTCACAAACAGTAAAATACCTAATTCAAAATTTGGAATGCCACACAAATTTAGTGGCAAGAAACATATTATATGACAGAATGTATACTTCAATGCCAATGGTGCAGTGGCTGCTTGACCACGGAAAAACTTCTGTAGGAACTTTACAATCAAATAGAAAAGCAATTCCAGCCGAAATTAGAGAAATCAAAGACCGAGAAACAAACTCATCCGAGATTTTTTGGGAAAAGAATAACGGCATATTAAATCTGCACTCGTATGTGGTAAAAACAAAAAGCTCAGAAAAGCGAAATGCTTTATTACTGTAAACAGTGCCACCGCTTCTTGCAACTACAAAAGATGACAACAAAAGCAAGCCCGCTATTTACAAACTATACTTTTCAAAAGGCGAAACAGACATCATTGACCAAAAAATGGGGTTCTACAGCTGTACATCGAAATCAAAGCGCTGGAGTCCAGGGGTCACCAAACTTTTTTTTCAACGGGCCGGATGACAATGTGGACCTATGGTCGCGGGCCAGATTTGAACGAAATATTATAGAGGGGTTATGCAATTTTACTGACTTTAATATTGAACGAATCTAAGAAATCGATAAAACGAAACGAAAACAACAAAGCAAAATTTAATAAACGATTAGTGCGATTTATGAAATTGTTCTTTGTTCTTCATGATATCTTCTATGTTTGGTTTGGTGTGGCTGCACTGAACCAACAGAATTGCCTTTAAATGTTCATCAGTTAATCGTGTTCGATGTTCCGATTTGACGTTTTTCATTTTTGAAAATGTTTGTTCACAAACGTTGTTCCGAACATAGATGCCATACCAGAAGCAAATTTCTTCAGCTTTAGAAATTCATCATTAGGTAAGCAACGGTAAAACTCAAGAAGTTTCCCTTCTCTATGCTTCTCTTTCAACAATCCATTTGCTTGCCAATCAATGAGCTCTAATTGCAACTCCGATGGCATATCACTATGATTGCAGCTGAAAGGATTCTGAAACAGAAGAACGTCGTCCTCAATCTTGTCAAGATCAGAAAATCTTTCCGAAAAATTTTGCTTTAAGTCGCTGATAATTTTCTTTGAAAATTCAAGGTCAACTTCTTCTGCGCTAGCAGCGCAGAATTGTTTAAGGCAGGGAAAATGCGATAAGTTTCTGATTTCCAATTGAGACTCAAACAATACTAACTTTCTTCGAAATCCGTTGACGATTCTGTAGAGATCACAAATAACATTTTCTTTTCCTTGAAGCTTTAAATTCAAATCACTTATGTGGGATGTTATGTCCACCAAAAATGACAATTTTGACACCCACACAGGATTTGATAAGATTGGGTCTGCTTTATTCTTATCCGCAAGAAAATGGTTTATTTCATTTCGAAGATTATAAAAGCGAAGTAAGACTTTACCACAACTGAGCCATCTCACTGCTGTGTGATAAGGTAAGTCAGAATACTCAGCATCGATTTCTTTAAGAAAACTCTGGAATTGGCGGTGAATTAATGCGGGACTCCGAATGAAGTTCACCGCCCAAACGACTGGTTTTATTACGCAAGAAATATCCAAATGTTTCGAACAGAGTGCTTGCTGATGTATAATGCACTGCAAAAATAGAGCTTTTCTGAGATGAAGATCTTGCAACTTAGACATGATCCGCCCGACCAAACCCTTTTTCAATCCAGCCATGTTTTTGCCTCCATCAACCGTAATACACTGAAGTTTGTTCCAATGAAGGCTATAACATTGCAAAGTTTTCTCTACTTCAAGAAAAAGGTCTTCACCAGTTGTTGTTCCATGCATGCTACAAACCGATGCCAACTGTTCAGTGATTTCAAAATTCAAATTGACACCACGAATAAATATTAGAAGTTGTGAGGTACTTGTGAGATCAGTAGACTCATCCATAGCTAAAGAATACCACAAAAAATTCTCAGCTTTCTGTTGTAGCTGTGCTACAATGTTTTCTCCAAGTTCCTCCGTTCTTCGCGCAACTGAACTGGCTGAAAGACTTATACTTGCAAACAAATTGGAATTCTTAAGACACAATTCGTTCACAGTTTCCATTAAGCACTCTTTAATGTAATTGCCATCAGTGAACGGTTTTCCCCGTTCTACTATTTTCTGAACGATTTTATAACTCGTTCGAGTTATCGATTCATTTTCAGTAAACTTTTTTACGAACAAACTTCTTTGACCCTGCAAATTTAGTTTCATAGACTGAAATTTTTCAGTGCGTAGCTTATCCGAAAGCTTTGAATATTTAGATTGGTGCTTTGTTTCATAGTGACGCCGAAGATTATACTCTTTTAAAACAGCAATTCTTTCGCTACATATCAAACAACTTGCAGTGTTGTTATATGCTTTCACAAAGAAATATTTTTCTCCCCACTTTTCCTTAAACACGCGACACTCGCTATCTACTTTTCTTTTCTTGGCAGCCATTGAAACACTCAGCAAACTAAAAATGTTTTGTTACAGCTTTAACCAACAAAAAATATTTGAATGAATGAGTTTGTGATGTCATAAGAATTTTTGCTTGCTCACTCACTCACTTAAAGTCTATCAATCTCTACTATGACGTCACATGCAACCAACAAAATTATCTACAATAATCTGTGTTCGACGATAGTTTTGAGCGATAATTCTGCGACGAAAAACAATGCGAAGTTAAAATAAAAGTTATTGCTTTTTTTATAATTCTTTTAGTGTTTTGGACAACATGAAGCGGGCCGCATAAAATCACCTCGCGGGCCGGATCCGGCCCGCGGGCCGTAGTTTGGTGACCACTGCGCTGGACTATGAATGCATTTTGATACATTTTGAACACATGTCGAGTGAACGCCAGCACGATATGTGCAATGAACAATGATCTGCAGCCTCAAAACATAAAATCTGTAGATTTCGGATTTAAACTAGCTATGTCTTTGATTTACCCACATATAGAACAACCAAGTTTAATTGGTATAAAGTCTTCTGTGGTTCGCAAAATTGAGATAGTGCTGGGGAAAAAAATATCCTCCAAAATGTAAAAACGTTAAGTGGCTTTTTTCCTCATCAAAGTCAAAAACGAAGGCGATACGATGCATGTATCAGTAAGACTAAAGGAAAACGATCAAAAGAAAAGAAAAACAAAATTTCTATGCAATTGAGCCAGTGCCAAAAATGCACAAAGCCTTTGTGCAATAAGCGTCTTATTCGCATTTGAGATTTCTACTTGCAAGACTAAACTGTTGTTAGGCTTACACTTACGGATAAAATTGCACTGCCATAGTTGTTTTTGAAGCATACAAGCGTATTGCTGCTTTTAACGATGATATATGTATTGTTGATATTACCCGTAAATTTAATGTAGTGTTCCCGTATTTTCATATTAGACGATAAAGTATAAGCAGAAACAGCATGACTGTGTACTAGCTAATCCAGAAATATCCTATTTTGTTTCACATTTGTAATGTATTCTGTTAATTGCAAGTGATTTTATAATTAATAGCTCTAAATTCACTAACGCCTCAAGGCACAAGTTACGATGACAAAGCTCAAATTGGTGACATCATAATTAATCCCGGTGGAATATAAAATTGTAAGAACCGTATAAATATCATATGACACCTCCAGAGGGAAACAAAACTGCCGTATTGGTGCTATCATGGTGAGAAGGATAAAAGATAGGCTATATAGACAAATCGTTGTAGGACAAACTTGCTACTAAAAAGAATCAAAGTTTACAATCATTCGATGTCACAGGTTTTTGTAGCAAATCCAAAACTTAAGTTTGCTTGAGCACTTTTTTATGCAACTCGTTACATACGCAGACTTGAACAACTGATTAATTCCAGCTGGCTAATTCGGTAAATTACAGCAAAAAGTCGCTAATTCTGATTTGAAAAAAACTAAAAGTCTCTTATTGTAGTGTAATATAAAAAATCCCTAATTTCAATTCTAATCTAATTTTAGAAAAGTTTCTGACCGAAGAGTAGAATCTGAAAAATGACAAGAACTTGTTTTTATTATTTGCGAAAAGTTTGGCCGAAAATCAAACTCAAAATTAAGTGATCTCCAAAAAGAAAAAAGGTCTTCACAATGATTTGGTGGCAAAAATGAAAAAGTCTTAGAATTGTCGCAAATACAAAGTGGTTTTGCGAAGATGTTTAAATGGCATCAAAATTCGCTTGGTAATTAAAATTTCAAACTCATTTCAGAAAAACTGGAATGCTCTAATTCTAATTCCGATTCCACTTAATTTGTGATAATCAGAAAAGCTCTCATTTTATTCTACCCTAATTTGAGAAAAGCATTAATGCTTTAATTCCAAGTATAATTTAATTTGAAAATGCTAAAAAAATTCTAATCGTCTAAGTCTGCACACAAGGATGGGAGGGGCTTACAAAAACGTCGTATTGCGTCGCATAAGGGAGAGGAAAGAATAAAAGAGTCGTATGATTCGTGAGCATTCCTTAATTTGAATGAGATTTATGTCTTGATCAATAAAAATATTTATCAGTGATGAACAAGCATAGCTTGCATTTTTTGTCTAAATGAAAAGAGTAATAATTTCATAAAGCTAAGAAATTTTTGTCGTTGAAATGCTATTTCACACCCTGTTTCACATTTACAAACAGTCAATTTAAATTACAAAAATCTAGCTGGAGATATGGCATATGGCGAGTAGTCCAACATAAGAAATATTGTACAAACATCACGGCTGGTAACTTTCCCGTAAAAAGCAAAATGGCAAATTGATGATAAGTTGTTGAACTTTTTACCTGGTAGCTGACAATGATAAATTTCGCTTAGGCGATCGCACAAGCACAACGTCGAAGAGTAAACATTACGAAAAAAGAAAATTCGCCGCCTGTTTCTTTATTTTAAATTCAGTCAAAAATCTAAAAACTCAAGGCTGTGCATTTAATTTGCAATAACTTGAACGCTATTAATCTGATCATAACCAAAAGTATATAATTGGATTGAAAAATAAATTTTGCATCTATCTGAGCAAAAACGGAATCGCTATTGTGAGCGGTTTAAAAGTTATTAGCTGTCAAAGTGTCGGGTCGAATCGACCCCCCCCCCCCCCCCCCCCGGACATAGAAAGCAAAAAAAGCCCGGCCTTAATAAGGTTAACCGTGACCTGTCAAACACCCAACAGAACCACGTTCTGCCCCGGACTCGCGCGACTTTTCTTTATCAACCGATTAAAAAAAAAAAAGTAAGGCGTAAACTGATGTCATCATGCTTAAGTTTTTCAACGACAAATTTACGCAAAGTCTCAATTCAAAACCAATTTAAATCAAAGCCAGATTTTTAGGACCATCAAGATACCGTCGTTTGAGCACACGTGGGAGGCCATTGGCCACATCTAGCAGCAAGTGCCCCGACAATTTTTTTACTTCGTCATGTGCGTAAGCAAAAACCTCTAAGGTATTTAAATCCTCGTTGCAAGATTTCAGTAATGCGGTATTAAAACCCACTCTGGGCCCAAGAAGAATATCAATTATTTGAGGTTAGGTGGTCAGGCCCCCAGAGACACCATATTTCTCAAGCGATTTAAGGCCTTTTCGACTTGCTGCGACGTCGACATACTCCACATAAATGCAAAAAAAGGTTTACCATTTCACGCGGTTGGCCTATACAGGATACCCTGAGAATTTGACAAGTTTTCGTATTTGATTCTAATAAAATACAAAAGCAATGTTGGTGTCATTATAAGCTATTTGCGAGGCAAAGTTTATAAATTCATTGCGCCCTTGATGTTCAAGATACGCTTTAAAACCAAATGTATTGGTAGTAACAAGATTAGCGGCGGTGTCCTGACGCTGCGAGAATGCAGCCGGACGCAACCGCGGATATGCACGGCAAGTCCTTTCAACTTTAGCTTTAGTTTCTCCCAAAGCGCTCTCACAATTGATTGCTTTGCTCGGTGCCAAAGCCAGCTGGTAACTTGTAGCCGTGACGTTGCCGCTTGTACAAAAATCAACATTTGCACTTTAAGTTAGTCTTACGAGTGTCCATAGTTTTAAGGACCCCGAATGCGACAAAACTACTTAAGCAAAGTTTATGTTTATATCTTCTCGAAACCGCCACTGATGAGCCGCTTTCAGAAAGAGCAATATAGTTTTCTTCAGCTTCGAGCTTTGCTTCCTCAATTCGCAACCTGGCCTCGGGTTCAGCATCAGCAACAACCGCATCCGCCTTTGCCCTAGCCAGATTACGGGCGTAAATAGCTCGAAGTTCCGCGCGTCTGCGATCTAGATCAATCTGACGTACAATAGTTTACTAGACGTCGTACTCATGGTGCCCTGACAACTAGCAACCTGAGAGACGCTGTCCTCCGGGCCCAGATCAGTCTCAGGTGGGCAATTTTTATAAGGATTGCACAGTACATCACCCATAGTGTTATCATGCAGTTCTCGACGCCAATTAAATAGGTCTTCCACATCGTTGCGTTTTCACCTCCGGATCGCATAGTTTTTAGGGTAAACATTAAACTAAAATAGATAGATATTCATAACTCGTGACTCTTAACATAAACAGTGCATCCATTTCAGTTTATCCCAATGGTTTCTAACCGGAATAGAATCTTTACCAATTATGAAATTCAAACTTTTTTTGAAAAATTTTCGCATTTTAGAGTTTACAAATTAAGAGTTCCGCATTATTTGATTTCATTACTTCTCGCGATAAAACTCCTGTGTTTTAAACTAATTCCATGCATTTGCTTAGATTCAGGAGCGTACGCAGAAACTTCTTGAGGGCGGTCGCGAGACATTTATTGGTGGAGATCGGCGCACGATAAACGCAGTGCTCAAAATTGTCCACGTTGGGATGGTATTGACCTCTGATGTCTTCAAAGATCGATGTAGGCGTTTGTCCAAATTTTGCCGAAGAATAGGTGAATGATATTTTTCTGACAATCACATTCCACATTTCTCTGACGGGAAAGCGCGTGGATGATTTTGGGCAAATAATTACTGAAATAGACATTTTATTGTTGCTGAGGAGGGTGCGCATAGGAACCCCCTCCCCCTACGTATGCGACTGTTTAGATTAGTTGTCTAGCAATGTGATACTATAAATAGATTCTTATGCAGAGGAGTGTCAAATGGTCCCGAGGACGGAACAACAAGCTTTGAAAAAAGCGCTTTTTGTTTTTCAAGACCGCTTTTGCTCCACATGGAAGCAGTTTTCAGAGACGATTTAAAACCTGCATCACAAGTTCACCTCCAAAAAAACGGAAAACAATTTCTTACTGCAAGGTGATCTTTAAGGGAATAAAGCACTTCGTTCCAATAAAAAAGCAAAACTGACCCCACTAAAATTTTATCTCAAAATGTAACAACAAATTTACAATTTTTATGTTGATGTGCAAAGAGTTTATGAGATTTTGTAAATAAAAATCAAAAACAGTAATTTTATGCTTAACCGGTAATTTTGCCCTCAAACACCATGCTCAAGATCATTATGTTTCTTCAGATGCTAGAAAATATTGTTTTCGCGTTGCGCACAATGACAGCTTTAATACGAATTGTGAAAAAATAATTATCCAAAACAACACAGAAAGTTACTTGACCATTGCCAAGTAATCATAATAAAATAATAAAAAACAACCTATCTCGAACAGAAAAGGAAGTAAATTGAACTCCAAGTACCTTTAGAAATGGAATTTATTGGAAAAGTTTTGCCGATTTTGAGATGTAGAAAATTATTGTTGCTTTGATTCAGCAGCAAAGGCAATAATCATTTGAATTGATTGGCAATGTACATAAGGTACTGAGTTACTCAAACTTTTTTAACTGAGAGAAACTCCAACTTTTGCTATGACGTTATCGATATTCTAAAATTTATTTCTGAAATTGAATTTTTGCAGTTTTCTATTTAAAAACAATAATTTTTAGCTCAACCTAAAAACTGCAAGGGACTCATTAGGCCTATTATGCAAAAAGCTTCTACTTTTTTGCAAACAAACAGGTGCATTCCTATATATAGCAAGACAACATCAGAATGAATGTTTTTAATTTTGAGAAGTTTCGGTTTACCTTTAAGCCATTTTACGACCTTATTCAAATAGACTATTTTTATCAATACAATTTGCTTTTTTGCCAGATTTGACAATATTCAACTGGAACTTAATAAAGATTATTCTATCGCGGCGCATTAACATTAAAGCGATTTGTATTTTTATTGTCTAATTTCTTTGCTTGCTCGACCTCTTCCTTTTTTTACGCAGTTCTTACATTTTAGGGTGACTTTCAAGTTTTATTTCGTGATGTCACTTTATGTATTGTTTCATAGGCATACAAGTTTTGACTTGTATTCAGGGCCGAATTTACCTATAGATTTGGAAGGCTGAAGCCTAGGGCCTCAAAGTTTATAGGGGCCTCGAAATTCAATTTTAAATTATCATTCATTTTTTATTCTTTTTTAAATTTAAAAGAATTAAAAAGTTTATAAATTTATTATGATAATTTCTGTGCATTTTAAATGATTATGTGCTTCGTACTGAAGCCTGGTTGCAAAAATATGATGCAAAATTATTCGTAAAAACCTTACCAGTTTTATCAGTTTGGTTTGTATTGTAGCGATGGACGGCGGTTGTAGGTCGTTGATTGCAGGGCGGAGTCACAGAAGCGGATGGATGAGGAGCTCTGACGGCTGATACTGTGGCTGTCCACCACGTCTATTTGCTGTTTGTTCTTGAACCGCATCACGCTTACACGAAATGGAACTTTCACACTTTTATTAACACAATTACTCTAGCGGAGAGAAACTAGAACGACTGAAGAGGTCTATCGACTGAAGAAGAAAAAAGGCAGAGTAGACAGTTTGTATACACAAGTAGAGATGACGTCATAATGGTCGGCCGCTACAGTCCTTCCTACAGCACATTGTTAAATTGAGTCGCAAAGGTGGGGGTAAAACAAGCGAGACTAGGACTGCATCAGTTGCAATGTCTTCAGAATCCCCGGCGCAGTACCAGCGCTGCGGCGGAACCAGCCATGAAAGCCATCGCATGGCAGGAAGCTGACGCTGCGTCTAGTGACGTCTCTTTCTACTTGCAACGATACAAAACGAACGGTATGTACAGTGCACACCAAAAAACAAAAGACAACCACATTACAAGCAGTAGTAGCGAAACTTCACTGGGGGACGTACGACTCTAACTTTGGCTGTCTTAACTGGGGAAGAGACATTGGGGAGGTGAGCCGTTTCAGTGCGATCAATAGAAACGTTGTTTATGCCATGCATCATGTTGGGTTTAAAATACTTGGAAAATTTAGCGAGCATTTCGTAGGGGCCTTGATATACAGGTTGCAAGGTTGAACGTTGAGAGTCCACTTGTACTAAACGTGGGTTGTAGCAGGTGAAAACAAATTCTTGTCCCGGTAGGAGGCTCTATCTGCTTGGCGGGGTGGCAAGAAACGTAAAAACGCGACATAATGTCCAAACTTGCTGAGAAAAACATCAGGATGGGGTTCATTCGCGTGGCAATCGCGTGGTGAATTGATATAGGGTAACAGTTGGTGGGCTGGGCTACGTAGTTTACAATCGTACAGAACAGTTATTACGACAATGCTAAGCAGTAAAATTAAGCTTAAACAAATGTTAAATAATGTTGGTAACATAACTATTTACAGGTCATTAATCGTAACAGTTTCTTCGCAATTTTCGAAAGAAGTAACTGCAAATTGTTCGTGATACGCAGGTGCCGTCCAAAAAAATGGTCAACGCCTGTTTTTGCGCCGCGGTCCACCATACCGCCAGGCCAGAATTGATATTTATAGCTTCTGAAATGAATTTTTGGGACTTTGTAGTCGGACCCCTTGTGCATCTGGCGGAAGGACAATTAGATTTCACTAACTTACTTTGTTATTCAGTAAATATGAACTTGTCTCTGTATTTACTCCATTACCGTGAAAAACCAAGATTTCATTTAATTTGGAAGAAAAATAACTAAGAAACCTAGCCTTACGAGTAGGTAAAAAACCAAGATCTTGGTTTCAAAACCAAGCACCGGCAGCCTTGCTACCGACTGAAGAAGTTGACTGACTGAAGAAGTCTATTGGCTGAAGAAGTCTATCGACTGAAGAAAGAAAAAGGCAGAGCAGACAGTTTACATACATACGTAGCGGTGACGTCATAATGATCGGCCGCTACAGTATGTTACGTGTATGTAGAGTTGCCCGACTGGGCTACGAGTAGCAAATGGGCTGCTATTGAAAGCTTAGCTTGATTAAATTTTTAATTTCACTGCTTGCGACTTTCTGAGCGACTTTGAACTTTGTTGATTTGGCTACTAATGAGAAGGAAGTCAATCAATGTTTAGTATATGCATTTACAATCAATTCTAGTTTGTTAAAACTAAACACGATACAACTAAGCATGAGATGCATTGGATTACTTGTATCAACAAACTTTGTGTGTGTATTTGTTCCCAAAGTCCTGCAATGTAAGCAAACGCATACTTGCTTTTACAGATAGAGGATGTTGTTTTGCTTGGTTAAAGTTGGGGTACAATGTAAGTGTCTTGGATGTTGATGTAGTAGTTAGTTAGTTACAGTTATTTAAACAATAAAAGATTAATTTATTAACCGCCTAAAGGAGGCAACAAAAGTGTCGCGTTTTAAATATAATAGAACTTTCAGTTCTATCTCAATCTTAAATTTCTTTTAAAATTGAGGCGACCTATGATAATCGCTCGGATAATTAGGTCTGACTGCAACTTAATAAAACTTGGAAAAGATTGGCTTCCACTAAAAAAAGCACCTTAAACCACTTTAATAACAGAATATTGTATTCACAGAAATAATACTTTACGACTTCAAGCTTCTTCGCTCAACGATCTCAGAACTAATCACTTTACTACACAATCAGAAAACCGCCAAAACGAATTTCACCAATAACTGTTCAATACTCGCCACGTCCACAGAATCCACAATAAATTATCACAAAAAAACAATAGCCCATCTTTACTCTGTCAATCAATCTTTCTCTCCCCACTACAACGTTTTTCTGTTCTCTAAATAAAAAAAATCCTGTCGCCTTATATATAAATCGAAAAAAACAATCCAGAAGCGCTAGAACGAAATCACGTGAAAAAAAAGCATTACTATGTAATCGGTCAACGAAATTCTTCGAAGAAGCTAGAATCACTAGATGAATCTGGAATTTTATTATGTGATAAACGATTGTGACGTAATAAATGCGTACTTACAGCAAATCCAGTTGCGAGGAATAAAGGTGTTTTTTTTCAATCAGTAGCCGAGCGAACAAAATAATATAGCATCATACACACAACAGGGTGTTCCAAAAGTCTTGGGAACATTTCAAGTCCTCATTTCTGCTAATCTATGAGTGGCAGTTGAATGAAACTGTTGTCATTTTAATGCTAAACTCATTGAGTTTTTTGTCATGCTGATAATTATTTCATTTCTTTTCATGTAGTTTAAATAACTAAGATAACCTAGATCCACCAATGGCTTTCACTCAACCAGAAAAAGCGTTTTGTGTTCTTGAACTTTCCAAAACTGATTCAATGACACTTGCTGATCGCGTTCTCTTGCCCTGATATCCTAGGTCTCCAGATGTCACACCTTGTGACTTCTTTTTGTGGGTTTTGTGAAAGCACTGGTCTATGCGCCTCTCCCTTCCAAAAGATGTGGCTGAACTCAAGGCCGAATAACGGAAGTTGTTGCAACTTGCAATCATAGATAACACAATGCTGGAATGCATTTTAGCAGGAATTTGACTATCGGCTTGAAGTGTGGCGTGTGACTAACGGTGTTCACATTGAACATCTTTGAACATTCTATGAAAAACTTGAAACTGCAAGCTTTCAGAATAAATTAGATGCATTGTTACTTCCTTAATAGTTTTTGACATATTCAAGGTCAAAATGTGCCCAAGACTTTTGGAACACCCTGTATATGAAAACTATTCTTACTAGAGAAATTTCCTTATTCGTGACAAAAAGCTTTGCTGGTACTAAAAACCTGCCTTGGCTAATAAATTCTAGGTGATACAACCCGATCCTATGCACAATGCTCTTTGATTAAAGAAGGCATTTTTTACATCTTATAGCTCTAGCACACGCCACAAATCAGAGATTATAATCCTTGCATTTCCTTTGATTCCAAAGACGGCACCCCCTTCTTAAAAGAGACTCTATTATTACTGCAAGGTGCATCGGTGGAGGTAATTGAACCCGCATTTTTTAAATTATATTTGAATGTCTAGTCAAAGTCTACAAAGAGTCTATGGCCGTCATAAACAAACCGAAAAACTTAGTTTTAAATACATCCACTGACCCACCCAGCCTCGTTTCAGCTATATCAGATTTTTAGATTTTAGCAATGCTTGTTTTATGTTTAGACTAGCCGGCTTTGCCGGCGTCGCCCGGCAGATGCCCTCCATCAGTAATGTCGGGGTTTAGTATTTCAGTACTACCGGCTGCGTCGGCTTCATCCATCGAGCTCTTGTGTGGGCAATAGCGAAAAGTTAATAAATTTTATGCACTTTCACCATTCTTGAACACGAAATTGTGATTATCATATTCTCTTAATCATGGCTGGTAATGCTTACGAAGAATCTTGCCAGAAATTATCGTTAATACGTGTAAGGGAGCAGGAACTGAAACATATTCAAAACTGATTGTAGCGGCGAAATAGTGGTTGCTTTCACAATTACAGAAATAAATGGTTTATTGGTAAGCCTATTTTGCGATGAGGTGCTGTCCTTTTCCTACTTATAATTGTGGTATTAAGTTCTTAATTGGGCTGCGCTAATGTTTTTGTTTTTGGCAGAGCGACAAAAGCGGCTATTGTTCTCTCTAAATTCAGCTTCACAAATTGTTGTGGCTATGGTTTTATGTTGACTTTCTTGTTAAACTTGGAATTTTATGACAATACTGTAGAGCAGAGATGAGCAAACTACGGCCTGCCAGAGCATTTTGTACGGCCCGCCAACACTTATAGAAATTTCCATATATATAATGCAATATGACATTGCAAGAAGCTATGGCGAGATTTTAAGTTATTGCATTGTAAACAGCCATTGCAAGATTTTAAGCACTGGCCCTCGGACAACCCTTGAATGTTTAATGAGGCCTCCGGTTAAAAAGTTTGCCCAACCCTACTGTAGAGTATAGACACAAATACCATAACAGGCAGCATATCAGCATAAGAAAAACATCCTTTCTTTATAGTATATACGACGGCGTCACCCGTAGAGCCCCCGTTAGTACGGTCGGGATTGAGAGTGTCGGTTCAGCCGGCCAAGCCCGTTTCACCTATCAGGCTCTCGTGTGAACAGTTACCAAACTTTTATGTGTTTTCTGCACATACGGTTTTTACGATTTTTTGAGCTCCTTTTCCTAATAGAATTTCTCATTCGAAGATTCTGGCTATGCCTTAGATCTATAAGCTCTGTTCATTGCTGACACAAACCCAAGAAAACCTTGTGTTTCCCGCAGTTTGAAAGTAGGTAACACAATTCTGATGTTAAGCTGTTTTCAATCAAATATAGCAAAAATATCTTTCGTGTAATGCGATTTCACACAGTGACGCTATTTTCTTATGATTTCCGCTTAAACTTTCTCAAGTCCACGCTGGCTACGCATTATGTAGCATATTTTTTTCCTGCTTGACGTGCCCCAAAAAGTGAAAAGAGTCTTTATTTTTCCCAAATGTTTGGTTTGATTCCGGTAGCTTTGCAAAGCTATTATACTGTAAAGAAAAAAACCAATAATATCTTCTTTGCAGTGCGATTTGACACAGTGACGTTGTTAATTTTGATTCCGCCTCAAACTTTCTCAAGTCCCTGCTGGTTACGCATTATGATTTATATTTGTTTTTCCTCGCTTAGGTATGCTCATAGAAGTTAAATAAGTTATTGTATTTTCCAAATTATTTAGATTTGATTCCGATAGCTCTATAAAGCTATTATCAAGCAACATAGAAAAAAATCAGTTTATTAAAAACCTGATCAGTGATTTCATTTCTCAACCAATTTTTAAACTTTCTTCAACAAATTAACGGTTATTTCAAGGCCATTTTGACAGTGCATAATATAAACAATCAACATTAGTTTTATACTGAATAAACTGAACTTTAAGACCTGTGGTGTAACTTTATACCCCTCCCATAAAAAGTTAAGCTCAGTAAAAACAGGTAACTTTAATACAAAAACGTCATAGTCAGGAAGGTATCAGGACAAATACCCACCGGACAAATACCCACCGGACATATACCCCCGGACAAATACCCACCGGACAATTACCCCCCTTGCAAAATACCCCCTGGACATATACCCACCAGTTTTTTTGTTTTGTTTAAGGATTAGGGTTAGGGTTAGGGTTAGGGTTAGGGTTAGGATTAGGGTTAGGGTTAAGGTTAGGGTTAGGGTTAGGGTTAGGGTTAGGATTAGGGTTAGGGTTAGGGTTAGGGTTAGGGTTAAGGTTAGGGTTAGGGTTAGGGTTAGGGTTAGGATTAGGGTTAGGGTTAGGGTTAGGGTTAGGGTTAGGGTTAGGGTTAGGGTTAGGGTTAGGGTTAGGGTTAGGGTTAGGGTTAGGGTTAGGGTTAGGGTTAGGGTTAAGGTTAGGGTTAGGGTTTTTCCTCACATTTCATCTTGTGGTGGGTATATGTCCAGGGGGTATTTTGCAAGGGGGGTAATTGTCCGGTGGGTATATGTCCGGTGGGTATTTGTCCGGTGGGTATTTGTTCGGGGGTATTTGTCCTAGAATCAGTCAGGAACTAACAACTACTGTCCTTTAAAAGCTTAGGAAATTTGCTTTTAAGTAATATGTGACTCCAATTACTTGAGGCTAAGGATTAGTTTATAATGGCTGATCAACAATTAGTTGCCATACATGATGTTTTATTTTTATTTGAACAATCATCTTACTCCACCTAACAAACTTGCAATTGATAAAAAAAAGTTTGTTTTACAGTATATTTTGACTACTTCTCCTCACAAGCGTGGTTCTTTTGCATTGTCTGTCGACGTTTTCAAAAATATTCATCAAAAAATGAAGTCTCTAAATGTTTATGAAATGTAGTCTACCGGTTATAAACACACAAAATTTTAGTGCCTGCAGTTTACAAAATTGCAATTTCTAGAAAAACTAAGTCCTTTGGTACATTTTGTCTATTGTTTCTTGATAGCATGGATCTTTGGCATTATCAATCAAATTATTCAAGATTTATCGAAAAATGAAGACTACAATTTTTAATTTGCAGCCTACTTCAAGCAAAACACTTGGTCCAGGATCATCCAAGAAAAAGACGATAGGATCAAGATGGTCCTGTCGTATCTTTTGCAACAAAATGCAAGTGTCGAGCTACATATGATCTAAATGTTGAAGCAATTTCCTTTGCAATTGGAGAGGCTAGCAATCCAGTCAGCTGGTGTGATATTCTTAACCTCGATATTATTTATGGGGGCTCTCTTTATATCTATAACTTAACTGTGAGCGTTTCATTTTGAGTTAGTGTGCTCTTTGCATGGCGGCGATTATGCCAGGGCCAAGAAACATACACGCAGTCAGAGACGTTAGTTAATATTAAATCGCCTACAGTAATAACAAAGCGGTAAGTAGCAATTCTAATTTTTTATAGCTTAAAACGGACTGTTAGGTCATATTCTTAATGACATCACAATGCTTGCCACCATATAGCGAAAACAGCAGCAGGCAGCAAAGTTATCCACTATCACTTTGATAGCGACTTTTAAATATATCTTTATATTATGATCTGCGGTAGCAAAACATTTGTGTCTATCGTAAGAGATATATTATGACATCAGTTTTATGTTTAGATGTTGCCAGGGGTGTATTGGAGGGGATCGGGGGATCGCCGTCCACATACTTTTTTTAGAAAACGCTTGACTGAAAGCACATTTTATTAATATTCAAAATATTTTATTTTATTGTTTGTAAAATATGTTTTCTTTCGACAACCTGGTAATAAAATGACAAGTGTTGAGGCCAACCGTCTACCTACTTTATTATTTAGCAATACACAACTGGATGTAGTCGACAATATTTACTTTGTAAACAAAATCGATTTTACAAACTGAACGGCTTTAGTTTTAATTTTAAAAACCCGTTTTAGTTGTATACTGATTAGAAACCAGTTTTAGTTGTATACTGAGCAGTCGACAGATTTTATAAATTCTGCTTTAAAAGTTATATCCTGACTGTGAATTAAATCGTCAAGGCCCACTGTCAAGAGTTAGATTCTTGTTAACAACATACATTAAAATTTGGTTACTGTAGTTACCAGAGCTGGGCACCGCACATCTACACTCAATTTCGCCACTGCAAATACCGAAAAACTGCAAGAGGTGTTCCGCAAATCCGCAAGCTTGCGATAGGTTTGCGGTAACTTTTTGCACTTCCGCAACCGCAAATGGCCATTGCACTTTCGCAAACTTAGACTGCAATATTTACTGTTATTTTTTCCTCGTGATGACCTTTTTTTCGGAGGTCAAATTTTGCCATTGTCCAGACGTTGACCTGCAAAAAAAAGAAAAAAAGGTCATCAACACCACGACGTTAACCTCAGACAATAAGAGCGTTCACTTCCAAGCGGTTTTGCCGCGGAACAGGCAACATTGCCTATTGCTTTGAGCATTTGCGTTAAATTTTAGTTTTTTCACCGCAAATATTTGAGGTAGAAAATTAGGTTTGCAAGTCCGCAATTAGAAACGGGAGTCCGCAATTTGCGGATTTGCGGAAGCGCCCGCCTCTGGTAGTTACAGATTTGCTACTTTTAAGATTTAAAATCTGACAACTCTTCGTGGATGCATGGAGCACATGCTCCGTACTCTTTCTGGACAGCAAGTATGCCAAACTATAGTATTATAGGCTGCGATAACTAATAATTTTGCTTTTGTTGGAAATTTAGGGTCTGTACATGGTTTTATGAAATGATTATATAGGCTAAGCAGGCTACGTGCAAGTCGATAAGTATATATCCTAAAGTGGAACCTATACCTGTGTTGTTAAAATAGCGTACATCTAGGTAATAAAGAACCGTAGTCATAAAAGTAATCAAGTAGTCATCTTTGCAAAAAATACCTCTGATAGTTGACATGTCACTGAAATAATTTATAAACAGTGTACTGTTTACTGTTAATGTGGTAAATACGTTGTACCGAAGAGAAATAACATCTGGGTTATGGGCTTATCTTATTATTAGAGGTACTAATAACCTACGTTATCTCTACTTTAGATCAAGCTATAACATTATTTTTTACTTTTTCGTATCCTAATCTTATCGTGAGTAAAAGATTTGAAAGTGGTGCTAGCAAGCGCAAGAGAAAGCTTGTCTTGCGATCACTCTAGTCAGTTTATGTCGTAGGCTTATTGCGTAATGCAATATTGCAAAACTATTGTCTGGATTAGGAACAGGCAGCGTTGAGGAGACTGGAGTCGGTGCAAAAAAAGATTCGACTTAACCCGTCAACTCGGGAGTCGACAGTCGACACCTGTGACTCGAGACTCGGGTGTAGACTCGACTGGGTCTACTGAACTAAAAACATTGAGATCTTTGTTTTCTGACAACGGTTATCCAAATTGGTTTTTGATAAATTTTGAATAAGTTTCGCTATCCCTATACTACCCAAAATGACGATGTATCTCTAAGCGAAAAATTTATCTTGTTTTATGTCGGCTATCTTATGTGGGAAAACCATCTCATAGATTTTATATAAACATATATCGGCTGATTTCAAAAGTGATAAATGTTAGAGTTAGGTTCATTTATGGAACATTTGAATTTGGAAATAATTTTATACTCCTTTATCTATGCTGCTTAATGACGTATACCGATGTACGCGCCATACGGGTAAGATATACATTGGCATGTCATCCAGACATTTCATCACCAGGGTAGGAGATATGAACCTTGATAACAGTAGAAAAAGCGGCATTAAGAATCATTTGCAATAGTGTATATCTTGTTTTCAAAGTGAAATTACCCAGATAGCCACCTTGGTCGGGTGATGAACAGAAAGTGACCGGGCGTGATTAGGAAAATTAATCTGGACCTCATCGGGTGGCATTGCGATTTTGAACAAGCCAGATCAGGTCATCGATTTGGTGTTGTAATCCGGGTATCTGGTTATCTGATCTGACCAGGACTACCAGATTGGTCAGTTTTAGATCTGGCATTTTCACCAGTGCCAGAGCATTATGTTAAAGCTCACATAGGAATTGGATAAGGTTTATTTTCAGTATACAATCTTGGCAAAAAAATCACTACAGGATTTGCTTAAAACACATGGCCCAAACAATGAACATTAAAATTCACACCTCTGGTGCGCATGGAGCAACCAAATTAATGTTAAAATTTGGCTTCTTTGTGCAGCGTGTCTTTTGTCCTCCATTTCTGTCTTTGGCTCTGTCAAACCAGTTAACAATGACAGAGCAATACTCTTTTTCTAACACCATCGGCAACAAAATGCGAAGAACACCTACAATAATAAACACAAACTGCATTAACTGCTCGATTGCTCATCTACAGCATAAGGCCAGGATCTATTTCGGAGGAGTTTAATTTCCTTGAGGCCTACGGTTTTGATGAAAGATCGTCATTTGAGATCAATCTTGGCAATGTCTCCAACACAGGTTGGCGTTGACCTTGTGTTTTATAGCAGTCCTTGTCACATACTAATCAATCTTGGACAACTCTCGGCGTTTCCGGTCACCTTTCTTTATCAGCGTAGTGGGAAACAGTTAAGTCTGCCGGTAATGAGAACAGTAACGCCTTGATTATCACCAAGGTCAGATGCTGTAGTTTCCTAAAACAAATGAATGATGGTAAACAACTAAAAAAGCTTAAAAAAGGAAAAGTTATCCTATAATAAAAAATTATGCACACTGAGAATACCGTGCTCAGGGGTGAGAAGCAGAGAGTAATGTCATCACGCCACTGAGGCAAACCGGTTTTAATTCTGACAAAAATAGCGTCTATAAGCCAAACTTGTATAACGGTTGGTTGTCATAGCATTACACTTTAGCAATCTTTTGACTAGAGTTAACTTTAACTTGCTGAAGTCAAAAATTATACATTTTCTGTGGTTAATTTTGAAAACAAGCGACTTGGTTAAGTTTTTAAGCAATCAATACAGCAGCAATGGGGCGCTTCAAAATATACGCAATTACAGCAGTTAAAAAGAACGAATCAAGGATCAACAAAAAGCAAAATACTTTACCAACAAAATTTTATGTAATTGCAGTCCATGAAAACATTTTTTATTAGAAGCTCTTTTGCCGCTCAAATTGTATGATAGAACTGGGCAGTGGCCGATTGTTTCACTCAGCATATTGCTGGCTACATCGCTGTAACTACGATTATTAAATCTTTTTAAGTGATTAACCATGACAAAAATATTTGGTTTTGCAGCAAAAACTTACATCATTTTTAAAGATCTCAGCAATTAGCATAATGCAAAAATACTTTTTATCTTATTTGTACAGACATTATTTCATTGAGTGATTCTGATTAACAAATCGCCGCGCCAGGGATATATAGAGCATCGGGAGCGCTAACTCCTAAAATCCGCTTTGTTTATCCGCCCAAGAGTAAGGTTACCTACTAATGGTGTGTAACAAGTTGATAGACTTAGCAAGTATGCACTTGTACGTTTTGTTACAATGTAGTTTATTGTTATTTAGTAGTAATGTAAAATTTGATCAGCACAATTAAGATTATAGCTAATTAGTTTAACTCTCAAAATGCCGCGTGGGGTCAAATATGACCCCAGGGTTGGTGTTTTTGTTGTGAGCTTCCTGTTTTGTTTCATAGATGCGCCAAACTTCTTAACTTTGTTACGATTATAGTACGCTCGGTTGACATAATGCTTTTTGTTGCCAGGAACAACTATCCATCTACTTTTTTTGCTTTGTTTTGCACTGAGGTCAGTTCTGACCCCACGCGGTCTTTTACGCTACAATTTTTTCTTGTTTAGATGAATTCGTTTTTGGTAATTATTGCTAAAATAGTAAAGTAATTGAGTAAGAAATGGCGTGTAGGCGAGCGGAATTAGACGAAGAGGAAATTCTTCGGCTCCTGCACGACGAGAATGAAGAGTTGGATGATAAAAGCAGTGATGAAATTGATGACAACGATCACGTAAGTTTAGAAGATGAAGAAGACAAAGTAGAGGAAGACTGTAAAGATGATGTTGATTCTATTTACGACATTGATGATAGGAATGAGCTACATGATCAGAGTGATACTGACAATTCAACAATGGAAGAAAGCACACATGAAGATGCAAATAATTATGAAGCCAAAAACTTTAGATTTAGATGGAGCAAAATACCACCTCAAAGTGGTCGAGCACGTAAAGAAAATATAATACTACGTCTTCCTGGTTGCAAAGGCCAAGCGCGAAATGCAAATACTCCACATGATGCATTTTCTCTATTTATTAGTGAGAATATGTTAAACATTATTCTTTATCCAACCAACCAGAAAATACATGTACAAGAATACCTCATAAATTTCGATGGCAGTCGTCAACAACTGAATTTGATGCATGAGGCAACTTTGGATCAGATCCGTGCTGTCATAGGCTTAGTAATTTATGGAGGAGCATTTGAATCTTTACATGAAAATTTAGAGTTCTTGTATAAAATGGATGGCACAAGAAGATTAATTTTTCCTGCAGTCTCGGGAAAAAATTGTATTCAGTTTCTATTACCCATGACGAAATTTGACGATAAAGCAACAAGAGCTGTGCGGTGTTTGAATGATAAATTGGCAGCATTTCGCAAAATATGGAATATGTTTGTTGAAATATGTAAATCAATGTACTTGGTAGGTATTGCGGTTTGCATAGATGCACAGTTACTACTTTTACGAGGAAGATGTGCCTTTCGGCAGGACATGCCTAAAAAACCAAGCAAATATGAAATAAAAATTTGGATGATGTGCGACTGTGCAACAAAATATATGATAAATGCAAAAGTATACTTAGGAAAAGAAAGCAATTAAGTAGCTCGTGAATTAGCAAGTGATGTCGTCTGCACGTTGGTTCAACCAATTTCTGGTCAGCAAAGTGGGCGAAGTGTGACAACAGATAATTTTTTCACATCTGTCGATTTATACAATTGTCTAAAAGACAGAAGTTTGACACTGGTTGGAACATTAAAGCAAAAAAAAAAGGAAATTGCAACGGAATTCAAACCTGCTAGGCAACGTCCAGAATATTCTTCTCTTTTTGGATTTACTAAGGAATTGACCTTGGTGTCATATGTTCCTAGAAAGATCAAGTCAGTTGTCCTCCTTTCATCGTTCATCAGGATACTGCTTTATGCGACGACACGGGGAAGCCTGAGATTATTGAATATTACAACAAAACCAAAGGCGCTGTGGAGACCTTGGACCAAATGTGCGCTCGATACACTGTACAGCGAGCCACCTGAAGATGGACCATGGCGATGTTCTACAGAGTGGTAAATGTTGCTTTTGTAAATGCATTTGTTGTGTGTGCGCACAACATGCGCAAACAACAAACACAATGAAACCAAAACGTAAAGAATTTCTACTCAGTATTGCAGGACATCTGGTGACACCGTTTGCTGCACAGAGATACAAGTTTCCTAGACTCTCAAGAAAAATCAAAGAAGCTACAATCTTGTGGGGGTTCGCACCCGATTCTCATGAGAGCACAGTGCAGAATACTGAAGATGAAGACTACAGAGCCATTGCGGGGAAGAGAAGACGCTGTCATTTGTGCGACAGGGGAAAAGATATAAAGACCCAGTTTGTCTGCAAATTGTGTGCACTGTATCCCTGCAAGGACCATATGAGCATGACCATTATATGTAATGTTTGCAAGGATCAAGATGTAGAAGGCGAAGAATTTAAATAACTAACTGCACGTTTGGATTACGTTTTGAATTCTTCAGACAATTTCTTTACTAGTTTATTGCAACAAAATTATTGATTTTTCTAAAATTTTGTTAGTTTTGAATCAATAATTAAAACGACATCATTGTTGTAACACATTAAAAATTACGTGTGTTTCCCTCGGATGCAACGCACAGATCGATCGGGACAAGAAAGGGACGGCTAGCAGAAGATACCACATGCGTTATGTCTAACCACTCTGAAACACGTTGCTCACAGCGCCACAAACACCCCGGCCATGTCGAGAAGAGCTCAACCAAAAGCGATGACAACTGTGACATCATAATAGGCAGTGTTTGCAGTTGCGGTGAGTATTTTGATTCAATCCTAGGCTACAAATTGGTTTCAAGCAAAAAACTCAAAAACGTAACCGATTATCGTCCATTACATTTTGGGGTCAAATTTGACCCCACGCGGCCTTTTACGTAACAAAATCGAGGCGGCCTTTTGAGGGTTAAAATAGTCTCGTTGTTATCTGGTTGCTTTTGTTCTTTTTGTTTTAAATCAGTTAATTATTCAGGTTTTTGTATTTTTTTTTATTAGCTTATATCAAGCTACTGGCAATAGATGCTTTCATAGATCGTGCGGGGATACTTAACTAAACAAAAAGACTTGTAAAAATTCGGGCTGTTGCTTAAGAAGTCAATGTAACTTAGCTGCTAGCTCAGCTTTTTGAGCTTGTTATTACAGATGTAGGCTTTGGATAATATTTTATATGTTTTACTTTTAGCTGCTTATCGTAATGTTCAGTTTTTTTTACATGTGCTGAACTATTTTGTAGATCTTTGAACAGTTTAAGTTTTTGCGTTAATTTCTTTCAGCTAATCTCTTGTCTAGCTATGGTTTACACATGTTGTGTGCCTGGATGCACTACAGGTTATAAATCTAATCAAATTGATAAAAAAACTACATTATTTGGATTTTCCTTTGATGAAAATCGTAGGAAGAAATGGGTTGCAGCTATTCCTCGAAAAGAATGGCAGATTAGTAAAAGTCACAAGGTGTGTTTAAAGCATTTCCTTTCAGATGACATTTTAACAACATCCTCTGACAATCATGACAAGCGACGTTGCGACCGAGATAACCATACACTAAAAAGACTTGGATTAAAGTCAAATGCCATTCCTTTAATATTTCCTGGATTACAAAAATATTTGTCAACCACCAATACAAAGTCTAAAAGTGGGGCATCAACTTCGACTGCTCGACAAGTACTACAAGAGCTTGCACTTGACAAGCTCAATAGACAGTTTTTATTAAAAAATAACTTTTTGAATTTTTTTGATTTAATAAACAAATTGGATAAGATCTACTTGCCTGATGATTATATATACAAGATTAAATGCAATTGCTTAATTTTTCATCTTTTGTTGTACAATAATATTTGTGTTGCCCCAAAACTGCTTGCATCTGTAGTGGTACATGATGAGCTCAAAATAAGTGCATTTGCTTCACAAGCTGCTTTACCTATGCATATCTATAGTCATTTGTTGACTGATGGATCAGTTGCAAGTTTGTCAGGCTGCAGCAACATCCTAGTTCTTTGCAAGAGTATTGCGGAAAATACTCTTTCTTTTACACTATAATCTTGTTTGATTGATGTGGCATTAAGTGCTTTAAGTCAATACTTATCACTTTTGGAGGTTGCAGATAAAGACAGTGCTTGCTACATTTCATGTGTGACAAGCAATTACAACTGTTGCAAGTGCCAAAACATGGACGTCCATTCTCCACTAATTTGATTACTTTATCTTTTCTTCGGCAGCTAACGAAATCTGCTTTATATGAAAAGCTGCGTGATACACTAATTTTCCCTTTGATATCATGATTGCAACAATAATCCACTGGGATGTCAGTAGAGACAACTTTTTTGGACTTGTTATATTTGACAAAAGATTTTTCTGAAGATTGTTGCATTATGGTGTCAATGATCGACGAAGTTTACACTACACAATGGATTGAAAAGAGAAATGGAAGTTTTGTTGGTCTAACTCAGCGGTCCCCAAAGTCCGGCCCGCGAGCTTTCCTAGAAATGTTTAGTATTTTAACAATTTCGTGTAAATATATTAATGTAAGATGTAATTACACAAAAAACATCTAGAGTAATTGAGAATTATATTCCGATAGGCTTTCGAAAGCAAAAGAAATTAAGCTTTCCGCTTTCATCAAAAGCTTAATTACAAAAGTTTTGGAGTTTACTGGCAATGTGTGAAATAAAAGTGATTTAATTAAGACCTAGGCCACTGTTGTTGTTGTTACCCGACCCCTTCCGACGGATGGGGGCATGGCGGAAGACCATGGAGCTCCAGAAGCCGGACAACTACCCACGGTCTGGACCAGAGGTCGTAGAGAGACAGAGAGTCGCCAAAGAGTGAGCGGCGCAAAGAGTCCGTAGCTGGACAGTGCAGAATGAGATGAGAGATGTCCTGGGACGAGTGTCCACATATGCTGCTGAAAGGATTCTCGATTCTGCCAATCCTAGAGAGATAAAAGCCTAACAAAAGGCTGTGTCCGTTGAAGCGAAGACGAGAGAGAACACAGCGAGCACGACGAGGGAGCACAAGTTCTCGGTGGGGATCGAGGGAACCTGTGTGTCGAAGAATTTAGATGAGACAATACGCCTTCAGTCCGAGATAAGACAAGAGTGGATACGAGAGATAAGAGGAGAGAGACTACAATGAATTGCGGAGGGCACAAGTAGCGCTCCCCATCTGGCCAGCTCATCAGCCGCGTTGTTCACCGGGAGAAACAAGTGTCCGGAGACCCATTGTAGTCTGATAGAACAAGAGGAAAGACAAGACAGTTCCTGCGAGATCTGCCACAGAGTTTGAGATAAGAGGAAAGATGAAGGAGAGGGCAGAGTAGCGAGGACAGAACGAGAGTCATATAGGAGAAGAGAAATGGCAGGAAGACCAGCAAGAGCGTGCAGAATGGCGCAGGCTTCAGCGGAAAAACTGGAGCATACTGGGCCTGCTGAAAAGGAAAGAGTGGCTTCAGTGCCACAGAGAGAGCAGTTGGCAAGAACGCCAGAGCTGCCCTTGCCAAAAGGAAAAGGAACAGAGCCGTCTGTCCAGAGTACCAGATCATGAGGGAGGGGAGAGTGAAGGTGGGCAAGAGACGCATCTTGACGAGAGAGAGGGAGATCAGGGCGAGAGCATGAGGAAGAAAGGGTGGACTCTACGGTGAAAGAAGGAAGATTCCAAGGAGGAAAAGGAGGGCACGCAAGAAGAGCCTCCCTAAGACAAGTAGAAGGAAGCATGATCAGATGAGTGGACGCAAAAGCTCTCCAGGACGATCTGCAGAATCTTGGTTTCACTCCAAGTCTGGCCAAACCTGAAATAGGAAAAGAGGATGGGAGACGAAAAGCCCGCTCATAAGATAAAAGAGTGAAAAATGAGTCAGGGTGACTCGTAGCGAAGGTAGAGAAGAAGTGAGATAGGGGAGGACGAGAGGCAGCCGGTGATTGCGCGACTGGCCGCTCGGTGGAGGCGTTTTAATTTGGTGATATTGGTGACGCTTTGGAAAGGAAATCATCCGAGTGAGGCGTAAGTGAAAAGCGGCCAAAGAAAAGATTTATACAAAACAGAGAGGGACTCCTTAGAGGAGCCCCGTGAGGAAGCAGAGATACAGCACAAGGTCTTGAGACGTGGGAAGAACTTGGCCTTCAGCGAAGATACATGTTTAGAAAAGGAAAGAGCGCGGTCGAAGGTGACCCCGAGAAAAGTTGGAGTGGGATTGAAACGGAGGCAGGAGCCGAGTAAGAGGAGGCTGGGCTGGAGGTTAGCTTGGTGGGGATCCACTGAGGAAAACGAGGCCTCACATTTGCTCAGATTGAGAGGAAGACACTGGTACTCAGACCAGCGCTCCAATCGAAACAGAGCTCCTTGTGTGGCCTCCACCGCAGTGGGGACCGAGGGGGAAGAGAACCAAATAGCCAGATCGTCAGCGTAAAGAGAGCAGCTGACAGAAGAAGGCAGAGAGGCCGGAAGATTACTCATAAAATCGCGTTTGTAAACTTTCAACGCATGTTTTTCCGATTTCTGAACATTCCCTCATAGTTCAATCAACTCACAGAGTAATTTGGCATTGCTATTAACTTTATTTTTATAATTTACTTTGCCTACACTTACTCCTCTTCATATTCAGTATATCAGTGCTCTTCGACTTTTTTTGCTGTGGTTCCTCCTTCTGCGATTTTTAAGAACCTTGTATACCTCACCAATCACCATGACTAGACTAGACAGTGTATCAAATACAGATAGCCTACCCAACCAACTCGCTTGCAACTAGCACTCAATACTCCTTTAAAACAATTTACAAACTGATAGATAACGCAAATGCTTCAAACTCCAAATGCCCACTACAATTTACAAATTTCGCGGCATTTAGGC